>JBCNJP010000025.1:35651118-35755806 GCA_039602395.1 Deinandra increscens subsp. villosa
TCCCTAAAGACTCAGACTTATTCTCTGGACGTGGACTTAGTGTGGAATAACATTCACCTTGACTTGGAGAAGAAGCGCCTTGTTTTTAGGATAGTTTGTTGTATCCATTTTGTAATAAAAACGAGCATAGGAAATCACACACACACAAGGGTGTTTGGACTGATATTTCGGGATCCTTGGCGGAAGCTCAAGTGGTCCAGTATCCTCAGACGGGTTGAGAATCCTGATAGGTTCGGGCATTCTGAATTACAGTTATCGACTAACCATTATGTTGTTCCTCGTATTTATTTGCTTTCAGGTAAAGAAAACGTGTAAAACAAGCCTAAAGACTCGGACAAATACTATAGAACGTGGACTAAGTGGTCCACAACGTTCATATTGACTTAGTGGGGAGAATCCTTAAAATATAGGACAGTTGGTTATTTTATTTCAGGATCCTTGCCGGAAGCTCTAGTGGTTCAGTATCCTGACAGGTTAGGTATCCTGAAATGCAGTTATTGACTAATCGTTTCAATTGTCCACGTGTCCTAATTAATTGCAGGCTTAAAGGGACGTGTAAATGAAGGCTAAAGACGAGGTCAAGTATTAAACAACGTGCCATAACTGACTCCCAATGTTCACAAAGACTTGGTGGAAGAATCCGTTATTTTTAGCACTTTTGGTTATTGACTTGTAACTAGCCTTGTGATCGATGATAGGCACCGGCACTAGTACAAAAATGACCTTCGGTGACACTAAAAAAGTGTGACTATATGTGATTAGTGACATTTTTTTTCCGTCAAATCCGTGACCAAAAGTCGCGCCATTTTAGGTATGATATGGTGACATTAAATTTCAGTGACCGTATGGTACCAAAAAATGTGACCGTAGATAAAAAGTGTGACTATAGAGTAGTGATTTTTCTTTCAGGATCAATGAATTTATCGAATAATGTCACCGTAAACCCATTTTTGGTAACACTTATTTATTTTGTAGTGACAAAGTGTTCCCAAATTGTGACATGTTGTTCGTGTTTACTGTGACGTTTTACTAACAATTGGTCACATAACTTATAATTTAGTGTGACTATTGTTTAGGTTTTAGAGACACACAATTTTGTTATGTGTGACCATATCATGATAGTTGATGCAGAAAAAGTAGAAAGTGTGACTATTTCATAGTTTATAGTGACACAAAAATGTCTTAAAGTGACTATTGGTTGGAAAATGGTCACAATTAAACACCTAGTTGTTAATATAAAGTAGCCATTACATCTCTTTAGTGACATAATGTTGCCAAGTGGTCACATTTTTTCACGTTCACTGTAACGTTTTGTTAACATTTGGTCACATAACAAATATTTAGGTGTTACTATTGTGTAGGTTTTAGAGACACACAATTTTGTTATGTGTGACCATATCATGAATGTTTATGTAGATATTGTTTAAAGTGTGACTATTTCACAGTTTTTAGTCACACAAAAATTTCTTAAAGTGACTATTAATTGGTATATGGTCACAATTAAAGACCTAGTTGTTAATATAAACCTTTTGGTCACATAAGAGAAATATAAATATGACTAGAATATTTCTATAATGACATTAAGTATGTGTAAGTGTCATTTTTTTGCTAACCTTTAGTCACATTATTTTTAACCTTTTGTTATTAAATGCCCACTTAGTCACATATGTTACTTAAATACATCACCCTAAGACACTTTTAGTTTTTATGTGACTGTTTATGTATTTTAGACTCAATTAATTACGTAAATTGTGACTATATGTTGTTAATAATAACATAGTTGTTAATATAGAGTGACCATTTCATACCTTACAGTGACATTGAACAAATGAAAACGAGACTGGAAACATGTTATAGTCACATTAATTAGTTGTAAGTGTCACTTATGTTTTAGCTTTAGTCACATTAGTTTTGAATATTAGTTTTCACATTTGCTATATAGTCACATTTGATACATGCAAAAATGACGGTAAAAGAGTTATAGTCACAGTTTTATTATTCGGTGTGACTGATTCTGTGTTTTAGATACACAATTGTTAATATAAAGTGACAATTGTGTAGTTTTTAGTCACATAAAACACAATCATATAAAATGACACCAAAAATGTAAAATAATAACATTAGCATACACTATTAAAAAAGTTTGAAATTGTTCCACAAATATAAATTCTCGTGTTAAAAAAATATAAAATGCATCCTAATCTAAATCATCCTAGGCCTTATTCTTCTTATATTTCTTCATCTTCACGATGTCGTCTCTCGTTATAAATTTCCTTTTCATCTTTTGCCCCTGGACGAATTCATCTTCATTCTCTTCTTCTGGTGTAGTAAGAACTAGATCCTGAATCAACAACATTCATACAGAAAAATTGAAACAATAATAAATGATAACTAATTAAGTTTGAACAATAATATAATGTACTATGAAAGGTAAGTAATTAAAGGAAACTAACATTTGATTGATCAAGGCAAAGGTTCTTTGGTCAAGGAACAAAATTGTTTAGTGCTTTTTCCAGTGTTTTGACATCATCTACCTCAAATGGTAAAAACGATGCCGGTACTTTAACTTCATCAACCGAAACCTTGTAACATTCATCTTGGAGTGGAACTCCATGAATGTATTGTCGTTCTTCGGACAGGTAAACGGTACCTAAACCAACAATTTGTCTCTTGGTTGGGTAGGCTAGTTTACATTTGATCTGCTGCAATGATTATGTTATATTAACATAAATAAAGGAAAAACTAAAACACACATATTCGTCAAATTACATACCTTTATGATTCCAACTGAAGGTGTCGTTACCGCCATGGGAGTTAAAGCATCTTTTTTTTTGCTTCAGCCTTATTTTGCCTTGTTTTTGCTGCTTCCTAAATATAATTACACAATTCAAACACAAAAAATTAGTAATTGCTGATTTCAAAATAAAACAAATAAAATCTGAAACAATTACTTACTATGGATCCAGCCTTCGTTGAATCTTTCCGTGTGAATTTATTAGCAGTCGCATTCGATGGGGCCTTTTTTTTTTGTTTTCTTTGCAGCATCCTACATATATAATATTACATAAACAACACATAGCATATTATACATCACTGATCTAATGTAAAAGAAGTTAAATTTCAATAATTAACTTACTGGAGTTACTTCTGTATCTGCTGATTCTTTCTGACTGATCATATCAGGTTCTGAATCAGCTCCTAATGGAGTTACCGGCACATTTGTAATCGAAGGACTTAACTGAGCTGGAGACCTATTGGCATGAGTTGCCCAATTTGCCTGATCAGAAGTAAAGTAGGTGTAAAGTTTTATAAATGATATCCCTATATCCAATTAAAATGCATTTATAGTCAGATTCACTTACCTGCTGCCCCTGAGGTGGAAGGGTGGCTAATATCAAAGCTAACTTTTTTTCATTTTCGGCCATCCTTTCTTTCAACGCGTTTATTTGTTCATCCTTTTCCACATGTATCGCTGTTATTGAAATTATACTTATATTATTTAAACATGTGTTTACTCACCAACTACTTTTGTAGTTGACACTTTATCTTATACATGTTGCAGGAACCTATACATGAGCTATGTTGTGATCACGCTAGGATTCCTGGACCTAGATTAAAGACTTTAAATCAGTTTGATATGTATTACGGCATGTTTAATATTCTTGTACAATATCTTAAATTGATTAATGAAAAATGGCATGTTTAAGTATTACAACTTATTTTAGTTGTCATGTGCATCTGGACAATCATCGCGCCCCGACATTTTTCGCCGTCGGTTGGGGTGTGACAATACCCGATTGTGGTTCATTATACCCAACTAAGGATAAGTGTACCCAATTGAGGATCATTATGCACAAATTATGTTGATTATGCCCAAATTATGATGATTATTGCCACTTGTGGTTCATTATACCCAACTTAGGACAATTACATCCAATTGAGGATCATTATGCCCAACTATGATTTATTATACCCAATTGAGGATCATTATGCCCAAATTATGATGATTATTGCCACTTGTGGTTCATTATACCCAACTTAGTATAATTACATCCAATTGAGGATCATTAGGCCCAAATATGATGATTATGCCCAATTGTGGTTCATTATACCCAAGTAAGGATAATTGTACCCAATTGAGGATCATTATGCCCAATTATGATTATTATGCCCAGTTGGGCCTCATTATACACATTGGGCATCATTATACCCAATTAGGCCTCATTATACCTAATTGCGCTTCATTATGTCTAATTGAGGATCATTATGCCCAACTATGATTTATTATACCCAATTGAGGATCATTATGCCCAAATTATGATGATTATTGCCACTTGTGGTTCATTATACCCAACTTAGGACAATTACATCCAATTGAGGATCATTATGCCCAAATATGATGATTATGTCCAATTGTGGTTCATTATGCCCAATTATGATTATTATGCCTAATTGGGGCTCATTATACACATTGGGCCTCATTATACCTAATTGAGCTTCATTATGTCTACTTGAGGATCATTATGCACAACTATGCTTTATTATACCCAATTGAGAATCATTATGCCCAAATTATGATGATTATTACCCAATCGTGGTTCATTATGCCCAATTATGATTATTTTGCCCAATTGGGCCTCATTATACACATTGGGCCTCATTATACCTAATTGGGCCTCATTATACCTAAATGGGCTTCATTATGTCTAATTGAGGATCATTATGCCCAACTATGCTTTATTATACCCAATGGAGGATCATTATGCCCAAATTATGATGATTATTGCCACTTGTGGTTCATTATACCCAACTTAGGACAATTACATCCAATTACATCCAATTGAGGATCATTATGCCTAAATATGTTGAATATGCCCACCTAAAATTATCATGCCCAAATGTGGTTCATTATACCCAAATAAGGATAATTATACCCAATTGAGGATCATTATGCCCAAATTATGTTGATTATGCCCAATTGGGAGCAATTGATATTGATTATACACACTTTAACCTCAAGTCATCTTGATTATAGCCAATTGAGCCTAATTAGATAATTACTTTATTTTAACTGTGGATAGTGGAATATTATTCATTTAAGTAGTATTATTAACGTATATATTTATATATATATATATATTTAATTTATGTTATCCTAAAAAATAATTATATTATAAAATATAACACTTTAAATGATGGATTTATGTTATCCTATAAAATAATTATATAAAAAAGATAACACTTTAAATGAGGGATTCTCATATTTAATAATAAAAACACCTTAATTGACGGAATCGTATATTCATTAAAATAAACACTAATTAATAACCGTTAACCTATTCACAATTCGAGCACAACCCCTTCGAGCCAAAAAACGATGAACACACATTCACTCACAGCAAATTCGGTCAAAAATTTTTTTGAAGCCATTCGATCGAAATACAAGGCATGTTTGATTTCCCCATCATTTTATTTACTTGATTTTTTAATTTTAATTTTCTTCGATTTAGTGAATTTAACTGTGGTTACGGTTTGGTACTGATGTTGGAGATAGACAAATCTTGGATGTTGAAAGATAGAAACACAAAACCTTATATCGATGGAGTTGGAGCTTTTATAGATTATGCAGCTCGAAACATAAAAATATAACAGAATATGGACACACGAAAAAGTATTGAAAAAATTAAAATTCCATGTCCATGTACGATATGTTTAAACCACATGTCTCTTGATGTGGAGGAGGTATCTCTTCACTTATTCAGACATGGAATAGATCAACTCTATACCTTATGGATTAAGCACGGAGAGAAGGCTGATGAGCCTTATGAAGACAACTACACGAGTGATTTTACGTCGGGCATTCCAACTGATGCCGCCGAAACAATTGAAATGGTTGAAGCTACAGAAGAAAATTTCATGAATCATGAACATGAGAAGTTCATAAAACTAATTGAAGATGCTGAGAAGCCACTTTACAAAGGGTGTCCCGACTTCATAAAGTTGTCCGCGCTAGTACACCTCTTCAACTTGAAGAGTAAGTACGGAATTTCGGATAAATGCTTTACAGAAATATTAGTTTTGGTAAAGAAGATGCTGCCCGAAGACAATGAGATGGTGAACAGTACATATGAGGCTAAGAAAACGTTCAAAGTAATGGGTTCGGGGTATACGAAGATACACACATGTATTAACGACTGCATACTATACAGGAACGAGTACAAAGATTTGCAAATATGTCCCACTTGTGGAAAATCCAGATGGAAGGTGGACGACATATAAGAGGTTATATACGAGAATGTTCCTGCAAAGGTGTTGTGGTACTTTCCCATAATACCACGGTTGAAACGTCTATTCCAGTCACCGACAAGTGCATGTAATTTGAGATGGCACGCAGAAAGTAGAATACAGGACAGTGTTTTACGTCACCCGGCAGACTCAACCGCGTGGTCTGTTATAGATGACAAATAACCAGAGATTGCTAATGACCCAAGCCGTTTGCGTCTAGGCATTTCCGCTGATGGGGTAGACGTTAATCGAGGAAATTGAAACCATAGTGTATGGCCAATTTTATCAGTTATTTACAACATTCCACCTTGGTTGTGTATGAAAAGGAAGTTCATCATGCTTGTTTAATTGATATCGGGAACACCGGGTAACGATATTGATGTTTTTTTAGAACCGTTGGTTGAAGATCTACAAATCTTATTTGAAATAGGAGTCGAAACATACGATGCATATTTAAAAGAAACGTTTACACTATGTGCTGTTGTGTTATGGAAGATAAACAATTATCCTGACCTTGGTACACTTTGTGGTTGTCCATATAGTGGATTCAAAGGTTGTGTAGTGTGTAGGATAAAAACACACTGTATTAGACTCCCTAAGTCAAAGAAACAAAGTTATGCTGGACACATACGTTATCTACCCTATGAACATCCGTTAAGACGTCAAACTATGGCATTCAATGGACAAAAAGAGCTAGAAATTACAAAGGTACCTATGAATGGGGAAGAAATATATAACGACGTACAATATGTTGTTAATAAATGGGGTAAGGGTGATAAGATAAATAATGATCTTGAAACACAAAAATCAAATGGAAGAGGTGGAAAGATAAAAAGGAAAAGGAGAGCAAAAGAAGTAGGTACATCAATCGATACCAACAAAGAAGACACGTACTGGAAGAAATTTAATATATGGTATCGGCGTCTAAAGTATTGGCGGTATAATTCTGTCAACCACTGTATAGATTTTATGCATATAGAAAAAATGTTGCTGAGAGTCTCATTGGTACACTGTTACACATCCCTAGAAAGACAAAAGATCGATTGGAGGCTCGGTTGGATTTGGAGTCATTTGGTTTAAGACCGGAATTACAAGCTAAGAAAGATGGCAACAACACAATACTTCCGGCAGCTTGCTACACATTAACATCCGAGGAAAAAGACAAATTCTGTGATACTTTATGCAAGTTAAGGGTTCCACAAGGGTATTGTTCTAATTTTTCTACTTTGGTTAGTCTAAAGAATAGGAAGCTTATCGGACTAAAATCACATGACTACCACATGCTCATGCAACAGTTTTTGCCCGTTGCAATACGGTCTATTATGTCGAAGCACACAAGAAATGCTATTATAAGGTTTTGAATTTTATCTTTTATATATCATTTAAACTTACATTATGATTTTATGTCTCTCATTGGTTTTATTTACGTTATACATTTTGCTTTTGTGTATCAGATTTTGCTTCTTTTTCAAATATATTTGTAGCAAGGAAATCAAGGTGGAAGAGCTTGATAAATTGCAAGCAGAATTATGGGTTACATTATGCCTTCTAGAGAAATACTTTCCCCCTTCATTTTTCGATGTTATGGTTCATTTGACCGTGCACCTTAAAAGGGAGGTAAAGTTATGTGGTCCGGTATGCTTTAGGTGGATGTATCCATTTGAAAGGTGTATGAAGGTTATAAAGGGACATGTGCGAAACAAAAACAAGGCAGAAGGATGCATTGCCGAAGAGAATGTTGCAGAAGAGACGATTGAGTTTTTGAGCGAGTTCCAAAAAGAACTGACCACTATTGGTTTACCACCTGACAGGCATAAAACAATTGCAAATAATGACATTATGTAAGCTAATAGGGACGGGAATCCACTATCAGCGGGTAAACCAACTGAAGTATCTTCAGATATCTTCATGAAAGCTCATTTCTTTGTGATGCAAAATACTTCTGAAGTTGAACCTTATATCGCGTAAGTCTTATTTACATGTATTTTGATACTTTATATATATAGGGAAGGATCCTGCGAAAACCCTTTATATTGCGAAAACGTGAAAACCAATATTAAAACCTACATAACTTCTTCATACGTTAATGTTTTTTTTTATAAAATTGGCGCCAAATGTCTTAGAATTACGTTATCTTCAATTCTGGAAAAAAAAAAATTAACGGTTTTTTTTTCCGTGTGATACACATGTGTATCATCATCATTACTACTGCACAAAAACGAATTATCATGTGTAAAAACACTCCTTAAGTTAAAAACATATTAAAAACACTAAAATATTTATGGTACTAACAATAATGAAACATAGTGCACATGTGCAAATATAATTAAAAAAAGTTATAAAGTGTTATTTTTTTCATTAGATATAAAAATAACATAATTATAATACTTATGGTGCAATTCCTTTTTAAAACTAGTAATTTATAACTAAAGTATGAGTTTTTTTTTTGTGGTACACATGTGTATCACAGAAAAAATAAAAAATAAAAAAACATTAACCTTTTATTTTTTGTTTTTATAGAATTAAAGATAACATAATTATAAGACTTTTGGTGAATTTTTTTAAAAAATATATTAACGTATGAAAAAGTTATGTTGGTTTTAAGATGATTTTCGCGTTTTCGCAAAATATATGCGTTTTCGCATGATCCTTTCCCTATATATATATATATATATATATATATATATATATATATATATATATATATATATAGGGTTAGGTTCAAATGAGAACTTTTTCTTTTGAGAACTTTTGAGAACCAATTTGGGCCACTAATTTTCAAGGGGGGAACATTCAAATTCATGGGGGGGTTTTCCATATATATAAACTAGTGGCTAAGATTAGTTCTTTTTAGTTCTCAAACCCAATTAGTTCTCAAATGATCCTCTCCCTATATATATATATATATATATATATATATATATATATATATATAAAGGGTAAGGATCATGCGAAAACATTTATTATTGCGAAAACGCGTAAACACAAATTAAAACCTACATAACTTCTTCATACGTTAATGTTTTTTCATAAAATTTGTACCAAAAGTCTTAAAAAGTTGTTATCTTTAATTCTGGAAAAAAGTAGAAAAGAATTAACGTTTCGTGATTTTTTCGTGTGCTGCACATGTGCATCATTATCATTAGTACTGCACAAAGATGAATTATCATGCGAGAAAACACTCCTTATGTTAAACTCTTATAAAAACAATAAAATATATATTGTACTAATGATAGTGGTACATAGTGCACATGTGCAACATAGAATAAAAAAATTATAAGATGTTATTTTTTTTTCTTTAGATCTAAGAATAACACAACTATAAGATTTAGGGTGCAATTTCTTATTAAAAATATTAATGTATACCACACGTATGAGGTTTTTTTTGGTGTGATGCACATGTGCATCATTAAAAAAAATACAAAAAATACGAAAAAATAACAGAAATATAAGATATATGTAAAACTTAGAAAAAAATATATTAACTTATGCTAAAAGTATGAGTTTTTTTTTTGCTGCACATGTGCATCACACGAAAAAAACCGAAACGTTAATCTTTTTTTATAAATTTCCAGAATTAAAGATAACATAATTTTAAGACTTTTGGTGCAATTTTTTAAAAAAATGTTAACCTATTAAGAAGTTATAGAGGTTTTAATATGTGTTTACGCGTTTTCGCGATATAAATGTGTTTACGCATGATCCTTCCCTATATATATATATGTATATATAATATAATATTTATTTTACAGTCGGCACATGAAATATCTGGAAGAAAAACACATTTATAAAGGAAAAGGATGACTAGAGAAGGAGCATAGTAAAACACTTAGTCAGTGGCTACAAGATGAGGTGAACTGTTTTCATATTATGAATTGAAATAATGTTCCTCGTATTATTATATTGGTGTTTTTTTCGAAACTCAACTTAGTAAATAATTTTAGGTTAAGAGCGAGTTAGCTGTCTCCGAAGATAGTATATCAGAAACTGTAAGGTGGATTTCACATGGACCAAATAGGAATGTTGTGAAATACGAAGTGTATGACATCAATGGATTTACATTTCGTACAAAATCCCGTGAAGGTAAAGTTCATCAAAATAGTGGGGTTAGTGTAGTGGCGACCGACATGCACATTTCTAAAGAGGTTGTTACCTATGACCAAACTTATTATTACGGCGTTTTACAAGAAATATGGGTACTCGACTATCATTTTCGAAGAATTCCTCTTTTCAAGTGTGACTGGGTTGACAATAAGAATGGGGTAAAGAAAGATAGTTTTGGCTACACATTGGTTGATCTTGGTAGATTAGGCCACAAAGATGATCCTTTCGTATTGGCTTCACAAGCCCAACAAGTATTTTATGTTGCAGACCAACTTGAGAAGAGGTGGTTAATTGTCTTCAAAAATCGTGCGAAAAACTACAGAGATGCTTATGAAGATGAGGAGTTTAGTACCTTGGTTCTTTCTGACAACGATAATATACTGCCATCTTTAGACCCAATAGAGTTGCGTAAGCAATCCAGGAACAACTATTTCCAGGACGACTGTCAGGGTTTAATTATACTAAAGGTATGTATGCTTATTGTTTTGGTCAAAAACTGCCTAAGCAATTAATTGATCAAACTTCGTAAGTGAGGTAGAGTGTTTGATGAAGTTAGCAAGAAAAATGCAAGTTTGGATGTTGACACGAGGATGTAACGAGGGAAAATCTAGGAATCCTTGAGTATCCGCAAGGAGCCTAGCAAAAAACCTCGGGGGCCGGTTCAAAGTACCTGCCTCCTAAAACTTTTATATGATGAAAGTATTTAGTACAAATGAAATGAGCTCATATTCTAAGTGTTGCAGAGAGTTCTGATCGTAAAAAAAGACGTGTGTGTGTGCAAGCCTAGTGCTCGTTTTAGAAAAAGATTACATTTCAACAACCTATCCTAAAAACTAGCAACTAAGTCCACGTCTTCCACATAGCCGTTGAGGTCCATCTGGTCCACGTTTCTAATAGCTTGACCGAGTCTTTAGGACATGTGATTTACACTCGAGCTAATCTGCGAATAACAAATAAAAAAGGAAAAAACAACCGTTAGTAAATAAAGATATTTCAGGATCCTTACAGTGGAGTGCTTTCGAGCTGCTCAGCATATGCTGAAATCCGGTACCAACAATTGCCCCCAAATTTTTGACGGTTGGCGCATGCGGGCCAGCTGGCGAGAATTTGAATTTAAATCTTATCTTTAACTAATGATGATCCGAGAGAAATTAACTTAGCTCAACTTCCTAGGCGGAATTGCCGTCGATATTTTTTCTTATAAACCCCATCTTCTCTTCATTATCTCTCACAATTCCTTTTTCGGCAAAACCCTAGAGCTTCCGCGAATTTCCATAGGTCAGTCCTTCTTCTCTTATGTCTTCGTCTATTCCGGTCATGGGAAAGAAAATGCTTCGCTCTTCGGCCACTGTCTCCGACAACGTGGCCGACGACTTCACCGACCAGGGACTCCTTCCGGCGACGGAGGCAGAGACCTGTAACTTTGATGATCGAAAGATCGCAATGTTGCAGCGATCATCGAGCTTCCCTGCTGGAGCAGAATTCCGTTCATACGACCCAGCCTTGAAAGCCGATCACATCTCCGACGAGTGGGTCTATTTTCTTTACTACCCTTTTCTTCTTGGTATGACATTTCCGTTTCCGGCCCTAGTGAGCGAGTTCTTTTTAGTTACCCACCTTGCTTACTCTTAAGTCATGCCTATGGTGTGGCGAATTCTTTTCTCTCTCCATAACCTGAACCAAACCCGTAATTTGAATATTGGGGTTGCTGAGATCTGCAAGGTGTACCGGTTGGCCACTCATGGCAACAGCAGATTTGTCTTGAAAGTCAGAACCGGAAAAGCCCAAATGATCCCCAGGGTTTCTCACAATGACCATGACTGGAGGCGCCAATTCTTCTTTGTCAAAAGAAGTAGCCTTGTCGGTTGTGAGAACCTTCCTACCCAATGGATTTTTAAGGGTAGGAAGAGTTTTTGCAATATTCTAATTTCATATACTCCTCAATTTCACTTAACTGATATGCTTTCTTTCTTGTCTTAGCAGCGCCCAAGTTTGAAGCTCTGATTAAGCCAACCCGTGAATCCTCAAAGAAGCTCAAGGATCTCTACAGCATCCCAGTGGCAGAAAGAACCTGTCAACCCGAAGACGTCTCAAGTGCTAGAAGCATCTCTCAGTAGTCTCTCAGCCCCTTAAGAACCATGTCTGCAGGTATATATGGGTACCCAGCTCTTTTTTTATTTGATCTCCAGTTTGTTGTTTCTGATCCTTTCTCTTGACTCTGATGAAGCTCCAGGTTCAGGCTCCAACTTCTCTTTCCAGGAACTCAAGTTGCTCATTGCCAAGAAAGAGAAAACCGAGGGAACCAGCGCAAGGCTCCAGTTGAGGTTTCTGCTCCTACATCTCGTCCTCCCAGCACCCGGTCCAAGGCTTCCTCTGCTAAGAAGCGCAAAGTTTCAGATGCCACCATCAATGTGGACAGCTTTGACGACCTTCCTCCGTGGCAGCTGCCAACAAGCTGCTCTCCCTGCAGACTTTGGTGAACATCGTAAGTAAAGTTCAATATTAGAGAAGTATATTAAAATTATAGATAGAATACTTCCCTTGTTGATTCTGATTCGTTTTGATTTGGTGCAGGGCATCGACAAGTTGAGCCATGTAGTCATCGATCTTGAAGGCGAAGTGAAAGCGACGGAGCAAAAGCTGGAGGCAGCTGATGTCACACCCCTAAATAACCACTAACGGAGTTTATACCGTTAAGGGGTGCGGCTAGACCAGGATCCACAACCATTAGTTACAAATACTAAATGAATCAAAGTTAGTTCAAGAATCAGTTATAAAATGAAGTTTCAAATACAAACGCAGCGGAATAAGTATTGTCTTTAGCACTAACCACGTGCTTTACAAATCAGTGTATTAAATCCCCAAATTAGTTTAATTAAAATAAAAGTCTTCATGTGCCATGCCAACCCGCTCCGGATACTCCTTAGTGATCTGCAAAAGTTTAAACCACGCAAGTGTCAACCTAACGGTTGGTGAGTTCACAGTGGGCTTGTCATGCATTGGCCCGGTCTCATAATCATAATTTGTATCAAGGTATACTTACATAGTATTCGTTTGTGAAAAGCAATGCTAAATGTTATGTCTTAGTTTATAAAGGAATTGTCCGTGACCTACGTCATCGGTATGAACTAGTTTTGTAAAGTTAAAGTGCTCAACCGATATCGCGGGTAGCTAATCCGTTGTTCCATGCACTAAGGAAGTTTGCACCAAAGCTGACTATAAATTATTGTAGTGGCCGTGCCATCTAGTGCTGCGGACCTACGTCATCGCGGTTTTGCCTCCCCCGTGTCCTCTCGGGATCACGGTCAAATAGGCTGATATTGTACCTCCGTGCACTCCCCGTGCCACGGGGCGGAGTTTGTCAAACTCCAGTAGATCTACCCAACATCCCCTCGCTTTACAATTAATGGTACAATTAGTTGAGGACTTTTAAGTTTTCAAGGCATCCTTAGAAATCATGTGATATCATGTGGTTTAGACTTTAACCTACACTAGCCATATTAAAACGGTTTATTGGATTCTCATGAATCTCAAAAGTGTTTTCAGTTTCGTTTTAAAAATCGTTGTTGTTGGTAATTCGCAAGTGCTTCCCATAAAGCACCTCAAGTTCATCAGGTGGGTGCCGAGCACTCCAAGTTTTCACAGTTCATCAGGGAGGTGCCTAGCACTCTCGAGTTTGTCAGCATTGTTTTACTTTTAGTTATTTGGTGTGACCCAAACGGGTTCACGGTAATTGGGTTAGTGACACTCACCTTTGGTTGCACTGCTGCACTTGCTTATAACCCAAGTATTGCTTATCGAAGACCTATGAACACGTTTAGGTCTTAAGTATTAGTTTCGTGTCTAATCTTTACTTAACGTCACTATGGCCCATAACATAGCACGTTGGAACTATGACTCGACATACAGACACACGACACCAATGGTTGATCATAAACAAGGGTTCATATATATCAGAAATCAAAGCATGTATCATCATGGCATAATCATGTAAGTCATGGCATGACATTCAAGCAAATTGTACAAGTTTAGATTCTGGTCTCAGTTTCGCTAGCAGTTTCGCTAGTCAGTTTCGCTGTGTGCACGGGCAGCACTTTCGCTAGGCGATACCCGATGACACAGTTTCGCTAGGCTAGTTTCGCTCGAAACTGTTGGCACAGTTTCGCTAGCCTAGTTTCGCCCGAAACTGGTTTGAACTTTCGTTCAGGGAATTTCGCTCGGTAGATTCGCTCGAGCTGGTCTGGTTGGTTTACCCGGCGACACTGCAGTTTCGCTGCATAGTGTCGCTGGTTGAAGATATACATAGTTTCGCTGGACAGTTTCGCCCAGAGAACACCACAGTTTCGCTGGTCGCGAAAAACATACGGATCAGCCTAAAAATCAACCTAACAGCTTCCATTTTACATGCAATTCATTGTTTAGCATACATAGGCATTTACCAACATAAATCAGTAAGCTTTAACACCTTAAACGTGCATTTTATCATCAAATCACCCAAAATACATATAAAACCTTAAAATGGCTAAAATAGCATAAATCTTTATCATGGATGGATTTCACACGTAAAGTTATCAACTTTATGGTAGATCTAGCAATCCTAAGCAACATATCAGAAGATCTAACAATAACACAGAGATTTAGGCATGCTTTATGAAGAAACACATAGAAAAGCATAGAAAATGGCATAAAGGAAAGGTTTTGGGACTCACGATTCGATCAGGGAATCGAATGGATGTTGTCTTGGGCTGAGATCTTGGTTTCTCTTGATGGTTCTCGGCTGACCAGATTTCCAGAGAAGAATGTGTGTGTTTGTGGTGTAAATGAGGCAAATAGGAGAACTAGGGTTTATTAAGATTATTTATATCAGGGGCTAGTTTCGCTGGCAGTTTCGCTGGCCAAGCGAAACTGGCTCTGGTCACATTTAACTGATTGGTTTAGCTGGCTACCGGGCGACACTACAGTTTCGCCCGGTAGTTTCGCTGGTAGCACAACTTAGGCAATTTTCACATAATCAAGGATTTACAATTTGTCATGCTATTCATAATATTAAATCATGCGTTTAAATCACATTGCACATAATAACAATAAATGAACACATAGCACATATGGGCGGGTTCGGTGATCAACCAAAGGACGTGGACGTATTCGGCCTAGTTAAGCATTAGTTACTAAGTTAACACTTATAACGTAACTAACGGAATTTGTCTAACGGAAGTTAACCTTGAAATTCTCGGATGTCACATCATCCCCTTGTAATTGGAATTTTCGTCCCGAAAATTATTCTTGCGTAGCGTTCGCAGCATCAGCTGTCGTCGTTGCTGGGGAAAGAAAGCAAAGTTTTAGGGTCGTCACATCCTCCTCCTGTTACAGGAATTTTGGTCCCCAAAATTAAATCATACCTTGGGTGTCCGTGGACGTTTGCTCGAACAAGTGAGGATACTTTTTCTTCATCTGATCCTCTCGTTCCCAAGTATATTCTGGTCCACGTTTTGAGTTCCATCGCACCTTGACGATCGGAATCTTGCTACGTTTGAGGGCTTTCTCCTCGCGTCCCATGATTTCTACCGGTTGCTCGATAAATCTCAGATGTTCATCAATTTCCAATTCCTCCAAAGGAATTATTTCAGTGTCTTCAGCCAGACATTTCTTTAGGTTAGAAACGTGAAATACGTTGTGAACTCCATCGAGTTCGGCAGGGAGTTGTAATCGATAGGCCACCGGGCCTACTTCCCCAATGATTTCAAAAGGACCGATGTAGCGAGGATTTAACTTTCCACGCTTCCCGAAGCGTATCACACCTTTCCAAGGAGATACCTTCAATAGTACTTTGTCGCCTACCTCGAACTTCAAGGGTTTACGGCGTTTGTCGGCATAGCTCTTTTGTCTGTCACGTGCTGCGGCTATCCGTTTTCTGATTTGTATAATTCGTTCTGTGGTATCGTGAATAATTTCCGGTCCAGTGAGTCCTTTCTCACCCGTTTCAGCCCAACACACGGGCGATCTGCATTTCCTGCCGTAAAGAGCTTCGAAAGGCGCAGCACCGATACTTGAATGATAACTGTTGTTGTAGGAGAACTCCACCAACGGAAGGTGAGCCTCCCAGTCTTTTCCGAAATCGAGGACACAAGCTCGGAGCATATCTTCCAAAGTTTGAATAGTTCGTTCCGTCTGACCATCGGTCTGCGGGTGATAAGCTGTACTCATATCCAGTCTGGTTCCCAATGCTTCTTGCATAGATTGCCATAGTCGGGAAGTGAATCGAGGATCTCGATCTGAGATAATGGTTTTAGGCACTCCATGACGTGCCACAATTCGGTCAATGTACAGCTTAGTTAACTTGTCCATATTGTCACTTTCTCTCATCGGGATGAAGTGTGCAGATTTGGTTAACCGATCAATGATAACCCAAATCGCATCCGGTCGATTCGATCGATGAGGTAATCCCGTTACAAAATCCATTGAGATATCCTCCCATTTCCATTCTGGGATCTTCGGTTGCTGTAATAGCCCAGAAGGCTTTTGGTATTCAATCTTGACCCTTGAGCATGTTAAACACTTAGCCACATATCGCGCGATGTCGGCTTTCATGTTCGGCCACCAATACAAACTCTTCAAATCTTGGTACATTTTATCCGATCCAGGGTGCACCGAATATCTTGACTTGTGAGCCTCGTCCATTACGAGCTCACGAAGATTTCCAAGCAAAGGGACCCAAATTCTATCATTATAATACCGGAGTCCGTCGGACTTAACTTCAGAATTTCCATCCACCCCTCGCAGTGCTTCAGCTGCGAAGTTTTCTTCCTTTAAAGCTTCTTGTTGGGCATCGCGGATCCGATCCGGCAATCCCGTGTGGATGGTAAGTTGCAGCGCTCGTACCCGTCGAGGCTGTTCATACTCTTTCCGACTTAATGCATCTGCCACAACATTGGCTTTTCCCGGGTGATATTTAATTGCTAAGTCATAGTCATTCAGTAGTTCGACCCACCGTCGTTGTCGCATGTTGAGATCTTTCTGATTAAAGATGTGTTGTAAGCTCTTGTGGTCGGTAAATATCGTGCACTTTGTTCCGTAGAGGTAGTGTCTCCAAATCTTGAGTGCATGAATAACGGCTCCCAATTCCAGATCATGCGTTGTATAATTCTTTTCAGTATCCTTCAGTTGCCTGGACCCATAGGCAATCACTTTGTCTCGTTGCATCAACACGCAACCGAGTCCTTGAATAGATGCATCACAGTAAACCACAAAGTCGTCAATCCCATCGGGTAACGCAAGAATTGGAGCTGAACATAACATATCTTTAAGAGTTTGAAACGCGCGTTCTTCTTTTTCACCCCATCTATATTGCACTCCTTTGTGCGTTAGAGCTGTTAAGGGTTGAGCCAACTGCGAGAAACCCTTAATGAACCTTCGGTAGTATCCGGCAAGTCCCAAAAATTGTCGGATTTCGGTCGGCGCTCTTGGAGTAGGCCAATTCTTGATAGCTTCCACTTTTGCTGGGTCGACATGAATTCCATTCTGATCGACAATGTGTCCAAGAAACTGGACTTCGCGAATCCAAAAGTCGCACTTAGAAAACTTAGCATAAAGCTGTTCCTTGCGGAGCAATTCCAAGATAAGACGCAAATGCTCCTCGTGTTCTTCCTTCGTCTTGGAGTAGATCAAAATATCATCAATGAAAACTATCACAAACTTATCGAGGTACGGCTTGCACACTCGATTCATCAGATCCATAAATACGGCCGGTGCATTGGTTAGCCCAAACGGCATAACCAGGAATTCGTAGTGACCATAGCGAGTTCTGAAGGCAGTCTTGGGGACATCTTCATCACGAACACGGAGTTGATGATATCCAGACCGTAGATCAATCTTTGAGAAGTAACTCGAACCTTGCAGTTGGTCGAAGAGGTCGTCGATTCGAGGAAGTGGATATCGATTCTTGATAGTAACCTTGTTGAGTTCTCGGTAGTCGATACACATGCGGAACGTTCCATCCTTCTTCTTAACAAACAATACCGGAGCTCCCCACGGAGACGAACTTGGACGAATGAATCCTTTGTCGAGTAACTCTTGAAGTTGCGCGGAGAGTTCGTTGAGTTCGCTTACCGCCAAACGGTAAGGTGCGCGTGCAATCGGAGACGCTCCAGGAACTAAGTCGATTCCAAACTCTACTTGTCGAAATGGAGGCAAACCAGGCAGATCTTCAGGAAATACATCTTGGAAGTCGCGGACTATCGGGTAGTCGTCGATTCTGCGCTCGGGAAGTGTCGAATCGGTGACGTTAGCAAGAATCGCGAAGTGACCTTTACGAAGGCACTTTTGAGCTTTGAGAAACGAAATAATACCGGTTACTGTTCCACCTTTTTCACCTTGAACCGTTAACACTTCACCGTCCTTGAGTGGAATACGAACCACTTTTTCTTTACATAAGATTTCAGCTCGGTTTTCAGATAACCAATCCATTCCTACTATAACATCAAAACTACCAATCGGGAAAGGCATAAGGTCGATTCCTAAGGTATGGCCAGCTAGTTCTAACTTACAGTCCTTTACTATCTGGGTCGTATCATGAAGTTTACCATTTGCTAGCTCTACCACATACTTAGCGTCTAAGGCAATCGGTTTAGCATTAATCAACTTAGCAAATTTAGTGGAAATAAAGCTTCTTCTCAGCACCAGAATCAAATAATACAGTAGCAAAGAAACCATTAAGGATGAATTTACCGTTAATCACGTTGGCATCATTGCGAGCTTCACCCTGACCCATGACGAAAGCTCGACCTCTACCATTTCCACCGTTCCGTTATTACCATTTCCGTTGCCATTCCCATTACCATTACCTCCACCATTACCATTCCCACCGTTATTTCCTTGATTACCGTTCCCTTGCCTTCTCAGCTGTGGGCAGTCCCTCTTAATGTGGCCTTGGGCACCACATTCAAAACAGCCACGGGCTCCACCATTGTTGTTGTTCTGGTTCTGACCGTTGTTGTTCCCATTGCCCCGATTGTTCCCATAGTTGTTGTTTCCATGATTGTTGTTGTTCCTCCTGGGGCGGTTTTGTTGCTCAGGTAGGGTTGCCCAACAGTCTTTTGCTTCGTGGCTTCCCTTGCCACACCTTTCGCAGCTCAAGATTCTTCCTACAATTACCAGCATGATGCTTTCCGCACTTGTTGCACAGAGGCAGGTTACCCCTGTAGTTGCTTTGCCCATTGCCACCCTGGCGGTAGTTACCACTGTTGTTTCCAGACCTCTTGCTTTGGCTTTGGGAGTTGAAGGATCTCCCAGTGCTGTTTCCAACACTCTGATTGTTCATTGAGTTCTCAGGAGCTTCATCATCAGCTTTTCTTTTGCCACTTAAGGCAGTCTTCTCAGTGGCTTTCGCAGGAAGTGTACCCTTCTCGACCTCCTGATCAGTAAGCTTGTGAGCCAAACGGATGGCTTGCTGCACGGTTGCGGGGTTGCTGGCGGTCACCAAACTCTTGATTTGAGGCGCGAGGCCTTCCAGATAACGCTCAATGCGTTTGAACTCAGCATCCACCATTGTGGGGCACAGGACCGCGTACTCATGGTAACGCGCAGTGTACTGTTCAATTTCAGACCCAGACATCTTCAGGTTCAGGAATTCGCCCTCTAATTTCTTCACTTGGTCACGGGGACAATACTCATCCATAATCAGTTCCTTAAATGCTTCCCATTGCATGTTGTTAGCCGCATCAATCCCAATCATCTGGATCTCGGCGTTCCACCAGGAGAGAGCAGCTCCCTCAAAGGTACCAGTAGCAAACTTCACCTTGCTTTCAGCGGGACAGTTACACATAGAGAAGACCTTCTCAGACTTTTTCGATCCACCGGAGGAGTCCTACCGCTCCTTCTTCGCCGGAGAATGTTAGTGGCTTGCAGTCCATGAAGGACTTAAACGTGCAGTGGTGGTTTCCTGATGCAATAAATAGTTCGGGTTCAAATTTAAACAGGTCAAATATAATTCGCTTTGTGCCTTAACCGGCATAATAGTTACCCTGAGCGGCATATGCAGCTTGGACGGCTGCCACCGCGGCTTGCACATGTTCGTTGATCATGGCTTGCAATTGCGCAGGCGTCATGTTGATGTTGTTCCTTCCGTGTCCTCTTCCAGACATCTTGCTGAACAGTTAAAGTAGCCAATGTTCAGTCACAATTATACTTTATACATATCCCATAATATGTATATTAACCATTTTCCCGTTATCCCACTATTAGTCCAGAAAATTTTGTGCAAAATCGAGGCGTCGTCGAGGAACGTCGTAAGTCGTAAGTAGCTATCGTCGAAAGTCGGCTTCCCCATAAAAGTCACCGTCGGCGTAGCCATCGCAGTAGAAATCAGGACGTAGCGCGTAGCATCGTTTCGTTGTCGCTTTCCCCCGAAGTAGTGCGCGCAGTAGCGTTCGCGTTTCGTATTCGTGTGTGAAAATTTTCCTAAGGTTTTCCGTTAGACTTCCTAGACACGGTCTATATATATATATATTTATATATATATATACGTACGTACTAAGCTTTTACCTATACAGCAGAGCGAGTATCCCAGGTTGGCACGTAAAAATTTTATTTTGGTTTTTGAGAATTTGTTTATTCGTTTGTAACTAAGGTGTTCAAGTTGCAGTTTCCAAATCGTTTTTCAAAATGATTCCAGTTCTCTGCAACTTATGGCTCTGATACCAATCTGTCACACCCCCAAATAACCACTAACGGAGTTTATACCGTTAAGGGGTGCGGCTAGACCAGGATCCACAACCATTAGTTACAAATACTAAATGAATCAAAGTTAGTTCAAGAATCAGTTATAAAATGAAGTTTCAAATACAAACGCAGCGGAATAAGTATTGTCTTTAGCACTAACCACGTGCTTTACAAATCAGTGTATTAAATCCCCAAATTAGTTTAATTAAAATAAAAGTCTTCATGTGCCATGCCAACCCGCTCCGGATATTCCTTAGTGATCTGCAAAAGTTTAAACCACGCAAGTGTCAACCTAACGGTTGGTGAGTTCACAGTGGGCTTGTCATGCATTGGCCCGGTCTCATAATCATAATTTGTATCAAGGTATACTTACATAGTATTCGTTTGTGAAAAGCAATGCTAAATGTTATGTCTTAGTTTATAAAGGAATTGTCCGTGACCTACGTCATCGGGTATGAACTAGTTTTGTAAAGTTAAAGTGCTCAACCGATATCGCGGGTAGCTAATCCGTTGTTCCATGCACTAAGGAAGTTTGCACCAAAGCTGACTATAAATTATTGTAGTGGCCGTGCCATCTAGTGCTGCGGACCTACGTCATCGCGGTTTTGCCTCCCCCGTGTCCTCTCGGGATCACGGTCAAATAGGCTGATATTGTACCTCCGTGCACTCCCCGTGCCACGGGGCGGAGTTTGTCAAACTCCAGTAGATCTACCCAACATCCCCTCGCTTTACAATTAATGGTACAATTAGTTGAGGACTTTTAAGTTTTCAAGGCATCCTTAGAAATCATGTGATATCATGTGGTTTAGACTTTAACCTACACTAGCCATATTAAAACGGTTTATTGGATTCTCATGAATCTCAAAAGTGTTTTCAGTTTCGTTTTAAAAATCGTTGTTGTTGGTAATTCGCAAGTGCTTCCCATAAAGCACCTCAAGTTCATCAGGTGGGTGCCGAGCACTCCAAGTTTTCACATTCATCAGGGAGGTGCCTAGCACTCTCGAGTTTGTCAGCATTGTTTTACTTTTAGTTATTTGGTGTGACCCAAACGGGTTCACGGTAATTGGGTTAGTGACACTCACCTTTGGTTGCACTGCTGCACTTGCTTATAACCCAAGTATTGCTTATCGAAGACCTATGAACACGTTTAGGTCTTAAGTATTAGTTTCGTGTCTAATCTTTACTTAACGTCACTATGGCCCATAACATAGCACGTTGGAACTATGACTCGACATACAGACACACGACACCAATGGTTGATCATAAACAAGGGTTCATATATATCAGAAATCAAAGCATGTATCATCATGGCATAATCATGTAAGTCATGGCATGACATTCAAGCAAATTGTACAAGTTTAGATTCTGGTCTCAGTTTCGCTAGCAGTTTCGCTAGTCAGTTTCGCTGTGTGCACGGGCAGCACTTTCGCTAGGCGATACCCGATGACACAGTTTCGCTAGGCTAGTTTCGCTCGAAACTGTTGGCACAGTTTCGCTAGCCTAGTTTCGCCCGAAACTGGTTTGAACTTTCGTTCAGGGAATTTCGCTCGGTAGATTCGCTCGAGCTGGTCTGGTTGGTTTACCCGGCGACACTGCAGTTTCGCTGCATAGTGTCGCTGGTTGAAGATATACATAGTTTCGCTGGACAATTTCGCCCAGAGAACACCACAGTTTCGCTGGTCGCGAAAAACATACGGATCAGCCTAAAAATCAACCTAACAGCTTCCATTTTACATGCAATTCATTGTTTAGCATACATAGGCATTTACCAACATAAATCAGTAAGCTTTAACACCTTAAACGTGCATTTTATCATCAAATCACCCAAAATACATATAAAACCTTAAAATGGCTAAAATAGCATAAATCTTTATCATGGATGGATTTCACACGTAAAGTTATCAACTTTATGGTAGATCTAGCAATCCTAAGCAACATATCAGAAGATCTAACAATAACACAGAGATCTAGGCATGCTTTATGAAGAAACACATAGAAAAGCATAGAAAATGGCATAAAGGAAAGGTTTTGGGACTCACGATTCGATCAGGGAATCGAATGGATGTTGTCTTGGGCTGAGATCTTGGTTTCTCTTGATGGTTCTCGGCTGACCAGATTTCCAGAGAAGAATGTGTGTGTTTGTGGTGTAAATGAGGCAAATAGGAGAACTAGGGTTTATTAAGATTATTTATATCAGGGGCTAGTTTCGCTGGCCAAGCGAAACTGGCTCTGGTCACATTTAACTGATTGGTTTAGCTGGCTACCGGGCGACACTACAGTTTCGCCCGGTAGTTTCGCTGGTAGCACAACTTAGGCAATTTTCACATAATCAAGGATTTACAATTTGTCATGCTATTCATAATATTAAATCATGCGTTTAAATCACATTGCACATAATAACAATAAATGAACACATAGCACATATGGGCGGGTTCGGTGATCAACCAAAGGACGTGGACGTATTCGGCCTAGTTAAGCATTAGTTACTAAGTTAACACTTATAACGTAACTAACGGAATTTGTCTAACGGAAGTTAACCTTGGAATTCTCGGATGTCAATGCTGAGCAGAAGCTTGAAGCCTTCAAGCTTAAGCTTGATCAGGCCATGCTCCGCCTTGAGAAGATGGGTAGGACAACTGCCAGCAATGCACGCCACTATGAGAATCAGCTCAAGGAAAAAGATGCTGAAGCCGCTGAAGCTCTGAAGTTGGCCGACAAGAATGCTAAATCCTCTGCCGCCATCAGCGTTCTTGAATGAATGATTGAGATGGCCACAGCTGCTCAAGCCAAGGACATCAAGGTGGAAAACTGGCCAGTCCAAGAATGGATGGACAGCCTGAAGATGTTGCTTGCTGCGAGGGGAGAGACATCGAAAGAAGCCTCTGAAGGTGTTGAGCCGAGGATGGTCAATGAAGAAGCTAATGGTGAGAAGGAGGTGGAGAAGTAGGTGGAAGCTGCTGGTGATAAGTTGGGCGATGAGGACAATGCAACGGTCTAAGCCCACTTTTTTTTTAAAGGTAGTTTGTTTGGTTTGTGGTTCTGTAAACAATGGTTGTGGTGAAACTTAAACAATGGTAGTTTAACTTTTGGGAGCTTGGATGGAGGGACCTTGAGTTTCAAGGCGAAGTCCAAGCTTCTTTAGACAATATGGTTGGCCTCAGGTGGAGGGATCTTGGGTTCCAAGACGAAGCCTGGGGTCAACTTCTTTAATTTCCTGTATATATGACAATCTAGTAGTATTTTGACTATCATGGTGTGTTGTGCAAATTGTAGAAAAATTTTAAAAACATTTGAATGAGGATCATGTAGGATGCTCAAAAACTTATCAAGTTTTCCAAAATTAACAAACCATGACGTCGGCCAATACTTGGTAAGAATGCGTAAGATACATATTAACAATGTCACCTATACAAGAATGCTCCAACCGTTAAGATAGTCAAGATCCTTGAGGATCTTCGGAAATCCTTAAGATAGACTTGAAGAAACTGTGAATAGGTCATGAGTACTTAGGAATGAGCCTAACAGGGGTCAAGCCTATCTTAATCCTTTGAAGCACAAAATGCCCTATAAATCTTGGGTCTAAGCCAACTGGGGTCAAGCCCAAAAACTTGAGAGACACGAATGTGCCTAAACTTTTGTTAATGCGAGAACATTAAAAACCTTCGTTAATCTGAGGACAAGCTTAAAAATACTTGGGACTAAGCCAACTGGGGTCAAGCCCAAAACTTGAGAGACACGATAGTTCCTAAACCTCAGTTGACATGAAAATGCCAAAAACCTTAGAACCTTTACGAGATGACACATCTCCACCCATTTTGAAGTGCACTCTATGGCCAACAGTGATGCAGTTATCATCCACCCTTAGATGGACTGGTCGCACCACCTTGAACCATAGGCCACCACCGTGCGCTCCTGGCGAGGGTCTTACGTTCCTGGCGATTCCTGTTGGTGAACGAGAAGGTGAAAACCTCTTTAACCTTTGATTGCATTCAGAATGCTTTCGACGTAGAAGAGTTGATCAGCCTCTAACGTATGACAAGGTGCTTAGAACACCTACAAAAAACTCAAGGCTTGGTGAAGGGTGGGTGTTAGCTTGGCTAACACCCCTCCGATGCCTAAGTCAGTAACCATTCCATAAAGATAATGATAGGAAATTAAAACGAGAATAAAAATCATACCTGATGTTTTTGAAGCTTACACACGGATTTTTGGATATGCTCAGAGGATCCGGAGAGCACTTACATAAAATATAACTTCAAATGAATTGCATTCCAAGCTCTTGGGAGCAACTCACCTTCCATTGTAGCCAGCCTATATGCCCTTTTTCCTGCTTCTGAGTCTATTAGGTAAGGACCCTCCCATTTAGGTGCAAGTTTTCCATCTGCTGGGTTGGTAGTGTTCTGAAAAGATTTTCTGAGCACTAGATCTCCTACTTGAAATCTTCTAATCCTAAGATTCTTGTTGTAAGATTTGGCCATCCTTTGCTGGTATGCTGCCATTCTAAACTTCGCGAGGTCTCTGATTTCATCGACTGTTTCAAGATCATCAAGGAGCTCCTGGCTATTTGCTTCAAAATTTCGGCAGCTTGTTCTAGCAGTCGGCATCACCATTTCAGTGGGAATCACAGCTTCTGAACCAAACACTAAAGAGAATGGTGTTCGAGCAGTAGCATTCTTTGAAGTTGTTCTGTCAGCCCATAATACGAAAGGTAGTTCTTCAGGCCACTTCCCCTTTTTGGCTCCTAGCTTCTTTTTAAGATTGTTGATGATGATCTTGTTGCTCGACTCCGCTTGACCATTAGCTTGTGGATGTATGGGAGTCGAAGTTACCATCTTGATGCCCCATGCTTCGCAAAAGCCAGTCGTTCTTTTTCCAATAAACTAAGATCCGTTGTCACATACTATTTCTGATGGGATTCCAAATCTTGTCAAGATATTCCTTTTAATAAAGGAAATCACTTCTTTTTCTCTAACTTGAACAAATTCTTCGGCTTCAATCCACTTAGAGAAATAGTCTGTCATGGCTAACATGAAGACCTTTCCTCCAGGTGCTACAGTCAGCTTGCCAACTATGTCCATTCCCCATTTCATGAACGGCCATGGAGATGATATTGAATGGAGCGGCTCGGCAGGCTGATGGAGGATATTGCCGTGCCGTTGGCATGCATCACATTTCTGAACGAAAGCCATCGCATCCTTCTTCATAGTAGGACAGTAGTATCCTGTCCTCAATACTTTGGAAATTAGTGATCTGCCCCCAGTGTGATTGCCACAATCACCTTCGTGAATATCTTGGAGTACTGCAAGTGCTTCAGGCTGCTCGAGGCATCTCAAGTATGGTCCTGCAAGAGATTTCTTGTATAAGATACCATTTATTATTGAATATGGGATTACCTTTTTTTGAAAAGCATGGGGTTCTCTTTTTTGGGGATTTCTCCTTCTTGGATAAATCTCCTAATAGGGTATGTCCAGGATTCATGAGGATCCTGAGAGTCTATCAGTTCTTGATCTTTATCTGTTGTGATGTCATTAACCACCTGTTCTTCGATTGCTGGGGTTAGGATATGAGTTATTAGAATCTTGACACCTTCTGGAATCTTTAGAGATGATGCTAAATTTGCCAAAGCATCAGCTTCTGCGTTTTCTTCTCTAGGTACCTGTGATATGCTGCAATTTTCAAAGGATAATGCTAATTGTTTTACACGATCTAGATATTTGGTTAGCCTTTCGCCTTTCACTGCATAGGATCCATTAAATTGGTTAGTCAATAACAAGGAGTCGATAAAAACTTGAATGTGTTGGATACCCATATCTTTAGCGAGTTGTAATCCTGCAATTAAAGCTTCATATTCGGCTTCATTATTAGTAGCCTTGAATGCACAATGGATAGATAGAGGGATAATGTCCCCCTGTGGCGATTTCAGTAGCGCACCCAATCCTGTTCCTCTAACGTTAGATGCTCCGTCTGTGTACAAGATCTAGCTGGCTGAAGTTTCTTCGAGCTGCTTGACCTCTAGTTCAACTTCTGGCAGTATGTCGCTGCTGAAATCACCCACAAAGTCAGCAAGGGCCTGTGACTTGATTGCTGTTCTTGGCTCATATATGATATCATAGGCACTTAATTTAACTGCCCATTTCGCCATTATTCCTGAAATTTCTGGTTTTCTTAAGACACACTTAACAGGATAGTTAGTTTTCACATAAATAACATGAGTTTCAAAGTAATGTCTTAACTTTTGAGAAGCCATGACAAGAGCTAAAATCAATTTTTCTAAAATAAGAATGCCTGGTTTCAGCATCTAATAATGTTTTGCTTAAGTAGTATACTGGATGCTGTTGTCCTTCATGATCTTTCACAAGCACAACACTTACTGAGCTGCCTGAAACTGCTAGGTAGAGAGATAGTGGTTCGCCCTTGACTGGTTGCATTAGAAGTGGAGCAGATGATAAATATTCTTTCAGGGAGTTCAGAGCTGCTTCATGCTTTTCACCCCATTCGAACTTTTTGTTCTTTTTCAATATGTCATAGAACTCTTTGCTCTTCTCGGACGATCTTGATATGAATCTGTTAAGTGCTGCTACTCTTCCAGTTAACCTTTGAACTTCCTTAACATTTGTTGGAGATTTCAGATTTATGGTTGCTTGGATCTGTTCAGGGCTAGCCTCTATTCCTCTTTCAGTAACCATGAAGCCCAAGAACTTGCCGACTTTTATTCCAAAGTGGCACTTGGAAGGATTCAATTTCATGTTGAACTGGTCTAAGATATCGAAAGCAGCTTCAAGATCTCTAGGGTGGTCCTTTGCTTTCTTTGACTTTACAACCATATCATCTATGTACACCTCCATGGTGTCCCCCAGTTTGTCTTTAAACATCAGGTTGACCAGCCTTTGGTATGTGGCACCTGCATTTCGTAAACCAAAAGGCATTGCAATATAACAATAAATACCTATGGGTGTCATGAAGGCTGTATCTTCCTGATCTGATGGTTCCATTTGAATTTGTTGAAAGCCCGAAGATGTGTCCATAAAAGTTAGCATCTCATGTCCAGCAGTTGAGTCTACCATAGAATCGATGTGTGTTAGAGGGAATGGATCTTTCGGACAGGCCTTGTTTAGGTCTGTGTAGTCTACACATACCCCGCACTTACCATTTTTCTTCTGGACTACCACCACATTAGCCAGCCATCGAGGATACTTAACTTCTCTAATCATTTTTGACTTGAGCAGCCTGTCAACTTCTTCTTGGATTATGATGTTTCTCTCAGGAGCGAACTTCCTTCTTTTCTGATGTATTGGCCTGAAAGATTCATCTATACCAAGTTTATGAGTAATAATATCTTTAGATATACCTATCATGTCTTCATGTTTCCATGCAAACGTTGTGATTTTGGATTTCAAAAGGTTCATGAGCTGCTCCTCAGTATCCTCAGGGATATTGGTTCCTACCAGCACTTTGATTTCAGAATCTTCAGGATTAAGTTGAACTTCTTTGATTTCCAGTTCCTTTGTCATCTGAATTCTTCGTGCCGGTTTCTTTAATTGCTATGCCAGCTTGGACTTGATGGTGTTCTTCATAGCAGAAGTGTAGCAGTCCTTGGCTTCTTGTTGATCACTTAGTATTCTCACAACTCCCCAAGGCGTGGGAAGCTTCACACATTGATGATAGGTAGATGGAACTGCTTTCATGTCATAGATCCATGGCCTTCCCAATATTACATTGCAACAAGGAAGGGAGTCAATTACGCAGAATTTCTGCATGGAGTTGACTCCTTCGATGTAAACAGGAAGTCTGATGTCTCCAACCGTATGCTTGGTTTCTCCGCTGAATCCTACTAACACCGAGGATCTTGGAATTATCTCTTCTTCTGGAATGCTAATCTTTTTAAGCACGTAATTGAATGATGTTGACCGAACTGCCATTGTCTATTAAGATCCTACGAACATAATGGTTAGCAATACATAATGTAATTACCAGACTGTCGTGATGAGGATCTTGGATATCCAGCTTATCAGTTTCGTCAAAAGAGATGACTTTTTCTTCAGTCAATATCGCGTTTTTCTTTGGCCGACTGCCTTGATCCATCTTGGCCTCCTTGGCATGTCTCTTTGCTGATGAGAAGGAGGTTCCACATATGTCAGATCCTCCCGAGATGAAGTTGATCACCTTAGCATCTGTCGGCGGCGACTTTTCTCTTTTGGGCAGCTCAGCAGCTTCTTGAGTTTTACTCTTCTTTCTGCTAAACAATTCTTTGAGATGCCCCTTGCCGAGCAGGTAACTGATTTCTTTTCAAAGGGCTATGCAGTCATCTGTTAAGTGTCCAAAGTCTTCGTGGTAAGCACACCACTTAGACTTGTCTTTCCATGATCCTTGTTTCTCTGATTTTCTCGGCCACCTGGCTTTATCACCTAGATCCTGCAAGGCACATAACAAACCACTTACGTCAACCGAAAAACAGTAATCAGATACCTTTGGGAAGTTTTCTTCGTCGTCTTCTTCTTCAACTTCATTGACCCTGGGATTATCATTCCTGTAACAGGGTTTGGTTCGTTGTTGCTTTTCGGGAGAATCTGTCCTTCTGCCCAGTGACTCATCACCTATTTTCTAGGTCTTCTTATCATCTTCCAATCTGATGAACCTTAGTGCCCTCGTTCTGACTTCATCTAGGTTCCTGCAAGGGGTCATAACCAAGTCATCATAAAAGCGGGAATCTCCTCTAATCCCCATTTTGAAAGCTTCTACAGCAGCTGCCATATCGAGGTTGGGGATATCCAAAGTTTCTCGACCAAATCTGGCCACGTAATCCTTGAGGGATTCGTTGGGCTTCTGAATTATTCTGTACAAATCACCCGTGAACTTCTCAAAGCTCCTGCTGCAAGAAAACTAGTTATTAAACAGGTTAACTAAATGGGGAAAAGAAGTAATGGTATTAGGAGGGATACTGAGCAGCCATTTCAAGGCTGGTCCTGTTAGTGTTGAACCGAATCCTTTGCATAAGCAAGCTTCTTTGATGTTCATAGGAATGGGGTTGATTTCCATCCGTTCCCTGTATTGTGCCACGTGCTCCTCAGGGTCTGTGGTCCCTTCGTAGAGTTTCATATTGGGGGTTTGAAATCATTTTGGTATCTCCACGTCACAAATGGGCCACGCAAACCTAGAAACTCTGTGGCTGCCTGCTGGCACTTCAGGAATAGGACGAATAACACCGGGGACACTTGAGATCATGTCCTTTAACCTCTGAAGTTCCCTAGCAATAGTTGGGTTGATACCTGCATCCTGCACAGTCCTTGGTTAGGGTTAGCATAAAAATTATCAAAGTCGTTACCAGCCCAGGAATTTTGAAGATGGATTCGGGGTCCATATTCAGCATCTCTAAGGATAGTCGGCTCAGTCGTGGTCCCCACTTGCATAGGGATGAAGTCTCCCTCATGCATCTCCTGAGATGGACTTGTGAATATGCCGCAGAGACAATAGGGTTAGAAAATAAGGATTCTTGGGGACCGTGAGCAGCTTGGAAGCGGCTCGGATATTCCTAGAATCGTTGAGCTGAGGATCCTTGTTGCACTTGAGAAGTAGGCGCCACTGACTGCTGACTCCAAGGATCATGAAGGTTTGGCGTCGTGAACCGCTGTGGTTGAGATATAGGTTGTTGTATCGAGATTCTCGACACTTGCTGGCTTAAAAACCCGACTGGTGGTTGGTCCAAGCATCTCGGCGGCTGCTGACTTCCATATCCTTTGTAGTAAGATTCTGGGGGCTGCTCGGAGTAGAATCCAGAGTACTCCAGATCTATCACCCTGGAAGTCTTCTGGCGCTGAGAGCCTGAGAATCCTGCAGTAGTAGCCATTGCAATACCTGATTTTCGGGCAGTAGATGAATTCGCTTTCTGTTTTGGCTGCTCCGATATTTCCGGAGAGTCAAAACCGAATGATTTTGGCATCAAAGGACTGGTCTCCTCTACTGGTTTCTTTGATTTCTTCAATTCCATGATCTCCTTCATCATTTTCTCGTTGGTTTTGGCTTGCTCATCCACATGAGTCTTCATCTACCTGATCAAAACATACAGATCGTTATTAGAAATAGCAGAGTCAGTGGACATACCTTGAGATCCAGTAAAAGTGGGATATTCAACTCTTTTAGTGTCGGCGCCGGTCACTTTTTTCAGCATTGGGGGAAGACCCGTGTTGACAGCTGGTTTAGTGGATGAAACAGATTTCGAAGTAATCTTTGGTTGGCTTGACATTTTCAGGAATTGGTTATGGGAAGAAGATCAAGGCTCTTAATCGAATTCAAACACCGTTTGCCCCACGGTGGGCGCCAAATTGTTTTGGTCAAAAACTGCCTAAGCAATTAGTTGATCAAACTTCGTAAGTGAGGTAGAGTGTTTGATGAAGTTAGCAAGAAAAATGCAAGTTTGGATGTTGACACGAGGTTGTAACGAGGGAAAATCTAGGAATCCTTGAGTATCCTCAAGGAGCCTAGCAAAAAACCTCGGGGGCCGGTTCAAAGTACCTGTCTCCTAAAACTTTTATATGATGAAAGTATTTAGTACAAATGAAATGAGCTCGTATTCTAAGTGTTGCAGAGAGTTCTGATCGTAAAAAAGGATGTGTGTGTGTGCAAGCGTAGATCTCGTTTTAAATAAAGATTACATTTCAACAACCTATCCTATAAACTAGCAACTAAGTCCACGTCTTCCACATAGCCGTTGAGGTCCATCTGGTCCACGTTTCTGTTAGCTTGACCGAGTCTTTAGGACATGTGATTTATACTCGAGCTAATCTGCGAATAACAAATAAAAAGGGAAAAAACAACCGTTAGTAAATAAAGATATTTCAGGATCCTTACAGTGGAGTGCTTTCGAGCTGCTCAGCATATGCTGAAATCCGGTACCAACACTTATTACATTTTTCCTATTTCAAACATAAACAAATCCACATTAAAATCTTTACAATCTAGTATTCTATTTTCCAAATTATTTCATCATCTCACGCTAATATTTGTTTGCTTCAGGCACATGAGAGCACTTAATCACGACGTCATTTCAAGATGCTCAACTTCAACAAGAAGTCGCGGATTGCCTCACCTAGTCGTTTTACATTTCCATTGCAAAATGTTCATGAATTTTATTGTTTGTCATGTTGAATTTTTATTTTCATTGCAATCTGTACATTAATTTTTATTGATTGGCATTCAAATTATATGAAACTCTATAGCCAATTAGAAAATCATCGAACTGTTGACCAGAAAAAGTCAAACCATTGCTTAAAATAGAAAAATGTTAAAGTACACCAGAAAATTCATATAACCTAAAAGTCATATTAAAAAACCTTCTCAATGCGGCAAAGCTCCAACTGATAACTAAACCAATACCCCAATTTACTACCCCATCCTCAACCCTCAAAACACAATGAAAAATAACTACCTTTTAGTATTTAACAACTTAATTAGACACAACATAATCTAATAACAAACTAGTAATTACGATAAAGGGATTAAACACTAAACATTACCATTCATTACAATTCCATGTGTTACATTGTCCATTAACTATTGATCAACCAAAAAAAATACCTTTAATCATCATCAACAATTAAACCTGCAACATGCAGCCACCAAAAACTTCACAAAAAAACCCATCATCATCAACACAGAAAAAAACTTTACAAAAAACACAAAACAAGCTTCAACCCTTCTCGATCACGCACCTTCATCACCAGCAACCTCCTTCAACAACTTCACCCTTTCTTCGTTCAGCCCCTCGATGATGGATAACATCTGATCCACCTCCACATTGATTGCTAGATCATAGTCACCCTCCTTCTCCAAATACTTGAAGCACGGTTCTGCAAAACGAAATCCATGAGTCTTGAAGTGCTCAAACCTGGCCTCAACCACTACTCTGCTCTGAGAAGCTGCTTCTAGACGTCGGATGTTGTTTCTCAACACCGTGATAATCTCCTCTGTCCGGCGAAGTTGGTCCCTAATGAGGGCTTCAACTTTTTCCATTATCTCATAATCAGTCATCCGTGGGACTGGAGTATACGAAATCGAATTCGCCATTCTCATAACAAAAGTATCCTCTTCCTGAGGAATCTGATTGACTGTTGAAGAAGACGACATTGCTGCGCGCAGTGATAAAGCTTTTCGGTGTTTGATATGGAAAATTAAAAGATATGGTGAAGATATGGCCAGTGTACTTATGATAAACGATATATCATATAGCTTTTTGTAGCTATGATCATTACCTAGGTTAGGTTATTAGAGAAACCTACAAGAGTCGGCACGTCCTTTCATATATCCACAGGTCTCCCCACAGCCCGATCAAATCACCTATTTACATTTAAATATTAATTAAAAATAATTAAAATCAATTATTTATATATCTCGATTCGGTTTCCAACGTTAACTTGGTTTAGTTTCCCGCCAATTGAATTCCTATGTCTATTTGAGATTCTCATCCTATAAATAAATGATGAGAAAGAGAATTAATAACCCTACTTTTCCTCCCCCAAAAAATCACAATTTTAGTTTCCATGGCCGGCCATCACACTTTCACATCCCTCCCCAAATACGAAACCACAGAAGATGCAACCGATGCTTGCAAAGAGTATCAACAAGCCAAGTACGTGGACGGTGGCTTGATCGCTGCTGATATGGACACCATCACCTACAAACAGCAGAAAATCACGGAGGAGATGGAGGACCTCCTAAAACATGTTCATTTGAGTGAGAGCCTGTACTGTAGTAGCCCCTCGATTGTCCACCGTCTTACTATGATCCAACAAGAAAACAAATTTCTGCAATCAAGGCTGAAGGAAATCGGTCCAACCATCATCAAGAACCGTCCAAAGAAGAAAGAATTTTCTATGAGGGCTGATGCTTTCTGAAAATAGTCTAGGTGTTGATGGTTTTAATTTGTGTGTTTTTTTTTTGTAATGAACTAATGAATGTTATGAAGTACCAAAAATTATTAATGAATTTATGTTTTCTGATTTTACCTGTTTAGTGTATGTTATGAAGTACCAAAATTATTAGATGTTTTTGTATTTAAAGTTTTATTAAACAAGTTGGGATGATTATCCATATAATGGCTTTAAATTTAGTTCACAGGAAAACATAAAAAAATTGTAGGGATCTGGGGTTCGAACCATATTCCTACTTATAAGTTATTATTGTATATTGAGAGTACATGTTAAAGATTTGGTTATTGAAATACATTCCGTTCTCAGGGGCTAGCCCAGCGGGTTGGTCTTTTGATTTTCTTTGAAAGGTTGTGAGTTCGATCCTTGGCAAATGCCAACACCATATAAATATGTTTTTACATGTCTAGTATCATGAGATATGACCAAAAAAACCTTATAGTCACATATATATTTTATTTAGCATGACTATAATTTATCTTTAGTCACAATTAAAATTCTCATAAAATGAAAGATGTGACCAAATTACACTTATGGTAACATATTTATTCATTTATCATGACCAAAATTAATCTTTAATAACTCATCAAATTGTCATAAAATGAAATATGACCAAATAATACTTGTAGTCACAAATCTTGTTTTTTATTTACCATGACTAGAACTCATCTATAGTCACACATCAAATTTTCTAATATCATGAAATATGACCCAAAAAAACTTATAGTCACTGTTTGGGCTGGTATTTCGGGATCCTTGGCGGAAGCTCAAGTGGTCCAGTATCCTCAAACGGGTTGAGAATCCTGACAGGCTCGGGCATCCTGAATACAGTTATCGACTAACCGCTATGTTTTTCCTCGTTTATATTTGCTTGTAGGTAAAGAAAACGTGTAAAACAACCCTAAAGACTCGGTCAAAGACTAAAGAACGTGGACTAAGTGGTCCATAACGTCCATTTTGACTTAGTAGGCAGAATCCCTAAAAAATAGGAAAGTTTGTTAATTGTATTTCAGCTATTTAAGCAGGCTTTGATCGACATAAGAACACACACAAGTTCTCATACTCACACTAGCTGATAGATAAACTCTGTAACACTTAGTCTCGTTGATCAAGCCTTGCAATCACTTGTAATCCTTTATATTCTATCAATAAAATTGACTAGGAGGCGGCTATTCGGCCGGCTCCCGAGGTTTTTATCCAGGATTCCCAGAGGCAACTCGAAGGATTCTGGAGTTTTCCTCGCTAAATCATCGTGTCACCATCCTAACTTGGATTACTTGCTCATTTGATCATTAAGCACTCTACCTCACAATCTAAGTTTGGAATACGAAATTCCTTTGTGAATTTTTGACCAAAACAGTTTGGCGCCCACCGTGGGGCAAGTGGTGCTTAATCTTACCAAAATCCTATATTTCATTCACTTCATTTGATCTCCGATCCCAAAGATGTCAAACCCGAAAAAAACTGTCTCGGCCTTTACATCGTCCTCCATTCATCCTCTTCCTTCCATCCCAGGAAGCTAAAAGAAGCCTAATGACCGTCAGAAGAAAGTGGACGAGCAGCCGAGAAAAAATGATTATCCTGTCTTCACAGGATCCCAGGTTCAATCTGTTGATCCTGTTATTACTAACAATGATTAATTTTCCTTGACTAAGCAGGTGAAAAATCAAATGGATCAGCAAGAAAAGACCAATCAAGCAGTGATGAAGGAGATCGAGCAGCTTAAGAAGTCTAAGAAACCTGTGGAGGAACAAAGTCCTCTGTTTCCCAGGCATCTTGACTTCAATGCTTCAGGATCCTCAGATCCGTCTCGCTACAATTACAAATCAGCATCAGGCTTTACTACAGCCCCTACAATGACTTCTCAGGCCGCTGGATATGCAGAAAGTACTGCTGGGTTCTCAGGAGCTGTCCCACCAGAATCCTCACGGTCACGCTACAAGGGTCCTTGGATTCCGCCATTGTCGGGATCCTCAGCCTCGCCGTCTCAAGGATATCCTTTTTCGGCTGGGAATCCAAGCCAGAATTCCTAAGGATATCAATACTCTAACCCTTCTGTCTCTGTAGGAATCTTCAAGACCAGCTCCTCAAAAGTGCATGATGGTGACGTCATCCCCATGCAAACAGCAGCTACTACAGAGCCGAGCTTCCCAGCGGGCTATGGATATAGTCCCAGGATTCCAATCCAGAATCCTGGCCCAGGTAGTATGTCCAATTCAATTCCTATCGTTTCTAACCAGGGTGCTCCTTATGATGCAGGTATTCATCCAAGTATCGCTAGGGAGCTCCAGAAGTTGAAAGAGATGATATCGAATGTTCCAGGGATCCTGAAACCTATTCCTGAAGTTCCTTTGGAAAGCCACAAGATCTCTAGATTTACTTGGCCAATATCCCAAGTAGAGATCCCGAAGCGTTTCCAGACTCCAGGCATGAAGCTTTATGATGGAACCACAGATCCTGAGGAACACGTGGCACATTACCGGGAGCGTATGGAGATCAATCCCATTCCGACAGAAATCAAAGAAGCCTGTCTATGCAAAGGTTTTGGATCAACCTTAACAGGACCGGCCATGAAATGGCTACTGAGCATTCCTCCTAACACTATTACATCATTTTCTCATTTAGTTAACTTGTTTAACAATCAGTTTTCTTGCAGCAGGACCTTTGAGAAGCTCACAGGTGACCTGTACCGAATAATTCAGAAGCCAGATGAGCCTCTCAGGGAATACATTGCCAGATTTAGACGAGAATCTCTTGAGATTCCTAATCTGGATATGGCAGCAGCCGTGGAAGCCTTTAAAATGGGGCTCTCCAAAGATTCACGTTTTTATGATGACCTTGTCATGGCTCCTTGCAGGAACCTTGACGAAGTACGCAGTAGAGCCTTAAGATTTATCCGTTTGGAAGATGACAAGAGGATCCACCAAAGATTGGAGGTTCCTAAATATGATCCCAACAGCAAGAAGGCGGAATCCCCCGGGAAGCCGTATAGATCTCGTCCATACTCCAAACCGGAAAATCACAAAGTCAATGCCGTTGACCAAGACGATGATGATAAGGAGTATCCTAAGGTATCTGAATACTGTTTTTCCGTTGATATTGGTGGTTTGATGTGTGCTATGCAGGATCTAGGTGAAAAAGCAAGATGGCCCAGGAAGGATACCAAACAAGGATCCTGGAAAGACAAGACCAAGTGGTGTACCTTCCATGAAGATTTTGGCCACCTAACAGACAAATGTATAGCACTCTGAAAGGAAATCAGCTATCTACTCAGCAAGGGGCATCTTAAAGAATTGATAGGCAGAAAGAAGGTCAAGACTCAGGAAGCCGACAAGGTGCCTCAGAGAGCAGCTTCTCCACCACAGGATGCCCAGATAATCAACTTCATCTCAGGAGGCTCAGACATCTGTGGCACTTCGTATTCCTCAGCCAAGAAGCATGCTAAGGAGTCCAAATCTGAACAGGGTGACAGACCTGTCCGGACGTCCACCCTAACTCAGGACGAACTTATATCTTTTGATGAGAGTGACCGTTCTCATGTTCAGGATCCTCATCATGATAGTCTTGTGGTTACTTTGTATATCGCTAACCATTTTGTTCGCAGGATCCTGATTGATAATGGAAGCTCAGTATACATAATTCGTCTTGATGTGCTAAAAAAGATGGGGATCCCAGAAACTGAAATAGTTGCAAGATCCTCAGTCCTGGTTGGCTTCAACGGTGAAACTAAGAGCACCGTTGGGGATATCAGATTACCGATATACATAGAAGGGGTAAACTCTATGAAAAAATTCTGTGTTATAGATTCCCTCTCTTGTTGCAATATTATTCTTGGCAGGCCATGGATTCATGAGACAAAGGGATAGCAATTACAGAAAAAGGCACTTGAAGTGCAGGAGGACAGGGAGCTGGATGTCAAAGAAGTGCCTCTGGACCCTGGGAATCCTGAAATCAAGGTGCTCGTAGGAACAAGCATCCCAACAAATGTTGAGCAAGAATTATTCCAGCTTCTCAAAGCCAGAACTTCAACTTTCGCCTGGAAGCATGAAGATATGACAGGTATCCCGAAACATGTAATTACTCATAAACTTGGTTTAGATCCTTCTTTCAGGCCTATATAGCAAAAAAGGAGGAAGTTCGCTCCAGAGAAGAATATAATCATCCAAGAGGAAGTTGACAAGCTTCTCAAAACAAAGATGATAAGAGAAGTCAAATATCCTAGGTGGCTAGCAAATGTGGTGGTGGTCCGGAAGAAGAATGGAAAGTGGAGAGTTTGTGTTGATTACACAGACTTGAACAAAGCCTGTCCTAAGGATCCATTTCCACTTCCCCTTATTGATGCTATAGTGGATGCCACGGCTGGTCACAAGATGCTCACCTTCATGGATGCCTCGGCAGGATTCCAACAAATTCAGATGGAACCATGTGATCAGGAACATACGGCTTTTATGACTCCAACAGGTATATATTGTTACACTGCTATGCCCTTTGGTTTAAGAAATGCAGGTGCCACCTACCAGAGGCTCGTCAATATGATGTTCAACGAGCAACTGGGGGACACGATGGAAGTCTACATAGATGACATGGTGGTGAAATCCAAAAAAGCTAAAGATCACGTCAGGGATCTTCAAACGGCCTTCGACATCATTGATCAGTATAACATGAAGCCCAACACCTCCAAATGCCACTATGGGGTGCGAGCTGGAAAATTCTTAGGATATATGGTTACCGAAAGAGGGACCGAAGCGAGCCAGAGCAGATCAAGGCAATCCTAAATTTGAAGTCCCCATCGAATGTAAAAGAGGTACAAAGGTTGACAGGAAGAATCGCAGCACTCAACAGGTTCATTTCAAGATCCTCAGAAAAGAGTAAGGATTTCTACGATATCCTGAGGAAAAATAAGAAATTCGAATGGACTGAGAAGCATGAAGAAGCCCTGAAGTGCCTGAAAGACTACCTATCAGCAGCCCCGTTGCTAATGAAACCAGAAGATGGGGAGCCACTATATTTATATCTCGCTGTTTCCGGAAGCTCAATCAGTGCAGTCCTGGTAAAAGATCATCAAGGTCAGCAGCATCCGGTATATTATGTAAGTAAAACTCTGCTAGACGCAGAATCCAGGTTTTCTCACCTTGAAAAATTAATTCTAGCTCTTATAATGGCTTCCACTAAACTTAGACATTATTTTGAAACCCATACTATAATTGTAATGTCTAACTATCCTATCACGGCAGTTCTTAGGAAGCCAGAAATGTCAGGATGGATGGCTAAGTGGGCAGTCAAGCTGAGTGCCTATGACATCAAGTATGAACCAAGAACAGCAATCAAATCCCAAGCATTAGCTGACTTTGTGGCGGATTTCAGCAGTGACATTGAACCAGAAGTTGAAAAGGAAGTCCAGCAAGCTTGAGAAGCTCAAGGAAGACTGGATCCTCTATACTGACGGCTCCTCACATGTCAGAGGAACAGGGCTGGGAATCCTGCTAAAATCGCCACAGGGGGACATAATACCTCTATCCATATCCTGTGAATTCCAGGCTATCAACAATGAAGCTGAATATGAGGCTTTAATTGCTGGATTACAGCTGGCTAGGGATATGGGAATCCTATCTATACAAGTGTTTGTTGATTCTCTCTTATTAACTAACCAATTTAATGGCTCTTATGTAGTGAGAGGGGAGAATCTGATCAAATATCTTGAAATTGTTAAAAAATTGTCTCTATTTTTCGAAAATTTTAGCATTTCGCAGGTACCAAAAGAAGATAATGCAGAAGCCGATGCATTGGCGAACTTGGCTTCATCGCTCAAGATCCCTGAGGATGTCAAAATTCCAATAACTCACATCTTGACGCCAGCGATAGCTCTACAGGAAGCTCAGGCTGTTGACATTAATGCAGGCGCAGATATTGAGAATCCTGAAAATGCTCAAGAATCCTGGACCTACCCGATCAGGAAGTATCTAAAAGACGGGGAGATTCCCAAGGGCGAAAATCCCAGGGCTTTTCGCACAAGGGTAGTACCCTATACTATTATTGACAATATCCTATATAGAAGATCTCTTGCAGGTGTCTACTTAAGGTGCCTAGAGAAACCAGAAGCTCTTGAGGTGCTTGAAGACATTCACAGTGGAGATTGTGGGAACCATACCGGGGGCAGAGCACTGTTCTCTAAAATTCTCAGATTCGGGTATTATTGGCCAACCATGAAGAAGGATGCTGCAAGCTTCTCACAGAAATGCGATGCTTGTCAAAGGCATGGCAATATCCTCCATCAACCCGCTAAGCATCTGCATCCTATAGTTTCCCCATGGCCATTCATGAAATGGGGTATGGATATTGTGGGGAAGCTACCAAAGGCCCCTGGAGGAAAGGTGTGTATGCTTGCCATGACGGATTACTTCTCCAAGTGGATTGAAGCAGAAGCCTATGTTCAAGTGAGAGAAAAAGAAGTGATATCCTTCATCAAAAGGAACATCCTCACCAGATTTGGGATTCCGGCAGAAATCATATGCGACAATGGCTCCCAGTTTATTGGCAAGAGAACTACAAGCTTTTTTGAAAGCTGGGGCATCAAGATGATCACATTCAACACCTGTCCACCCCCAAGCTAATGGGCAGGCAGAATCCAGTAATAAGATCATCATCAACAACCTCAAGAAGAAGCTGGGATCCAAGAAAGGGAAATGGGTTGAGGAGCTGCCGTTTGTCCTTTGGGCAGATAGAACCACACCTAAAAATTCTACAGGCCAAACGCCATTCTTATTAGTGTTTGGAGCAGAAGCTGTGATCCCTACAGAGATGGTACTCCCAACGAGCCAAAGTCAACTGCCAGGATCCTGAAACCAACAGCCAGAATCTCCTTCAGGATCTCGAAACAGTTGAGGAGTTCAGAGATATGGCCAGAATCCGAATGACATCTTACCAGCAGCGGATAGCAAAATCTTATAACAAGAACACCAGGCTGAGAAGATTCCAAGTAGGTGACTTGGTCTTGAGGAAGGCTTTTCAGAATACTACCAATCCTGCTGATGGGAAGTTGGCACCCAAGTGGGAAGGCCCTTACCTTATAGATTCCGAAGAAGGAAAGGGGGCATACCGTTTGGTAAATATGGAAGGAGAACCTCTGCCAAGAGCTTGGAATGTTGTCCACCTTAAAGCGTATTTTATGTGAGAATCCCATTGAGAATCTCAGGCAGAATCCCAAGGATCCTCACTGTATAAATAATCCAAGGTACGTATACTAATCCTATTTCAATTTATTCTTATTATTTTTATGACACATTACTGACTTAAGCATCGGAGTGGTGTTAGCTAAGCTAACACCCACCCCTCACCAAGTGTTGAGTGTTTTGCAGATTCTCAGAATCCTAACTAAAGTAATTTGGGTATATCCCCAGTTAGAGGCTAATCACCTCTCCTCCGTTTAAGGTATCCTGCATGCCTTCTAAGGTTTAAGAGGATTTCACCTCTTCTACGTTTGGGTAATCGCCAGTAGCGCCCGACCCTCGCCAGGAGCGCACGTTGTCCACCAGTATGCTCAAGGTGGCCGGACCAGTCCACTCCAGGGGTGGCTGACAATCTTGTCACCGGAGGCTGCTGGGAGGATTCTCAAGGTTTTTAACACCCACGTGTTAACTAAGGCTTAAAAGGTCTTCACCTTTTCTAAGAATCGCCAGGAGCGCTCGTTATTCGCCATTGGGCGGATCCTCAAGTAATAGCAGACGTGCTATCCTCACGAATTATCTAAGGTTTATAACAATAACGTGTTATCTAAGGTTTTGGCATTTTCATATCACTTACGTATGGGCTTGTCCCCAGAATTGGCTTAGTCCCACGTTTGCACGGGCTTGTCCCCAGAAATGCACGGGCTTGTCCCCAGAAATGCACGGGCTTGTCCCCAGAATTAGCTTAGTCCCAAGCATCCCGGGTTTATCCCCAGTTTAATTGTGTTTCTTAACTTATTTTAAGTTCAGGAATCCCTCAGGCAAGTAACCTGCCAAGATACCAAAATGAATGCTCACGAGAATTCCAACTTGGATGCCGAGAAGGATACCTGAAGCTATCTACATGCGCCCGAGGTAAAACCTACTTAAGAGACTAATGAGGTAATATACTTTCGAATTATTACATTTATCATATACTTATGTTGACTTGTGTCATGGTTTGTTAACTTACATACTTAACTTAAAGCATTTTTACTACCTTAATATTCCTGAGGAACCTAATGGGATTCTCAGTTAAATATTTCAAAATTTTTCATGAACAAAATTAAAAACAAGGGGAAAACACACCATGATAAAGAAAGTCGGATACTAGTATTAACTATGCAGGAAATGTAAAAGGGGCAACTTCGGGTTCCATCTTGAAAACTCAAGATCCCTCCACCTGTGGCGGCTCAATATCAAGAGTAGCATCCAAGGAAACCTGAGCTTCGTCCTGAAAACTCAAGCTTGCCTATGAAAACTTTCCTTCATCAACCTTCACCAGCTTCTCAGCACCCTAAACTTCCGCAAAGCTCCTTTCCAGGTAGCCGCATCCAAGCCGTAGCGGTGAAGCCTTTAGCAGTTGCTTCATCAGCCTTGCTCGCAGAAGAAAATCAAAAAGAGAAGGGGAGAATTGACCTGGGCAATAAGAGCAATCGAGAGGTTTTCAACTGATGTATGGGGAGACGGAAACTTGGGGATATTTATGGATAAATCCTAGTATGGGAAGTTATGCCACCATCAAATCAAGAGCTAACGAGTCACCTCCGTAATTGTTCCGATAGATAACGTTGAGTTTGAATTTTTACAGCCATCTTCATAGTCGACAACTGTCAAAATTCAGGGGCAATTGTTTGGGCTGGTATTTCAGGATCCTTGGCGGAAGCTCAAGTGGTCCAGTATCCTCAAACGGGTTGAGAATCCTGACAGGCTCGGGCATCCTGAATACAGTTATCGACTAACCGCTATGTTTTTCCTCGTTTATATTTGCTTGCAGGTAAAGAAAACGTGTAAAACAACCCTAAAGACTCGGTCAAAGACTAAAGAACGTGGACTAAGTGGTCCATAACGTCCATTTTGACTTAGTAGGCAGAATCCCTAAAAAATAGGAAAGTTTGTTAATTGTATTTCAGCTATTTAAGCAGGCTTTGATCGACATAAGAACACACACAAGTTCTCATACTCACACTAGCTGATAGATAAACTCTGTAACACTTAGTCTCGTTGATCAAGCCTTGCAATCACTTGTAATCCTTTATATTCTATCAATAAAATTGACTAGGATGCGGCTATTCGGCCGGCTCCCGAGGTTTTTATCCAGGATTCCCAGAGGCAACTCGAAGGATTCTGGAGTTTTCCTCGCTAAATCATCGTGTCACCATCCTAACTTGGATTACTTGCTCATTTGATCATTAAGCACTCTACCTCACAATCTAAGTTTGGAATACGAAATTCCTTTGTGAATTTTTGACCAAAACAGTCACATATATTTTTTATTTAGCATGACTAGAATTTATCTTTAGTCACAATTAAAATTCTCATAAAATGAAAGATGTGACCAAATTACACTTATGGTAACATATTTTATTCATTTATCATGACCAAAATTAATCTTTAATAACTCATCAAATTGTCATAAAATGAAATATGACCAAATAATACTTATAGTCGCATAATTGTTTTTCACTTACCATGACTAGAACTCATCTATAGTCACACATCAAATTTTCTAATATCATGAAATATGACCAAAAAAAAACTTATAGTCACATATATTTTTTATTTAGCATGACTAGAATTTATCTTTAGTCACAATAAAATTCTCATAAAATGAAAGATGTGACCAAATTACACTTATGGTAACATATTTTATTCATTTATCATGACCAAAATCAATCTTTAATAACTTATCAAATTATCATAAAATGAAATATGACCAAATAATACTTATAGTCACATATTTTATTCATTATAACATGATAAAATTATACTTATAGTCACACATACACAAATAAAACTGTGAACATAAAATATTTAGACTTGAATTTTTAGTCACACCTAAGAAAATGAAATATGATCATATGATACTTATAGTCACATGTATGTCCAATTATTGTGACGAGTATATATCTTCATTCACACATCCAAATTGGAAATGTGACCATAAATTGTAACTTAAAGTCACACCAATAACTAATTGTCACCAAAAAATGTTTAACTTACCGTCACACTCAAAACTAACGTGTCGGCATATATTACATTTAGCCACATTTAATTACATAAACAATTTCTTCGTGTGACCATATACGTATCTATAGTCACTCGTAAATATTACCAGAATAAAAGTCGTAATTGGTTACATTTGGTCACATTGTTTGAAATGTGACTAGTAATTGTCACACATGTAATGTAAAAGTGTGACCATATGAACTGATCACGCTTGCAATGGTCACACAAACCGATCTTAAATGTCACCGAAACATGTCTAGAAAATTAAAAATGAACTACGGTCACACTTTTAATCGAAAGTGTCACAGGGCCGAAACATGAAAAGTGTGACTGTATGTCATATTTGTACTAGTGCGGATACCACACACACTCACCAAATACTCTCTATAACACTTAGATTTTGATCACAATAGCTCAACACTTGTAATTCTTCATCTCGTTATCAGTAGAAGTGCTAGGCAGCAGGCTCTTCAGGCCGGCTCCCGAGGTTTTTTGCCAGGATTCCTAGAGGAAACTCAAAGAATTTTGGATTTTCCCTCGTTACATCCTTGTGTTCAACTTTACATTTTCAAGCATATTGACAAGCACACTACCTCACATTCTAAGTTTGGAACACGAGATTCCTTTGTGAATTTTTGACCAACATAGTTTGGCGCCCACCGTGGGGCAAGTGGTGCTTTGTTCTAAGAAAATTACATTCATCATCCGCTCTGTTTGATCTCCAATCCTAAAAATGTCAAACCAACAGGAAAACTGTTTCGGCCTCTACATCGTCCTCCATTCATCCTCTTCCTTCCGTTTCAGGAAGCCAGAAGAAAACTAATGACCGTCAGAAGAAAGTGGACGAGTAGCCGAGAAAAACTGACTATCCTGTCTTCACAGGATCCCAGGTTCAATCTGTTGATCCTGTTATTACTAACAATGATTTGTTTTCCTTGATTAAGCAGGTGAAATATCAAACGGATCAGCAAGAAAAGACCAATCAAACAGTGATGAAGGAGATTGAGCAGCTTAAGAAGTCTAAGAAACCCGTGGAGGAACAAAGTCCTCTATTTCCCAGGCATCTTGACTTCAATGCTTCGGGATCCTCAGACCCGGCTCGCTACAATTACAAATCAGCACCAAGCTTCACTACAGCCTCTACGACGACTTCCCAGGCCGCTGGATATGCACGGAGTACTAGTGGATTCTCAGGAATCATCCCACCAGAATCCTCGCAACCGCGCCCTAGGGATCCTTGGATTCCACTATCGTTGGGATCCCTGGTTACGCCGTCTCAAGGATATCCTTTTTCTGCTGGGAATCCAGGCCAGAACCCCAAGGATATCAATACTCTAACCCTTCTGTTTCTGCAGGGGTCTTTAGGACCAGCTCCTCTGATATGCACGATGGTGACTTCATTCCCATGCATACAGTAGCCACTACGGAGCCGAGCGTCCCAACAAGCTATGGATATAATCCCAGGATCCCAGTCCAGAATCCTGGCCCAGGTAATGTGTCTAATTCATTCCTGTCATTTCTAACCTGGGTGCTCCTCATGATGCAGGTATTCATCCAAGTATCGCTAGGGAGCTCCAGAAGTTGAAAGAGATGATATCGAGTGTTCCATGGATCCTGAAGCCTATTCCCGAGGTTCCTTTGGAAAGCCACAAGATCTCTAGGTTTACTTGGCCGATTTCCCAAGTGGAGATCCCGAAGCGTTTCCATACTCCAAGCATGAAGCTTTACGATGGAACCACAGATCCTGAAGAACACATGGCACATTACAGGGAGCGTATGCAGATCAATCCCATTCCGATAGAAATCAAAGAAGCCTGTCTATGCAAAGGCTTTGGTTCAACCTTAACAGGACCAGCCATGAAATGGCTACTGAGCATTCCTCCTAACAATATTACATCATTTTCTCATTTAGTTAACCTGTTTAACAATCAATTTTCTTGCAGCAGAACCTTTGAGAAGCTCACAGGTGACCTGTACCGAATAGTTCAGAAGCCAGATGAGCCGCTCAGGGAATACATTGCCAGATTCGGACGAGAATCTCTTGAGATTCCTAATCTGGATATGGCAGCAGCCGTAGAAGCCTTTAAAATGGGGCTCTCTAAAGATTCACGTTTTTATGACGATCATGTCACGACTCCTTGCAGGAATCTTGACGAAGTACGCAGCAGAGCCTTGACGTTTATCCGTCTGGAGGACGACAAAGAGATGCACCAAAGGCTGGACGTTCCTAGGTATGATCCTAATAGTAAAAAGGCAGAATCCCCCGCGAAGCCATATAGATCTCGTCTATACTCCAAGCCGGAAAATCACAAAGTCAATGATGTTGACCAGGATGATGATGATGAGGAGTATCCTAAGGTATCTGAGTATTGTTTTTCTGTTGAGATTGGTGGCCTAATGTGTGCAATGCAGGATTTTGGTGAAAAGGCAAGATGGCCTAGAAAGAATAATAAACAGGGATCCTGGAAAGATAAGACCAAGTGGTGTGCCTTCCATGAAGATTTTGGCCACCTAACAGATGAATGTATAGCACTCCGAAAGGAAATTAGCTATCTACTCAGCAAGGGGCATCTTAAAGAATTGATAGGCAGAAAGAAGATCAAGACTCAAGAAGCCGACAAGGTTCCTTAGAGAGCGGCTTCTCCACCCCAGGAGGCTCAGACATCTGTGGCACTTCGTATTCCTCAGCCAAGAAGCATGCTAAGGAATCCAAATCTGAACAGGCTGACACACCTGTCCGGACATCCACTTTAACTCAAGACAAGCTCATATCCTTTGATGAGAGTGACCGTTCTGATGTTCAGGATCCTCATCACGATAGTCTTGTGGTTACTTTATATATTGCTAACCATTTTGTTCGCAGGATCTTGATTGATAATGGAAGCTCAGTAAACATAATCCGTCTTGATGTGCTCAAGAAGATGGGGATCCCAGAAACTGAAATAGTTGCAAGATCCTCAGTCCTGGTTGGCTTCAGCGGTGAAACTAAAAGCACCGTTGGGGATATCAGGTTGCCGGTATATATAGAGGGGGTAAACTCTATACAAAATTTTTTTGTTATAGATTCTCTCTCTTGTTGCAATATTATTCTTGGCAGGCCATGGTTTCACGAGATGAAGGCAGTCCCTTCAACTTATCACCAGTATATCAAGCATCCTACACCCTGGGGAGTTGTGAGGATTGAAAGTGATCAGTAGGAAGCAAGAATTGTTATTCAACGTCGATGAAGAATACCACTAAGGTGACGAAGGGATAGCAATTACAAAAAAAAGGGCACTTGAAGTACAGGAGGACAGTGAGCTTGATATCAAAGAAGTGCCTCTAGACCCTGGGAATCCTGAAATCAAGGCGCTCGTAGGAACAAGCATCCCAGCGAATGTAGAGCAGGAATTACTCCAGCTTCTCCAAGCCAGGACTTCAACTTTCGCCTGGAAGCATGAAGACATGACAGGTATCCCAAAACATGTAATTACTCATAAACTTGGTTTAGATCCTTCTTTCAGGCCTATACAGCAAAAAAGGAGGAAGTTCGCTCCAGAGAAGATTATAATCATCCAGGAGGAAGTTGACAAGCTTCTCAAAACCAAGATGATTAGAAAAGTCAAATATCCTAGGTGGCTAGCGAACGTGGTGGTGGTCCAGAAGAAGAATGGAAAGTGGAGAGTTTGTGTTGATTACACAGACTTGAATAAGGTCTGTCCTAAGGATCCTTTTCCACTTCCCCATATTGATGCTATGGTGGATGCCACGGCTGGTCACGAGATGCTCACCTTTATGGATGCCTCAGCAGAATTCCAACAAATTCAAATGGAACCATGCGACCAGGAGCATATGGCATTTATAACTCCAACGGGTATATATTGTTACACTGCTATGCCCTTTGGTTTGAGAAATGCAGGTGCCACCTACCAGAGGCTCTTCAATATGATGTTCAAAGAGCAACTGGGGGACACGATGGAAGTCTACATAGATGATATGGTGGTGAAGTCCAAGAAAGCTGAAGATCACGTCAGGGATCTCCAAACTGCCTTCGATATCCTTGATCAATATAACATGAAGCTCAACCCCTCCAAATGCCACTTTGGGGTGCAAGCTGGAAAATTCTTAGGATTCATAATTACCAAATGAGGGATCGAAGCAAGTCCAGAGCAGATCAAAGCAATCCTAAATTTGAAGTCCCCATCAAATGTAAAAGAGGTACAAAGGTTAACAGGAAGAATCACGGCACTCAACAGGTTCATTTCAAGATCCTTAGAAAAAAGTAAGGATTTCTACGATATCCTGAGGAAAAACAAGAAATTCGAGTGGACTGAGAAGCAAGAAGAAGCCCTAAAGTGCCTAAAAGACTACCTATCGGCAGCCCCGTTGCTAATGAAACCAGAAGATGGGGAGCCACTATATTTATATCTCACTGTTTCCGGAAGCTCAATCAGTGCAGTCCTGGTAAAAGGCCATCAAGGTCAGCAGCATCCGGTATATTATGTAAGTAAAACTCTGCTAGACGCATAATCCAGGTATTCTCACCTTGAAATATTAATCCTAGCTCTTATAATGGCTTTCACTAAACTTAGACATTATTTCGAAACTCATGTTATAAATGTGAAATCTAACAATCCTATTAAGGCAATTCTCAGGAAGCCAGAAATGTCAGGTAGGATGGCCAAGTGGGCAGTCAAGCTGAGTGCCTACGACATCAAATATGAGCCAAGGACAGGAATTAAGTCCCAAGCCTTGGCCAACATTGTGGCTGATTTCAGCAGCGACATTGAACCAGAAGTTGAAAAGGAAGTCTAGCAGCTTGAGAAGCTCAAGGAAAACTGGATCCTATATACTGACGGCTCCTCAAATGTCAGAGGAACAGGGCTGGGAATCCTGCTAAAATCGCCACAGGGGGACATAATACCTCTATCCATATCCTGTGAATTCCAGGCTACCAACAATGAAGCTGAGTATGAAGCTTTAATTGTTGGATTACAGCTGGCCAGGGATATGGGAATCCTGTATATACAATGTTTGTTGATTCTCTCTTATTGACTAACCAATTTAATGGCTCTTATGCAGTGAGAGGGGAGAATCTGATCAAATATCTTGAAATTGTTAAAAAATTGTCACTATTTTTCAAAAATTTTAAAATTTCGCAGGTACCAAGAAAAGATAATGCAAAAGCGGATGCCTTGGCAAACTGGGCTCCATCGCTCAGGATCCCTGAGGATATCAAGATTCCAATAACTCATATCCTGACACCAGCGATAGCTTAACAGGAAGCTCAGGTTGTTGACAATAATGCAGGTGCAAATGTTAAGAATCCTGGAGATGCTCAGGAATCCTGGACTTACCCGATCAGGAAGTATCTTAAAATGGGGAGATTGCCAAGGGCGAAAACCCCAGAGCATTTCGCACAAAGGTAGTACCTTATACTATTATTAATAATATCCTATATAGAAGATCTATTGCAGGTGTCTACTTAAGGTGCCTAGAGAAGTCAGAAGCTCTTGAGGTGCTCGAAGACATCCACAGTGGAGATTGTGGGAACCATACCGGGGGCAGGGCACTGTTCTCCAAAGTTCTCAGATTCGGATATTATTGGCCAACTATGAAGAAAGACACCGTGAGCTTCTCACAGAAATGCGATGCTTGTCAAAGGCATGGCAATATCCTGCACCAACCCGTTGAGCATCTGCATCCTATAGTATCCCCATGGCCGTTCATGAAATGGGGCATGGATATTGTGGGTAAGCTGCCAAAGGCTCCTAGAGGAAAGGTGTTTATGCTTGCCATGATGGATTATTTCTCCAAGTGGATTGAAGTAGAATCCTATGTTCAAGTGAGAGAGAAAGAAGTGATATCCTTCATCAAAAGGAACATCCTCACCAGATTTGGGATTCCGGCAGAAATCATATGCGACAATGGCTCCCAGTTTATTGGCAAGAGAACTACAAGCTTTTTTGAAAGCTGGGGCATCAAGATGATCACATCAACACCTGTCCACCCTCAAGCTAATGGGCAGGCAGGATCCAGTAATAAGATCATCATCAACAACCTCAAGAAGAAGCTGGGATCCAAGAAAGGGAAATGGGTTGAGGAGCTGCCGTTTGTCCTTTGGGCAGATAGAACCACACCTAAAAATGCTACAGGCCAAACGCCATTCTTATTAGTGTTTGGAGCAGAAGCTGTGATCCCTACAGAGATGGTACTCCCAACGACCAAAGTCAACTGCCAGGATCCTGAAACCAACAGCCAGAATCTCCTTTAGGATCTCGAAACAATTGAGGAGCTCAGAGATATAGCCAGAATCCGGATGGTATCTTATCAACAACGGATAGCAAAATCCTACAACAAGAACACCAGGCTAAGAAGTTTCCAGGTAGGTGACTTGGTCTTGAGGAAGGCTTTTCAAAATACTACCAACCCTGCTGATGGGAAGTTAGCACCCAAGTGGGAAGGCCCTTACCTTATAGATTCCGAAGAAGGAAAGGGGGCATACTGTTTGGTAAATATGGAAGTAGAACCTCTACCAAGAGCTTGGAATGTCGTCCATCTTAAAGCGTATTTTATGTGAGAATCTTGTTGAGAATCTTGGGCAGAATCCCAAGGATCCTTACTGTCTAAATATTGCAAGGTACGTCTACTAATCCTATTTCAATTTATTCTTAATATTCTTATAACACATTGCTGACTTAAGCACCGGAGTGGTGTTAGCTATGCTAACACCCACCCCTTACCAAGTGTTGAGTGTTTTGCAGATTTTGAGAATCCTAGAGTATTTTGGGTATATCCCCACTTAGAGGGTGATCACCTCTCCTCCGTTTAAGGTATCATGCATACCTCCTAAGGTTTGAGTGGTATCACCTCTCCTACGTTTGGGTAATCGTCAGTAGTGCACGACCCTCGCCAGGAGCACACGTTGTCACCAGTATGCTCAAGGTGGCCGACCAGTCCACTCCAGGGGTGGCTGACAATCTTGTCACTGGAGGCTGCTGAGCGGATTCTCAAGGTTTTTAATACTTACGTGTTAACTAAGGTTTAAAAGGTCTTCACCTTTTCTAAGAATTGCCAGGAGCGCTCATTATTCGCTGTTAGGCGGATCCTCAAGTAATAGCAGACGTGCTATCCTCACGAATTATCTAAGGTTTTGGCATTTTCATGTCACTTACGAATGGGCTTAACCCCAGTTTTGGCTTAGTCCCAAGTTTATCGGGCTTGTCCCCAGAATTGGCTTAGTCCCAAGTTTATCGGGCTTGTCCCCAGAATTAGTTTAGTCCCAAGTTTATCGGGCTTGTCCCCAGAATTGGCTTAGTCCCAAGTTTATCGGGCTTGTCCCCAGAATTGGCTTAGTCCCAAGTTTATCGGGCTTGTCCCCAGAATTGGCTTAGTCCCAAGTTTATCGGGCTTGTCCCAAGAATTGGCTTAGTCCCAAGTTTATCGGGCTTGTCCCCAGAATTGGCTTAGTCCCAAGTTTATCGGGCTTGTCCCCAGTATTGGCTTAGTCCCAAGCATCTCGGGCTTGTCCCCAGTTTAACTCAATTTCAAAACTACTATGATTTTGCCACAGGTATCCTCAATGATGTTGAAAGAGGATTCCAGAATCTATCTGTTGGGCTATAATTATATGAGGCATGAACATTTGTATTTGGGCTTTTGTATTTGGGCTTAATCTAGCTTAGTTAATAGGCCATGTGGGTCATTTTCATGTTTATGATTGGGCTAGTTTAGTGTTTATGATTGGCCCAAGTATTTGTATGAGGTGGTATAAATACCACCTCATTGTAATCGATTATCTTAAGCTTTTCCAATACACATTATCAAGTTTACGATTTTTGTCTCACTCTTGTGTTTACGATCAGCTTCATAGTAGTTGTTCTTCATTCAAGACTTCATCTTTTCACGAGATCTAGTCTATTCTTCTACTATTTCTCTTGAATCTATCTTATACAAGGATTCCGCACTTGTATTAGATTTGATATCGTGTGTTTGGGAGATTTCCGGACCTACAATTGGTATCAGAGCCAAGAATCTTAGATTCGAGGCTCTCACGATATTGATTCAAGAGTTTTCTGGGTTTGTGTTCAAGTTTGGTTGAAGATTTGAAGGTTTCTGGGTGTTTACGAGTCTGCTGCTGCTGTTTGTTGTGTTTACGAGTGGTCCTGCTTGAAGATCAGGATCGGAATTGTGTTTACGACATCAAGATTGTACTTTTAGGCGTTTACGATTCGTACTTTTGGGTGTTTACGACATTTCCTGATCGTAATCGACGTTTACGACTTTGCAGTATCGGAATCAAGGAGTCGGAATCGAAGTTTACGATCGATTGGATCGTAATTGGTGTTTACGATCATCGCTTATCGTAATCAGTTATCGTAATCAAGGTTTACGATATTCTCAATCGTATTTGGTGTTTACGATTCTTGCTTGGATCGTAATCGGTGTTTCCGATCGTAATCAAGGTGTCGTTTATCGTAATCTCATAATTTGGACTTTTGAACTTTAGTTTTAGGTTTCCTAAGCTTTCGTAATGGATTTTGAGCCGAGTATGTACCAGAAATTGGATTTCGAGATCGGATCTATAACTCGCCCGCCAAGACTAACCTCAGCGGACAATTTCTTAGAATGGAAATACAGATTCGAAAATCATTTGAAGAGTGTGGATCTGAGGTTATGGAGGGCTGTTGTGAATGGACCGTTTACACCTACTCACGCAACAGGACCAAATGCAGGGAAAGAGAAGAAAGAAGATGAGTATGATGATGATGACTGGGAGAGGTGCAACAAGGCTGAAAGGGCATTTGCGATAATGACTATGGCCCTAACTCCAGATATTGCTCAGGGATTCAAACACTGCAAAACAGCAAAGCAACTGTGGAATGCCTTGATTGTTGCTTATGAAGGGAACCCTGATATTAAGGCTAGTCGGAAGCAGATGTTGAAGCAGAAGTTTAACTTGTTCAATCATATTCAGGGTGAATCGTTTGAAGCTCAAGTTCAGAGGTATGTGTCACTGATGGCAGAGATGTCAAGTTATGGAGTAGAGCCAGATACTGAAGACAAGAATTTGAAGTTGCTGAACAGTCTGCCTAAATCTTGGAACACCAATATATCAATCATCAAAGACAACAATAGGCTGAGTGAAGTGACTTTGGATGAATTAATCAACAAGCTGAAATCCAAGATGATCGATGATAAGCAGAGAGAGCTGAACCACATAAGTTCTCTAAGTTTGGCTGGAAAGTTGAATCTTTCGAACCACATAAGTTCTCTAAGTTTAAAATCAGGCTTTGCTATCGGAAGAAGTTGAGGGTAAGCATGAAGGAAAGTTTACGGGAAGTGGATCAAGCTCAGCTCCTATGTCTAGTGCTTTTGTTGCACAGCCTCAAGGTAGTTCAAGCGGAGGTGTCAACTCTGAAGATGTCAATGATCCTAACTTTGCCCTTGGTATGGGTTTCATGAACAGCTATCATGCCCTTGTGGCCGGGAATCTTGTGCCTTCTGATATGGTGGCTGGTGATCTTAATCAGATAAATCCTGAGGACGTGGAGATGCTGGATGTCTCTTGGCAAATGGCCATGGCTGTCTTCAGAGCCAAGAAATTTATGGCCAAAACGGGAAGGAACGTCTGGAAGGATCAGGATAAAATCAGAATGGGGTTTGACAAGTCGAAGCTAAGATGTTATAATTGTGATGAGTATGGTCACTTTGCCAGGGAATGCACGAAGCCCAAGAAGGAAAGAGCTGAAGAAAAGAAGGTTGCTGAAGTGAAAGGAAAGGGTGATGCCAGAGCACTGGTGGTTCAGGGAGGTGGAGGTTATGACTGGACCCCCCAGCTAAGGGATCTGACCCCCCAGCTGAAGGATCTTAGTTTGTCACATGCTTTGATTGCTACTGCAGAAGAGGATAATGAAGAAAATCATGCATTTGTGGTCACTGATGAAGAAAAGCCTGAGGAGAGTCAGATAGAAGACAAGGAAGCGTTCGTTGCTGATGCTGAAAACCTAAAGGTATGTTCTGATCCCACTTGTGCTCGTATTATTCCTGGTCTTAGACAAATCTGTAAGAATTATCAAATAGAATTGTTTGAGGTCAAGTGTGAGAGGAGCTCATTTAAGGGTAGATGGGTAAAAAATGAGGAAAAGGTTAAGGCACAAAAGCTAGATATAGTGAAGTACCAACAGATAGCAACTGAGAAATCTATCCTGTATGATAATGCCAAGTTAGAGATAGCTGATCTTAGAAAACAGGTAGATGAATTGACTCATAAGACTAATGAGATGCAAGTTCAGTTAGATATGAATCAATTGAGAAACAAGAGAATGCTTCAGGCAGGTAAAGAACTATCTCAGGCAGTTGTTTGTGGCCAAGTAGGAAAACACACACCAGGTTTTGGGTCAGAAAAGTCTGACAAATCCATGGCCGCAAATGTTATAATTCCCCCACCTATCCCTAGAGATATCATAGGAATGCTCTATGAGGAGGACCAGGTAGATAGAACTAGATCAGGATATCATGAAGCAGGTCCCCCTATAGATAGCTTGATGGTTGGTGTGACCCCTATGACAGAAGTAGAGAAAGAACAGGAGAAACTTGGTTTATATAGGACAGGTAGTCAGAACAATGTAGTTGACCTCACAACTAAACCAGGTTCTTCCCAGGAATCTTTAAACAATAATGTTAGTTCTTCTAATGTTTTTGTTACATGTGCAGATGTTGTAGGCATTGAAGATGTATCTGGGGAGGATGCTGAATGCTTGAGGGTCAATGAGTGTCATGAGTCTAGTTGTTCTGTTTCTAGTTTACCTAAGGATGACGTTCTGGCATCTGTGTCAGAACTTGAAGCATCCAAGTCCAATCAAATTGTCTTGTTAAAACATGTTTCTAATCCTAATGAAGTCGTTAGTTCCTTTAAAATGCGTGTTCCTAACACAAAGATTGGCCGTAAGTCTAAGCCCAATGATTTTGTTCCGTATCCCCAGGTTGTGTCAACTTATAATAGAACTGATAAATCAAAATCTGAACAATTTTGTTTGATAACACAACCTGAAAAACATTCAAAACGTGTGATACACAAATGGGATGATCAACCGGAATGGAAGTCGTCTTACCCAAGACGCTCATATTTGTGTAGCAACGTCAATGGGCCTAGACAAATGAATTGTTTTCAATGTGGTCAACCAGGTCATTTTGCTGCTAATTGTATGAACAGACCTTATGAGCCATATTATCCGCAGAACAAGCGGACAACTATGCTTGAGAAAATGATGAGGGGTGAGAACAGAACTCAAAAGCAGCAAGCATCGTCACAGGGGAAGCAGAGTTCTGAACCAATGAAGACTCAACAGTCTAAGGTTCTAAACACAAAGGCCCCAGTGACGAAGCCTGTAAATGAAAGGAGAGATGTAGGACAAACTTCCAAACCTGCTTATGCAGCTAAAGGAGTTTTCAACAAACCAAATAAAATGAAAGCAAAACCTTTTGAGAAACAAGTACCTAAAGTCAATCAGAATGCTAAACTTAAAGGGAAAGCGATTATAGAAAAACCAAAAGTTGTCACTCAATCAAAACAAATGGTTTATACCAAATTAAAACTTGAGTGGACACCGATCATCAAAGCAAAAGGTAAAAAGGTCACATCTCCTCCAAGGAATGTTTCACCCACAAAGAACTCTGCTAGTAGCTCTAACTCACAAAAACAGCCAAATTGGAAACCAAAAATTCATGCTAAAGTTTTAAATGAATCCGAATCAAAAGCAGGAATGTCTTTCAAGATGGTTAATTACACTGACTCCAAGGGAGTGCCCAGATCTGTTATGACCTGGGTACCTGACTCTAACTGATTTATGGTTTGTGTAGGGACAGCCGAGAAGATCTGTCAACAATCTCTAGTATGTTGATAGTGGTTGTACCCGACATATGACCGGAGATCTGTCTTTGTTAGATGAGGTTGAAGATTTCAATGGAGGAAGTGTTTCTTTTGCTGGAGGTGTGGGAGGAAGAATTTCAAAGAAAGGAGTTGTCAAGAATGGAAGTCTGACTTTTTCAGATGTGCATTATGTAGAGGAGCTGTCCCACAGCCTGCTAAGTGTGTCACAGATATGTGATCGGGATTTCTCTGTGATGTTCAACAAAAAGGAATGCATCATTCTTAAGCCTGGTGTAAAAATTCCTGAAGAATGTATCTTAATGCGCACACCAAGGCACGGGAATTCTTATCAATTGAACATGGGAAAGCCTCCAACATCTGAAGCAGCTTGTCTAATTTCAAAACAGACTGAGAATCTTGCATTGTTGTGGCATCGTCGTCTGGGACATGCAAACATGAAGAATCTATCCAAGCTAGCTAAAGGAGAGCATGTCAGAAATCTTCCGATCACAGATTTCTCTTCAGTGGAGAAGTGTGTGGCTTGTGCTAAGGGGAAGCAGCACAAACTGCCACATCGTCCAAAGGTTACAAATTCTGTCTCTTCTGTGCTTCAACTCTTACATATGGATTTGTTTGGTCCCATGCAGGTACAAAGTGTCAGCAAGTTTTCATACTGCCTCGTGATAGTGGACGACTACTCGCGATTTACTTGGGTCTTTTTCTTGTCAAACAAGTACGAAACTCCAGTCCTAGTAAAGCAGTTTGTGACGCTTATTGAAAACCAGCTGGATAAAAGAGTGAAGGCAATCAGATCTGACAATGGGACGGAATTCAAAAATGCTGAGCTGAATATGTTTTGTGGTGAAAAGGGGATTGAAAGGCAGTTCAGTGCTCCTTACACTCCTCAGCAGAATGGAGTTGCCGAAAGAAGAAATAGAACACTCATTGAAGCAGCTAGAACAATGATGTGTGAAGCAAAATTACCAATCTTCTTTTGGGCAGAAGCTGTGAATACTGCTTGTTATGTACAAAACAGAGTTCTTCTGAACAAGCGTCACGAGCAAACTCCATATCAGATCATCTATGGGGAGAAACCGAAGGTGGGTTATTTCAAGACGTTTGGGTGTCCGTGCACGGTGCTGATCCAGTCCGATGTAGGGAAATTCGAAGCGAAGGCCGATGAATGCTATTTTGTGGGTTATTCTGCAAATAGTGCTTATCGGGTCTATAACAAGACCACTGGGTTGATCATTGAGGCATTCAATGTAGATTGGATGGAGGACAATCCTACTGATGCGGGAACTGGACCTAATTGGATCTTCGACTATGGATCATTGTTTGAGGGATTTAATTTCTCGAATGTTTTCCACAATTTGGGCGAAGAAGAAGACATTGTAGCTCCTAGTGCAGATGTAAGACCTCATGTGGATAGAGCATCAGCTGAGTCTTCTCGGAATGCAACTGCTGATATTCCAGAATGTTCAGGAACACGTGATGCTCCAGTGGATTCTCAAGGGTCAGGTATGTCTGAAAATGTTGTTAATACTAATCTGCCTGTTAATGTTTCAGTGCCTGATGTCCAAGAGAGCAGAATCAACAAGGATCATCCACTGAGTAATGTTGTTGGGCCAGTGACAGCGGGTGTCACCACAAGAAGCCGAACAGGACACATCAACTTTTGTATGTTTTCCTGCTTCATCTCCCAGATAGAACCTCCCAATGTGATGGTTGCTCTGAAAGATCCAAACTGGATGGAGGCCATGCACAATGAACTCAATCAATTTTCAAAGCTGGGAGTGTGGCGTCTTGTGAAGCGGCCAGAAGACAAGAAGGTGATTCCCACGAGATGGTTGTACAAGAACAAAAAGGATGACTCGGGGATCATTGTGAGAAACAAAGCAAGGTTGATAGTACAAGGGCACAGGCAAGTCCACGGTATCGACTATGATGAGGTTTACGCTCCGGTGGCAAGATTGGAAGCAATTCGGATCTTTCTTGCTGTGGCTTCGTATCTTAATTTTACCGTACATCAGATGGATGTGAAGACTGCCTTCCTGTATGCAGAGATGAACGAGGAAGTCTATGTTGCTCAACCACCAGGGTTCATAGATGAAGAAAATCCAGATCACGTTTATCTGCTGGATAAGGCTTTGTACGGTTTGCACCAAGCTCCTAGAACCTGGTATGAAACGTTGTCCAATCACCTGGTGGAGAATGGATATACAAGAGGAGTCGTTGATCAAACATTGTTTAGGAAAAGGGTGGAAGAAGACATTATCATGGTGCAAGTGTATGTAGATGATATTATCTACGGATCGACAAACGAAGAATTGTGCACCGAATTTGAGGAGATCATGAAGAAGAAGTTTGAGATGAGTGACCAAGGCGAGATGAGTTTCTTTCTTGCACTCCAAGTCAAGCAGAATGATTCTGGGATTCTTATTCATCAGGAGAAGTATGTGAATGAGATTCTGGACAAGTTCAAGATGCAGGATTGCAAGCCCATCGCCACTCCCATGGCATCCAGACCACTCTTGTCAGCGGATCTTAACGGGGAGTCAGTGAGTGAGTTCCATTATCGGTCGATGATTGGATCACTAATGTACTTGACAGCAAGCAGGCCAGACATCATGTATGCAGTTTGCGTGTGTGCTCGATATCAGGCTAACCCTAAACTCTCTCATTTAGCTGCTGTTAAGCGTATCTTCAGGTATCTGAAGGGCAAGCCTAGGCTTGGTCTTTGGTACCCGAAGAACACTGATTTTCAATTATATGCTTTTACTGACAGTGATTATGGAGGTAGTGACCTTGACAGGAAATCTACTACTGGAGGATGTCAGTACCTGGGAGATAGGCTTATCTCTTGGCAGAGCAAGAAGCAGCATACCGTATCCAAATCGACTGCTGAAGCTGAGTACGTGGCCGCATCTGCCGGTACCTCACAGGTAGTGTGGATCCAAAACCAGCTCACGGATTATGGTATGGAATTCGTCAACACTCCCATATTTTGTGATAATGCTGCTGCTCTTGAGATTGTGAAAAACCCTGTCCAACATTCCAAAACCAAGCACATTGATATCAAGGTACATTTTATTCGTGATTGCTTTGATCGTGAGCTGATTCAGCTACAAAAGGTAAGCTCCGATCAGAATGTTTCGGACATCTTTACAAAACCCCTTCCTCGTCCTAATTTTGAATCTTGTGTTGAAGGCCTGAAGATGATTGCCTTCGAGGAATGATCTGATCATCTATGTTTTTGTACAGAGTTTTTGATTTTTAAATTTTACTTAAAATATATATATATATATATATATATATATATATATATATATATATATATATAAAAAAATATATAGAAAATGACTGAAAAATTGAGTCTTGTTTCAAAAGCCTCACAAAAACAGGGGAAGAAATGGTGCTGGTTAAACTGAAAGGTTTTTATGATGTCTTTTGATGGTTTTTATGATGTCTTTTGATAGGACTTGAAAAATTGCTTAATGACGGTTGGAGACTGACACGTGTAAGGCTGATGTGAAAGACTGCTCGAAGATGATATGTCGGTAAGCTCAACCAAAACAATGATCATCTATGTAAGTGCAGTAATCTTAAACTCTATACATGTTTAGTTTCCCATCCTAGTCTACATGGTTTAAAAAACTGAGTCCCGACAAAAACGGGTTGAGAGTGGTATTTACCTAGTATTCACTCTCTCACACGCCATGCTTATACTGTATAAGACAACACCACAGCAAAAAGGAAAAAGAAAAAGAAAAAGAATTCAAAAATTGAATATTCTGAAAAAGAAAAAGAAAAGAAAATAAAATTATTCAGTTGGTCTTCTCTGCGTGCTTATGCGGCCGACCTGATCATCAACTGATAATGTATGAAAAACAGAAAATAAGTGGTAGTCAGAAACAGTGTTGCATGGTTCCTCAAGTTGGGGGTTTGTGAATCCTCAATAAACTCTGAGGTTGGGTAGGTTTTGCTATGGAAAATTGGGTGTGGGGACGGTTAAACATAACGGTAAATCTGTAAAATATTTAAGCACTTTACTGGATGTGAGTTTCTGTGTTCAAACCACCTGACAATTGTCTAGAGTGTCTAGTAACAGAAGCTGAAAAGGGTTCCTCAGTCAAAGACCTGTCTGAATTATCTGTGAAAAATACCAGCACCAGGTATGTGAATATTTGAAATTTCTGAGGTATGTTTGTAAATATTTTAAATTTGGTTTTGATTTTATCTGCTTTAATTTTTAAAAAAAAATTTCATGATCATGATCGGATACTCGGGTATAAGTCTGAGGGGAAGCTTCGTAAATTCTCTGTTTTTATCAAAGTTAACATTTTTTTTGAGAATTAACATTGTTTAAGGTTTGGAAGGTTTTGAAAATTTTTAATTTTGAGGGGGCCTTAGTGTAATTTTTTTTAAACAAAACCTTGTTTCCGGTTCAATTTCACCATTTACGATCCATTCTTCCTCTCTGTGTTTACGATTCATCCACCGAAACCCTAGTCTCCGCCGTCCTCTCACCGGAAAAACTGTTTCCGACCATCTCCGACCTCCGCTGAACAATCCGAGCACACCATCATCCTCGCAATCGAATTACGACCGTGAAACCCCCTTTAATCGCTCGTTCCCCAAGTTTTTCATTGACCTTTTCACGGTTTTTGTGTTTCGAACCCTAGATTTCAATCGGTCAAGAAAACCAAGTGTTTGTGTCGATTTCTCGGTGATTCAAAGTCGGAATCGTGTTTAGAATACTTGAAAGGTAGTGTTGGTTGGCTTGTTTAACATTTTTGAGGTGTTTAATGTGCTTTCGAGTAGTTGCAGGTCTTAACAATGGCGGATTTAAGCGTTTACGATAAGCTCGATGTTGAAGACGATGTTTGAGTGTCTACGATCGTTGATTACGATCGTAGATTACGACAGGAGATTACGATGTCTGTTTACGATCATTGTTTACGAGCGACGGTTTACGATTCTGATTACGATCAGAGTTTGGGCTTAACGGAGAGTTTACGATTGGACCAGGCTGTTTACGAAAGATATTATGATGACCCAATCGTAAACCCAATCTTGGATCGTAAACCCAATTAATTGATCGTAAACCCAGTTAATGAATCGTGAACACATAATTTATATCGTAAACATTTATAAAATGAGTTTTTAAAAGTATTAACTCTTAATTAATTTAAGAATCTCATTAAGTTGGTCGTTTTTGAGATAAAATTTGTCGGTGTTTGTAAGCATGTGCATAATTCAATTATTTTCCCTAAAATGTTCAAATTGAAATTTTGTGAAGTTCGAAAGTAAAATGTGATCGTCAATTGAACACGTTAAGGGTAAATAATCATAATTGCTTATTTAATGATCATGTCTGATGCATATGTCTTGTCTTACTCAGATGGCTGAAGAGATGCTGATTGGAGATATAAAATATGAACCAGACCATTGCATGCCGGCATACCTAGAAGACCCGCCAGAAAAACACATGGAGTTATTTTACTCACTGGTGGCCGGAATGAACACATGCAAGATTAACCATGCCTTGAGGACAAATGTACTCATCGACGAGATGCTGGTTAGAGAATTTTGGGGAACTGCCAGGGTAAACTCTGACAAGACTAGGATTACCGCAACGGTCAATAACAGGCAAATTGTCATTGAAGAAGAAGACATAAGGCAGGGCCTGAATATTACAGATGAAGCTTCAGTCTAATCACATACACAAAGGAGGTAGTTCTTGCTGGTGCTCAATCTATGGGGTACGAAGGGAAGTTTCCACCAATCTTCAAAAAGCTTCTGCCGCACTACTGGAGGTGCCTGGCACATTATATGCAGAAGTCTTTCCTAGGGAAGAGAACCAGTTTCGATCAATTGAATCAAATTCATGGAACTGCATTTGTAGCCCTAGCATTAGATTGGAAGTTTAATTTTTCAAAGATGATGCTGCTAGACTGGGCAGTCAATGCCATGCTGAGCGCCAGAGAGCAGTTTTTGATGACACCCAGATTTGTTCAGATGGTAGTGATGAAGAAGTACCCGATGATAGAGGAGAGAGTTGAGAAGCTTGATGTGAAGGTCATGGATTCTGGAGTCTTTGGTCTGCAAACCCAAGACAGACCAGGCAAGCAGACTTTTGAAGGAAGATTGGAGTGGGTTAAGAGAGGTGCATTTCCAGAAGTGGCTCGGGAACAAGTGTTGGATGACTCTGAGCCAGAGGCAGATGTTCCTGAAGTTAATGCATCAATTGCTGAAGATCAAGACTTGACAGTAACTCAAGCGGTTAATGTTCAAGATGAAGATGTCATTCCCTCAGATGAAGAAAATATAATGGATGACATCCTCACTGGCCAGGACATAACTGAAGATGATATTTATGGGGACTTGGAGCCACTAACCCATAAAAGGTCAAGAGAAGATATGATTGGGTCGTCTGGCAGTGATGATACACCTCCTGAGCTGAATATAAACGTTGATGAAGCTTTCGTAGAAGAACCCGTCCCTGCTCGTGAACCATCTCCGCGAAAGAAATCTGATCCTAGGAGCATACGGTTCAAATTCACCAAGACAAGCTCAAGCCTTTTGGTTGTACAACCAGCTGGACCCAGTTCTGAGGGTGCCAGTGGTCAAGAAGAAACTGTTGTTGAAACCCTTCAAGAGCAACCGTCTCTCACACAGACTGAAGATGGTGATGATCAACCTGCCCCTGTGCAGCAAGCTAGTCCGATTCTGAACGTGCAAAGCCTTGTACGTGAAGATAGGCAATTTCTGGAGGTTGAGAGCACCTTCGTTGTTCCAAGTCCGGTTAGAGTGAACCTCTCTACCGCGACCAGCCAACCACTTGCAGCTCCAGGTTTCCGTCCATTGATGGCTGCTGAGCTTCCAGTTGATTTGAGGATTAGTGCTGATCCTCAGATCAACTTCCTGATCTCTCAGAATAGGATCAGACAGAATGAGATCAAGGCTCTCATGGAAGAAAACCAGCGTTTGAGAGAGAAGGAGGAGGCAAGCAGCAAATATATGAGAGAGTATGAGGTGGCAGACAAGGAAAGAATGGAATATCTTTACAAGATGATAAAGGACCTGAGGAGGAAGGTTAATCAACTGACAGATGGTGCAGGGCCTAACAACACGGGTGCCTCTGGTCAGAGTTCATCTCAGGGAACTCAAGTTGCTGATGCAATGGAGACTGACGAAGGAGATGAGAATATAGTGATGCCGGATTACGCCCACTGTGGCAGGATCATCTCAAAGGCTCCAAGTTTCCACGAAAACTGGTTCAAGGAGTTTTTCCAAGGACCAGCTCCCACACTGTACACCATTGACGTTGGTGAAAGCTCAATTGATAAGCGTGGGAGTCGTGAGGCAATCTTATGTTGGCACTACGATATGGAGAAGAAAATCTTTGCCGTGATCCGTGACGGCTATAGTCCAGTGGAGTACTACTCTACACGTGCTCAATTCCACTCCTGGACTGAGCCTGAGATCAGGAGCCTTCTGAGAGCTCCATTTATTAACAGGTGGAATGGACCAGAAGGTAATCAGATCAGAGATAATCTGCTTGGCCACATGGAGAATAATTTCAGAGATTTCGAGCTGAAGGAGGTCAGGTGGAGAGAGACCGGGACTGACCCTGTGACAGGGGAGTCTATTGGGGAAGCACGGAGGCCACCAACTAAGCGCACAAGGGTGATTACTATGTTGGACGAGATCGAGGATGAAACACTGGTAAGAAACTTTGATTGCTGGTATTACGATCCAACAACACATGAAGTGGTGGTTCTCTGCAAGCCGATGCGTCAATTCAGATTTTATGATCCGGTGGATTTGCTTCGATTTGGTGAGAGAGATATCAAGCTTCTGGCCACCCAACCCATCCTTGGAGACGAGAACGACATGGCGAATGCTATAAGGGTTGGTATTTTTGATGGGGCAGCAAAGAAGATTGTGGAGAACAGGTGGTGGTCGAACAACATTCAAACCTCATTCCGGTTTGATTTGCTGCTGCCTTGAAGGTTCAAATGATTCATGCCTAGGGGAAGATTGTTGGGCTATAATTATATGAGGCATGAACATTTGTATTTGGGCTTTTGTATTTGGGCTTAATCTAGCTTAGTTAATAGGCCATGTGGGTCATTTTCATGTTTATGATTGGGCTAGTTTAGTGTTTATGATTGGCCCAAGTATTTGTATGAGGTGGTATAAATACCACCTCATTGTAATCGATTATCTTAAGCTTTTCCAATACACATTATCAAGTTTACGATTTCTGTCTCACTCTTGTGTTTACGATCAGCTTCATAGTAGTTGTTCTTCATTCAAGACTTCATCTTTTCACGAGATCTAGTCTATTCTTCTACTATTTCTCTTGAATCTATCTTATACAAGGATTCCGCACTTGTATTAGATTTGATATCGTGTGTATGGGAGATTTCCGGACCTACACTATCTAAATGCGCCCAAGGTAAAACCTACTTAAGGGACTATTCACGTAATGTACTTTCAAATTATTACATTTTATCATGCTGACTTATGTCACGGTTTGTCAACTTACATACTTAACTTAAAATGTTTTTACTACCTTAAATTTCCTGAGGAATCTGATGGGATTCTCACTTAAATATTTCAAAATTTTTCATGAACAAAATAAAAAACATGGGGTAAACACACCATGATAAAGAAAGTCGGATACTCATATTAACCATGCAGGAAATTTAAAAGGGGAAAATCTAGCTTCTTAGCACCCCCAAGCTTCTCCAGAGTTCCTTTCTAGGTAGCTGCATCCAAGCCTTAGTAGTGAAGCCTTCAGCATCTGCTTCGTTGGCCTTGATCGCGGAAGAAAATCGAAAAGAAAAGGGAGGGAGCTGACCTGGACAAAAAGAGAAAGCGAGAAACTTCTGATGGTAACCCAGGATTATTTATCGAGAAGTCTCATGAGAAGTTGCGTTGCTATAAAATCAGGAGCTAACGAGTCACCTCCGTAATTATTTGAAGAGTTTGAATTTTCACAGCCGTCTTCATGGTCGACAACTGTCAAAATTCAGGGGCAATTATTTGGGCTGATATTTCGGGATCCTTGGCGGAAGCTCAAGTGGTCCAGTATCCTCAGACGGGTTGAGAATCCTGATAGGTTCGGGCATCCTGAATTACAGTTATTGACTAACCACTATGTTGTTCCTTGTATTTATTTGCTTGCAGGTAAAGAAAACGTGTAAAACAAGCCTAAAGACTCGGGCAAATACTATAGAACGTGGACTAAGTGGTCCACAACGCTCATATTGACTTAGTGGGGAGAATCCATAAAATATAGGACAGTTGGTTATTTTATTTCAGGATCCTTGCCGGAAGCTCAAGTGGTTCAGTATCCTGACAGGTTCGGTATCCTGAAATGCAGTTATTGACTAACCGTTTCAATTGTCCACGTGCCCTAATTAATTGCAGGCTTAAAGGGACGTGTAAATGAAGGCTAAAGACCAGGTCAAGCATTAAAGAACGTGCCATAACTGACTCCCAATGTTCACAAAGGCTTGGTGGAAGAATCCCTTATTTTTAGCACTTTCGGTTATTGACTTGTAACTATATATATAAGCCTTGTGATCGATGATAGGCACCGGATACCACACACACTCACCAAATACTCTCTGTAACACTTAGATTTCGATCACAATAGCTCAACACTTGTAATTCTTCATTTCGTTATCAATAAAAGTGCTAGGCAGCAGGCTCTTAAGGCCGGCTCCCGAGGTTTTTTGCCAGGATTCCTAGAGGTGTTGGGCTATACTTTATGAGGCATGAACATTAGAGTGGGCTAACTTGAAGTGGGCTCAGGAGGTTTACGATTTTGGGCTTATTGGGCCGGTTATCTTAATGGGTTTATGATCCGGTTTAGGGTTTTTGTAAGGGTACTATATAAACCCATTAGTTTATAATTAGTTGCTTGTTTATGATTTCCATAGATACTCTTGTAATTCCGATCATAATCATCATCTCAAGGAAGTAGTTTGTTCATCATTCAAGATTTTATCTTTTTGTGTTGTGTTTCACTCTTATCAAGTCTATTTTCATCTACTTTCTCTTGAATCAATCTCGTACAAGGATTCCGCACTTGTTCGAGATCAAGATATCGTGAATGGTTGTTGATCCCGGACCAACAATTGGTATCAAAGCTAAGAATCACTTATCGAGGTTCTCACGGTATTGGATTCAAGCTTTTTTCTGGAAAAGGTTCGAGTTTTTTTAAGGTTTGAAGCTGCTCAGAGGGTTTACGATCAACCTGCTGCTGTTTTCGGGTGTTTACGATCATTTTCTGGGTGGTTTTGAGTGTTTGGGATTGGTGTTCTTCGCAACTTCAGTGTTTACGACTTCAAGAACGAATTTTTGAAGGTTTACGATCAGAAAATTTGTGTTTACGACTTCAAGACGCGTTTTTTAGGAGTTTACGACTTTTTCAACCGGAATCAACGTTTACGATTTTAACCTGCCGGAAACGTGTTTACGATTTGCTTGTATCGGAATCGAGTTTACGACTGGTTTTTATCGGAATCAAGAGTTTACGATCCGCGAGTGTTTACGATTAAGAGATTACGATCAACATTCGTGTCATCATCGTAAACGGGGTTTACGATCGGAAAATCACATTTTGGACTTTTGGACTTTTAGTTTTAAGTTTTCCCAAGCTTTCGTTATGGATTTCGAACCGAGCATGTATCAGAAATTGGATTTTGAGATTGGATCAACTACACGTCCTCCTAGACTTACCTCGGCTGATAACTTCCTTGAATGGAAATACAGATTCCAGAACCATTTGAAAAGCGTTGATCTAAGACTGTGGAGATCTGTTGTTAATGGACCATTTATTCCTACGCACACGGAAGCAGGAAAGATAAGAGTGGTAAAGACTGAAGCAGAGTACTCAGATGACGATTGGGAGAGATGCAACAAGGATGAAAGGGCTTATGTAATCATGACTATGGCTTTGACACCAGAGATTGTACAAGGGTTTAAGAAGTATAAGACTGCTAAGAAGCTATGGGATGCTCTTGTAGTGGCATATGAAGGTAATCCCGACATCTAGGGAAGCCGTAAGCAGATGCTGAAGCAGAAGTTCAACTTGTTCAATCACATTCAAGGAGAGTCCTTTGAAGCACAAGTTCAGAGATTCGTGTCCTTAATCACTGAGATGTCAAGTTATGATGTTGAACCTGAACAGGAAGACAAGAATCTGAAGCTCTTAAACAGCTTACCCAAGAATTGGAATACAAACATCTCAATCATGAAAGATAACAACAAGCTGGATGAATTAACTGTTGATGAGCTTATCAACAAACTGAAATCAAAATTGATTGATGATAAACAACGGGAGCTGAATCATCTGAGTTCACTGAGTATGGCTGGTAAATTAAGTCAGGCTCTCTTGTCTGAAGATGTGGGATCAAAGCAAGCTAGGAGTTCATCTGGAAGTGATTCAAGTGCCAACCCAAAGTCAACTGCATTCGTGGCACAATCACAAGCTAGTTCTAGTTTGAGTGGAATGGTCAATTCTGAAGAGGCAAATGCCACCAATGATCCCAACTTTGCACTCGGAATGGGATTCATGAATAGCACCAATGATCCCTTATGGCTGGAACGTTAGTGCCTGTTGTTGAGGCAAGATTATGAGGCTTGTAATATTAAATAGTTTGGGCTAGGCTTAGAGGGTTTATTTAGTTTAGTAGACTAGTTTATTTGGGTTTACTATTGGGCTTGGGGTTTAAGATTGGGTTTACCATTAGGGTTTAAGGGCCCAATTGTAAACTCATGGGGTGGCTATATAAACCCCATGAGTTCACCATTGTAGGTTGCTGATTCAAGTTGCTTGTTTATGATTTTGGAGAAGCTAGGTGATTACGATCGTAAACCCGAGAGAAGCTGAGTTTACGATTACAAGATTTGTACCCGACAAGTTCATCTTGTGTGCAATATCAGGTTTTTATCGTTTATGTTCATCGTATTCTTAGTTTTCTTCTCATCTCTTTCTTAAATCACTCATCTAAACGGATTTCGCACGTTTAGACTAGATAATATCGTGAACGGTTGTTGTTTCTGGACCAACAATTGGTATCAGAGCCAAGAATCACTGATTCGAGGTTCTCACGGTATTGGATTCAAGCTTATTCTGGAAAAGTTCGAGTTTTTGAAGGTTTCAAGGCTGTTTTTCAGTGTTTACGATCAGTTTCTGGGTTTTTAAAGTGTGTACGAGTGATTGTTCTTGGTCATCTTCATCGGATTCGAGATTACGACATCAAGAAGTAATTTTTGAGTGTTTACGACCTGCAAAATCGAGATTACGACTTCAAGACGCGATTTTTTTGGAGTTTACGACTTTTTTAACCGGAATCAACGTTTACGATTTTAACCTACCGGAAACGTCTATACGATTTGCTTGTATCGGAATCGAGTTTACGACTGGGTTGTATCGGAATCGAGTTTGCGACTGGGTTTTATCGGAATCGAGTTCACGACTGGGTTTTATCGGAATCAAGAGTTTACGATCCACAGGTGATTACGATCGTAAATAGGTGATTACGATCGTAAAAAGGGATTACGATCGGAAACAGGGTTGGTTTACGGCAAAAAGTCACTATTTCACACTTTCATGGAAACGGACATAACTTTTGACTCATTTGGAGTTAGAGGCTCAATTTTTAACACGACGTTTGTGATAACGAGCCCCAGAATTACCCCCGACTAACGTCCAGGGGAGCTCGTTTGGACCCCCAAATTCCACTCCGAAGGCCTCTATTTTCGCGTTTTAAGTTTTTGTCACTATTCTTTGAATAATACTTTTGCCGTTTTTGCCGATTTTTCAAGATTTTCAGAAGTTGCATTTTTTAAAGAAAGAAAATGACTTCGGAAACATCCTCAATACAAGAAAGTTCTTACTCCACTTGTCCGCGGTTGATCAATTCAAACGAATTTGATGAATGGAAGAACGGGGTTGTAAAGTATTTGAACAATGAAGATCAAAATATGATGAAATCGATTATTGATGGTCCGTTCATACCGAGACATCAAAATTGGCCTAAAGAAGGAGTGCCTAAAACTCAAGCTGAATTTTCTGAAGATGACCAACGAAGAGTTAACATTGACAAAAGGGCACGTGAAATTATATTCATGGCTTTATCTCCAGAAATAGCCCAAACATTTGAAAACTGCAAATATGCTCAAGAACTCTGGCACGCTTTGCACAAAACTTACTATAGAAATGAGGACGAAGAACAGAAAGAAAATGAGAAACGTGTCCTCATGATAGAAAGTGCTGGTGTTGAATGTTCGAATCCAACATGTGCGCGATTAATTCCTGGACTTCAGCAAATTATCAAAAATTTAGAAATCGAATTGTATGATGTCCAATGTGCCAGAAGTTCATTCAAGGCTAGATGGGAGAAGAGTGAAGATAAGGTGAAAGCTCAAAAATTAGATATTGAGAAATATCGTGGATTAGCCACCGAGAAGACTTTCTCATATGATCGGGCTAAGATTGAGATTGGTGAGCTAAAGAAGCAACTGGATGAACTGCAACAAAAATATAATGAGCTGCAGTACAAGTATGATTGAAACCAGGGTAGAAATCAGCGAATGCTAGATGCTGGAAAGGAATTATCACATGCTGTTGTAACTGGTCAAGTTGGGAAAGATAAAACTGGGTTTGGGTCAGAAAAGTCTGATACGTCTCTGTCTGCAAACAGTATCATTCCTCCACGAGTTCCCAGAGACATTATAGGAATACTTCTTAGTGAGGATCAAGTTGAACGAGCCGAGTCTGATTATAAAGAAGCTGCTCCTCCTATTGATAGTGTCTTGGTTGGAACTACACCATTGACTCAAGAAGAAATTGATAATGAAGCAAACATGACTTATGGTGAAGGGAGAAGTAAAGGATATATCAGACAATGATGATGAGTGCCAGAAATATGACAGGTGTCACAACTCTAAGTCTGATGATGCTGGGATAGAGTTGAAACCATACCCCAAAATTGAAACCCCATACTTCAAAGTAATTGACAAAGTCGAAAGGGAAAAGGTGATCTTGACGACACGGCCTGAGGGGAAGATCTTTATGACATCTGGATCAATGTTTGACCAAGAACCAGATGTTGGATATGAATTACCATATTTCTCCTCCAAGTTCAAGGGAATAACTGATGGAGTGATAAGTGAACCTAAAGTTGAGAGGCCAAAGATCACCATCAAGCATCCAAGTATGAAACCAACAGCTGGAGTGAAGAATGAAAAACTCAAGGGAGTAGTAGTGTCTCCCATTTTTCAGTTGGATCATGCAGTTGCCGCTTTAATTGCAAGAATGATGCTTCAACGTCAAAGAATCAAGGAAGCACAAAGACAGTAAAGACAGGTTCGACACAGGCTTCGACAAACCAGCAGAAAGTCAAATCTGAAGCTGCAGTCAAAACAAAGAAGCAGACACAAGGCAAACCAGCTCCTTATCAGCCACCAAAGACAAATGGGTACACGTCTGACTTCTATCTAAAGAAGCAGAGTTACTTTAATTGTGGCATCGCTGGTCATATTGCTAGGAGTCTTTATCGCCCCTATGAACCCTATTATCCGAAAACTCAAAGGGTTTCATCTCAGGAGTCTGTAAGTCTAAGCCGATGATGGTGCAAAAACCTAAGGTAATGAAGACTGTTACTTCTAATGTTAAACCCTCTAATCAACATTGGGGTGCTGCCAAAGCTGAAAGAAAATCTTTAAATCAAAACAACAGCTTTCCAAGTTACCAAAATTTTCAGAAAAAGGTGAAGAAACCATTTTCAAAACAACCAAAGCTTGAAAACCCCATAGTTACCCCTCCCAAGGTAACTAAAACTGTTTTGAAAAAATGATTCTAAAATGAAGAAGGTTGAAATACCTAAAGTCACAACTCCAAAGGTGGCTAAAACAAAAACTGTTTTGAAAAATGAATCTAAAACGAAGAAGGTTGAAATACCTAAAGTCACAACTCCAAAAGTGACTAAAACAAATGCTAAATTACCTGGAACTTGAAAACCAAAAATCAAGGCAGCTCCATCCCAACTTCCTGATTTCTCAAAGGGGATGTTCTTACAAGAAGTATCTTTTATTGATTCCTCAGGTGTACCCAGAAAAACAATGGCCTGGGTACCATTGGCTAACTAATCTATCACTATGTGCAGGAACAGTCAAGGAGGTTTATCACTAACTAATCTATCAAAGGGGATGTTCTTACAAGAAGTATCTTTTGTTTGTTGATAAGTGATTGTTCCAGGCACAGTGTAGGAGACGTATCTTCATGTCATGACAATCAATTTCAACATGAAAGGTATTGTTCTTAACTTGGTTGTTTGTTTGATGAAGCGGTAAAGGGTGTTTGTTTCAAACCAAATTCCTTAAAACTTTCAGTTGGTGCTTGGTTGTTCAATTAAAAAAAAAAGACGTATGCATGCTATAAAACCCATTTTTTTCTAAAAACGTTCAAATCAATACTTTGAAGGTTAGCTTGGCCTGATGTGTGTGTCTTTATTTGTTCTGTTTGTGTGTGTTATTATTAAAAACATATAAAAAAATTATATAAAAAAAATGAACGATGTTCACAAAAGTGGTGACATTAAAAAATCAAAAAGCAAGGGGAAGAAATGTAAAGATGAAGAAAAAGTTTACCCCTCAAAAATAGTGTGCTTTTCAATTTTTAATTGTTTGTGTTTTGTTTCTAAGAAAGCTATGAGAAGTGAAATATGGCCGGATTGGAGATGACTGACACGTGTAAAGCGGAAGTGAAAAGCAAGCTCCACGATGATATGCTCGGTAGGCTCGACCTAATCTTATGACCACCAATGTAAGTGCAATGAACTTAAAATATATATATGTTTAGGTTCCCATCTCAGTTTGCATGGTTTAAAAAACTGAGTCCCAGCAAAAACGGGTTGAGAGTGGTAATTATACCTAGTATTCACTCTCTCACACGCCATGTTTCTGCTGTCATGACTACACCACATAATGAAAAGAAATGAAAAAGAAATGAAAAAGAAAAGAAAAAGAAAATGAAAAATAATCATTCAGTTTGGTCTTCTTTGCGTGCTTATGCGGCCGACCTGATCACCAACTGATGATTAGTGAAATAAGTGGTAGTCATAACGGTGTTGCACGGTTCCTCAAGTTGGGGGTTTTTGAATCCTCAATAAACTCTGAGGTTGGGTAGGTTTTGCTATGTACAATTGGGTGTGGGGACGATTAAACATGCTGGTAATTAGTAATCTTTTAAGCATGATGCATTTGGTTGGGTTTGAACGGGTCTGAGTTTAAAGCGGACAAACATACTGGCAATCACCTGGACTAGTCAAGTAACCAAAGCTGAAAAGGGTTCCTCAGTCAGATTCACATGGTTTGATCCCTTGTAAACTTTCTCATGTTTGATATTGGTAAGTGTTTGTTCATTTTTATCTTTCGTGTGTGTGTCTTTAAGTTCTTTTTGGTTGTGTTTACGTCTTGGCCAGGTTAATTTGAGAAGTCAAAATGTGTTTTCATGGGTTTTGATGCATGACAGTATGCCCCCTACAAATCTTGACAAATTTTAAGGGGAAGGAGAGGGGATAATATATATTATCTCAGGGGAAGTCTTTAGATGAGGGGAAGTAATCAGCTAAGGGGAAGTCTTTAGAGGTCTTGGGTTCAGGGGAAGTTTTATAGAAAACCCGTAATCTATATTAGGGTTTTTGGTTAAAATTATGTTAATTTGAATCAACTGAACAGATGATAATTACCTTCTAACCCAAAGACCGGTCATCAAATGTCTGGTGGAGTATATTTTTTCAAATGTGTGTTAGGCAGGTTGATGATAGAAAGATGCTGCTGAAGCTACTGCTGCTCAAAGTTAAAGAACCAGCCGGACAAGACTTCCATCCGGAAAAGCAACTGTTCAGGGGAAGTTGTTGGTGTCTTTACAAGTTTTCAAAAGCTTCAAAAGAGCTTCAAAGAAGATGTTCACATGTTTAGGGGAAGCTGAAGATTTCAAGTCAATCTTTGATAAAGAAAATGATACAGAGAGCAGTCAGAGATCATGAAGATCCAAGATCAACAATCAAGTTCTTCACAGTTAGAGGTTTTCAAAATTTTACCCTCTAATTTTTGGAGATTCAAGACAGTTACCAAAGATTCAGCAAGAACCAGTTCTTTCAAAAGAAGCAAGTCAATGAGAATCCTCCATCTCATTAACTTGTTCATTTCAAGAAGTTCGAGCTGATGCTGATCAAGGGGAAGTCCCAAGTGCCCGTCATGAAACCCATTGAAGATTTATGCGGAAAGAATCTTCATCAACATCTATGCAAGCCAGTCAAGAAGAAGATTTTCAAAGATCAAAGACATTTAATATCACAAGCCTAGGGGAAGATTGTTGAGGCAAGATTATGAGGCTTGTAATATTAAATAGTTTGGGCTAGGCTTAGAGGGTTTATTTAGTTTAGTAGACTAGTTTATTTGGGTTTACTATTGGGCTTTGGGTTTAAGATTGGGTTTACCATTAGGCTTTAAGGGCCCAATTGTAAACTCATGGGGTGGCTATATAAACCCCATGAGTTCACCATTGTAGGTTGCTGATTCAAGTTGCTTGTTTATGATTTTGTAATATTAAAAAGGGAACGTTAGTGCCTGCAGAGATGCTCTCTGGTGATCTAAATCAAATCAATCCTGAAGATGTAGAGATGCTTGATGTCTCCTGGAAAATAGCCATGGTAGTTTTTCGTGCAAAGAAGTTTATGGCAACGACTGGAAGAAATGTCTAGAAGGATCAGGACAAGATCAGAGTGGGTTTTGATAAAAGCAAGCTGAGGTGCTTCAATTGTGATGAGTACGTACATTTCACTAGGGAATGCACAAAGCCAAAGAAGGAGAGAGCAGAAGAGAAGAAAGCTGGAGATGGAAAAGGAAAGGGCGACGCAAAAGCTCTGCCCGTGCAAGATTGCGGGGAATATCAATGGGCATCGCAGGTCAGGGAACTTAGTCTGACGGATTCTATGATTGCTCAAATGGAGAATGGTACTGATGAAGAACATGCTTTTGTGGTCACTGATGAGGAGAACCTGGTTGAAGACAAAGAGGCATTTGCTGCCGAGGTTGACAACACAAAGGTATGTACTAATCCCACTTGTGCTCGTTTAATTCCTGGCCTTAGACAACTTTGGAAGAATAGTAAGATAGAACTATGTGACATGCAATGCTCTAGAAGTTCGTTTAAGGGTAGATGGGAAAAGAGTGAGGATAAGGTCAAAGCACAGAAACTAGACATAGGGAAATACCAAGCACTTGCCAGTCAGAAGTCTGTCCTGTATGACAATGCTAAGTTAGAAATAGTTGAGCTTAAAAAACAGGTAGATGAACTCACACATAAGAACAATGAGTTGCAAGTGAAACTAGATGTGAATCAGATGAGAAGCAAAAGAATGGTAGAAGCTAGTAAATCTCTGTCCACCTGCATAGCTGATGTTAGAATGGGTAAGGATAAAGGTGGAATAGGAATTAGCTTCTCGGACAAAATTGAGAATAATGTTCCTCAAGCTATGACTAGAGATATTATAGGAATGATCTTTGAGGAGGATCAGGTAGATAGATCTACATCTGAAAAGCATGAAGCAGGACCTCCCCTAGATAGTGTTTTGGTTGGTGTGAAACCTATGACTGAAGAGGAACTAGAAAATGAGAAACATATGCTGTATGGGCTGGGTAATCAGAATAGAACTGTGACATCCACAAGTGAACCAGGTCCATCCTATGAACCATTAAACAATAATGTTGGTTCTTTTGACAATTTTGTTTCATGTGCAGATGAAGTAGATGTTCAAGATGTTTCTGGGGAGGATGCTGAATGTTTGAAAGTCAATGAATGTCATGTGTCTAGTAGTTTAATGTTTGATTTACCTAAGGACGATGTTCTAGCATCTGTGTCTGAACTTAATGCGTTCAAGTCAAAACATTTAGTTGTGTCTTTGTCAGCAAAACATGTTTCTAATTCTAATGAAAAAGTTAATGGTTTTAAGATTCGTGTGCCTAACACAAGAGTTGGCCGTGAGTCTAAGCCCCAGGACTTTGTCCCTTATCCCCAGGTTGTGTCTACTTTCAACAGAACAAACAAATCAAAATCGGAACAATTCTGTTTAATTACACAACCAGAAAAATTTCCAAAACATGTAATACACAAATGGGATGACAAGCCTGAATGGAAGTCGTCTTATCCAAGACGCTCATACCTCTGCAGTCATGTTAATGGGCCTAGACTTATGAACTGTTTTCAGTGTGGAAAACCAGGACACTTTGCTGCAAATTGTGTGAACAGACCTTACCAACCATACTATCCGCAAAACCCATGGACTAGTATGTTGGAGAAAATGATGACAGGTGAAAATAAAAAGCATAAACAACAAGCTTTGTCACAGGGGAAGCAGTGTTCAGAACCAATGAAGACTCAACAGTCTAAGGTTTCAAACACAAAGGCTCCAGTGACGAAGCCTGTTGATGAAAAGTGGAATGTGGCCAAAACTCAAAAATCAATTTACACACCTAAAGGAGTTTACAAAAGGAATGATAAGATGAAACCGGAATTTGTTGAGAAACAAGTGTCTAAAGTCAAAAGAGTTAATAAACCAAATGGGAAAACAAAGGTTGAGAAACAGGTTTCGAAACCAAAAGAAGTCACTCAAACGAAACAAGCTGTTTATACAAAATTGAAACTTGAGGGGACACCTGTTAAAAAGCCAGCTGGTAAAAAGGCCACATGTGACAACCGGAAATTTTCTTAATTTTCTTCCCCTTCATCTTCTTCTTCACAGTTCACGCACCACACACACATACACCTTCAAGTTCTTGGATTTTTCTTCAAATCAAGCAAGATTAAGGCTTCCTAACCTCATTCAAGCATCAAGAAGTGTAGGAGAAGCTTTGGTTTCATCTCTTCCTTCTCAAATATGCCATTCTTGCCCCAAATTGTTAATTTTGACCAACCGGTGGAACCAAGTGCTAAGTACCAGTGCACCCTCAGGTGAGTTCACTATCTATATTGTTATGTCTAGTTAGGGACGATAACGCGCAGGTGGTTGCATCCGGTAAGGATGGTAACCCGAACGGTAAGGTATTTCTTACTGAGTAAATTTCCGACATAAATATCATATGCTACACTGAATTGAACTTATTTATTAGAAAGTCCTTACATTCGAGCTGTTAATATACAGTAGCGAGGTAATGTTGAGTAGTACTACTGGGGATTGACACCCCCGCTCAGCGGTGCACGGGATGCACCCTTCCGACTGGCGGTCGGACTGAGATCAATGTTAGCCTACCCACCGTGATCCGTCAAGACACGGGAAGGCAAATTCGTAGGTACTCCCTATCAAAACATTGTCAGCTTCGGTTACGAACAATTCAGGTGTACATAACTATAGGCTAGCTACCTACGATATGGAATTTACTGGTCTTATGATATTGATTGTGTTTTACCTGTCTTTATTCATAAACATTAGGTCTACTTGTGACGGGTAGACCGCTTTAGTGAACTCACCAGCCTTGGCTGACACTTGATTGTTGAATGCTTTTCAGGTTGCTTGGAGGATCATGGATGGCACGGGCGTTGGCAATACTTACCTTTTGTAAAAACCATTTTGGAAATTGTATTTTAGATGTTTTAGTCCGTTAGTGGAAATTGGTGGTGTGACAGATATCATGGATGGCTTGGTTGTAACTAAAGACTTGTGCAAGCCTTTGCGTCGCCCTTTCCTTTTCCATCTCCAGCTTTCTTCTCTTCTGCTCTCTCCTTCTTTGGCTTTGTGCATTCCCTAGCGAAATGTACGTACTCATCACAATTGAAGCACCTTAGCTTGCTTTTTTCAAAACCCATTCTGATCTTGTCCTGATCCTTCCAGATATCAATGAGAATCCCCCATCTCATTAACTTGTTCATTTCAAGAAGTTCGAGCTGATGCTGATCAAGGGGAAGTCCCAAGTGCCCGTCATGAAATACAATTTCCAAAAGGGTTTTTACAAAAGGTAAGTAATGCCAACGCCCGTGCCATCCATGATCCTCCAAGCAACCTGAAAAGCATTTAACAATCAAGTGTCAGCCAAGGCTGGTGAGTTCACTAAAGCGGTCTACCCGTCACAAGTAGACCTAATGTTTATGAATAAAGACAGGTAAAACACAATCAATATCATAAGACCAGTAAATTCCATATCATAGGTAGCTAGCCTATAGTTATGTACACCTGAATTGTTCGTAACCGAAGCTGACAATGTTTTTTTTTGGGTAAAGGGTTACCCCGGTGATTTTATAAAATACAAGACCAGATAAGTACAAGTAGCAGAGTGAGGTCTCTACTAGTTCTCAAGAGGGGCATACCCCCCAAGAGCTAAGCACAAAAACAAAGAAACCAAAAAGTAGAACAACTAGCTACAAACTAGAAACACAAACAATTGAAATGAAAATTAGCCTCCATCATCAAAGTTTTTGTCCCCATGGATACCCCACTCCTTCAGAACAGCTCGAACACTAGCATTATCCCGACACTTCATGCCCATGATCTTGTACCTTACATCTTCCAGAATAGTCGCCGCCACGTTTTAATAGGGGGTACCTACGTATTTGCCTTCCCGTGTCTTGACGGATCACGGTGGGTAGGCTAACATTGATCTCAGTCCGACCTCCAGTCAGGAGGGTGCATCCCGTGCACCGCTGAGCGGGGGTGTCAATCCCCAGTAGTACTACTCAACATTACCTCGCTACTGTATATTAACGGCTCGAATGTAAGGACTTTTTAATAAATAAGTTCAATTCAGTGTAGCATATGATATTTATGTCGAAAATTTACTCAGTAAGAAATACCTTACCGTTCGGGTTACCATCCTTACCGGATGCAACCATCTGCGCGTTATCGTCCCTAACTGGACATAACAATATAGAGAGTGAACTCACCTGAGGGTGCACTGGTACTCAGCACTTGGTTCCACCGGTTGGTCAAAATTAACAATTTGGGGCAAGAATGGCATATTTGAGAAGGAAGAGATGAAACCAAAGCTTCTCCTACACTTCTTGATGCTTGAATGAGGTCAGGAAGCCTTAATCTTGCTTGATTTGAAGAAAAATCCAAGAATTTGAAGGTGTATGTGTGTGTGGTGCGTGAACCGTGAAGAAGAAGATGAAGGGGAAGAAAATTAAGAAAATTTCCAGTTGTCACATCATCCCCAAGTTGAAAGGAAATTTCGTCCCGAAATTTAGTTTAGTGTTAAAAATTTCAAGGTTCGGCTCTGATCGCATCATTATGAAAGAATCCAAATTCTTTATTCCAAAGGGGAGTGATGGACGGTATACGTTTAAAAGCATTAAAGGACATTTCGCATGCGCGTATCGAGGGTGATTTTCTATAATAGGCGTTTACATGAGTGAGTCGAACCGCGTCGCATAGCAAGATTTAACGAGCATCATGACTAGGGTTCCACTTAGCATTTCGTTTAATATTTGCATTATTCGCATTCACTGATAATCTGGATGAGCCAAAGAAAACAGAAAGTATTGTGTCAACTGACACTGTAAAGATATGAGGCATGCACCCTTGTACTTTAGCTAAGATCGGTTAATTCATACAGTTTGCAAAGAGGGTATAGAAAAATGGCACTACAAGGCGTCATAGTACCAATAATGTGGCTAGTAGATGTAGTAATCCCTTAATGAGTTGCTGGGCTCCACCAAGCTGACGTGACGGGGTAGCTTGCTCGTCTAGTTTTAAATTCAGACGTACTTGATGTCAATAAGTAACGGAAGGTCATAAATGCAATAACTTGAGAACTAAATGAAGTATTTCACCAGTTTTCACGGTGAACCAAGACAATAAACATATATAGGAGTCTTGAAATAAAATAACATAGGCGTTCAGAAAGAACATGTGGTTTGTTGTTTATAATGCAAAACTTGAGTTGTTATAACGTTGTCATTCATCCGGATCGAAATCTACATTTGACCCTTAATGGTTCCTCTCGATTGAGAGGGTTGAGAAAATAATAAGTTTTATTTAATTAACTGCGTATGTCCCTTCTATTGAAAAATGTAGAGTAGCATAAATTTGTTTTACTGTGGGCATAGTCCCATTAGACAAAGTTCTCAAAATCAGATTTTTGTGCATGATTCTAAAGTAAATTCGCGGTTTAGTACTGGTCCCACCTTCCGCATGCCGCCAGTGCTTATGTATAGGGTATACCGCAGCTAACCCACCACACTACCAGCACATGAGTGTGTGCCAGTCACCTTACCATTTCTAGTTATTTGTCAAATCTCATTAAATAATAGCCATAAAACATGGTATTTTAAGTTTTCCCAAGTACATTTGTGTTTATAGATTAAAAATCACAATACAATGTGTGCAAAATTTGAATCTGTATGACAAAGAGACCTTTCTGTGTTTTTGGTCAACGGGGTGTTCACCCACAATGAGGGTTGTCGGGAGTTTAGTAAGCGGAATGCGAACATCAATATGATTTGAACTTTCCGGAGTGGATTCAGGAGACAAAGCAGTCTACGGTGTTTAAGTTTGAGCTGAGGTTCGCCATCATAGGTTATATCATTATGCATATCACCCATCAGTGAAGATTTAAAATAATAGTGACGTTCCCATGATCGAAGGGTTCCTTCCAGAAGCATGAATAACATCAAGCATGGGAATCACAAATTTAGGATGAAAAGTGTGGTAGCAAGCGTATGGTAGTCGCAACTGCGCCTATCCAATAATCGTACGGCAAGTTTGACAGGGATTAGGGGAAAGAATTGGAGTCAACCAATATCTATGCGAAGGTGTCAAAGGTGGTATCGTCTAGTAGTGTAAATACCGTGTAGGAACATCATGTTGTACCGGTTCTCAAGAGTAAGTGAAGGTGAAAACATGCGATAAAAGCGGGTTTTCAAGGCACAAAGTGCTGACAAATTCAAAACAGTACCAGGCATACCTTTCTCTATTGTTTGTTGTTGATGTTTGTCGTGCAAGAGTATATGGCGGTAAAGTAACAAAAGTATGTCATCAGTGTGGTTATGTAGCCACAATGGCTTAAGGCTTGGAGTCCATCCAAATCACGAAGATTTTTAAGAGAAAAAGTTCACTGGGTGTTGAGTTCACAAATAAATCGAGTCTCGAAGACGAAATAGACCGTACGGGTTAGAAAGCCGTTTCACCCACATCGCCTCATTAGGTGAAATTGTGATCGCAGTGAGGTATAAGTTTGCAAGACTAAGCCGATGCCGTTAGCAACAAATTTTGTCTCGTATCGATGTACAAGGGTTTATAAGTTAAGAGAGGGAGACTTCTGATGTAGTCACATTTTGTTTAATGATTTCGTGTCCAAATGCATATAATTAGTCATGTTTTATCTTGAATCGTATTACGTTGTGAGACTTTTACGTGCAGGTAATGAGTGAAAATAAGGTATTTATGACCTGGGAATGCATACGAGTCAAGAAACGGGGAGTTACGCATCAAAGCGGAGAAGAAAACAAATGTTGAAACTGGGCCCTACGTATGATACGCCCCAGCGCGTATCATACGCCCCTGTGACTTCAATTTTGAGCGTAAGACCCTGCGTAGTCAGTACAAGCAACGTAGGATGATTTCAGGCCTGCGTATGATACGCCCCACTATTTATCATACGCGTCGCGACGGTTCCTCCTCGATTTTGGGCGGTTTTGGACGATTAAAACTCAATCTTTTCGCCATTTTTTGATGACTTTCGGCCTAGGGAAGCAAAATACGACCAGGAGATACTTCAAAACTTAGTGACAAAGCATCTTGAAGGATTCCTCAACCAAAATCATCTCCCGAATTCATGATTATGCATCGATTCATCGTTATGTGTGGCTAATTCACCCGTGATCACATCCGGGTGTAGGGTTTGTGTTACCAACTTGTTCAATCCTAGTTCTCATCATAGTTTAGACATGAAATACTTGTGTTTATTGAATCACTTGGTGAATTTGGTGTTTTATGTGATTGACATATGTGTTTGATTGTGTAAAACTTATGATCTAAGATCACTTTGTGTAGACTTCTTTATCGGTTCCATTCGTTAATAGTTTGGCTATACAATTGTTGTGTCATGGTTATTTGTTGATGTTTGACTTGATCACTTCTTTTAAGATACCATATCGGTCTCATTCGTTATTGGATTGACTATATGATTGCAGCGTCATGTCATTCATCGTTCATTTGCATATGTTAATTAGAGTTATGTCTATGTAACTTTCTGAATTTGATTGAGATATTAGAATTACCGGTTGTGTTAGCAAACCTAAACCTAGATGTGTTCATCTTTAATTTATTGAATCTTAATTTCTACCGAGTATTTGTTATTAAAGTAATTTATAACAAAAATCAATCATCAATTTTACATTTAATGATGCATGCTAATCAACTTGTTACCACTACCAACCACTAAGTCTTCGTGGTTCGACACCCTACATGCCATTGCTAGTCTTGGTTAATAGGATCATATTCTCTTTATCTTTGATCGACCCTTCGACATCGATCAAATTTTGGCGCCGTTGCCGGGGAATAGATGCGCTTGGTTGTGGTTTTTACTTTATCTTTAGCTTTGTTTTGTTTACTAAAAAATATATATTATATTTAAAGTATGTGTTTTTCCATTTCTCTACTATGCAAGGTGATGTGTTGTTAAGTGTATATGAAAAGTAGGGTTCTACACTATCAAATTTTAAATTTATAAAACTGGTAATTCACCAGGGGACTATACCAACACACTAAGGCAAGTATACCTGTCGTGCGTAGCACAGTATTGGTAAACACCGGGTTGTCGAACCTCAGGGACACGAACTTGTTGAAAACAGTCGATTCATAATTCAGCCGGTTTTTGTTTTTATTGTTTTTATTTTGAAAACTGATTTTAATTTAGAAAACTGGAAATGACAGTAATTAAAATGTTGTTTGAAAAGCAGATATTTGGAAAGGATCACTTAGGCATGGCTCCTCCAACTTAGGTTTGACAGGTGTATCGGTAATGCGTTACTACTTATCTCTGAGGTGAACTGGGGTCCTAAGACAAGGCTTACCTAGTTCCTATGGATAGGTTCACGATTTAGGGTTATAGACACGCCCTAGACAGTTACTACTGTTCCATGGTTAAGTACTGATAAGGTTGCGGTTTATGAAGTGCCCTAGGCTGGGTCCCGAGTTATCGGTGGCTCAACTCACAACTGGTCGAAGGGTTAGGATAGGTATGGCCCTAACGGTCCTAGAGTTGTGAAGCGGTTACGATTGGGTTGATAGGTTGACCTAGTAGGCCCTAGACACGACTAAGCAGGAACAGACCCGAGTTATCGGTGAATGCTTGGCTACTTGACAATGGCAAGGGTATCTACTGGCTAAGGGTAAGGTGATTTCTCACTCAAACTCTATGGTGGACTCCTAATCGAATTCTAGGGTTTCCCTGATGATCGTGACTATTTCTAGTTCACGCGTACGCCGCAGGTTCTGTTGTTCGGCTATACAATAGTTCCCTAACGATAGAAGGCTTTGCAAGCTAGGGTTAGGGTTCCACAAGACCAGAGATTGACTAGATACAATAAGGAATTCAATTCATCAACCAAATCAAAGCAATCATAACTTTTACTTCATAAATGCAAATGTAAACGAAAAACCGATACTTATAAAGTCAAACCATGGTTGGATTCGCCTCGCCTAAGCGATACGATGAGTTTAGCCAACCATGTTAGTGTTTAAACAAGAATAAATCAGATCTAAACAAGAATGCATGGCTAAATGTAAGTACAATACCAAATGGAAGCTTGAAATGGTGAAAAACGCTAAATCTCGACTCGTCGAAGGCTTCAAATCTTCGAATCTTCAAAGGGCTTCAACGAGGGCTTTCTCTGGCTTCTCTTCTGCTCTCCAAGATGTTCTGAATGGTGGAAATGAGCTCTGTATTTATAGGGGCCGAATTCCAAAAAATCCCAAAAATTTCCAAAAAGGGCTCCAGGCCGTGAAAGGGCTTTCACGGCCATGATCAGGCCGTGAAAGGCATGACTGGCCACTGTTCTCGGTTACACGGCCTGGACTGGGCTTTCACGGCTTGGGCAGGGTCTTTCACGGCCGTGAAGGGCCTTTCACAGCATGCAAGCCAAGCCGTGAAGCAGGTCTGTCATCGGTGACTGGTTTGCGGCTCAGCATCACAGCTTGGTCAGGGGCTTCACAGCTTGGTCTAGGCCGTGAAAGGGTGTTTCAAGGCATGCAAGCCGTGAAGATTTTCTGCAACTTTTTATTTTGACTTCCGCGTTTGACCGGTTGACCCGAACTTTGACTTTTCTTCATTTTTGCCTCGTTTTCCGTGCCAAACTTGTTTTAACCTGAAAACTCACAATAATCATCAGAAACAATTATAAATTAATATTTTCAAGGTTATTTTAACGTTTTTCAGCCCGAAATCAACTATATTTTCATATCCAAAACCACACACATCAAACATCCCCATACTTAAACATTGCTTGTCCCCAAGCAATCACTTTTAATCTCGACACTACTACAACTCTATCTTAACCACATAGACATTTAAGTGTACATATTCGGTCCGCAAGATTTACTATCAATACTAGGGTTTGCAACCTCGCAGGTTTTAATGATTTGAAAACTCACAAAATCTCTCAACCAAGTAATGCGAACCATTTTTCTATTATTTTCTTTTCTCTCAACTCACCAAATCACTCGACCTATGGGTGTAATATTTGAAGTGAACGCTCAGGTCAAGCATATCTAATTGTTTCTTGGGTTTATATATACGATCGTGCCGCCGAGTTCGTTATGGGATCCGACCAAAAAAATGGAGGGGGATACTCAAACGTTTGCTCACATATACGGGTGTGTGAGCTACCACCCTAAACGTATATCTTGGCGCATACGTACAGCCGTTTCACAATTTTCATTGTGAATTATTCATATATATATTTTTTTCTCTTTAGCTTGATTTAGGGTTTTGCAACCTTTCAATACAAGACTAAATTTTTGATTGATTTTTTTTTTTTTTTTTTTGGATAGATATACTGGAGTTATGCAGAAAGTCCAGTATCTTCGGGCAATTGACGACCCGGAGAAGATCCATAACGACTCAAGGCGATTAATTTGACACGGTCTCAACATAAACCTAGAACATGTTTTAGACATACGACATCCCTCATGACTATATATATATTTTTTCAATTTTTCGCCTAAATATATATATTTTTTTCTTTTCTTTTGTAGGCTTAATCTCACAAGGGAAATCGGGTGAGTGGGTTCTTTGTTGGTCCACAAAACTCAATCGAAAGACTTTGATCATGCGATTTTTATGAAAATAAACCTTTAAGGAAAACCTTTCTTGCGACTTGCAGACACGATAAGGCACAAATAAATTATCTATGATTTACGTTAAAAACGGTGTACTTTCGTGTCATGTGAGATTGGGAAAAAATTTCAAAATTTTGGGGGATTTTCAGACTTTTGATGTGGTGAGGGAGTTATATTCAATTTGCATAGCCAACCCTTGCCATCCCCATACTTAGAAAAATGCAGTGTCCTCAATGCAGAAAAGATAGAAATAAACAAAAGGGTTGGGTAAAAGAAACTCCCTGATTGTTGTGATTTCCCATGATACTCACGTCCACACACATCGAACAACTTGCTTCTGCAATATCATACTTCAAGCCAAAGTTCCATCACCATGTACAAGAATATATACAGAAATGCAAACACACCACACAAACAAAAAGAAAAGAATTAAACAAGCCATACAATAATAGATAATAGTCATATGCATTCCATCACAAACCACATAGCCGACATCAAAAACCAACAAAGTTCAGAATCCAAAACACCAGACCAAACCAAAAGACATAGTGCAAAAACCAAACATAGTATCAAAACCAATAGAAATGCAATAAGGCTACGTGGATAAGCATGGATACCCCCTATGGGAAGTGGGGCATGAAATCAGAGGGAGACATCTGATGTGGCACCCTGGGCGTGTCTGAATACTGGGGGGAAGCTCGCTGTCCACGGGGTGGCCTGAATGTGTCACGCAGCTCCCGAATCTGATCATTAACACGAGTGAAACTCGCGTTCTGCTGGTAACGGAGTTCGGTAAGCTGCTGATCAAAGTGCTGAGTCAAGTCCCCGAACCTGTTATCAATATGAGCCTGTAGGTGAGATATGCAGGCCAGAACATCCGCCGAGGTGGCCTGTGGTATATCATGGATGTCCTCAGGCTCTGGCACCCTATGGTTCCATGGCTGCTGCATGGGGTGCTCTAGTGCGTCCAATAACCCCTCCCAACTGCGGTCTTCAATCTGCTCATCGAAAGTAAGGACTCCAGAGGGACCTGCTTCAGAAGCAGGTGTGTAGGTGGGACTAGGAGGTTGCTGTGCCTGCTCACTCTGCTGTTCCTGTGCTGCCTCCTCCTGAACAACCGGCAGTGGATCCCAAACCCGACCTGCACTATCAATGAGTCTCCAAGGTCTAACAGCCGTCACCATCTCCATCTTTTTACACATAGTTAAATCCACCTCTTTGACCCCTGTCGTCTTCGTGCATCCCCTCTTACTGACCCCAAAATGTGATGCAAGAAGGCTGATGATTGAGCCACCAACTAGCCAACTTGCCTGCCTGCTACCACTGCAACGAGTAAAAAGGTGAAGAAGACAATGCGCAAGGTTACAGTTTGTCCCTGAGTGCATGCAATACAGAAAAAACAGATCTCTCAGGGACACGGCACCACAATCGTGCCTAGCAGTGACTGTCCCCCCGATCACCCTGTGCAGATAACGATAAAGAGGGTCGCGAATTTGAGTGCTTTTTGTGCTCACGACATCATAATGACCATCGCCGATCTGCCGCCAGAAGTCTAGGTGATCCTGATCGGAAGGGAACTCATGTATCCCTCCTGTAAATGCTGCAGTGAGGAGTTCCTCTTCAGTGTAAAGTGTGGTGGCCACTGCGAATTGAGCCACCGACATGTTTCTCCAGATTCCTCCCAACCTAAACTTCACCATGTTTTCAGCAAACAAGTTCGAGCATGGATATGAGAAAGTGAAGCTCGAAAAGAATTCAACAACCATCTCTCGGTATTGGTTTCTCCTGATGTTGAAAAGTCTGCGCCAACGATCATTAACTATCTCCAAAGCACGTTCCCGTTGACCAAAAGTCTCCAAAAGAGGCCAACTGATGACCCTCATCTCGAGTAGGGGACGATCCTGATGCTTCGTTAGCTTTGTAGCACATCTTCTGTCTCGGGTGTCATCTCCGTTGAATTGCAGATAACGATGAGTCTGGGCCATTGCTACATAATGAAAGTGAAAAACGATTAAGAACGAGCCAAAATTCATGATAACCGACTGACCGAATCGAAAAACTGTAATTCTGAGTTCAGAGGTCTCATACGGGTCGATTAGGTGTAAAAAGTTGGTCGAAACACCCGCGAGATACTCAAAACGAAAAAAATAAAAACTGGTCAGCAGGCTTTCACGGCCTGGGTCTGGCCGTGAAGGCTGTTTCACGGGTTGGGCCGGACCAGGCCAAGCCGTGAAGGCCTGGTTATCGGTGACAGTGGCAGATCGCTGCCTTCACGGCTTGGGCGAGGCCGTGAAGGACCCTCTCACGGTGTACAGACCGTGAAAGCCATCAGATTCACAAAAAAATTCAGGTCATTCGTTTTTCAACTGAATTTGACGAGGTTTGCGGCATTATGTTCGGTTTCACCCCCTGAGAACATCCCCATACTTATTTATCGCAAAGAGTTCAAGAAAAAGGGATGGGGATGTAAGATCTAAGTTTGACAAAATTGGGGGTTTTGGGTAAAAATCTTTGAGACCTGACAGGGAACGACTAGACACCGTGAACTCGGGATATACCTGAGTTCGTCATCCCCATTCTAACCGATTCGCAGCAAAAATTAAGTAAAAATTAGAGGTCCATTGGGGATGGAGGTCAGTGAAGAACAGGGATATGAGAATCAAGAAAGAGAGTTGGTGGTTGTACCTTGATGACGTGAAGATGACGACTCCGGTGACGTGAGCGTGGTGAAGCCGTGAAGAGGCTGAGATCGTGGGGGTGGGGAAGGACTTGTCGGCTGATGTGTAGGGTTGTGGGGGAAGAAGTGGTCCAGGGATTTTGTTTTATAGAAGGGAGGTTAAAATTCTTTCCAGAATTATTACACGGCCAGCAGGCCGTGAGGCATCCCTTCACGGGCAAGCCCAAGCCGTGAAGAGCTTGGCTTGGCCCGTTCTCGATAACGGCTGCGAGATGCAGCGACCGACTTCTTTCTCCCGGGCTAGTGTGGCTGTGAGGCAACTCTCACGGCCTGGCAAGCCGTGAGAGGTTAATTTTTCGGATTTTTATTTTATTTTATTTTTTTTTCCTTTTTATATATACTTATACATTATATATATATATATACTTAGAAAGTTCGGTGCATGTGGCAAGAAAATATGTATAGTATATATATAATATATAGCACATTAATATATAATATATAAAAAACAAATAATTAACAGTAAAGAGCACACAAATTCTAACTAACAGAAATATTTCTAACAAACCTAGCACGTTATTGTATAAGCTCAATTATCGAGGAAGTACGCACCTGGTTGCAAATCTGATTCCTGCAAAACAAAGAAATTGACAAAACCACAAAAAATAGAAAAATTAGAAATAAAAATATACAAAAGCACGGGTTGCCTCCCGTGAAGCGCTTAGGTTATTTACGAGTCGTTAGCTCGACTCGACCCCCGTGAATCATTCAGGGGGTTTTTGGAAGCTCAGATCTTCCACAAAAGTTTTGCCAACGGGCCCTTCGATATACTGTTTCAGTCTGTGCCCGTTTACCTTGAATGGGATTCCATCCTCTCCTGCTATCTCCACTGTGCCATATGAGAATACCTGTGTAACAGTGTAGGGACCACTCCATCTAGAGCGCAATTTTCCTGGAAATAACTTCAGACGTGAATTGTATAACAGCACACGATCCCCATACTTGAATTCTTTCTTCTCCTTGAGTTTTTGATCGTGTGTTTTCGCCGTTTTATCCTTGTATCGTCTGACGCTCTCGTACGCTGCGTCTCTCAATTCCTGAAGCTCGTTCAGTTGCAGAAGGCGCTCTTCGCCTGATTTTATCAAGTCTATGTTCACTGCGCGCATCGCCCAATACGATTTGTGCTCTAATTCAACGGGCAGATGACAGGACTTTCCGTATACGAGTCTAAAGGGAGTGGTGCCGATTGGTGTCTTATAGGCTGTGCGAAAAGCCCATAATGCGTCATCAAGCTTCTCGGACCAGTCTTTTCGATTAACGCTGCACGTCCTTTCCAGAATACGTTTAATTCCTCTGTTGGACACCTCGACCTGCCCACTAGTTTGTGGGTGGTAGGGTGTTGCGAGGCGATGGTTCACCCCGTATCTCTTCAATAGCTTCTCCATCTGGGAATTGCAGAAGTGAGTGCCTCGGTCGCTGATTAGGGCCTTGGGTGTACCGAAGCGCGCAAACAACTTCTTTAGGAACTTTGTAACTACTCGTGCGTCATTCGTTGGGAGGGCTTGGGCCTCTACCCATTTCGATACGTAATCGACAGCGACGAGTATGTACTTGTTTCCATATGATGACGGAAACGGCCCCATGAAATCAATACCCCAGACGTCAAATATTTCGCAGGCCTGAATGGGGTTTTGTGGCATTTCATTTCTGGCTGAGATGTTCCCAGCCCTTTGGCATGCGTCACAACCTCTCACTAGTTCATGGGCGTCTTTGAAGATTGTGGGCCAGTAGAAGCCGGAGTCTAGAACCTTTCTTGCAGTATTGTTGGCGGCATTGTGACCTCCGGTTGGCCCGTCATGGCAATGACGCAGAATTCTATGCGCCTCTTCTCCGAAGACGCAACGACGGATGACTTGATCAGCTCCAGTGCGATAGAGGAATGGATCCTCCCAAAAGTAGTATTTAACGTCCGTAAAGAATTTGCGGCGTTGCTGATACGTCATGCCTTTCCTAACAACACCCCCGGCCAAATAGTTTGCGAAATCTGCGAACCAGGGGGTTCCATTCTCTTTGGTAGGGCTTCCATGAATAGAGATGGAGAACAAGGATTCACAAGGGAATTGTTCGTTGATCTTAGGTTCCTTGTTCTGGACTTCAGGGTTCTCCAGACGAGATAGATGGTCTGCAGCGACATTCTCAGCTCCTTTTTTATCGATGATTTCGATATCGAATTCCTGGAGCAGCAAGATCCATCTGATCAGACGAGGCTTCGCATCTTGCTTGTTGAATAGGTATTTGATTGCTGCATGGTCAGTAAAGACTTTTGTTTTTGACAGAACGAGATAGGAGCGGAATTTATCAAACGCGTAGACCACAGCGAGAAGCTCCTTTTCGGTCGTGGTGTAATTCTCTTGGGCATCATCAAGGGTTTTGCTTGCGTAATAGATCGGATGGAATCGTTTATCCTTACGCTGCCCAAGTACTGCTCCGACGGCATGGTCGCTTGCGTCGCACATGAGTTCGAATGGCAAAGACCAATCAGGCGCCATCATAATGGGAGCATTCACCAACTTTTCTTTTATCAGATCGAAGGCACGAATGCAGTCAGCGGAGAAGTTAAAAGGGACATCTTTTTCAAGCAATTGGGTCATGGGACGCGTGAGTTTAGAGAAATCTTTGATGAAGCGGCGATAGAATCCCGCATGACCCAGAAAGCTTCTGACAGCTTTGACATTGGTGGGGTGAGGGAGTTTGCTGATTGTTTCAATCTTAGCTCTATCAACCTCAATCCCTGCTTTGGATATCTTGTGACCAAGTACGATGCCCTCAGTGACCATGAAATGGCACTTTTCCCAATTGAGCACTAGATTTGTTTCCTCGCACCTGGCCATCATTCTGTCAAGGTTTTTCAAGCAAGTATCGAATGAATCCCCATAGACAGAAAAGTCATCCATGAAGACCTCCATGGAATCTTCTATCATTTCGCTGAAGATCGCGACCATGCATCTTTGAAAGGTCGCAGGCGCATTGCAGAGCCCGAAGGGCATACGCCTATAAGCAAAAGTTCCGACAGGGCATGTGAAAGTTGTCTTTTCTTGATCCTCCGGAGCGATGGGGATCTGAAAGTACCCTGAGAAACCGTCGAGAAAACAGTAATACTGCTTTCCTGACAACCTTTCCAACATCTGGTCGATGAAGGGGAGAGGGAAATGGTCCTTGCGAGTAGCGTCATTTAACTTTCGATAGTCAATGCATACTCGCCACCCAGTCACTGTACGGGTGGGAACCAACTCATTTTTCTCATTCGTTATTACTGTCATGCCACCCTTTTTTGGGACAACTTGTACTGGACTCACCCATTTGGAGTCTGAGATTGGGTAGATGAGTCCAGCGTCCATGAGCTTGATAACTTCTTTCTTCACGACCTCCTGCATGTTAGGATTCAATCTCCGTTGATGTTGTGCCACTGGTTTGAAATCTTCTTCCATCAGAATCTTGTGAGTGCAGAAGGCTGGATTAATCCCTTTAATGTCTGATATTTTCCAGGCGATTGCTTGCTGATGCTTCTTCAGAACCTCTAGAAGATTTTGCTTTTGATCGTCTTTGAGGTGGGAGGCTATAATCACAGGCCGCTTACCTTGGTCGTCGAGGAAGGCGTACTCCAAATGCGATGGGAGTGGTTTTAGCTCGAGCGGTGCCTCCTCTACGACTGTTTCTTTACGCTCTTGTTCTGATTCTGCTCCCTCATTGAAATTGACGGCTGCTACCATCTCCACTTCTTGATAAACGTTGTTGAGGGTCTGGGAGTCTTCTTGATTCTTGCCACAAATATTGTGTAGCATGCTGCCAACAGTGGTCATGATGGAGTCAAGGAAATAGCAAGTGTCATCCTGACTGGATGGGCGTTTCATAGAATCATGGATGTTGAGAGTGACGGATTGATTTCCCATTCGAAGTGTGAGCTTTCCATCATACACGTCGACTATGGCACGAGAAGTGGCCAAAAATGGCCTTCCTAATATCAGCGGAATATGCTCATCCTCGTCCATGTCCAGGATGACGAAGTCGACCGGAAAGACGAAATTACCCACTTTCACCAACATGTTCTCCACTATGCCCCTGGGGTACTTCACTGATCGATCAGCGAGCTGAAGTGTCATGCGAGTAGGCGTGGGTTCCCCCAGGTCCAGTCTCTTGTAGACTGAATATGGCATAAGATTAATACTGGCTCCTAAATCAGCCAGGGCGTTACAAATTAATGTGTTACCTATTAGGCAGGGAATTGTGAAACTCCCTGGGTCTCGCATCTTTGCAGGTAACTTCTGTTGGAGAACTGCGGAGCACTGTTCGTCGAGAGTTACTGTGGATAGCTCTTCAAGTTTCTTCTTATTGCTAAGAAGATCTTTTAAGAATTTGGCATATTTGGGCATTGATGCCAGAGCTTCCACGAACGGAAGGTTGATGTGGAGTTGCTTGAATAATGAAAGGAATTTACCGTGCTGCTCTTCCATCTTTTCCTTCTCAAGCCTCTCAGGATATGGTATCCTAGGCTTGTACTCCCTTTGCTTTGGCTTTGCTGCTGAGGCCTGTGGTTCCTCAGGTTCAGGAGTAACTTCAGTGGCTCCCTTTGGGTCCTCTGTAGGCTTATCTTGAGTTACTGGCGTTTCTTGAGTTGACTTCCCACTGCGCGTTGTGACTGCATTTGCGAACCCCTTAGGGTTTCCTTCGGTGTTAGATGGCAGTCCGCCTTGTGGTCTCCCAGAGAGTGATTGTGCGATTTGACCCACTTGACGCTCGAGTGCCTTCTGAGATGCCAGTTGATTCTGTAGTTGTTGGTTGATCTTTGCCATCTCCTGGTCATGTTTCTGGAATTGAGAGTTGATTTCTTGATCCCTCTTCTTTGTGTAGGAGTACATTTCTGTCATCATCTCTCGCATCGTGGGTTCTCGTTCCTGTCCTTGGGGCTGCTGAGGTTTGGCTGCAAACCCCGGTGGGTTTGAGCTTCCTGCCTGGTTCTTGTAGCTGAATCCGGCGTGATTCTTCCAGGAGGAGTTGTAGCGATCCCCGTAGACTGGACCTCTCTGTCCTTGACCCACAAAATCGACCGTCTCTGTGTTGTGCGGGCAGCTGGCAGTATTATGCGATTCTCCGCATATCTCGCACTCTTGTGGCTCCTTCTTTTGTGGCAAGACCACTTGACAAAGAGTGTCGAACTTCTTTGATAACGCCTCTAGCTGGGCGGCCACCATTGTGTCTTGACTCACTTGATGCACCCCTGCTTTGAGTGGAACGCTGCTTCTAATTGAGGGGTACTGATAGTCGTTGAGAGCCATCTCCTCTAGTAATTGCTCGGCCTCTTCAGCAGTTTTCTCACCGAGTGCTCCTCCAGCCGTAATGTCCACCAATTGACGGGTTTGTGGGCTGAGCCCATTGTAGAATGTCTGAATCTGCTGATATTGCTCCAACCCGTGGTTAGGACATTTTCTCAGTAGTTCCTTGAAACGCTCCCATGTCTCAAAGAACGATTCTCCATGGTCCTGCTGATATGCGTATATCTTCAGTCGTAGCTTCGCTGTCTTGCCAGGAGGGAAGAATCGGTAGAGGAACTTCTCTGCTAGGTCGTTCCAGTTGGTGATTGACCCCGCAGGCTGTCCATCGAGCCACGCCTTGGCTTTTGATCGGAGTGAGAATGGGAACAGGCGTAGCTTAGCCGCGTCACCGCTCAGGCCTGGGAGCTTGAATGTGTCACACACCTCTATGAAGGCCCTGATATGTGCGTTGGGGTCTTCGTCTGTCAATCCATCGAATTGGATTGAGTTCTTGATCATCGTGATGACCTGAGGTGGGATGGTGTATGACTCATTCCCGGCGGTTACAGCGATGCTCGGGCTTGCTCCCGCCAAGCTCGGCTTCGTGTAGGATGACAGTGTTCGTCGTGGCGGATTTGCGTCGCCCATCGGTTGCCTCTGCTGCTGACGTCTGCGTCGAAACTCTCGTTCAGGTTCGTCGAAAGGTATAAGTAGCTCAGATTGAGAACTTCGTCGCGTACACCAGCGCGTTGCAGGATTAGAAATTTTGGCTAAACTACAAATTTTGACTATTTAAAACGTTGTCGCGTCCCCGGCAACGGCGCCAAAAACTTGATGTGTTGTTAAGTGTATATGAAAAGTAGGGTTCTACACTATCAAATTTTAAATTTATAAAACTGGTAATTCACCAGGGGACTATACCAACACACTAAGGCAAGTATACCTGTCGTGCGTAGCACAGTATTGGTAAACACCGGGTTGTCGAACCTCAGGGACACGAACTTGTTGAAAACAGTCGATTCATAATTCAGCCGGTTTTTGTTTTTATTGTTTTTATTTTGAAAACTGATTTTAATTTAGAAAACTGGAAATGACAGTAATTAAAATGTTGTTTGAAAAGCAGATATTTGGAAAGGATCACTTAGGCATGGCTCCTCCAACTTAGGTTTGACAGGTGTATTGGTAATGCGTTACTACTTATCTCTGAGGTGAACTGGGGTCCTAAGACAAGGCTTACCTAGTTCCTATGGATAGGTTCACGATTTAGGGTTATAGACACGCCCTAGACAGTTACTACTTTTCCATGGTTAAGTACTGATAAGGTTGCGGTTTATGAAGTGCCCTAGGCTGGGTCCCGAGTTATCGGTGGCTCAACTCACAACTGGTCGAAGGGTTAGGATAGGTATGGCCCTAACGGTCCTAGAGTTGTGAAGCGGTTATGATTGGGTTGATAGGTTGACCTAGTAGGCCCTAGACACGACTAAGCAGGAACAGACCCGAGTTATCGGTGAATGCTTGGCTACTTGACAATGGCAAGGGTATCTACTGGCTAAGGGTAAGGTGACTTCTCACTCAAACTCTATGGTGGACTCCTAATCGAATTCTAGGGTTTCCCTGATGATCGTGACTATTTCTAGTTCACGCGTACGCCGCAGGTTCTGTTGTTCGGCTATACAATAGTTCCCTAACGATAGAAGGCTTTGCAAGCTAGGGTTAGGGTTCCACAAGACCAGAGATTGACTAGATACAATAAGGAATTCAATTCATCAACCAAATCAAGCAATCATAACTTTTACTTCATAAATGCAAATGTAAACGAAAAACCGATACTTATAAAGTCAAACCATGGTTGGATTCGCCTCGCCTAAGCGATACGATGAGTTTAGCCAACCATGTTAGTGTTTAAACAAGAATAAATCAGATCTAAACAAGAATGCATGGCTAAATGTAAGTACAATACCAAATGGAAGCTTGAAATGGTGAAAAACGCTAAATCTCGACTCGTCGAAGGCTTCAAATCTTCGAATCTTCAAAGGGCTTCAACGAGGGCTTTCTCTGGCTTCTCTTCTGCTCTCCAAGATGTTTTGAATGGTGGAAATGAGCTCTGTATTTATAGGGGCCGAATTCCAAAAAATCCCAAAAATTTCCAAAAAGGGCTCCAGGCCGTGAAAGGGCTTTCACGGCCATGATCAGGCCGTGAAAGGCATGACTGGCCACTGTTCTCGGTTACACGGCCTGGACTGGGCTTTCACGGCTTGGGCAGGGTCTTTCACGGCCGTGAAGGGCCTTTCACAGCATGCAAGCCAAGCCGTGAAAGGTCTGTCATCGGTGACTGGTTTGCGGCTCAGCATCACAGCTTGGTCAGGGGCTTCACAGCTTGGTCTAGGCCGTGAAAGGGTGTTTCAAGGCATGCAAGCCGTGAAGATTTTCTGCAACTTTTTATTTTGACTTCCGCGTTTGACCGGTTGACCCGAACTTTGACTTTTCTTCATTTTTGCCTCGTTTTCCGTGCCAAACTTGTTTTAACCTGAAAACTCACAATAATCATCAGAAACAATTATAAATTAATATTTTCAAGGTTATTTTAACGTTTTTCAGCCCGAAATCAACTATATTTTCATATCCAAAACCACACACATCACAAGGTGTGTTATTTGTGCAGGTGTTAGATTAATTGTATGCACACAAGGTTTTCTGGGAGAACATCACCTCTTGTATTTGAACCGGAAATAGAGAGATTAGCACGGAACAACAGAATCCGTCATAGGTCCAATTTGCGAGCATCTACATCACAACCAATTGTTGAAGCTCAAAGCAGTGGTAGCAGTTCAAGGTCAAGCATGGCAAATCCATGGAATCAAGGACAGTTTCAGGGAGCAGGACAATATGGTTACCAAGAGTATCTGAATTTCGAGAATGATCAGGATGATAATTCGGTTAATGGTAGCCAAGGTAGCCCTCATGGAACAAACCATAACGAGGGTTGGTTTGAAGGAGACAATGGTGGTGCTGGAGAAGATACGGGACAACAAAACAATTGGGATCACCATCTCAATCAAGGTGGGGGTCAAGGACAAGGGCAACCACAATGGAATTATAATCCTGCATTTCAAGCTCAACCACAAAATCAGCCATTTGGGGGTTTTAATCATGGATTCCAAGGCCAACAAGGATATCAAGGATTTCAAGGAGGACAAGGTCAACAAGGTCAAAGGGTGATGGGTGTTGATAGCCACTTCCGACCGGCTATTCACCGGAATCCATCACCGGTAGTTCCACCTCATCAAAATGGAAGACAATTTCAGATCCGTCCTCAATATCTTTCCATCATTCCTACATTTAGAGGCTTTGCATCGGATGAACCATACTCTCATCTCTATGAGTTTGCTGCCATTTGTAGTACCATTGGAAGTCAAGGATTCACTCATGATGAGGTAAAACTTAACCTTTTTCAATTTTCACTGAAAGATAAAGCTAAGCAATGGTTTTTGACACTCCCACCGGGTAGTATCCGTACTTGGGATGAGATGCAACAAGCATTTCTTGACGAATACTATCCGATGGGAAAGACTAGTGATGCTCGGATTGCAATCAAATCTTTTGCCCAACAATCCGGTGAAGCTTTTCATGAAGCTTTCACCCGTTTTAAAGAAATGCTCCGGTTGTGTCCACATCATGGGATTAAAAAATGGGAATTGGTTAAGACTTTTTATGATGGTTTGTTACCCGAGTCAAATCAAATGGTTTTCTCTAGTAGTGGTGGGTCTTTCTTAACTCATCATGAAGATCATGCATGGAACTTTTTAGAAAATCTAAGTAAAGGGTCAAAAACTCAAGCATCCGCGAGTCGGAGGGCTAAACCAGCTAGTATCAAGTCGGTCAATGATCAAGTTCAAAATGATAGGTTTGAATCATTGGAACATAAGATGGATTTAATATGCCAAATTTTGGGAAAGGGTGTTTCTTCTGTTTCGCAGGAATATGAATTGTGTGCAGCTTGTGGAGATATAGGGCATGTAGCGTTGTCATGTCCCATGAATTTGGGAAAAAGTGAAGAAGTGAATCAAGTATACGGTGACAAGAAGCAGTTCAACATGAATTCAAACAATTATCATTCGGTGTTGAGAAATCACCCACTCTTTAGTTATGGGAATGCTTCAAATCAATTGAACCCAAATTTTCAAGGCTCCAATCAACAAGGTGGTCAACAATATCAAATGAGATCACAGAATTTCCAAGGCAATTATGGAAAAGGAAATTTCAGTCAAGGTGGCTACCAAGGAGACTACCAAAACCAAGGTGGCTACCAGTCCAATCAACAAAGAAATTACCAACAAGGAAATTTCCAAAACCAAGGGCAAGTTCATAGCAATCAACAAGGAAGTTCATCATCCAATGATCCTTCGGTCAACACTAAATTGGATGAGATCATGGGTATTTTGAAAGGTGTGGTTCAAAAGCAAGAAGTCACGGACAAAACCGTTGGAGCTCTAACAAAACAAATGGGACAACTTGCTGAAAATGTTTCTACACGAGAGCCGGGAAAGTTGCCAAGTGATACTATGGTCAATCCACAATATCAAGGATCAAGCTCCAAGTCAATGAAGAATGTGACCATCAATGAAGTGCGCACATTGAGGAATGGTAAGAGTTATGGTAAGGATGATACCCCACTTGTTGATGGTGTAGTAGAGGATTATGTTTCAAGTAGTGATGATGAGAATGAACCTGTTTTAATTGAAAACAAAGTGAATGATAATGTTAAACAAGAAAATAACAAAGAGGTTTCGAAAAAAGATTCTACTAAGGTAGTGGATAAGGGTGTGGGGGCTAATACTACCCCATTATTATCGGTTTTAGTCGAACCAACAAAAACATCAACTTTTGGAAAAAGGGGCACACAACCGGATGAGATGTGGGAAGTATTTAAACAAGTCAAAATTAATTTACCCTTAATTGATGCAATAAAACAGGTTCCATCTTATGCTAAATACTTGAAAGAGCTTTGTACTCAAAAGCGGCATCACAAGCTTCCTAAAAAGCTTGATTTGATAGCTTATGTGAGTGCCGCTTTGACCGGATCACTTCCTCCTAAGTTCAAAGATCCGGGAACGCCTCTCATTCCCATTTAAGTAGGCGATTTTAAAATTAACCGGGCACTTTTGGATCTTGGAGCTAGTGTCAACATCCTTCCGGGTAGCTTGTATGACCAATATGACTTTGGTCCTTTACAAAAACTTGATACCACCGTGGTATTGGCCGATATGACTTTAAAGCTACCGAGGGGGGTGGTGACGGATGTGATAGTGAAAGTTGAGGAATTTTATTATCCGGTTGCTTTTCTTGTGCTTGACTCCGTATCTCACTATGCGGATAGGCAACCAAATGTGATACTTGGGCAACCTTTCTTGGCAACCGTTAATGCACACATTGGGTGTAGGGACGGTTCAGTTGATATCACACTTGGAAACCGAAAGTTAAGATTGAATGTTTTTTCTAACACATCTAATTCTCTTGATGATAATGACTGTTTCATGGCGGATGTTATTGACGGTTGTGTTTTTCCTTACACTTCTAGTGTGAGTGAAGACAATGCCATGGAGACATGTTTTTTGTATGACAGGTGTGAATTAACAAGGATTAAAGATTCAATGACAAGTGATTTTAAGGTGGAATGTTTAGCGATTGAAGATGGTAAACCACCATGGACACATCAAGTTGAGAGTCTTCCCGATCATATAGACTCAAAATTGAAGCCATCGTTGGTGGAAGCACCCAAAGTTGAATTGAAGGAATTGCCAAGCCATCTAAAGTATATTTTTCTTGGTGACAACCAAACCTTGCCGGCTATCATTGCTTCAAACTTGCAAGAAGACCAAGAAAAGGCATTAAAGGAGATTTTGGTTAAGTACAAGGCGGCGATTGGATGGACTATTGCCGATCTCAAGGGCATAAGTTCGTCAATTGTGATGCATAAAATCATCACCGATGCAGATGCTAAACCTTTTCGTGATGCGCAAAGAAGATTGAATCCGAACATGCGAGAGGTTGTGAAGAAGGAGGTGCTGAAGTGGCTTGATGCGGGTATCATCTACCCAATTTCTGATAGCACATGGGTTAGTCCTACTCAAACAGTTCCCAAGAAGGCCGACATTTAAGTGGTTAAGGGAGAAAACGATGAGCAACTTGCCACCCGCCTGGTAACCGGGTGGCGAGTATGTATTGATTATAGGAAGCTTAATTCGGCTACTTCTAAAGATCATTTTCCACTTCCTTTTATTGATCAAATTGTTGAAAAGCTTGCAGGTCAGAAATATTATTGCTTTCTAGATGGGTATTCCGGGTACAACCAAAATAGCAATTCATCCGGAAGATCAACAAAAGACCACATTCACATGTCCGTATGGCACTTTTGCATTTAGGCGAATGCCTTTCGTCTTGTGTAATGCCCCCACCACCTTCCAAAGATGTATGATGAGTATATTTTCGGATATGGTAGGGGAGTCTTTGGAGATTTTAATGGATGATTTTTCTATTCTTGGTCATTCATTTGAAAGTTGTCTCAACGAGCTTGAAAAAGTTTTAAAAAGATGCACCGAGACAAATCTTGTTTTGAGTTGGGAAAAGAGCCATTTCATGGTTCAAGAGGGTATTGTTCTTGGTCACGTGATATCTCAAAGAGGGATTGAGGTTGATCGTGCCAAAATACAAGTCATTTCTACTCTTCCACCACCCACAAATGTCAAGGGTGTGAGATCATTTTTGGGACATGCCGGTTTCTACCGCCGGTTCATCAAAGACTTTAGTGCTATTTCAAAACCATTATGCAATTTATTGTTAAAAGATGCACCATTTGTCTTTGATGAAGCATGTCTTAATGCTTTCAATGTGCTTAAACAACACTTAGTATCGGCTCCCATTTTACAACCACCCGATTGGTCCTTACCTTTTGAAATAATGTGTGATGCAAGTGACCATTCGGTTGGAGCGGTACTAGGTCAACGGGTGAATAAAAAGCCCGTTGCAATCTATTATGCTAGTAAGACCTTATCGGATGCCCAATCAAACTATACTACAACCGAAAAGGAATTACTAGCGGTTGTTTATGCACTTGACAAATTTCGATCATGCATTTGGGGAGGGAAAGTGATCATTTATTCAGACCATAGTGCTATTCGGTATTTGATGGAAAAGAAAGATGCAAAGCCTAGGTTGATTAGATGGATTTTGTTACTACAAGAATTTGACTTTGAAGTAAAAGATAAAAAAGGAACTGAAAATGTAGTAGCGGATCACCTTTCTCGTATCCCTTCTAAATGTGATGATACGTTCAATTTGACTTCATGATACTTTCCCGGATGAAAGTTTGTTTAAAATTTCAGTTTTACCATGGTATGCTCATCTTGCTAACTTTTTGGCAACAGGTAAATTTCCAGAATCTTGGTCAACAAGACAAAAGAAGCATTTGAAATCCCAAGCCAAATTCTATATTTGGGATGAACCGGATCTTTTCAAGGTAGGTGCTGATCAAATCATAAGAAGATGTGTTCCAGATGAAGAAGTTCAAGACGTGTTAGCACATGCTCATTCCTATGCATGTGGAGGTCACTTTAGTGGAAGAAAGACTGCTTATCGTATCCTATCTTGTGGTTTTTTCTGGCCAACTCTCTTTCATGATGCTTTTCAATATGTTAAACATTGTCATAGGTGTCAACAATTAGGTGGCATTTCCAAACGAGATGAAATGCCCATGAATCCTATTGATGTAGTTGAAATCTTTGATGTATGGGGCATAGACTTCATGGGCCCATTTCCTAACTCGTTTGGAAAATACTTTGTATTAGTGGCGGTAGATTATGTCTCCAAATGGATTGAAGCAATCGCCACTTCTACAAATGACCATGCCGTTGTATGCAAATTTGTCCAATCAAACATATTTAGTCGTTATGGTGTACCTCGTGTGATCATAAGTGATGGGGGATCTCATTTAAAAAATTTCAAATTTGGCAAATTGTTGAAACAATATGGCGTATGTCACCGAATTGCTACCCCTTATCATCCACAAACTAGTGGGCAAGTTGAGGTATCCAATAGTTAAATCAAGGAAATTTTGCAAAAGACGGTAAGACCCGACCGTAAAGATTGGTCCTTACGGTTAGATGATGCATTATGGGCTTACCGGACTGCATTTAAAACTCCTATTGGAACCACACCTTACCAGCTAGTTTATGGTAAAGGTTGTCATTTACCGGTTGAGATTGCTCACCGGGCATTTTGGGAAATTAAAGCCGTGAATGTTGATTACCATGTTGCAGGTGAGAAGCGCAAATTAAGTCTTTGTGAACTTGAGGAGTTGAGGGATGAAGCATATGAATGTTCTACTTCATACAAAGCAAGAATGAAGGCGGTCCATGATGCCAAACTAAAGCTTAAGAAGTTTGAAGTTGGACAAAAAGTGTGGCTTTACAACTCGAAGTTGAAGTTCTTCCCGGGCAAACTCAAAAGTAAATGGTTAGGACCATTTGTGATTGTTCGAGTTGGAAAGTATGGTGAAATTGAGATTGAGGACGAACATGGAAAGCAAAATCAAGTTGTAAATGTTCATCGATTAAAGCCTTACCTCAATCTAGGTGATACACGGGAGAAGAGTCAAGATGTGGTGCACTTTGTAGAGGATTCACCGTCATATGAAGCTACATGAAGAAAAAGGTAAAGTCGGACTGTGGACTATAAACGTAGCGCTAACCGGGAGGCAACCCGTTGAGTGCTTTTGTTTTGTGTGTTTGTTTTTATTTTTGTGTGCTTGTGTGTTACTTTCTTCGCTTTGAATTGTGTCAAAACATTAAGTTGGGGAAAAACTTAGTCGTTTTTCTAAGTTATTGTGCATTAGGGACAATGCACGGTTCAAAGTTGGGGAAGGGATTTGTAGGTTTTTAGCTTAGAGTAGTTTTATTAGTGTAGCATTTAATTCATTTAGTTATTGGTTTAATTTTTAAGTAGGTTAGCTTAATTTGTTTGGTAGTTATTTAGGTTTAAAAAAAAAAAAATTTCGTAAGTGTCACATCTTTATTTTAATTAGTTGTTGTTAAGTGGTTTTAATTAGGTTCTGTTAGCATATTTTAGTTATTTTAATTAGTTTATGTAGTTATTGGTAGTTAGTTTTGATTAGTTTTGTTGTTAAAAATGTAAAAAAAAAATAAAAAAAATACAAATAGCTGAAAACTGCACTTGCGCGTAAGATACGTGAATCTGAGTATCATACGCAGTCTGGGAAAGCTTGTACGTAGTCAGTACTGTGAACGCAGGTAGATACGAGCGCAGTATAAGGACTAAAGAAGGAAAGAGGGGCGTGTATGACACGTTACTCTGCGTAAGATACGTAGGGTTAATTTTAGCCTCCGGGTCAGTTTTTATTCGCGGGTCAACTGGGTTTGAGATGGGTATTTCGAATTTAAACATTATTTTTTCCTAAAATCAGATCAAACCTTCACTTCTCACCAGATTTTTCAAGCCCCTCCCATCTTCTCTCTCTAAACCTCAAGAACCCTAGTTTTCTCCATTGTCAAATCTCATTCAAAACTCCACCAAATCATGAAATCTTAGGCTTAAAATGTTCGTGGGAACGAGAATAACAAAATATACGGTTTGGTTTTTCTGATTTCATCAACGTTTGGGAGTTTCGGTGAAGTAAAGAGTTCGAAATTTTGGGGGGTTTTTGTGGGTTGTTGGTGTACACTTCATATATTGCTTCAATCATCATTCTAACAACTCAAGGTACAATCGTCTTACTTTCTGCTAGTATTTAATGATAACATTGTGAGTTTCCACTTTGTTCATTTTAGTTAAAAAGTGAGAATGTTGTTTTCTTTAATGATTAGTGTTAGAACTGTGTTCAATCACCATATGTTTGCTTCATTGTACTTGATTTTACAAAATTTCTATGATTTACGCTAAATGGGTACTGATGAAAGTTTTCATGTAAACAAAGTTTGACGCAAAAATTTTGATAACCTAAAGGAGTACAAAGTGTTTCAGATTTGTAGTATTTTGGGTTAAAATGGTGGATGAATATTGAAGTTAGAATTTTAATTATGGAGATGCATATATTTTGTTCTAACTTTATTTGTTCATTTACACATATGGTGATTCTAACACATTACTAGCTTTTGAACAGTGGATGACTGTTAGGGGTTAAGATTGATTGTGTGATGTTTATTTGATTGTAGGAAATGAGGGAAAGGGCTAACAAGAAACAAAAAATAGCAGTTTCCGCAAGGAGACCAAGTGGGCCGAAACCAGATTGGCCGGTGAAAACCAAATTGTCTTCCATCAAACCGGAAATTTGGCAACCATTCCTATACGAAGATAAAGTCGCAGCAATTGCGTTTAAGAAAGATGTTATCCTTGCTGAAAGGAAAACGCAAATATCTGACTTTGAAGATTATGGTATTGTGGAATGTTTTAGGAATTTGGGGTGGATGGATGCTTTGACCGCCACCAACCTTGACGAGGAAGATATACATTTGAATGAGATTATCACATGGATGTCAACACTACAAATGGTTAAAGGGAAAAATCATCCACAAACGACCAAGCTTATTGGAACAGTCAATAAGAAAGATGTGGAGTTATCTTTCGAAGTCATGGATGGAACTGCGAATTATGATACGGGGGCGATAAACCCAAGCCGACCTTACGAATATCCGGACGACAAAACCTTGATTGATGAGGATCACATAAAAGGGTCGGATTGGTGTGATATGTTGAGGGTGTTGTTTGCAGTTCCTTACGCACAAGTGACATACATAATGAGGCTCTTGAAACTTGCTTTGAGGCCGCTTCCCAAATTTCTGCTATACATACTATGCTCTAATATCATGCCAAGGAGCAGTGACAAAGGGAAGGTTCGAAAATGTGACGTCAAAGTATTACATGCATTGATCACAGGTCGTCCCACGTTATCATTCAGACATTTGGTTTTACTCAATGTGTGGGATGCAAGGGAGAAGCAGTCGCGGGCAACAATTCCTCATTGTAGGTTGTTGAACAAGATTTTGGTGAATGCAGGTGCCATTGGTGAAAGGGCAAAACCATTTCCCCAACATCATATAACACTTTGTATATCTGGTTTGTATCCAAATGAGTATGAGTTCATAAAAGAGCCTAATATGTTTGTGTTAGTTGATTTGAAGGGGGAGAGAAGACATGAGATTGCAAGAGAGGCAGCAAGCGAAGAGGGAGAAAATGAGAATGAAAATGAAGATGAAATGGAGGTCGAGCACCAAGAGTATGAGAGGCAGGAAAATATTCAGAATGAATGGAGCTATTTAGCAAAACCTGCCACATGGGATAGTTGGCCATTCTAGGCTTAAGATTCATGGAACCGGGAGAATAAGAAGTATGAGGAGGATGCTAAAAAACATGAAGAGGATGTTAAGAGACAAGAGGAGGTGATTAGGATGTTTGAGGAGATTAAGAAGAAGCAAGAAGAACAAGATGAGGTGATTCGGTGTATGGCTTTTCAGCAGGAAAAGTATTATCATAACATCTACAAGCGCTGAAGAGATGAGGCACCGGGATAACTTTCGATCCGGGATTCCTTACCAGCCTACTTACACCCCGGTGGACTACAGCAGCCACCCTTTTAGTACTAACTTTGTTGATTCACCTTGTCCTCAGATGCAGAAGCCAGACTGGTGGCCCGTGCAAGCAGGTTCCTCAAGCACCGGTGAAGGAAGTAGCAGTGGGAATCAACCTAATGACCCTTTTGACACATCGGCATTGGCGAAAAGTTTGTGGGAATCATGGTTCCCATCTTCGCATTCTCAATCTTGAATACTCGCTGATTTTTTAATCAGGTCCACGTATTCCTTCTATCTTTATTTTCGTTGCATGAAACAGTTATGACTCTAGTTTGCATTTGGTTGTGTTTGCATGGTTGTCAATGTGGTTGAACAATCTTATTTTGGCTTGTATTTGGTTTATTTTGCTAAGAGTTGGTAGTGTTTGTTAGAGCATATTTCTATGCTATGAGTGTCTCGTGTATTGTATCTATGTGAGCGAGTCTTAGAATGATTTGTAGTGACTATTTGGTTATGAGCGTACCACATGGTCCGCCGGACCATGTGGTCCGGCGTATCAGTTTGATACACTGGGCGTTTAGTCACTTACTATAAATAGGTGTGTGTTAGAATGTTAGCTTAACCAGTTCAGTCATTCTACACCTTTCTGTGTGTGTTTCTAGAGAGAGA
>JBCNJP010000025.1:35756306-35846571 GCA_039602395.1 Deinandra increscens subsp. villosa
CATATTCATATTCTTTCATCTCGCTATATCCCAACCCAAAATCTTATCCTGGGTAAGCAAACAATCACGCATAATCAGCCAAACAATAAAAGCATGACGAGGGACACACTGAGCAAACCAAACAAACTTTACCCAGGGAACGTCCACACTTCTACACCGAATAGATTCCCAAACAATGGACGAGGAGAAGTCATACGATCTATCATCCAAACGCCACTGCAGCCTGTCATTCTCACTATTCTTCAAACGAATCTGCTCAGCCGCATTCAAGACCGGGAACAAATCACGCCAAGCAGACGGCCACATACTCCCTCTAGAATCAAAAACATCAGACACCTTAGTGTGTGAATTAAAGCCCGCCGAATACCTGATGCGATGGGAGATGTGATGACATAAGGGACCCGAAGGCAGCCATTTATCAAACCAGACAGATGTGGGCCTCCCATTACCAATGCACGACCACACAAACGTAAGAATAAGAGGCCGAATGGCCATAAGCTTCCTCCAACTAAAGCTGCACACAGACGGGCATTTGTACTCCCAAAAATTACGGTTTTTTAACCGATAAGTATACACCCAGGCGATCCAAAGAGAGTTGCGTCTAATGAGGATACTCCAAGCATGAGTGGCCATTAAGGATGTATTCATATCATCAATCCGTCTAATGCCCAGGCCACCTTCAGTCTTCGGGACACAAACATGCTTCCAAGCAACCTTCGCCATCCCTTTTTTAAAAGTACCCTGACACCAAAGAAAATTACGCATCTTCTTCTCAAGAGAAGAGGAAACACTAGCAGGGAGGATAAAAACCGAGGACCAGAAGATATGAAGCGATGACAGAACAAAGATAATTAGTTGAACCCTACCCGCAAAGGACAAAAATCTATTTTTCCAATTCACAATCCTGTTCTCAAGACCATCAATAAGAGGGAGACAATCATTGGCCGAAAGTCTAGATGAGATAAGCGGCACCCCTAAATAACGAACCGGAAGGCCCCCCCCCCCCCCTCCTCCATGCACATAATGGCAAGAATATCAACCTTAACCTGATCCGGGACATTGCAAAAGAAAGCAGTACTTTTTTGAGGGCTGGGACGCAGGCCAGTAGTCCTAGAGAATAAAGATAGCACCCCAAAAATAACTCTAGCAGAATGCACATCTCCCCGAGAAAAGATAAACAAGTCGTCAGCAAAGCATAAGTTGATGATTTTCAGCTTCTCACAATGGTGATGAAACCTGAAAGACCTATTCACCCTAGCAGCCTGCTGAATCATAAGGGTAAGCACCTCCATAACCAACGTAAAAAGGTAAGGGGAAAGCGGATCCCCTTGTCTAAGACCCCTTTTCCCGCGGAAATACCCATAAAGATTGCCATTGATGCAAATGGAGTAAGAGGGAGTAGAAACACACACCATAATCCACTTGATGAACTTCGGATGGAAGCCAAAACCATATAAAGAAGCTTCCAGAAAACCCCAATCAACAGTATCATAGGCTTTTTGGATGTCAATCTTGAAAGCACTACGGGGAGGACCCCTCCCCCTATGATAATTATGCATAAGCTCTTGAGTGAGCAAAATATTATCCGATATCCTTCTCCCGGAATAAAAGCAGATTGATTGATATCAACAATGTTCCCAAGCTCCGTCTTGAGACGATCGGCCACAATCTTGCTAATACACTTGTAAATAACATTACAACACGAAATAGGCCTGAAATCAGTAACCCTCCCAGGAGTAGCCACTTTAGGGACAAGAGCAATAATAGTGTGATTCAGCTCTTTCAGTAATTTGCCAGAGTCAAAGAAATCCTTAACCGCAAGGCAGACCTGTTTACCCACAATAGGCCAAGCCTTTTTAAAGAAAGCAGCAGTAAACCCATCAGGACCCGGAGCCTTATTGTCATTCATAGCGAAGATAGTATCTTTAATTTCTTTGTCATCAATCACCCGAGTCATGTGAATAGCCAACGAAGTATCAAGTTTTCTAGTAAAAAGATCAGGGGGGACAGATACGTCTACATCACCAGCACACCCCAAAAAATCTTCATAGTGACTAACAAAAGCCGTAGGAATAGCCTCCCCCTCATGTTTATTTCCAAGCACATCATAAATCAGGTTAATACGGCCTTTGTGATTTCTATTTTTCAAAGACGCATGAAAAAAAGCCGTATTAGAGTCACCTAGAGCAAGCCAATGAACCTTAGACTTTTGTTTCAAAAAAGATTCCTCATCAAGGGAATACATCCGAAACTCATCCAAGCACCGTCTCTCCTCATCTCTCAAACGCTCATCCACGGGATTTTTATCAATAGCAAGTTGAATCTCATCAATCCTCTTTCGACTAGCCGCCACCTTTTCATGCACGTTGCCCTGCATGTATAATAATTTACGTAAAGGAGGTTTAAGGAGCTTCAATTTTTTCGCTACACAAAATTGAGGCACCCCAGCAATGTTCGTTTCCCAACCAGCTTTAATCACCTCCAAAAAACCCTCTTTTCCCGTCAAAAAGTTAGCAAACTTAAACGGTTTCGGTTTACTCTTCTTTATAGGGAGAAGACGAAGAACACAAGGGCAGTGATCCGAAATCCTGTAAGGCTGGAAGACAGCAGAAGCCTCCGGGAACTCATCAATGAAAGCCACGTTCCCCATCACCCGATCAATCTTCTTTAAAACACCCACTCCAGAATTTGATTTCTGACTCCAAGTGTAGTGGAATCCAGCCATATTAATATCAGAAAGAGCCACATCATTAACACACTCTTTAAAATCCTGCATACCAATGTCACTAACCGACGAGCCCTCAAGTTTATCCTCCACATTAAGAGCAGAATTAAAATCCCCCATAACAATCCAGGCCCTATCCTTGACAAAGACATTGTGTAATTTAAGATCATTCCAAAGTATTCGTCTCTTAATATAATAGTTATGGGCATAAACCACCGAGCAAAGAAACACCTTACGGGAGACCTTGCAAATAATCTGAGCATGCATTACTTGGTCAGTTTGAGAAATAATCATAACATCAAACACATTCATATCCCACCCTAGGATAATACGAGTACCTTTAGAACATAACCCTCCATTTGACGTCCAGTCCCAACCTTTGAAGACACCCTGACACACCTTAAAAAGTTTGTGAACATTTACATGAGACTCCAATATAGCACAAAGAGAAAGATTATTTTCCTTAACCACATGACGAACCTCTTTCTGTTTAAGGGGACGGTTCAAACCCCTAACATTCCAAGCAGCAAGACTAATCATTAGAAACATCGACAGAAGGAGTGCTTGCCCCTTGAATATTTTTTATCGTCCCATCCACCATGAAGGCTTCAACCTCAGTTTGAACATTCTCAATGTCATCATCACCATCGTTTGCATCCCTCATCGAGTTTTTAGAGGATGAGGCTTCAGCCTCATAACCAGCTCTATGGCTTCTTTCAAACCCCAATAGAGCATCCCCATCACCTAAGATATCATATTTATTTGATGTAGAAAACCCCACATTCTTTTGCGGACCACCCTTAGAATCAACACTCTTTGAATCAGTTTTTGGTTTAGCATACACAGGCCGATACTCAAATTTCTGCTTGACTTTAGTTTGGACAACATTTTGTTTCTTAGCCACCTGTTTTCCTTTTGGTTCCACAAATCCCTCCTCATCATTCTTCGGAGACCTATTTTCCTGCTTATGTTTAGGGCATTCATTCGAATAGTGCCCATAGACACAACAATGCTTACAATGTGGGGGTTGCCACTCATACTCTACCCCAATGGTTTCGGTGATAAACGAGTCATCCTCTATATTTGGAATAGCAATCCGGACATTCTGAACAAAATCTTGATCAGCAGAGATCTCTATGAGGGCTCTCGCAAAACTACTCCTTCCCCAACTATTTAAACACATCGAGGCTGTTAATGAGTCAAGCATTTTAGGCATTCCAACCTTAGTTGCAATCAAACTTAGCCCGTCATCGGTAAACGCAGCTAGAGGAACATCATGAAGTTTCAGCCAAACCGCCACACTTTTGATATCATCCCTAATTGTGTAGTAGGTTTTTTTTGGGTAAAGGGTTACCCCGGTGATTCTATATATTCACAACCAAACAAGAACAAGTAGTGAGGAGAGTCCACACTAGTTCAATCATGGAACATGCTCCATGAAAGTAAACAAAAAACAACCAGGCCTAAACCGGCCCAAGCCAAAGAAAACAAACAAGGGAACGGTAACAAGAAATAAATTTTACATTACATTGTCATTTGCCCCCGTCTCTGTGATGCCCCACTCCAGAAGTGTGTCTTGAGCTTTACTCCTTCTTGAGAATTTTAGGCCCATTAATTTGTGTCTCGTATCTTCAATAATACATCTCGCAATCACTTCCGGTGGTCGAGTCTGATTATACATATACCTAGAATTTCTCTCGTGCCAAATATGATAACACGCAGCAGCTAGGATAATCTTCCTCACGATCACACGAATAGACCTCGAGCTGGTCTGATTCAGCATCTCCACACAAATAACATCCCAAACTGGATGAATATGAGCCATACCAGCTTTGGCCCGAACAATACCCCAGACTTGCGTAGAAAACTTGCATTCAAAGAAAAGGTGTTGATGCGAGTCGATGTCAGAAAAACATAGCAAACAGCACATCATATTCATGTTGCCCTTCGCAATATTCCAGTTTCGAATCCTATCTTGTGTCACTAACTTCCTCCTGAAAACAAGCCATAGATTAAATGCATGTTTGGGGATAGCTTGAGTGAACCATACTATCTTATGCCATGTAACCACCGGCTGTTTTAATCGAATAGAGTTCCAGGCTGTAGTATTTTTGTAATCACTTAAGACCGGTCCATCTTTCCACTGGGTAACATCTTTTTTACCTTCAATAAGGTTAGGAGGATTCAAATTCTGCAATTCTGGAGCTAAGATCAGCCAACTCGTCGGCCAATTCCACCCACCAGCAGCATCAACAATATCCACCACCTTTGAGCCCATATGAAAACCTGCATTATATATAGCACGAGGAGTAATATTGGAACCAATAGGTCCTACGTCGGACCACGTGTCAAACCATGCACAAGTTTCCTTTCCATCACCCACACACGTCCAAATGAACCTACGAAAGATATGTCGAAGCTGAATAAGCTTCCTCCAGCTCCAACATGGATGAGCACCCTCCTTGCAATTCCATATAGTTCTACCCTTTAAGTGATAAGAATGAATCCACATAACCCATAAAGAGTCTTTACGAGTAATAATACGCCACAACAAAGAAGCCATGAGGGCTTTGTTCATATCACCAAGCCTCCTAATACCCAACCCACCTTCAGATTTAGGAAGGCAAATCGAGTTCCAAGAGGCTTTAGCTTTACCCGCTTTAAGCTTACCTTGACACCAAAGAAACCCACGCATTTTGGCCTCCAAATCTTTAATAACCCGAGCAGGAAGAATGAAAACCGAAGCCCAAAAAACATGCAACGAAGCAAGAACAGCCACAACAAGTTGAAGTCTACCAGCAAAGGACAACAACTTGTTTTTCCAATTCGAAATTCTTTTATCTACCATTTCCACCAGGACGCTGCAATTATTATAATTAAGTCTTTTAGTAATCAAGGGGACACCCAAATAGCGAACTGGGAGGTGGCCTTCAGAAAAGTGAATACGGCTAAGAATGGTGTTTTTAGTGACATCATCCACATTACAAAAATACACAGTACTTTTCTGAAGATTAGGCATCAGCCCTGAAATTTGAGAGAATTCATCCAGGGCCTTCATGAGACAATCAACCGAGCTACTATCCCCTCTAGAGAACATAAACAAGTCGTCTGCAAAACAAAGGTTAATAATACGCTGTTTCTGGCACTTGTTATGGAAACGAAAGGCAGGGCAATTATTAACACCATCTTTTAATAAAAGGGTAAGAGCTTCCATAACCAGGGTGAAAAGATAAGGCGACATTGGATCACCTTGACGGAGGCCCCGTTTACCCCGAAAATACCCACAAATTTCTCCATTGATACACACCGAGAAGGAGGTAGATGTAACACAAGTCATTATCCAGCCAACCATCTTCGGGTGAAACCCAAACCCAATCAGAATATCCTTGAGAAAATCCCAATCAACCGTATCATAAGCTTTTTGAATATCAATTTTAAAAGCACACCTTGGAGGACCATAATTTTTGTGGTATTTGATTAACCAAGGACCTCCCTCCATAGCGTCCAACATACCTCTCTCAGTTGAAAATTTGAAGAAAAAGAAACCCGTAGCATTCATCATAACCTTTGCAAGACCAAACTTTTTCCATGCTTGCTTAACATAATACTCAACAACGGGGAATGCTATTCGATCTCCAAGAAAATATCCAAACAAAGTAAATGAAAGCTTTTCATGCACAATACGAACCAAATCTTTTGAAAGAACAATGTCTGCACCATCTCTAATGACATTAGATTGAAGAGCACGAAAATTAACGGTTTTTTAGTTCATACCTCCCATCATCGAAGCAGCATATGATTTTGGCGATTGTTCAGAGGTTGTCGAATTGGCCGGATGTGCAGCTGACAACGGATCAGTCGGAGCAGTAGCCACGCTTTTATCATGATCAATTTGTGCAGGAAATACCACCTTCTCCCCCTGAGATTTTACCTCGTGATCATTCGATTGAGACCCCCCCCCCATCTTAACCTTGTCACCCTTGGTAAGATCCGAGTTGTTCTTCAGATTTCCACGTTTAGTAATCGGTTTACCATCAATATTCTTCAACCGGCTAAACGGGCCAGTTGCAGCCTTACCATCGGGTGGGAGACCCGGCGTATTACTCGCCATGCAGAGAATTGAACCACCGTCGGAACCCTAGTTCACCCCACGTACCAGCGCTAACGAATACGTTCCCAAGCAATGAATCAGTCAAAGGATCTTCTTCAGATGCGACTTAGACTAACCCAATGCCAGAAACAGATTGTTATACACCAACGAGGGCTTAGTAGAATTCCCGGAACGAGCAAACCCTAATCGAAAGATCCAGAATTCGGCTAACAGATTCGTTACGATAGTAAGCTAATTCAAGGATCTTATGCAGATGCAACTTGAATCAACCAATTACCGATCACAGATCGTTATACCAAACTTGGATAGCCGAAAAGAGAAGCCGGAAAATAGAAAATGCGGTAAGAAGTTGCCGGAGAAGAGAATTACGGTGAAGTAAACCCTAGTCGCCCAAATCGCCCTCAGAGAGAAATTCCAAAACCCGTTTCACGTTTTTTTACTATTCTCGAAACTGCTAGCACTTAAAATCAAACATTTGAGTTTTGGTGAAGAAATCCAGTAGAAAGAGAAAACCATCTTTCTAATTGTGTTTCGGTTGAAACTTTTCCCAATAGGGTCTCTAAAGGTCCTGCATACACCTTACAGGGAGCATGTGTATCTAAACACACAGTAAAACCAATCAGACCATCGCTACAGTAAAATCAAGAAATTTTTCCCAAGAGCCAGCTGACGTTCTTTAAGAACGACTAAGGTGCACTAAGACGCGTTACAAGTATGCTAAGAGTTGGAACATCCGAGATATTCCTATGAATTCCTCACATGGGCAAAATTTCCATGAAAACATTCATTTGAGTGAATAAAATATTCAAGAGACATATTTATGGGGGTTTGTAAAATTTTCGACATCCGACCCACGAGATCGCCAAATGCTTCAGTGAAGTCTCCAAAGCATGTGTGAGATCGCTAAGCATAAATCGAGATTGCAAGGAACAAGCTCCTGGTGGCTGCTGTTGGCGTGATCGCCAAGAAGGTCCATGGTGGCGAGATCGCTAAGGGTTTTCGGTTCACTTGGGTTGGCGAAGTCGCCAAGGGATGGAGGGAGGGCGAGGTCGCAAAGAACAATGTCCAGATCGCCAGTCACAAGCAAAGTCGCTAAGGGGGAAATTCAAGTCGCCAACACACTAGCGAGATCGCTAAGAGTAAAACCAAATTGCTAGGCATACTTGGCGAAGTCGCTAGGAATAAACCTGTGATCGCTAAGGCATATCCGAGATCGCTAAGTACAAACTTTCAAATTGCTAAGGTTGTTGGCGAGGTCGCCGAGCACAAACTCCACATCGCTAAACATAGCCTCGAGATCGCTAAGAACTAGCCCAAATCGCTAAGAGGAAAATCATGAGATCGCTAAGGGTTTTCTCAAAACACCAAGGATAATACTGAAATCGCTAAGGCCATTTCTCGAGATCGCAAACAGTTTGTTGAAAACGCTAAGGCAATTTTTCGAGATCGCAAACAGTTAGTTAGTTAGTTTTTTTTTATTTTTATTTTTTTTAAATCAGTAACAGTTAAAGTTTAGACAATTTAGGTCATAGCAATCCTACTGTTTACACCACAGTTAACTTACTGTTTACACCGAGAATGTGATTCCTACACAGACATAAACCAAATGAATTAAGTGAGGATCGACTTGGCACGCGTAGCAATACTTTTGGGAAAAAGTTGTAACCAAAGCTTTCAAAAACAGTTACAGTTCAGAAAACACTTTTCGAAATGTTCTGGTACCAATCTGTTGTAACCAAAGCTTTCAACCAAGGGCTCTGATACCAATCTGTTCAAAATTAACCTATTCGGATAAAATATGGCCTAATCAAGTTAGTAGGTGCCGCTAGGACGAAAATAGCACATAAACACCTAAACATGTTTCATACAATCATAAAAGCCACACAATGCACATACAAGTCCCAATTTAGGAGAAAAACAAGAAATTGCAACTTAAGTCAAAGTTGACCCAGAAAGTCAAACTTCAAGCACCTAACTAGTGACATAGCTAAAATCCACAATACTTGGAATTAACTCCTTAAATTTTACAGGCATATACTACATATCATTTAGGACTTGTTGCAAAAAGAATCAACCCAAAAGGTTAAGAAATGAGAAAGTTATGCACGTCGGAAGTTTCAAAAATCAACATTATTGTCACTAACACACCGTTTGGGAATACGCCTAATTTGCTCCATATTTGGAGTTAGGTTCTAAAATTTTACCGACATATACTTCCCAATATTTAGAACATTTTGCAAAAAAAATCAGCTAAAAAGGTTAAGAATTGGGGAAGTTATGCGTGTACGAAGTTGGCTAAAAATCACCTTCGTCAAACATTAACACACCATTTGGTGACATAGGTAAATTGCTCATTTCTTGGAGTTAACTCCTAAAATTTGGCAGGCACTAACTAATCAACATTTAGGGAATGTTGCAAAAAGAATCAACTCAATCGGATAAGTATTGACAAAGTTATGCGCGTCGGAAGTTGGAAATTTTAGCTTTTTGCAAAATAGTCAAAGTAGGTTTAAAATTTGCATAACTCATTCACAACTTAGAGTTTGAACATGAAACCTTACAGATCTTACTTTTATTATATAAAACTCATTTTCATTTAACAAACCCCTCATTAAAAAAAGGTTATCATGACCGACAAAAAAGTAAAGTATACTTTTCACAGAAAAATACAGCACTGCACACCTAACTTGCAGCAGTGTTTTGGATGACCAAACGGAGGTTTTAGGAGACGTGCGAGTATTCCAGATAAAGCTAAGACATAACACTTTACTACGGAAAAAGAATCAACTGATTTCGATCAAAATTGAGCAAGTTATGACCTCTACAAGTTGACCTAAAAATCTGGCCGAATCTGTCCAAAATTTGTAATTGTATAAATTGCATTTTTGTGGTTTTGGCCAATCTTTTGCCCGTTTAACTTCGTGTAAAGACTTGAATGCCAATAATACAAATATTAAACGAAATGCGAAGTGGAACCCTAGTCATGATGCTCGTTAAATCTTGCTATGCGACACGATTCGACTCACTCATGTAAACGCCTATTATAGAAAATCACCCTCGATACGCGCATGCGAAATGTCCTTTAATGCTTTTAAACGTATACCGTCCATCACTCCCCTTTGGAATAAAGAATTTGGATTCTTTCATAATGATGCGATCAGAGCCGAACCTTGAAATTTTAACACTAAACTAAATTTTGGGACGAAATTTCCTTTCAACTTGGGGATGATGTGACAACCGGAAATTTTCTTAATTTTCTTCTCCTTCATCTTCTTCTTCACGGTTCACGCACCACACACACATACACCTTCAAATTCTTGGATTTTTCTTTAAATCAAAGCAAGATTAAGGCTTCCTAACCTCATTCAAGCATCAAGAAGTGTAGGAGAAGCTTTGGTTTCATCTCTTCCTTCTCAAATATGCCATTCTTGCCCCAAATTGTTAATTTTGACCAACCGGTGGAACCAAGTGCTGAGTACCAGTGCACCCTCAGGTGAGTTCACTCTCTATATTGTTATGTCCAGTTAGGGACGATAACGCGCAGGTGGTTGCATCCGGTAAGGATGGTAACCCGAACGGTAAGGTATTTCTTACTGAGTAAATTTCCGACATAAATATCATATGCTACACTGAATTGAACTTATTTATTAAAATTTCCTTACATTCGAGCCGTTAATATACAGTAGCGAGGTAATGTTGAGTAGTACTACTGGGGATTGACACCCCCGCTCAGCGGTGCACGGGATGCACCCTCCCGACTGGCGGTCGGACTGAGATCAATGTTAGCCTACCCACCGTGATCCGTCAAGACACGGGAAGGAAAATTCGTAGGTACCCCCTATTAAAACATTGTCAGCTTCGGTTACGAACAATTCAGGTGTACATAACTATAGGCTAGCTACCTACGATATGGAATTTACTGGTCTTATGATATTGATTGTGTTTTACCTGTCTTTATTCATAAACATTAGGTCTACTTGTGACGGGTAGACCGCTTTAGTGAACTCACCAGCCTTGGCTGACACTTGATTGTTGAATGCTTTTCAGGTTGCTTGGAGGATCATGGATGGCACGGGCGTGGGCAATACTTACCTTTTGTAAAAACCCTTTTGGAAATTGTATTTCAGATGTTTTAGTAATCACTTTTACTAAACAACAACCTTGTAAACTTTTAATGCTTCCGCTGATTTTATGAAATGTAAACTCTGATTTATTAAATGAAATACATGACTGGTTTACCCCTTTAACTATGGCTTGGTTGTAACTAAAGACTTGGATCCTGGTCTGGATCACACCCCACACGGTTATACTCCGTTAGTGGAAATTGGGGGTGTGACACCACATCACCACTAAAGAAACCTGCATCTGTAAAGAACTCAACCAATGTGATGAAACCACAGAAACACCCTGTTTGGAAACCAAAAGTCAACACTCAAACTTTGAGTGTACCTGAATCAAAAGCAGTAATGTCTCTTCAATTAGTTAATTGCACTGATTCCAAAGGTGTGCCCAGATCTGTTATGGCCTGGGTACCTGAATCTAACTGATCTTTGATCCATGTAGGGACAGCCAAGAAGAACTGTCAACAATCTCTGGTACGTTGACAGTGGTTTCTCCTGACATATAACCGGAGATTTGTCAGTTTTGGAAGATGTTCAAGATTTCAACGGAGGAGGCGTTTCATTTGCTGGTGGAGTAGGTGGTAGAATCAGCAAGAAAGGCGTTGTGAAGAATGGTAGCTTAACATTTTCTGTTGTACATTATGTGGAGGAGCTGTCACATAGTCTGCTGAGTGTCTCACAGATCTGTGATAGAGACTATTCTGTAATATTCAACTGCAAGGAATGTATTATTCTCAAGCCCGGAGTTGAGATTCCTGAGGAGTGTATTTTGATGCGCACACCAAGACGAGGAAATTATTATCTTCTCAATATGGGTAGTCCTCCAACTTCAGAAGAAGCCTGCCTTATCTCAAAGCAAAATGAAAATCTGGCATCGTCGTTTAGGACATGCTAACATGAAGAATCTGAACAAGCTGGCAAAGGGAGAGCATGTTCGAAATCTTCCGATCAAGGACTTCACATCAATTGAGAAGTGTGTTGCATGTGTTAAGGGGAAGCAGCACAAATTACCACATCGATCTAAAATGACGAATTTTATCTCATCGGTGTTGCAACTACTTCATATGGATCTCTTCGGCCCAATGCAAGTTCTGAGTATCAGCAAGTTCACGTATTGTCTGGTGATAGTGGATGACTTCTCTCGATTCACTTGGGTTTTCTTTTTGTCAAACAAGTATGAAACTCCAGAACTGGTGAAACAGTTTGTAATTCTCATAGAAAATCAGATGAGCAAGAAAGTGAAGGCAATAAGATCAGACAATGGAACAGAGTTCAAGAATGCTGAATTGAATATGTTCTGTGGAGAGAAAGGTATAGAAAGGCAGTACAATGCACCATACACACCTCAACAGAATGGTGTTGTTGAAAGAAGAAACAGAACACTCATTGAAGCTGCCAGAACTATGTTGTGTGAAGCAAGACTACCAATCTTCTTCTGGGCCGAAGCAGTCAACACTGCTTGTTATGTGCAGAATTGAGTACTTTTAAACAAGCGGCATGAGAAGACGCCTTATCAGATTATTTATAGAGAAAAGCCAAGGGTTGGATACTTCAAGACCTTCGGGTGTCCTTGCACAGTTTTGATTCAATCTGATGTGGGGAAGTTCGAAGCAAAGGCTGATGAATGTTACTTTGTCGGATATTCTGCAAACAGTGCTTATCGGGTCTACAACAAAACCACCAAAATGATAATTGAGGCAATTAATGTTGACTGGTTAGAAGACAATCCAACTGATGCAGGAACTGGACCAGACTGGATTTTTGATTATGGATCACTGTATGAAGGCTTCAACTACTCAAGCATGTTTCCTGGTCTGGATGAAGAAGAAGACATCATTGCTCCAGCTCCTGAAGTGAGGCCATCTGTAGAAAATGTTAGAGACAGTGTATCAACAGCAGCTTCTAAGGATGATGTTGTGGATGTTCCAGGATCTTCAGGAACTCATGATAATCAGAAGGAGCCTGAAACCCAAGGTATGAATAATAATGTTAATGATACTAACCTGCCTGTTTCTGTTTCAGTACCAGATGTTCAAACCACAAGAATCAACAGAGATCATACTCTCAGCAATGTGGTCGAGCAAGTGTCAACAGGTGTCACCACTAGAAGCTGCACGGGTAACATCAACCATTGCATGTACTCATGTTTCATCTCCCAGATAGAGCCTCTAAATGTGATGGTAGCTCTTAAAGATCCAAGCTGGATTGAGGCTATGCACAATGAACTGAATCAATTCTCAAAATTGGGAGTGTGGCGTCTAGTGAAAAGGCCAGAAGATAAAAAGGTTATACCCACAAGATGGTTGTACAAGAACAAGAAAGATGATACGGGTGTAATTTTTAGGAACAAAGCCAGGCTGATTGTTCAAGGACATGGACAGGTTCATGGGGTTGATTATGATGAGGTATATGCTCCGGTGGCTAGATTGAAAGCAATTCGGATCTTTCTTGCGGTAGCAACGTATCTCAATTTCACGGTGCATCAGATGGATGTGAAGACAGCCTTCCTCTATGCTGAAATGAATGAAGAAGTTTATGTGGCTCAGCCGCCAGGGTTTGTGGATGAGGAACATCCAGATCATGTATATCTGCTGGATAAAGCCCTGTATGGTTTGCATCAAGCTCCACGCACATGGTATGAGACTCTATCCAAGCATTTGGTGGAGAATGGATATAAAAGGGGAGTGGTTGATCAAACCTTATTTAGAAAGAAGGTGAATGATGATATCATCATGGTGCAAGTGTATGTGGATGACATCATCTACGGCTCTACAAATGAAGAATTGTGCATCGAGTTTGAAGATATCATGAGAAAGAAGTTTGAGATGAGTGATCAAGGGGAGATGAACTTTTTCCTGGCATTACAAGTGAAACAAGATGAAACTGGAATTCTCATTCATCAAGCAAAATACGTGAATGAGATTCTGGCGAAATACAAGATGCAGGACTCCAAGCCCATCTCCACTCCCATGGAATCCCGACCTCTACTAACAGTGGATGCAGATGGGGAACTAGTGAGTGAATTCTTGTATCGGTTAATGATCGGGTCACTCATGTACCTAACAGCAAGCAGGCCAGACATCATGCATGCAGTGTGTGTGTGTGCACGTTATCAGGCTAATCCTAAACTCTCTCATTTAGCTGCTGTTAAACGTATTTTTAGGTATCTGAAGGTCAGGCCTCGGCTTGGACTTTGGTACCCAAAGAATACTGATTTCCAATTGTTTGCTTTTACTGACACTGACTATGGAGGTAGTGATCTTGATAGGAAATCAACAACCGGTGGATGTCAGTACTTGGGAGAAAGACTCATCTCATGGCAGAGTAAGAAGCAACATATTGTGTCTAAATCAACTGCAGAAGCTGAATATGTGGCAGCATCAGCTGGATGCTCGCAAGTAGTATGGATTCAAAATCAGCTAACTGACTACGGTATGGAATTCATTAACACTCCAATTTTCTGTGATAATGCTGGTGCTCTGCAAATTGTAAAAAATCTTGTTCAACATTCCAAAACAAAGCATATAGACATCAAGGTATATTTCATTCGTGACTGCTATGATAGGAAGTTGATTCAGTGGAAAAGGTAAGCTCAGATCAAAATGTTTCAGACCTTTTCACAAAACCCCTTCCTCGTTCAAATTTTGAAATATGTGTTGAAGGCCTAAGGATGATTGCCTTCGAGGAATGATCTGATCAGAATTGTTTGTATATAGTTATGTTTATTAAAAAAATTATTTAAAAAAAATTAAAAAAAAATATTTTTAAAAAAAATTATTAAAAAAATATATTAAAAAAATGGTTATTTTATGCTTCAAAAGCCTCATAAAAACAGGGGAAGAAATGTCACTGTTTCAGAAAATCTGACAATCTGTTTGAAGTTTTTATGAAGTCTTTTGTTTGCCTTGAGTTGGTAGGAAGTGATATAAATTTCCAAGACAATCGGAGACTGACACGTGTAAGGCAGAAGTGAAAGACGGCTCAAAGATGATGTGTCGGTAAGCTAAATCAAAAACTATGATCATCCAAGTAAGTGCAGTAAACTTAACTTCTATATATGTTTAAGTTTCCCGTCCTAGTTTACATGGTTTAAAAGACTGAGTCCCAGCAAAAATGGGTTGAGAGTGGTATCTACCTAGCATTCACTCTCTCACACGCCATGTTTCTGCTGTTATGACAACACCACAGAAAAATGAAAAGAAAAAGAAAAATGAAAAGAAAAAGAAAAAATCAAAAGAAAAATAAAAAGTTATAAAAAAATAATAATTATTGTGTTTGGTCTTCTCGGCGTGCTTATGCGACCGACCTGATCACCAACTGATAATTAAGAAAATAAGTGGTAGTCAAAGCGGTGTTGCATGGTTTCTCAAGTTGGGGGTTTGTGAATCCTCAATAAACTCTGAGGTTGGGTAGGTTTTGCTATGAACAATTGGGTGTGGGGACAGTTAAACATGACGGTAATTATGTACCATAATTAAGCACTTAATTTTATTTTCTTTTCTGGATGTGAGTTTATGTGGTTTCGAAAACTTTTTGGGCGTCTAGAGCGTCGAGTAACGGAAGCTGAAAAGGGTTCCTCAGTCAAAGATTTGTCTGGTTTGATCCATGAATTTACATCAGCTTCAAGGCAAGTGAATATTTAATTTTTTGCATTTAGGTTATATTTGTTTTATGGTTTACTTTATGCTTTTAAGTCTTTAAATGTTTAAAATTTAAATTTTATGATCATGATCAGATACTCGGGGTATGAGTCTGAGGGGAAGTGTTGTAAATTCTCAAAATTGTCAAAATTAACATTTTCTTAAGAGAATTATCATTTATTAGAGGTTTGGGAGTTTTTTGTATGTTTTTCAAAACTTGAGGGGCCCTAGTGTAAATTTTGTTTAAAACAAAACCCACATTTCCGATCCCCTTTCGTCATTTACGACTCACCCTATCTCTCTCACTCTGCGTTTATGACCGCCTCCATAGAAAACCCTAACCGCCGCGTCCACTCGCTGGAAAAGCGATCTGAGCAACCACCGACCATCCATTGTGAAACCCGAGCTCACCAACACCTTCGTAATCGATTTCCGACCATAAACCACACCTCAATCGACTGATTTCACGTCATCTCGCCGGGTTATTTTTAGATTTTGTGTTTTTCTTCACTTGGTGATCTTTTTCCGTTTTTTCTTCGCATTTCGAGTCGATTTCTCATGTTTAAGAGCCGCTGGTGTGATTGTTAATCGGAAAAGGTAGTGATAGATGTTCATTTTACATGTTTGATGGGTATCAATGTGTTTCCGAGGTTGTTGTAGGTTCATCCATGGCGGACTCGACGTTTACGATCGTCGAGAGGTTGAAGACGACGATTGGTGTTTACGATCCAAGTTTACGATCGATGATTACGATCCTCGTGTTTACGATCATTTAGTGTTCACGATTCCAGTGTTTACGATTAATAAGTAGTTTACGATTGGGCGAGACGTTTCTGACTGGACTTTAATTGACCCGATCGTGAACCCAAATTTTTGATCGTGAACCCAATTAATGGATCGCAAACCCAAATAATGGATCGTAAACCCATAAGTTTCTTCATAAACACTTAATGTTTTTAGAAATCTCATTAAACTTAATCATTTTTTGAGATAAAATTGATTGTGTGTTGTTAATCTGTGATTCGAAATCAAATTCATTTCAAGAAAGTTTCAATTGAGTTTTCTAGACTTAACAAGTAAAATGTGATAATCAATTGTACTTCAAGATGATGTTAACAAACATAATTGCATTTTGATGAGAATAGACCTGATGCATTTGTCTCATTTTATCAGATGGTAGAAGATATGCTTGATGAAGAGATTCATTTTGAGAGAGATCATTGCATCCCGGCCTATCTTGATGACCCTCCTGAGAGACATATGCAGTTATTCTACTCACTAGTGGCAGGATTGAATGTTTGCAAAATAAATCATGCTCTTAGAACAAGTGTGCTGATCGATGAGCAACTTGTCAGAGAATTCTAGGGAACAGCAAGAGCAAATGCTGACAAGATAAGGATCACTGCAACCATTCAGAACCGACCAATTGTGATTCTTGAAGAAGACACTCGTCAGGGTTTGAACATTAATGACAGAACTGAAGATCTAATAGAGTACTCAAAGGCTGCTGTGTTAGAAGGTGCTCAATCCTTAGGGTATAAAGGAAAGTTCCCTCCCATTTTCAAGAAGTTATTGCCGCACTACTGTAGGTGTCTGGCTCACTACATGCAGAAATCCTTCTTGGGGAAGATAACAAGTTATGATCAGCTAAACAAAGTGCATGGCACTACGTTTGTTGCATTGGCCTTAGACTGGAACTTCAATTTTTCAAAAATGATGCTGATGGATTGGATAGGCAATGCTGATTTGAGCGCCAGAGAACAATTCCTGATGACGCCAATATTTGTGTAGATGATGTAATTGAAGAGCCTATTCCTGTGTGTGAACCGTCACCAAGGAAGAAGTCGGATCCTAGAAGCATCAGGTTCATATTTCAGAAAACAACCTCAGGGGTGATGGTGATTGAACCCAGAGGTGCAAATGTTCAGGATGAGAATGTGACTGAACCGACAAATATTGAAGGCTTAACTCAAGCTGATGTCCAAGCTAATGTTCAAGAACCAACACCAATGCAGACTGAAAGTCCTATTCAGAATGAACATAGCCCAGTTCATAATGAAAGGGAATTCTTTGATGTGGATAGCATGTTTGTTGAGCCAAGTCTAGTGAGAATAAACCTATCTACTGAATCAAGCCAGCCCCCTGTCATTCCAAGCTTTCGTCCGTACCAAGCGCTAGTAGAAGAACTTGCTTAAGCTAGTGAACTCCTGGTTGAACTCAGGATAAGTCCTGATCCTCAAATCAACTTCCTTGTATCTCAAAACAGGAAAAGAGAGAATGAGATAAAAGAGCTGAAGGAAGAAAACAAGAAGTTAAAGGAGAGGGAGAATAAGAATGAAGCAAACATTGGATTTTTGATCGCGGGACTGTTTGAGCTAAGAAAGAAAGTAGAAGATCTGCAGAAGTCAGGTAGCTTAAATGCTCAGGGAGCATCAGAACAGGGTTCTTCTCAAAATGCTCAAGCTGCTGAAGAAGTGCATGAGGATGAAGGTGACGACACGATTGTAATGGCTGATTATGTTCGTGGAGGAAGAATCATCTCCAAAGCACCGGAAAGTCATGACAACTGGTTCAAGGATTTCTTCCAAGGTCCTCCCCCCACACTGTACGCAATTGATGTGGGTAAAAGCGATATTGAGAAAAGGGGGAGCCGTGAACCAATATTGTGCTGGCACTACGATGGAGAGAAGAAGTTGTTCGCCGTGATCAGAGACGGGTATAGTCCAGTGGAATACTACAAAACAAGAGGGCAATTTCACTCCTGGACAGAACCTGAGATCAAAAATCTGTTGAGGGCACCATTTATAAACAGATGGAGAAATGAAGATGGAGATCTAGTTCGTAACAACCTGATGAGCCATTTGGCAGAAAATTTTGTGAAGTTTGATCTTAAACAGGTTCGGTGGATAGAAACTGGAACTGACCCTGTAACGGGAGAGCCTGTTGGAGAAGTAAGGCGACCACCCACCAAGAGAACCAGAGTGATAAACATGTTGGAAGAGATTGAAGATGGCACGTTGGTGAAAGACTTCGACAACTGGTTTTATGATCCAACGACACACGAGGTGGTGGTGGTCTGCAAAAAGATGAGAGCTTTCCGCTTTTATGATCCAGTTGATTTGCTGAGGTTTGCTAAAAGAAATATCAAGCTCCTCGCCTCCCAACCCATTCTCGGTGATGAGAATTGTTAGGGCTGATAATCCGGGATCCTGGCCGGAAGCTCAAATGGTTCAATATCCTTACGCAAGTTCAGGATCCTGGTAGGTTCGAGCATCCTGAATTACAGTTATCAACTAACCCGTTTGTTTTTCCCATGTGTCTTATTAATTGCAGGGTCAAAGAAACGTGTAGACAAGCCTAAAGACTCGGACAAATGATATAGAACGTGGACTAAGTGGTCCACAACGTTCATATTGGCTTAATTGGGAGAATCCCTAAAATATAGGACAGTTGGTTATATTATTTCAGGATGCTTGCCAGAAGCTCAAAGGATCCTGAACTACAGTTATCGATTAACCGTTACAATTGTCCATGTGTCTTAATTGATTGCAGGTATTAAGGGACGTGTAAATGATGGCTAAAGACTCGGTCAAGGCTTTATGGGACGTGTTGTAACTAACTCCAACGTTCACAAATACTTGAAGACTCAATCCCTAGTTTTTAGCCTAGTTAGTTAATGTATTTTTGACTATTCAAACGAGCTCTAGGTCATTCATTCAGGAGGACACACACAACACACCTTTTTACGATCACAACTCTCTGCAACACTTAGAATACGAGCTCATTTCATTTGTACTAAAAATATTCATTATATAATACTTTTAGGAGGCAGGTACTTTGAACCGGCCCCCGAGGTTTTTTGCTAGAATCCTTGAGGATACTCAAGGATTCCTGGATTTTCCCTCGTTACATCCTCGTGTCAACACTCAAACTTGCATTTTTCTTGTTAATTTCATCAAACACTCTACCTCACTTACAAAGTTTGATCAACTAATTGCTTAGGCAGTTTTTGACCAAAACAAGAATGATCTAGAAAATGCTATCCGGGTGGGAATCTTTCATGGTACAGCAAACCGGATTGTGGAGCGCGAATGGTGGTCCAGCAAAACGCCTTATACTTTCAGATTTGATTTGCTCCTACCATAGACAGTCGAATGGTTCATGCCTAGGGGAAGATTGTTGGGCTATACTTTATCAGGCATGAACATTAGAGTGGGCTAACTTGAAGTGGGCTTAGGAGGTTTACGATTTTGCGCTTATTGGGCCGGTTATCTTAATGGGTTTATGATCCGGTTTAGGGTTTTTGTAAGGGTACTATATAAACCCATTAGTTTATGATTATTAGTAGTTGCTTGTTTACGATTTCCATAGATACTCTTGTAATTCCGATCGTAATCATCATCTCAAGGAAGTAGTTTGTTCATCATTCAAGATTTGATCTTTTTGTGTTGTGTTTCACTCTTATCAAGTTTATTTTCATCTACTTTCTCTTGAATCAATCTCGTACAAGGTTTTCGCACTTATTCGAGATCAAGATATCGTGAACGGTTGTTGATCCCGGACCAACAAGAGGAAACTCAAAGGATTCTAGATTTTCCCTCGTTACATCCTTGTGTTCAACTTTACATTTTCAAGCATATTGACAAGCACACTACCTCACATTCTAAGTTTGGAATACGAGATTCCTTTGTGAATTTTTGACCAAAACAAAGGGCATACTCTGAAAACTACTATAACACTTGTAATCAAGCTCGAACAATTGTAGTTGCATTTTTCTTATCAATAAATTGGAGCAGGCTATTTGGCCTATGCCCGAGGTACTTTTGCCAGGATCCTTGAGGACACTCATAGGATCCCGGATTTCCCTCGCTAAATCCTTGTGTCGCCATCCACATTTACCTTTGTTATCACCAATTTGATCATACACTCTACCTCTCAATCAAGATTTGATCATTTAATTTCCTTTGCAATTTTTTACCTAAACAATCATCACACCACTGTTATTGGTTATAGCATCAGTTTTTATATGCATATTGATGTCTTCGTAGGTTTTAATAATGCATATGTAGTAGTACTTAAGTAGAAACGTCAATTCTACTAGTTATGATTGTATGGATGCAATCTTGTTCATTGTTAATACTTATGACAATGATGTTAGTAGTTGTAACACTAGTGCTAGTTCGTACGTCTGAGAAAACGGTAATATAAAATGTCGAGACTATAATAGATTCAAAGATAAAAATGCGACGAGTTCAATGGTGCAACTTTATAAAAATCCGACAAAGTATAAAAAATTATGGACTTTTGAAATGAAGACAGGTTTTATGGGATTATGTATATTGACAGAGTTGCCCTTTTAAATTAACAAAAAAAGGATAAGTGGCATGATCTAATGAATTCTGATTTTTTTTTCTTCCAATAGATGGTGGTTATTTGGTTATTCCATTAAGCTTGAGTTACTAACAATTCTAATCCCTATGTATATGTGTATATATGTATATATATATATATATATATACTATACTATCTTATTTTACATATTAGAAAGAGAAAATGTAATGTTGAAAATGTTAAGAGTTTTACAACCAAAAATGCATTGTGTACAATCCCTTATAACACAAGTGTTGAATCTCTTAAACTACATATGTTTTATGTTTTACCGGGTCATAAAGCAAACCGGATCATAACCATCGACCCGCCCCTCTTTTCACACATTTCTTCTTTTCTCCCTAAACCCGTACAAACCCTAAAGAGAAACCAACTTTCTGCTGCAACATTGCTTCTTCTCTCTTCCATACCCGTACAAGAAAAGCAACAAATCTGCAACATCGCCGAAGAAATCAGAAGCGCCATCCCCAATTGTTCGGCCGTCAAATCACCAACAAATTCACCCTCTTCTAGCTTCTGCAACATCTGCTCAAATTCACCCAGACTCGTTGCCGCTTTGTTTGATGGGATTAATGTGATCGGCATTGCTTCTTGAGAATCTTTTCCTTGAGAAGTAGATGTCCCAACACCCAAACCAGTGGTTCCGGTCGGACCTGATCCTCCACCAGCATTCCCATGAGAATCATCTTGATCGGGATCATCGTTCAGATAACGCATCGGATCTTCATTACAACCCGAGCTGTCCCCAATCTCCCCCTGCGCTTTAAACTTCTTCATCAAGAATTTTATTTGCTCATCTATCTCAAGAAGTAACTTGCTCTGAGTCTGACTCGATCTACTCAACCGCAGGATCTCTTGATCTTTCGCTAAATCGCGACTCTGCAAGACGGAAATCTGTTGACTTTGAGTATGATTCAGTACCCTCAATTCATCATTACTTGTTTGTAGCACAGTAATCATCTTGTCTTGCTCCTCAGTCTTAGCCTTCAAGGCATCAATTTGAGACTGTTGATCGGATAATGCGCTCTGAAGAATACTAGCTTGTGAGAACGACACTGAACCTTGTTCAATATTGAGATTTACTTCAAGTGTTGATTGTGTCGAAGCTGTGGCTGTAGAAAACACTGGAATCGTGAGAATTGAACCCATTGGCTGATTTACAAACTGTGCACCAGCACCTTGCTGAAGGTGTTGTGCTAACAGTTGTTGATCTGTTGGCATTCATCAGATTTTGCAAACATTCAGACTGAACATCAGACAACGAAGTTTGAACAGTCGTAGAAACTTCAGGCAGAGACATGGAAGGAATAGACGATGACACACCGGAACGTGGTTGAAAGATAAATTGTAACCCTCTCTTCTTCTTACCTCTTCCACCAGCAACCGACTTCTTCCTCCTTTTTGATGGAGTAACAGAAGAAGAACCAACAGCTTTCTGTTTTCCTTTGCCATTAACTTCTTCGGCTTCAGGATTGTAATCTTTGTCGGACTCAGATGAAGCTACAACATCATACACACGATCCTTGCAGCGATCGTTGCTTTTGTTCTGGCTGATTCAGTATGCGAAATGTTCATCGCTACCTTTCCTGAGTTTCACATACTTAGAATTGATCAAGACTCGCACAAACGGATTGTTTATGTCAGATAAGTCTTCAGAGTCAGCTCCGACATTCAAAAACTCTTCATCATCTTCAGATTCATCCTCCAGGGTATGAACCGCAGGTGTCTCAGTCACACTGACAGCTATAGGAACTTCTTGTGCTGAGACCACCGGTTCATATAATGACGGTTGAGAAACAACTGGTTCAAGTTCTTGATTCACTTGTTCTCGTACTACTGGAACTTGTCTTTTAGGTCTTTTCACCCGACCTTGTTATAGAATCTGATTTTGTTCTTCAATCCAGCTGTAATCTAGTTCCTCTGAATCACTACCATTGTCATGACGAGGTGCACCCTGTGCTGGAGCCACATAATTAACATTGGCCAAATGACCAATTAGACGCTTCAATTTTGGCTGAAACTCCGGTGCCTTTTTCTGATAAGATGCTAACGCATCCACACTCGCCTCAGTCATACGCTTTAGTTCCATTTTCTGTGCTTCAAGCTTTACTAAATCAGGATACCGATCATTGATAATCATCTGGAGAAATCTTGGGTAAATGGCTGCTTTCTTTTGTGTTTGAGTGAGGTTGTCTCTCTTATAATAAAAAGTCAACCCAGCAACATTATATAGTCGATTCATTACCAAAGCATTCATCAAGGACATCATAATCTGTTGAACTTCATCATGTCCAGATATTTTATGCCCCAGGCATACCAACAATACGTGCGCCAAATATTTATACGGAACACTCGGTGACGATTTGTAGACCCATTCTTTACTTGGATCATCAGTATACCAGATTCGCTTTAAAAACGCCACGTTATCTTCATGAGAAAATTCTATTGGTGCTGTTGTTGTATCAGTTTCCAAATGCAAAACTCGACGAATATCTACTTCAGTAACTTCAACTTCTCGACCCTGAATAGTGGCAACAATTCTGATTGGAATATCAGAAATTGCCCGTGCAGTACTCCAAAATTCTAGAATAATATCATGATATACATCACATTGTTGAGTGATAGCATAGTGAATTCTGGATCGTCTCAGAAAGTCAAAGATCCCGGATCCTCCAAATTTTTGAAGCTTTCCTCTTGCAACACCAATATGTGCACAAATGTTGTGTTTATCACCGATTTTTAAGTCGTTGGCCATATCTGAAAACACATAAGATAAAATATTCATTAAATTCCATGTTATTAACAGATATAATCACCAATTTCGTCAATTCATTGTCGTTTGCATAAACGAACAACTTTTTGATCAAAAATATTAAATGGTCGAACTCCATCTGAGCCTCCTCCAAACCCCATGTTCGGAGTCTCCGAACCCCAGGTTCGGACCCTGAAGAACTCCGACAAAATTTGAATTCTTAAATCAGTGAAAACGACCAAATTAGACCAAAAGAATTAACACCCTTGGTCGGTTTTTTATTACAAGCACATAGGAACCACTTTTAGCTGTTAAAAACAAGTTTTAGATAGTTAAATTTCAGATCTAGGAACTGGTTACAGTCCGAACGATGTTTCGAACAATAATCCTACAAACAATGGACGCAAATTGAATCTAAGACTACCAGTGTACTCGGAATCACATTTTCTACCTAGAATAAGTCTCAAATCCGTCAATAATTTGCTAAATGAAAATTGGAAATTTGGGCAGCCGTTCGGTGTAAGTTCGGAGAAAACAGTGAAAAGTGTCCGAACTCCAGGTTTGGAGTATTTATAACCCGAGACGTTCGGACCTCCGAACCCACCTTCGGACCAGCAGTTATACCGAACGTTGTCCGAACTTCACATTCGATACCTCCAAACCTTGTCCGATAATGAGCTTCGGACCCTCCAAACTCCAGGTTTGGAGATTTCAAAAAAATTCAAATTAAACCCCTTATTTTGATGAACCTTCAAATTGAACCCCGAAAGTTTATAATTTATCAATTTTTCTCAAACTTCGTTAAATTCAACGATGAGTTTTCTGAAATGAAGTCCGTTTGGTTGTCTCCGGCATAATTTTGGAATTTTTCACTAACGGTTGATCGAAAATAAAGCAGGATCAAAATCTTTTTGATTTTAGTAAAATATTCAAACACACCAAAAATCTTTTTGTATTTTTACAAAACTATGCTAAAACACGCCTAAAATCTTTTTGAGTTTTTCATATATTCAATCAACAAACCAAACAGAAATGAAATAAAATTACAGAAGTAAAACTAATATAACTTAAATGTTTTTGCGAGAAAGATCTAGACGTGAGATCATATCGGCTAATATGCATCAGACACACTTTAATTTCGTTTTTAATCAGCATGCAAGTCAAGTTGGTAGCAAATACAACTTTTCAGTTTATTTCAGTTTGGGCAGATCAATTTTTATAGCTTTCTGATATGTTAAGATATGATTTAGCATGCATTGATAATATGATAGCCCACACAATCAGAAATACCGGCAATCTGGCTTATTCTATTTTTGTATTTTTCACAGAATTTGATTCCCATCGAGATTTATCGTCCATGATGTTTCATGCAAAAATAAAGCAGAACCCTAAACAAACAACAATCAGGTCGGCCGGTAGGCACGCAGAGAAAGTCTGATTGTTTAGGAAAATAAGAAATTGAAAATAAAGTAGAAATTGTATAACCCAACAACAATCAAGTCGGTGCTCCCGCACACACAAAGAAAGTCCGATGAGTTACACGAAACACCAAATAAAATAAAACAGAACGTCAAACCAACACTAATCAGGTCCATCTTTCGATACATAGAGAAAAGCCGATCGTTTGACAAAATAAAGAAAATCAAACAAGTTTAAATCTTTGCAAAATAAAAGCATGCATACATCATAACATCTCTTATTCTGTTTTTGATTTTTCATTTATTTGATGCCAAGATCACACAGCATCCGTCATGATGTGCCTTACATTTAATCAAGCAGATTTTTTTATGTTTATATCTTACTAGCATATATCAGATTTGCCCTTACACATTTAACTAACCAAACAAGTACCTACAGCTTTTTCATTTTTGCTTTATCCGTGGTTGATTACACACGCCGATGTAATATCACTTCTCGCTTGGTCGGATCAATTTCTCAAATTTTTTATTTTTCTAAATTTTTTTTATGCTTTTTGCATTTTTGCATTTTTCCATTTTTTTATTTTCTGATTTTCTACCCCTAAAATACAAAACACTCTATTTTTGGATTTTGTTAACAAGAAAATAAAAGACAGACAACAAAAGTAAACACAGGAAAAAATGATCAACCGAAAGTTACTCAACAGGTAACTTTTGTATGCCGTTGATCTGCAAAAGATAACGAAAGCGGGTTTTGTCAAAAGCTTTCGTAAAAAGATCCGCTTTTTGAAAATCAGTATGGATCTTTTACAGATCAATCAGGTGTTTCTCAAAACAATCACGTATGAAGTGATATCGGATGTCAATATGTTTTGTTTTAGAGTGGTGAACGGGGTTTTTAGTTATGCATATGGCAGCCGAGTTATCTATATATATGGGAGTAGTAAGAAACTTCAAACCGTAATCCCGCATCTGCTGTTGTATGCATAAAACCTGAGAACGGCAACTCGCAGCTGCTATATATTCAGCTTCAGTCGTGGATGTAGCAACGGAAGTTTGCTTCTTACACTGCCATGATACTAACCGGTCGCCTAGAAACTGACATCTGGCCGTGGTTGACTTAAAGTTGATCTTGCTACCGTCGTAGTCTGAATCCGTATAGGCCGACAGATCAAACTTATCATCATGAGGATACCAGATCCAGAGATCTGAGTTACCCTTCAGATAAGTTAGAATCCTCTTGACTACTTCTATATGAGAAACCCGAGGGGCTGCTTGGTACCTGGCACACAAATATACAGCAAACATAATATCAGGTCGACTAGCTGTAAGGTACATCAATGAACCTATCATAGCCCTATACCAAGTGACATCTACTGTTTCACCCTCTTCGTCAGGACAAAGGCCATGCGACAGCTGAGTTGGAGTTCCAGGAATGCGAGCATCTTCCACTTGGAATCGATTCAGGACATCATTCACATACTTCGTCTGATGAATGAATATTCCCTTGTCAGATTGTTGAACTTGTAAGCCCAAGAAGAACGATATTTCCCCCATTGAACTCATCTCGAACCTGGTTTGCATCAATTTCTCGAAATCCTTCGATAATTGTTCGTTTGAACTACCAATTCCCAGAAATACTTTGACGATTCACAGGACTAAATAGATCCATGTGAAGTAATTCCAACGTGACTTCTATAGAATGATACTTCTTCAGTGGATGTGATTTTCTCTTTTGCTTTCCCTTCTTACAAATCACACACACATCATTGAAAACAAATTGTTGTTTCGCAACTCATTCAACAAGATTCCTACACACCAACTCGTTCATCTTGCGATAATGGATGTGACCGATGCGACGATGCCATAGAATGGAATCTCTTTCTGAAGCTTTTGATAAGATACATTGACCAGCAACAGTTGCTTTGGCTGAATTCATGTCGAGCATATACAAATTTGAGAATCGAGGTGCTCACATCACAACAAATTCGTCTGAAATCTTGTATTCAGGCTTCATTATCACCAATTCACTCCCCGTGACGTATTGCTTGTCACAAATCTGGGAGACGCTAAGAAGATTGTACTCCAATTCTTTGACATATTCAACTTTCTTGAATGTGACTGCACCATTTGATAATTTACCAATGTCGGTGACTTGACCTCCCTTGTTTCCAGCAAATGTAACTTTACCTCCATCGAAGTACTTCACATCATGCAACAAAGAGATATCACCAGTCATGTGCCAAGATGCTCCACTATCAACAACCCAAATATTGTTCATGAGTTGTCACGAAGATCCTTGCATAAATTAAAACATAAGATTAGTTTCGGGACATACCCAAGCTAGAAGCTTTGGGTCGACCATCATCTTCCACAAAATCATCACCAGCCATGGAAGAACCCTTAGGTTTCCATGCATCACTTGAAGAGCCTATGGATCCAGGAATAGAGTTTTTAAGAATTGATTTTATTTTTCCAGAATCATTTTCTGAATTCTTTTGAGTTTTATGTTTTTGAAATTCTGATGACTCGTTAAAAAAATGAGCTCTACCTTTATAATCAACAAAATTGACTTTCTTTTTGGAAACAGGTGTTTCCGTCTGATATCCTTTAGACATTCCATCAGATTTTTCTGCATCAGACTTGTTAGTTTTGGGCTTCTTCAATGGACAAGTCCGATATGTATGACCATGATTTTTGCATTTAAAACATTTTAGTTTATCAATCAAAACTTTTTCAATCATGTCACCATCCACATCGGACTCAACAACAGGTTTTTGTTGTTTTTGTGTCTTGGAATTTAAACCCTTTCGATTAGACACACGATGATTTCCAGAATCATCATTACAACCAGAATCATAACCCGTTACCCTCTATGGAACATCACCACGGTACATAAATCTATTTCTAACATGTGAATTTCCAGAATAAAATTGATCCTCATAATTTTGATATCTATCTCTCCTTCCACCAAATCTTGGACCAACCTCATTTTGACAGCCATGATCAACCCACTTTGGACCCCTTCCAAGGATAGGTTGATTTGGTCCACAACCAAAATCATCATAAAAACCATCATCATTATAAAATTGTGACCTTTTGATATAAGGACTTGGTTTTATGAAATTTGGTTGGATTTGTTTGTGAAAAACTCTTGGTGGTGATTGAAAAGTTGATTTTATTGGTTTCTTGTTTACAGACTTTTGAACAGACTTTTTCATCCTGTTAACCAACCCAGATTCAGAATCAGAGACAAGTGTGTCCATTACATTGATACTTCCATTTCCCCCTTTAATGGGCACACTCCTCATCTTAGGATCATAAGCAGGATCATACTTTCCCGAAAAAAAATTATCTATTAAATTGGGATTGACCATATCCAAAGGAAAGTCTTTATCGCTATAAATCTTATCACAACCTTTTTAAGCGATAATTCGCCCAATTTTCAGATGTATCAAATTTGGGTTTCGGAGTGGGATTGCCAGCCTTGGCTTTTTTAGGTTTTGAAACCTTAGATGAAGAACCTTGTTGAAAAGATTTTGTTTTGGCTGGAGGCACAAACCCAACTCCATCCTGTTTGACCTTTTTACCTTCAACAGACTTGCTTCTAGCAATCTGTTTTTGTTCAAACTCACTCAGTTTGTCGGCTCAGATTTGATGTTTGAAAAATCATGTTTTGAAATCATATTTTGATAATCTGGCTTAGAAACATTTGTACGAGTGGGTTTGGAACATTTAGCTTCCGTTTCAGATATGAGATCATAAATTTTATCAAAATCTGAGACATCATAAAACAGTTCATCAACCGTAGAATCCAAGATAGATTTTCCGGTTGAAGTTTTGTCAGACTTCGAATTAATTGATTTATGATTACTCTGCTTGTCATGAGAAGAAACTTCCACTTTTTCCTCAGACGAAGGACCATTGGTTATAATGACAGGAGGGGGAACTTGGCTCAATTTACCAGAATTAGTTTCCTTTTCAGACTTGTAAAGCAAGTTGGTAAATGATTATGAAACTTGAATAGAATCAATCTTTTGTTTTAGCTCAAAAATCTCAATTTTTAGATGTGCAACAAGTTTTTGACTATCAGCCAAGTCCTTTTGTACGGACACAAGCAGTTCAGATTGGTTTGAAAAATCAAATTTTTGTAAACGTAACTGCTCATGAACCGACAACAACTCCTTAGTGGTTCCTTCCCATCTTTCCTTATAAATATTCTTATCAGCTCTTGCTACCGACAAAAGATCATTAAGTTTTGTCTTTTCGTCTAAGAGCGTACTCTTAGCGGTAGAAAAATCATCACAAGATTTCCACATTGGAGGATAAGAAACTACCTTAGAAGAATCTGCCATAAGAGCAACTGATTATGTGATGTTGTTTCTTTTTAATGTACCAACCTCCTGCTTCAAACTTTTGTTTTCATCAGTCAATGTCTGCATGTCCTTTTGTAGTGCAATCATCTTGTCAGCAATCTCCACAGCATTTTGCTGAGCCCTCTCATATTGTTGCTTCAATGGAAGATTCTTTTGATATAAGTTCTCAAAATCATTGGCTGTGTCAAGTGCTTCAGCTTTCGCGGCTTCACATTCACAGATCAGTGCTTCCTTCTCCTCAGTTAGAACTTGAACTTGTTTCTCCAACAAGAGAATAACATCTGATTCAACTTGTTCAGACAAGCTTGCCATGAATGCAAATTTTTCTTTAGAAAAAGATTGATGATAATCCTTTGAATCTAATACACTTGCTTCATTAACGACACCAACTTGAACTCCATCAATTGCTTCACCATGAATTTCATCTTCATCTTGAGTAGATTCTGTCATGGTGTCTTCATCCTGACATGTGTCACAATCAATGCAGATGAATCAGCAAATTGATTACCCCAATTATAGGTTTTGTCTTCTTGAGACACTAGGGCTTTTGTAGGTTCAGAAGTAGATTTAGAATTTAAAGAACTCCCTAAATTTGATGCATTGTTGGTTCCAGAAGCATTAGACTTGGGAGCAAACTTTTTTTATTCTTGCTTTTTAGGTTGAGAGCATTCCCGAGCGAAGTGTCCGAAGTTTGAGCAATTATAACACCTTTCTTGCAAGCATGGCAAATTTCCAATTAATATCCATCAATTCCAAGTCATCTGGATCAACATGATCATAATCCTCCTCAGTCAGTTCTGCATTACTTACCTTCCCAGTTATAAGCCCATAATATGATGATACCAACGCAGATACAAGAGCCATATAGTCTTCGGTAGTTGTAACCGACATGGCCATTTTACTAGTATTCATCAGATCACTTGCTGGAACCGAGACGTTACACCCTCCAGAACTATAATTGTGATCATAACTATTCGAACCCATTCCATTTCCTGAGTTAGATACATATCCAGGTAAATTTCCAGCTACGAAGGCCATAGCTGGTGCAGAACTTGTCATATTACCCGATTTACCCGAAATTGTTGCCGCGTTAAAACCAAAGGATAAATCCATTTCGTCATTATTATGCATGCTCGGTACTCGTTTTTATCAATAATCAAATGAAGTTCATGTATTTACTAACTTACTAGTCCCAAAATAATGTCTTTTAAATGTTTGTAGTTATTTTTCAAGTCAAAGGAATCAATCGTTCTATTTTTAGATAAACAGTTTACATAAAACAAAAAGTAAAATGATTTTCGGTTTTAGCGCGAATTCTGAATTTAACCGGATGATCCGCGAATCTCGGAAATCACATTTTATGGTTTCACAATGTTCATTTAAGTATATCATAGTTGTGTTTCAAATTTGAAGTTCATCCGATGTGTAACGAGCAAGTTCGAGCAAAAAGAAAAAAAATAATAAAGAAAGAAAGAAAGAAAATTAAATAAATAAAATTGTTTGCTGGCTGAAGGAGTCGAACTGCCGATCTCCAGGTTTGCATTTCATGCGCCTGACCACTGGGGCAAGACCACATCTGTGATTAGTGTCTAGTTTCTTTTGCTATATGCGTTACCTATTGCGACCTGCACCACTTTTGGGCTATTTTTGGCCTAAAATCTTTGTTTCTAATTCGTTTTTGACCCCGTTTTCTTCTGTAACTCCATCCTAAAACCCCTAAACGTGTTTTACAAGTTAATACCATTTCCAATTTGATTTCCTTGATCAATTACAATCATTTCCTCACTTGATTTATCAAAACTTTCTCTCCAAGACTTTCCTTTTACCAATTTAAAACCCTAGAAGATCTCCACTCTATAAATACCAGTTGTTATGGCCTTCATAAACCATACCCAATCTTCTACAAACACCAATTTCGTGCCAAGCTCTTTCGTTTGGGTTTTCAAAAGTCAAAGTCTAACAGTTTGACTTTCCGAATTAACCAGCTTCCTTCGACTTTCACGAGTAAGTTTCTAATAAAATTTTCTTGTTTTTGTATGATCTACAATAACCCATTGTTGTATTTGACCAAAACCCATCTGTGTTAAAAGTCAAACCTTACATACGCTCTTTAATTGGGGAAAACCACATGTAATCACAATTACTATTAACCAATGTGCCTAATATGTTTTAAAAAGCTTGATACATGTATTCTAATGATTCTAACTCATCATAACTGAATTTTGATCATAAACATAGGTATTATGCATTTTGACCCGTTAAAATAAGCTTTTATCACGTAATTTGCTAATCTAATGTTTTCATAATGGTTTGAACACACCAACACACTTATGGACTTTCAATAAACATATAGTAAGGTTTTAATGAGTTAAGATATGACCATCGTAAAATATTACCGCTTTGGGCCATTTATGTATATATTGAAATTTAAGGGTAAAAATTGTAATTTTCATAAAGATGTCTAATTTTCAGTTTTGTCATGTAGTTTTAGTAATTAATATTTTTCCTAATTAATCATTTTAATTATGGTTTGGTCGTCTTGCGTTTTATAATTGTTCGGATCTTCGAATCATTAGGTGATTGTCGAGTTTAGTTCTTGTCATGCGTTCGTGCAATGTGTCACCCGATTAGCTTACCAGGTGAGCATTCATAGCACCATTTTTGTTTTATGTTTTGGGGTGTAACATTTACACTTATCGAGCTTTCATACTATATATTTTTCATTTGACTCAAATGCGATTCTTGTTCGTTATTGTGTGTTTTGCTTGTATGTGAACTGTATGTCATATTACATGGTGTTCTTTCATTATATTTCATGATCATTTGCGTAACATTAACTGTAAAAAGCCTGGGTTTCAATAATAGATCTATTGGGATGACGTTCCACTTGACTTGACCGGTTTTTGCGTCGAGTGATTGGTAACCTAAATGTCAGGATTGGTTTATGCACCACTCTTGTACTTGCTATATTTCATTACATGTTCTTTCATACTTATGCATTTCCATGTAACGTTAGATCGCATGTTTTCACTTGCATTCTATACTAAACCTATGTTACTCACCAACTCTAGTAGTTGACTTTATTATGTTGTACATGTTGCAGGACATAACTGATGATTATTTGTGGACACATATGACATGATATGGACCTAGATTAAGACCTTAAAGACATTTTATCTATTTAATATTGTTTGGGTTTTATTTGATATGTAAGACTTTATTGTTATTTAATGAGTGGCATGTTTAAATTTGGGATTAGTTGTCATGAGCATCTGAACAATCATCATGCCCCAACGTGTTTCGCCGTTGGTTGGGGTGTGACAGGAGGGTACCCGTTTACGTGTTTTCGATGGTCTGCACAACGCCTGCAATCAACAGCGAAGGGGAAAAGCATCCGTCCCATCTCGCCCGCTCTTGTACTTCAACTAGTTCTCGTTGGATCTGGTTTACTTTTGAAGAAGAAAGAAGCGGGTCTGAAAGAAAACGATGGAACCTAGTTGCATTTTGGTTGAAGATGAACAATTAAATCCACCTCTTGTACACCCTAGTTTGCTTTTGATGGCTTTATCTTGTTGTACATCCTGTTTAATTTATGGTACCTCTTAAAATTAAGAGTTTACTTGATTACAATTTTACCATTGAAAGCATTTGTTTTATATAGTAGTATAGATATAGATATAGATAAACACACGTAAATAACATATTTATCCTTACTTGAATTTTCGAGACGTTACAGGTATAGATACGCTAGAGCGAATGTATAGATAAAAATGTAATTACAATTGAATACGTAACGATATCATAACTAAACAGGGTTAGAGAAACATTACCTCTGTGATGCTGGGCAAGTTCCTGATATAGTAAGTCGTAATGATAGTTGAAGTCTGTCGACGTGTTGGAGTTTATTAGTTTGCTCCACAGACGCAAAAACCGCTTCCACCCATCCTTGTCAAACCCTTGATTGCAGTTTTTAAAGATGTTATTCTCTATATGCCACCTGCAGAGGTTACCCATTGCCTTGGGAAAAACTTTATCGCATGCATTTACTAGAGCAAAGTCCCGGTCCGTGATTATTACAGTTGGCTCGAGGCGGTTGTCTCCAATGGTCTCCTTGAGCCGTTCCAACATCCAGGTGAAGTCTTCCTGAAGCTCATGGCTTATGAACGCGCTGGCGACTAGAAATGATATTCCGGTTGAGGTCACGCCGACCATTTGGACGTATGGAAACTTGTAGTGTTGTAAGTGACGTCTATGCCCAGGATATGCGGGAAAGCCCACCACAACTTGTAGGAGTATTTATACACGAAGAACAATCCATCAACTCTATTCGTCCCCGGGGACGTTCGATCATAGTAAATGTAACCCCCTTTAGTAAGAAGTGAAAAGAATACCTGCATAGGGATATCACCGATCGTGTCTTCGCCTTTAATCTTCTGGAGGAGGTTATAGAGGGTCCTCTTGCTTGACACGTTCTTGGGGTTGTTTTTCTTGATTTCCGTCCTCATATGACGAAGCGGGATCTTTTTCTTTCTCATCAGCCTCGCATTACCAACCTCCTCGTCATTAAACCCTCTCGCTCTTGCGTGGCCTTCTAGTTTTTCCGATGGCTCGTGGTTATGTTCATGGTTTACCACATCTAATACCTAACCGGCTAGAATTTTTTGGTAAGTACCTAACAGCTCGAACGGATAGTCACATTTCTTGCTGCCCGTCTTTCTCTGCTGAGTACCATTTGGTACGTATTTGCCACCACGATCACACCATATCGTGAATTTTATATACTCGCGAGTAAGTTGGTGCTTTGAAGTACATTTAGTTGAAAGAACATAACCCTTTGGGCGAGCTCGTTCAAAGGCCCAGTCAAACAGCTCTTCTTTTGATACGAAGATCTAAAATTAATAAATAACTATCATAATTGCAAGTGGTAATAATATACACATGTCGGGATGACTAAATCGTAATTATTGAAAAGTCTCATGAATTCCGATAATGTTGATAAATCATAATAATTAAATGACGAAAAAATGTATGGGTTGTACCTGTCGGTTTCGCAATACCCACGGTTGTTATCACCGTCTTCGTCGTTGTTGTTTTTGTTGTTGTTTTTGTTGTTGTTATTATCGTCGTCGTCGTCGTTGTTTTTGTTGTCGTCGTCGTCGTTGTTGTTGTTGTTGTAATTACCAGAATAATTCCCTGCATAATTATCGACATAACTACCAGCGTCTCCTTGGTAATTTCCTCCGTAATTACCTCCATATTTACCTTCATAATTATCACTTACATCATAACCACCGGGGTTCTAGCTATCACCTCCGCTGTCGGGCAACAATTCATCAAACCACGACATCTCTTACGAATTTTATAGATTGAGAAAATAATCGTAGTAAAGAATAGTGGACGATCGATCGATAATATGAAAATATACGATCGATCGATTGATATATATACGATTTAAAACAGAATAAAACATCCCATCGTTATCTACACACTGATTGATTGTGCAATTCAAAAAAATTCCCCCCACGATCGTTTCATGTAAAACGGTCTAATACAAAAGGTCGTTTCATGCAAAACGACCCTAGTAAAAAACGTGATTTGATGGGGTTGTAGCTTTTGATGTCGACGTACAATTACAAATGGTCGTTTCATGTTAAACGGCCGTTGGGGGGCCGTTTGATATGAAACGATCGTATGCTTTAGGTGTTTTTTAGTAAAGAGACTGTGTGTCTTTATAAGCACTCTATATATAATTGATTTGTTTACTTAATTAAAAAAATACTAAATATATTATTCTTTCCCCCTTATTGTCATATATAGGGTAACTTGTAGGTACTTTTGTTTTGTTTTGTGTCTTACCCTTATCTAAGGTCTTGTTTCACCTTAGTGTTTATTGTGACATATATTCTGGTATAGACTTTTTTCTTGTCCCTTAGTTATGTCACATTTTGTCTACGGTTGTTTACTCATCATAGTACGAAGGTAGTATTCTTATGTGGTGTTCCTTTGATATTATTAGTTTATTTTTTTTTTGGGTAAAGGGTTACCCCGGTGATTTTATAAAATACAGAAACATCAAGTACAAGTAGTAGAGTGAAATCTCTACTAGTTCTCAAGAGGGGCATACCCCTCAAGAGTTAAGCACATCAACAAAGAAACCACAAAAAGAAAACAACTAGCTACAAAACTAGAAATGCAAACATTTGAAAGGAAAATTAGCCTCCATCATCAAAGTTTTTGTCTCCATGAATACCCCACTCCGTCAGCACAGCTCGAACACTTTCACTATCCCGACACTTCATGCCCATGATCTTGTACCTTACATCTCCCAGAATAGTCGCTGCCACTTTATCCGGAGGTCGTGCATGCATATTATGGAATCGCTGGTTTCTCTCACTCCACACGTGATACACAGATGCAGCAAGCGCCAACTTGTAAGTAGTATGAACCAGCTTCTTCGAAGTAGATATAGGGACAAGCCAGTTGACAATATCCGTCCAGTCCATAGGAACCAGAATCCGAAACTTTGTAGCAACCAGCTCCCACACTTTACGCGTAAAGGAACACTCAAAGAATAGATGAGCATGGGATTCTAAGTTAGCATAGCAGAGATGACAACACATCATATCCATACAACCCTTTTTTCAAATTCCAGCCAAGAATTTTATCTTAAGTTCGAAACTTTCTATTCATGACCAACCAGAGAATAAACGCATGCTTCGGGATGCACGAAGAATACCAAACCAGATGGGCCCAATCAACTTCCGTAGAGGGAACCCTTAACGAGTTCCAGACGGAAGTAGTAGAGAAATCAAGGCTAGTATTCGCCACCTTCCAAATAGTCCTATCCGGCTCATCTGTAAGAACAGGAATAGGAATAGCACGAAGATTAGGGAATCTGTTAAGCCATTCATTAGGCCATCTCCACACATTCCCATTCACCAAATCAGCCACTTGAGAGTGGATCGTGAACCCAACATTATGAATAACACGAGGAGAAAGAATATTAGATAGCGGGCCACAAGAGTTCTAGGTATCATACCACGCTGATGTGTTCAAACCATTGCCAATCTTGACCCACGCATATGGCTGAATGAGATGGCGGATCTGAAGCAAATTTCTCCAACTCCAACTACTATGAGCAGGACGTTTACAGTTCCAAAACGTCCGACCATTTAGACGGTGAGAATAAACCCAATCCACCCATAACGACTTGCGTTTAGTGAGAATGCTCCATATATGCTTGGTAAGAAGAAAGCGATTCATGTCGGCTATATGTCTTAGGCCTAAGCCTCCTTCAGATTTAAGTTTGCAGACAACCTTCCAAGCGACTTTAGCAGCTCCTTTAACAAGTTTTCCTTGAGACCATAAGAAGCCTCTGAACTTGGATTCCAGCTCCTGGACCACACGAGAAGGAAGGAGAAAAACCGAAGCCCAATAAATATGCATGGAGGATAATACCGACAAAATGAGTTGAACTCGCCCAGCAAAGGACAAGTTTTTGTTTTTCCAGTTCGAGATTCGGGTGTCGACAACCTCAATAAGAACCTGGCAGTCCCTATATCGAAGGCCAGAGGAGATCAGAGGGACTCCAAGGTAACGAACAGGAAGGTTGCCTTCTTTAAACGAACTCCGTTGAAGAATAGAGGCTTTCACATCATCCTTGACATTACAAAAGAAGATAGTGCTTTTCGGCATGCTAGGGACAAGCCCAGACATCTTGGTGAACTTCTCCAAAAAGTTCATTAGACACGTCGTAGATCTTAAGTCTCCCCGAGAAAAGAGGAAAAGGTCATCCGCAAAGCAAAGATTCACAATTCTTTCATTAGCACATCGTTTATGGAAGTGGAATTGGCCATCAGAATCAACATCGCTTTTAAGAATAAGTGTGAGGATCTCCATGACCAGAGTGAAGAGGTACGGAGAAATCGGGTCCCCTTGACGAAGGCCACGTTCTCCTTTAAAATACCCATGAGATTCCCCATTTATGCAAATAGAATACGAGACAGTAGTAACACAAGTCATGATCCAATTCACCATAGTAGCATGGAAACCAAAAAGATGTAGAATCTGTTTTAGAAATCTCCAATCCACCGTATCATATGCCTTCTGAATATCAACTTTAATGGCACATATCGGCTCACCAACATTACAATGATAGTTGTGCAATAACTCCTGTGATAACAGAATATTATCAGTGATAAGACGCCCAGGAACAAAGGCGGACTGGTTAATACTAACAACATCATTTAGGGCCACTTTTATTCGATCAGCAAGAATTTTACTAATACACTTGTAAAGAACATTGCAGCAAGCAATGGGACGGAAATCAGTTATGCAAGTAGGAGTAGTGACTTTAGGGACCAAAGTAACCAATGTGTGGTTGATTTCCTGAAGGAGTTTGTTGTGCTGGAAAAAATCCTTTATAGCCATCGTAACTTCCTTCCCAATCACAGGCCAAGCCTTTTTAAAGAAGGCCGCAGTGAACCCATCAGGGCCCGGAGCTTTGTCATTAGCAATTCCAAACATGGCATCACGAACCTCCTTATCTTCAACCGGATGAATCATATAGCTAGCCACCTCAGTATCTAGATTATTTGTAAATAAATCCGGATTAGGGGTTAAAGATAGAACACCTTGCTGCCCAAAGAACTTAGTATAGTGCTCCACAAGAACTCTGGGGATATCTAGTCCTTCATGAGAGACACCATCCATGTCCTTAATGATATCAATTCTACCCCGATGGGTTTTGGCTTTAAGAGATTTGTGAAAAAAAGCAGTGTTACGATCACCCGTGGCAAGCCAGTGGATCTTCGACTTTTGCTTTAAAAAACTTTCCTCATCAAGGCTAGCAGTCTGAAAGTCATTAAGGATATTTGCTTCCCTTAATTTCAGATCCAAATTCAACGGATTATTATCAATTTCTTTTTGGATATCGTCCAAGTCCTTCCTCAACTTGTTAACCTTTTCATGCAAGTTACCTTGTTGAAAAAGAAGCTTTCGAAAGGGAGATTTCATAGATCTCATCTTCTTGACCACACGCAATTGGGGAACACCCAGAATCTGCTTATCCCAAGCATTTGACACAATTTCCATAAACCCCGGCTTAGAGATTAAAAAATTAGCAAACTTGAAAGCCTTAGGACGAGGAGGCCTGTCTCGCATAAATTTAACAACAATCGAACAATGATCAGAGACTCTATATGGTAAGAAAACAGCCGAAGCAGTAGGAAAATCACTAACAAACGAATCATTTGACAAAGCTCTGTCTAGTTTTTTGAGGGTACCTATGCCGGTTTTAGGTTTATTAGTCCAAGTAAAATGCATGCCCGTGCCTTTTAAATCAGCAAGCTTACTTTGGTGCATACAATCCCGGAACTCACGCATGCTAATATCCATCTTAGACGAGCTGGTCACATTATCTTCAAGAAACAGCGTGGCATTGAAGTCCCCCATGACAAGCCAAGGAGTTTTACGTGCAACACACTTGAACTTGACCAATTCCTCCCAAAGTTGGCGCCTAGTTATATAGTAATTTGAAGCGTAAACAACAGAGCAGAAAATAACTTTTTTATCCGGCTTGAGAATTAACTGCAGATGCATGACCTGCTCAGTTTGGAATAAAACTATGATATCCATAACAGTCCTGTCCCAGCCAACAATAATACGAGTACCCTTAGGAGAGACTCCCCCATTCGTAGTCCAGTCCCAAGCTTTAAAAACTTTACCACACACTTTAAGAAGCTTAGTGACATCCACATGAGATTCTAATATAGCACAGAAATTCAACGAATGTTCTTGAACAAAAAAACGAACCTCCTTTTGCTTGAGAGGGCGGTTCAACCCCCGAATATTCCATGTTGCAAGGCTAATCATGAGGAAACCTTAGCATAAGGAGTGCTTGCCCCTTTATTTTGTTTATACAGCCCCGAGGCCACAAATTTTCCCGTTTCAGTTGCGTGCCTATCCAGCACATCACCATCATCAATGAAAGTATTTCCCTCCTCTCTACCTCCAAGAGTTCTGGCCAGCTTTTGAAGATCCTCCATCTCTATTACCCTGTCTTCTCCTCCTTCAAAAATTTCGAAGGCATTATGTGTTTGAACATTGTGCAGAATATTTGTGCTTGGCCCTTTCTCCTTATTCTTGCTCGATGAAGCTATAGGCTCATTAGATTTGACATGTTCATTACCTTTAACCTGAACAGGTCTATAAACAACCTTAGGTTTAGCCTGCACGCGTTTTGCTGCTTTCTTCCCAACAACCTTAGTATATCCCTCCTGATCAACGTCATTAGTGGCCGGTGGAGGTGTCGGTTTAGGTTGTTTAGGGCATAAGGAGTCATCATGCCCAAATACATTACAAAACTTACATCTTGGTGGTTTCCACTCGTAATCAACTTTAACGTTTTCCACATTAAAGCAAGCACTATCCAAGTCTGGTATAGCAATGGAAACAGTGTCCAGAAATTCTTGGTTGGAAGAGATTTCTATCAGGGCTCGCGCATAGCTACTTCTCCCCCAGTTGTCACAGCACATCGTTTCCGTGTAGGAATCCAACAACTTAGGTTTACCCACTTTTGTTGCAAGCATGCTTAAGCCATCCTCCGAATAGGCAGCCAAGGGGACATCATGAAATTTAACCCACACTGCAACCTCCTTAATATCCTCTTTCTTTAGCTTAGCAGACGGAGTCCACATGTTCAGAAAAATTGGACGATTACGGATCATCCAAGGGCCACCTTTCAGCACTTCCATCATCCCTTCTTTGTTTGCAAAACGAAATAAGAAGAAGCCACTCCCGTTCATCATCATTTTCTGGAGGCCATATCGCTTCCAGTTTTGACTAGCAAAATAGTCCATGACTGGAAAAGCAACCCTGTCCCCCAAGAAGTATCCAACAAGTGTGAACTCAAGTCGCTTCTGAATAACCCTAACAGATTCTTTGGATAACACCACATCAACCCCAGACAGCATTGTTTCAGTAGCTAACGATCTAAAATTAACACTTTTTTGCTTCGAAGTTCCTGCTAGAGTGGCTGCAAAACTAGGCTTTGTAGGTTTAGGCATTTCCTGATTCTCTATAATTGCTTGACTTTGGACATTCACCGGAGTAACCCCAGGGATAGCCGAAGACGATGACGATGAAGGGATAGCCGAAAACGATGACGATGAAGTTGGAGGCACAGCAGGAGTAGCCGAAACATTTTTCAGGATGCTACGTGGCATTGTTTTTCCATCAATGTTTTGAACCCTACTTGCTAGGGAGGACATAATAATATCAGGTGGATCAGGAACCTTCTCCATGCAGACGTAACGAAACGAGATTCTTAGCTGCTAAGAGTAGGGTTACACAGAACGGCCAGGCAAAAGTAATAGACCAATACTATTGGAAATCTATCAAGCCGTCGCAAACCCTAAGCGTAGCACCCAGAAAAACGAGTCTAAGAACACAGGATCAAAACCGAAAAAAGAAACGAAACCCTAATCGCTGTTTAGATACACGCAGCTAACAATACTCGTAACTCAAAACAATTATCAGCCAAATCAATCACAGGGCATTATACGACCATACGAGCATAGGATTAAGGTGTACCAAAACCCTAACACAAGAACATTCGCTAATACTACTCGTACTTATTCAGCGACAACGTTGAAGATGACAGGATTGCTAGGTGCAGATCGCAAACGATTAAGGAATCAACACAGGATGAAACGGACACGAAGAAACCAGGAAACCAAGCACTTAATATCAACCACTCTCAATTCCTATTCTCAACATTCTCCATCTTTCACCTATCTTGATATTATTAGTTTAGCCATATATGTTATATGAACTACTATATTATATATCGTAGATTATACTATATTGTATTTTATATATAAATATAAATTTTTAGAGTCGTAGGTCTCGGTAAGGGTGTTCACGGTCTAGTTTTGACAGTTTTTGGTCAAATAGGAGCTAGACGTTACTAACGGCTTTTTACAATCTAAAACCAAAACTGAATAGTTCAAAATTAAAGTCGATCCAAACCGAACCATTACTAACGATATGGCTTTGGGGGTTAGGAATTTCTGAAATCTTTTCGAAACATAATAAATAAAACATGTTACTTTAAAAAAAATATATATATAGAAATAAATAATTTTCAAAACAAGATACATAAACTTTCAAAGCTTTCTAGGAAAATTATAAAAAGGGATATACTAAATCCAACAAAACTTATTAAATGTTTAAGATTTTGGGAGCTTCGTGGTGTGTGTGTGTTTTGGGGAGGGGTGGTTTGGGGTTATAACAGCTAAATTAACTTGTTATTGTTCTTTAACGAGAAGGCGACCCCACGCATTGTGGCGAGTTTGTTTTATTCTTTAGCAGAGGTGTCTATAGATGACATTTGCCAATAGAAAAAACCAAATGTGTGTGTTTCGCACTGCAAATCGCCCTTAAAAGTATATAAAACAAATTTCACTCCCTAAGCGTTGAGGCAGGAATGAAAAATATAGACAAAGCAATTATATTACTTAAGCGTAACGTAAAGAAAAAGGGAAAAAATACATAAACGCGACGATGTGAAACCACAACGAATGAAACCTAAAGAAAACATAAAAATATGCAACGCAGAGAAAACATTAAACCAAATAGACCACGCAATAAGATTATGGTATTTTTTATTATCACATATCACTTTCCTCTCCCCATAATTTTTTTCTGACACACAAGTGTCACACCATCACCCACATATTTCCTTATTTCATTTGTAACATTTCCACCACAATTTTTCAACCCATACTTTTATTTTTTTAATGTTATTTAATTGCCTTCAAGTTAATTTAAAATCAATATTTAGTAAGATAAACTAATTAGTAGTTCGTTAATAAAAAAAAGGTTAAGGAAAAAACATCAAGAAAAAGTTAAAGGGTCAGATTTGCTAAATGACTAAACATTTATGGAAAGCCCATGCACTAAACTTGTCACTTTGAATAAATAAAAACTAACCCTACCAGAACTTTTCAATCACTTTCCTCCTCTCTATCTTCACTCTCTTATTTCAGGTCATCGGAGCTTAAAACATATGAGCGCATCGGAGGAAGCAACTTGGTTTAAAGGTCAAAAAACAATAAAGCATGGGTGAAATGGTCAAAAGAGAAGAAAAATGGAAAGAGGAGGTGTGGGGTTCTACCACCGCGGTGGAGAGCCAAACTATGGCGTTGTAGAGGCGAAAATGGGGTTCCCGCACCATGAGTGTGGCTAAGTCTGCAGGGCCGAACCTTGCAACTTCACCATAACAAATACCATTAAATAAAAACAATAGACAAATTTTTTTTAAAAAAATCTTAAATAAACACGACAGTGTGAAAAAATGCAACAGAAGAAACCTAAACATAATATATATATATATATAGGGAGAGGATCATTTGAGAACCAATTTGATTTGAGAACTAAAAAGAACTAATTTAAGCCACAAGTTTATTACATGTTTCCCCCCTCCCATGAATAGTAGTGGCCCTTCCCCCTGAAATTTATGGTTGAGATTTAGTTCTCAAAAGTTCTCAAAATAAAAAGTTCTCATTTGAACCTAACCCTATATATATATATATATATATATATATATATATATATATATATATATATGTGTGTGTGTGTGTGTGTGTGTGAAAATTCAAATACAAAGGCATTTTCCGTACGAAGCGTGCGAATGAAGGGGAGGCCGACACGTGGAATGATTTAAGTTTTATGTGGATGGGCTTTTCCGTCATTTTACATGTTTTAAAAGATATTCTTGCATGATTTCATGCACGCTAATAATCCGAAAGCAGTTATCTTCCTTTTATATTTACGTAGAATATCTTTTGCGATATATATTAGTTCATTAAGAGATTCAGATCTCGTAAACGACATTCGAATATTGCGATAGTTTTATTTTTCGTTTTCTGAGGGATTATGGAACCTGAATATGAACAACGTCCGTTTGGTATGATTTTTATTTCGTATCTTTTAGTTTTTGTGTTTTGTTATTGTTATTTGTGTTATAATGATGTTTAGAATCTGGTTTACGTGTTTTTATTTGGATCAAATTCGGTTTTGAATTTATTTGTTATGCGAAATCCTGTTGTAATGATGCTCGAAGCTGGTTTATGTGATTTTATTTTGATCGAAGTCGTTTTTTGAGTTAATTTCTCATGATTTTTTTATTATTTATTGTTTGGATGTTTGTAACCGTTACATTGCGTTTTTAACTTGTGTAGTTGTTTCGTAGATCCAGTTTATTGAAGTTAGTTTAGGTTTTTACGTGATTTTTGTATGGTTGTGCATGCGTTTCTATTAATTAAATTGCGTTATTATGTTATTTAGATTTATTGAAAAGTTATTTAGAGAAATAGTTTGCGTTATTACTATTCATAGGTTGCGTTATTTTTGTTCCTATTGTATTGTTGCTTGATTACCAGAAATATAATTTGCGTATTTTTTATTATTATTTTTTGCGTGATTACCTATTATGTGTTTGAGTTATTTTTTACAGAATTGAGAAGTGAAGAATGTCACATTCCATCCGTTCCGATGTCAGTTAAACCTGAAGAGGGCATGATATTTACTTCTTTGGAGGAAGCTGAGGCATTCTACTATGAGTATGCTAAACAATCTGGATTTACAGTTAGGAAAGGATCTGTTTATGAGGTGTCTGGTGTCATTAAGGGGAGGCATTTTGTTTGTTCCAAAGAAGGTAACAAACCCTTCAAGAAATATGATTCGAGTAGCGTGTCTGGAAAGAGGAAAAACAAAGTAAAACCTAGAAAGAAGTATTCTACTCGTACTGGTTGCCTTGCACATATTGTGTACACTTCGAGGGATGGTTTATCTTACAAACTACATAAATTCGTCGAGCACCACAACCACTACCTTGTTGGTCAAGAAGACATGCATTTTCTTCGCTCAAACAGGCATCTAACAAGAGTTCAGGAATCTCAGATTTATGAATTATCTTTTGTTAACCTTGGTCCTGTTAAAGCGTTTAATGTGATGAGGATAAAATATGGAGGTTTTGAGAAAGTTGGAGCGACTGTGGTCGAATGCAAGAACTTTAAAAGGGACATGAACTGCTATATTGGTGAGTATGATGCTGAGATTATTGTTAGAAGGATGCTAAACAAGAAAGATTTCATTCCTGATTATTCATTTGAGTACACGGTTGATGACGAGGGGAAACTTATTGCAATGTCATGGGCTGATGGTGAATGCAAGGCAAACTATCAAGCATTTGGAGAGATTGTTTCTTTTGATGCAACCTTCAACACAAACAAGTATGGTTTTCATTTATTGTCACTTGTGTGATAATGTATACTGCATGCGTTATTTATTATTATATAATGCGTGATTATAATTAATCAAATGCGTGATAAGTTGAATATGATTTATACCACAGGTACAAGATGGTTTTTGTTCCTTTCACTAGAATTGATAACCATTTTCGTAATGTTTCTTTTGGTGTTGGTATGTTGTCATCCGAAACAACGAAGTCATATATGTGGCTTCTTGAAAAATTTTTGAAGGCTTTTGGATGTCAACCCATGGTTGTAGTTACAGACCAAGATCCTGCGATGAAGATTGCAATTGAAAATGTTTTTAACCAATGTCGTCATAGACTGTGCATGTGGCACATAATGAAGAAAGTTGCTGATAAGGTTTTATTTTTAATATTTTGCGTAATTTTTTAGTTTTGATGTGATTTTATAATGTCATGTGTAATTAATTTAATTGTTGCGTGATTTTATGTTCAGTTCATGCGTGTTTACATTTTTATGTGTTGTGTTTTTTTATGTCTCATGAAGGTTGGGCCTGCGTTGTGTAATGATGAGGAGTTTAAAGAGGCAATGTGTAGCATTGTGTGGACGGATTCTATTGACCCTAAATGTTTTGATGCGGAGTGGCTAAAAATCATGAATGATTATGACCTGACTTCTAGTAAGTGGTTGTATGAGATGTTAGAGATGAGAGGAATGTGGATTCCTGCGTATTGTCGAGATGAGTGGATGTCTGGTCTCATGCGCACGACCTCCAGATCAGAGAGCGAGAATCATTTTCTCAGGTTACAAATTCTAAAATGACGCTTTTGGAATTTTTTAACCATTATGAATCTTCACTTGAGATTCAAAGACACATCCTTCAGAAGAATGATCATGACTCCATATACACTTTTCCTGACCTGTTGACTGAATTTTCTATTGAGGAACAAGCTGCACGCATATACACGAGGGCTATGTTTAATGACGTCCAAGATGAGATATATTGCAGCACCAGGAACTGTTTTGGCCTGAAAACGGTAACTGGTGATAACACTGCAAAGGTTTTTATTAAAGATCATGCTGCAATTGGCCCTGGTTTGCTGGAAGTAAGTAATATTATAGCTTTGCTTGATTTTATAATATATGCTTGCGTTATTTTATAAAATGAAAACTGCGTGTTTTATGCGTGTTTATGTGTTGTCCTTTTTTATTTTTTAGTTTGACTTTACAAGAATTGATGGTGATAATACATGTACCTGTAGCTGTAAACGTTTTGAGCGTTATGGTTTGTTGTGCTCTCATGTGTTTTATGTAATGACGATGTTTGAGGTACCTGAAATCCCTCAAAAGTACATCATGCAGCGTTGGACTAAGGAAGCTGCACCTAATAAATTCAAAAAAGCAATGCCCCTGAGCAGTGATTCTAATTTTGCTAATGCTCATGAAGTAGACAAGGTTTTGCATGATATTATGTCTTCCTATGAATATATAATTATTTTCCTATCTCCAGACCTTGAGGCCTTGTGCTCTGTGAGGGATAAAATGAAAGAAATGGCGGAGAAGGTTGATGAGGAGAATCGACTAGTTGTTCCTAAAAATTGTAGAGATAGGTTTGCTGAGATTTTAAGAGTCAACCAGCCTGTTAATGGAAGCACAAAACTTCCTGGTGGTATTAAAAACAAAGGTCGTGACTCTCATAAAAGAATTAAATTAAAGAAGGAACAAGCGAGTAGCCGCGCTGGTAAAAGGAGCAGGAAATGCTTGATTTGTGGGCTCCCTGGCCATGATAGAAGGACATGTAAAGGTAAAAAAAGTTGGTTCAGATGATGGGGATGATGAACAGTAGATACAATGCATTATTTTGTAAATAACATGGTAATCAACATGCGTATATTTTTTAATGATAGTGAATATTCAATTATGCTTTTTTTACAAGTTACGTTTTTGTATACTGCATGCGTAATAACAAAATGCGTAATTGTGATAATAGTTGCGTTTTTTTTTGGTTTTTTACGTTTTGTCTTTTTTCTTAGAAAATTTGGTGCATGTTTTTGGTATGGCTTTTTGCGTAATTTTCAACAGGAGTTGTTTCTTGAAAGTAAAGTGTTATCAACATATTCCATTAGAGAAGTAATCATTACATTTTTTGAAAATAAAGGAAATGGAAACTAAACATGCATTACACTAGAAATTGTCGATCCTTTTCAATCCCTTTTGCTTGCGTTTGTTTTTTTCCAGTGTTTGATGCAGCAGTTCCTTGACCTTCTCAGCTATCTCAGTGTCCAGCCTAATTTGTTCAGAAATGTACATGTGCATCAAATACAAAAAATGACAGAAATATAAGACATATGGTGCGACTTAGAAAAAATATATTAACTCATACTAAATGTTTTGGCTAAAATTGTAGTACTAAATTTAGTAACCAAATTAGTTTATGAGGTATGGTGCTCTGGATGTTAAGTTTATGAAATCAGATTTGCTTGTTAAATTTCAAGGTTCGAATAGGCTAAATGGAAACAAAAATAACAACTTCCCTGAATGCAACTAAGAACACCAAGATTTGTAAGATGGAAAAGCCCTTAACCCTTGGATGTCTCCAAAGGCCGCCGGCATAAAAACCCCCTTGGCAACGATAATACACGTTGCCCGTTTATTCCAATGTAAAATAATCCGAGTATAAGTGTTTGCGGCTTGTTTGCTAAGTGGTAGTTTGAGTACAGATGTGAGTTCGAGAGCAAAAGTCCTCTCAAATGAGCCTAAGCCACTGTATTTATAGTACAAATAGGCTAACTAACTATCCAGATTTTCAAGGATAGAGTCTTTAACTAATTATGACCGTTATAGTCCAGGTCTTCAGGCATCTACACGTCTTCTAACTGACTTAACACGTTCCCCAAGCTTAACTTGGTCTATTAGAACGTTGCGAATCGTGTCTGGTCAATTAACACGTGATAAAAACAAGGATTGACCTAGGATGCCAGATATGTCCCAGGATGCTACAGGTTCTTTGTGATTGTTTGGAGACCTGGTCCACCTGATTTGTAGGGATTCACTCTGAATATCAGGGTTGACTGAGCTATCAGGAACATTAGAGCCTTGTGTTGCACTCAAAAGCCTTAAATATAGGATTCTCAACCGAAAGAGTCTTTATAGTCTTGACTCCACCTGATATCTCGGGATTTCCTCCTGATTTTCAGTTGAATAAGTCCTTATGAATGTTAGAGAGAAGTCCTGCACTTATTAAACACATGACAAATATGGATTAGTATAATCGTTAGTACCCAACATGCTGGGGTCGTTTAGCATGCCTGACTACTAAGAAGCCTCCAGGATTCTGGGAAGTCTCCAGGATGATCCATCCATGCTAGGGTTCTAAGACTACCCAGGATGCTGGACCAGAATTTGGGCCCTAATAATTGCCCCCAATTTTGGTAGATGTGGATAGAATCTACATCTGTCAAACTTCAAATCATTTGGTCATCATTTTTTATCTCGATTCCCATTTATACTTATTATGGGAAAAACAATATTTTTGGGTTTGCTAGAAGTTTTTTTTTAAAACAACTTTTTAGGAAAAACAAATGCTTATAATAAGAAACTATAGTTAGAAAACTTATCTTCTTCGGAAGCAGTTAGGCAAGGACTTCAGAATCCTTAGGTTCCTTGCACATGTAAGCACGTTTTTGCTTGCCCACCGTATGATAGTTTCCATAGGACGTTGAATCAATATCTCAAAAAAATCTTCGATCAAGGGTCAATATGTTGATATCAACATCTGGCTAAGTTTAGCAGAATTAATGCTTTTTCATTAGAATATCCCTGCATAGTTGTTCCTCTGCATGGTCAAAGCAGATTTCGTTAGTTCTAGACTAACATGCTTGATGTTGGCATCCTTAGGCTTAAGTCAACGTGTTTGAATGACATCCTTTGTTAACATGTCAATGTTAGTACTTGGGAGCGTTTCCACGGATGCCAATAGTTAACATGTCAAATGTTAGTGCTTGGGAATGTATCCTGGGGTGCTCCCTGGATGTTAAGACTCCTTAGTATAAACTTTCTCCTGGAGTGGTTTTCCATATTTCCTGTAAATTTAGGAATGAAACGGGTCATTCCACTTTGCTTAGTCAATAGAGAATTATTGAATTCCTGCAATCATCGTGACTTGGATTTGGCATATTCAATACCATCCTAGGTCATAATACTGGGGTAAATCCCAATAATTTTTGGATTAGATCCAAAAACCTTTGAGTTATACCTGTAAATACTGGGTTCGAACCCGAAACATTGGGTTAAGCCCACAAATCCTGGGGTCAAGCCCATAAATTCTGGGGTCAAGCCCAAACATACTAGGGTCAAGCCCAAAAATCCTGGGGTTAAACCCGGTGCTGATCCGGCGAACTAGGGTCATGCCCGGTGCCGTACTGGCGAATTCTAAGGTCCACCTCGAGCTGAACCGTCGAACTAGGGTATTGCCTTGTGTGTCTTATGTTGGTGTGAAAACACCAAAAACCTTAAGGAACCCCTATATGTCCATAAATCATGAGGTTGTCGCCCATGTTGTTAACACAAGTCGATCCCATAATCCTGGGTACAATATGTGGTTTAACATACGCTACAGGCGGGGGTCGTGCGCTACTGGCGATTACCCAAACGTAGGAGAGGTGATATCCTCTTAAACCGTAGAATGTGTAATAGATACCTTGAACAGAGGAGAGATGGTCAATCTCTAACTTAGGAGAAACACATCACTGGCTTCATGCATCCAGGGTCAGTTATCTGTTTTCATCCAAATGTCTTATCCAGAAGAGTTAAATTTTTTTTTTATAGAAAATGACAAAAATGAGTAAAGAAAATAAGAATAAAACTGAAGTATGTAATAATGTAAGAGAAATACCTTAATCGATTTTTTAGTTAGGAGACATACCTGAGATGCAGCATCCTGGGGTACTAACTTACATAAGATAAGCTTTCAAATGAATCGCATCCCATGGTCTTGTCAATAACTCACCTTCCATGTTCGCAAGCCAATATGCCCACTTGCCTGCCTCTGAGTCAATCAAGTAGGGACCTTCCCATTTAGGGGCTAACTTACCATCCCCTGGATTCATCGTGTTCTGAAATACTTTCCTTAGAACCAAGTCTCCTACCCTGAATCTTTGGATCCTCACATGTTTGTTGTAGGTTTTAGAGATTCTCTGTTGATATGCGGCCATTCTCCATGAAGCTTGTTCTCGTAGCTCATCCATGGTGTTAAGGTCGTCAGCCATGGATTCGTTATTTGCATCCTAGGTTTGACTGATAACCCTGAATGTTAGGACCACCATTTTTGTTTGAATAACTGCTTCTGTACCAAAGATCATGGAAAACATAGTGTGGCATGTGGCATTCTTGGATGTAGTTCTATCAGCCCATAATGCTAATGGTAGTTCTTCTGACCATTTTCCTTTTTTTCTCCTTGAGCCTTTTATTCAAATTGTTGATGATGATCTTATTGCTAGACTTTACCTGGCCATTAGCCTTAGGATGCACGGGTGTGGAAGTTGTCATTTGTATCCCCTAACTTTCACAGAATCTAGTAGTCCTTTTGCCAATGAATTGAGATCCATTGTCACACACTATTTCGGAGGGTATGCCGAATCTTGTTATGATATTCCTCTTGATAAATGAAATGACTTCTTTCTCTCTGACTTAGACATATGCTTCAGCCTCTATCCACTTTGAGAAGTAAACAGCCATTGCTAACATGAAGACTTACCTCCTGGCGCCCAAGGTAGCTTTCCCACGATGTCCATTCCCCCACTTCATAAAGGGCCAGGATGTAGGGATAGAATGTAGGGGTTCAGTAGGTTGATGAGGAATGTTTGCGTGTCTCTGACAAGCATCACATTTGAGGGCAAAATCCTGGGAATCCTTTCTTAAGGATGGCTAAAAGTAGCTTGTTCTCAGGATTTTAAACATTAGGGACCTACCCCCTGTATGATTTCCACAGTCACCTTCATGGATGTCTTTGAGTACTTCCTGAGCTTCTTCATCTTCCAAGCATCTCAAGTATGTTCCTGCAACATATTTCTTATATAATTTTCCTTTTATAAGAACGTACCTGGCCATTCTGATTCTGAATGCTCTAGTATCCTTTTCCTTTTTTGGGATGGAGCCATTCTGTAGATAGTCTATAATAGGTCTGGTCCAGGATGACATGTTATCCTGGGAATTAGGCCGCCGTGCATCCTGGGTATCGGATGCTAAGACCCTGCCCCCAAGATCAGTATCTTCTGAGTTCTCCTGTTGGTTGATTGCTGGACATAGTATGTGGATTATGGGGATGTGTGTATCCTCCATTTCCTTGAATGCTGACCCAAGATTTGCTAGTGCATCTGCCTCAGCATTCTCATCCCTGGGTATTTGTTGTATGTTGAAAGTTTGAAAATCATGGGATATAGCCCTCACAATTTTTTAGGTACTTGGCAAGTTTCTCCCCTTTCACTGCATAAGATCCATTGTAATGATTAGTTAAAAGTAAGAAATCGACATGTACCTGGATGTTCTGGATCCCAAGATGCAAGGCTAATTGTAAGCCAGTAATAAGGGCTTTATACTCCACTTCGTTGTTAGTCGCTTGGAATTCACACCCAATGGCCTGGGGTATCATTTCCCCCTGTGGCAATTTCAGTATGATTCCAAGGCCTGTCCCCTGACGTTGGATGCCCCATCCATAAATAGAGTCCAACATCCTGGGAATTCTTCCTCCTGTAGGCTCTGGAATTCTTGATTTGCTTCATTTTGGATGTCACTGCTGAAATCAGCCACAAAGTCTGCTAAAGCTTATGATTTTATGGCTATTCTCGCTTCATAGACCATGTTGTAAGTACCAACTTTATAGTGTAATTAGTTTTCACATGTATAGTATGAGTCTTAAAATAATGTCTAAGTTTAGTAGAAGCCATACTTAGGGCTAATATAAGTTTTTCCAAATGTGAATACCTGGATTCAGCGTCAAGAAGACTCTTACTTACATAATACACTGGATGTTATTGACCCTCTGCATCCTTGGTTAGGACTGCGCTTACCCTGTTCCTCGAAACTACAAGGTATAATGATAACGACTCCCCTAGATTCGGCTTCATTTGGAGGGGTGCAGAAGATATATACGTCTTTAGATCTTGGGAGGCTTGCTCATGCTGGGTCGTCCATTCAAATTTCTTGTTCTTCCTCAAGATGTCATAGAAATCTCAACATCTCTCAGAGGATTTGGAAATAAACCTGTTCACGGCTGCAACCCGGCCTGTCAGCCTTTGTACATCCTTGGTTGATTCGGGTGACTTGAGGTTCATGATGGCACAAATTTGTTCTACACTAGCTTCGGTTCCTCTTTTGGTCACCACGTAACCTAGGAATTTTCCAGCACCCACTCCAAAATGACACTTCTCTGGATTTAGCTTCATATTGTACTTGTCCAAGATGTCAAAAGATTCTTTAACATCCTGGACATGATTGCTGACATTCAGGGACTTTACTACCATATCGTCTATATACACCTCCATAGTTTCTCCTAGATTTTCTTTGAATATCATATTTACCATCTTTCATAGGTTGCCCCTGCATTTTTCAATCTAAAGGGCATAACGACATAGCAATAAATACCTGTGGGAGTAATGAACGCTGTATCCTCCTGGTCATTTGGCTCCATTTGAATCTGTTGAAATCCTGAGGTGGCATCCATGAATGTTAACATTTCATGACCTACTGTTGCATCTACCATGGAGTCAATGTGTGACAAGGGAAAAGGGTCTTTACGACATGCACGGTTTAGTTCTGTGTAATCTACACAGACCCTCCATTTGCCATTTTTCTTCTCGACTACCACTACATTGGCTAACCATCTTGGGAACTTGACTTCCCAGATCATCTTATTCTTCAATAGACGATCCACCTCCTCTTGGATTATCACATACTTCTCAGGAGCATACTTTCTTCTCTTTTGATGCACGGGCCTGTAAGAGGGATCAATACAAAGTTAATGAGTTATAACATCTTTGGATATACATGTCATATCTTCGGTATTCCATGCAAATGTTGACATTCTGGATCTGAGGAATTCCACCAACTCTTTTTCAATAGGGCCAGGGATGTTAGTGCCAATAGACACTTTTCTCCCAGGATGCAAGGCATCCAAGACGATTTGCTTAACATCATGTTCCCTTGCCTCTTGGATATCCCTGGCCTTCTTCTTTAATTGCTATCCTTAACGGGCCTTTGCTGAGATCTTCATAGACGATGTGTAGCAGTCTGTGACATCCGAGAATTTCAAGGTTTACTTCCGTTAGACAAATCCGTTAGTTACGTTATAAGTGTTAACTTAGTAACTAATGCTTAACTAGGCCGAATACGTCCACGTCCTTTGGTTGATCACCGAACCCGCCCATATGTGCTATGTGTTCATTTATTAATGTCATTATGTGCAATGTGATTTAAACGCATGATTTAATATTATGAATAGCATGACAAATTGTAAATCCTTGATTATGTGAAAATTGCCTAAGTTGTGCAGCCAGCGAAACTACCGGGCGAAACTGTAGTGTCGCCCGGTAGCCAGCTAAGCTAATCAATTAAATCGTGACCAGAGCCAGTTTCGCCTGGCCAGCGAAACTGCCAGCGAAACTAGCCTCTGATATAAATAATCTTAATAAACCCTAGTTCTCCCATTTTGCCTCATTTACACAAAAACACACACACTCTCCTGAAACTTCTGGACCAGCTGATTCCAGCCGAGAACCACCAAGAACCAGCTATCATTCCGAGTTGTGAAGATCATCCATCGATCCTAGATCAACCGTGAGTCCCAAAACCACCATTTTTATGCTTTTCTATGTGTTTCTTCATAAAGCATGCCTAAATCTCTGTGTTATCGTTAGATCTTCTGTAGAAATGCTTAGGAATGCTAGATCTATCATAAAGTTTGCAACTTTACGTTTGAAATCCAACCATGATAGAGATCTATGCTATTTAGGTCACTTTAGGGTTTTAAATGCATTTTGGTGATTTGATGATGAAAATGCATGAATAAGGTGTTAAAACTTGTTGTTTGATGTTGGTAAATGCCTATGTATGCTAAACAATGAATTGCATGAAGTATGGAAGCTGTTAGGTTGATTTTTAGGCTGATCCGTATGTTTTTCGCGACCAGCGAAACTGTTAAGTTCTTTGGGCGAAACTATACAGCGAAACTGTATAGATCTCCCTCCAGCGACACTGTGCTGGCGAAACTGTAGTGTCGCCCGCGTAAACTGACCAAGACCAGCTCGAACGAAATTACCGAGCGAACCAACCTGAACGAAAGTTCAAACCAGTTTCATGCGAAACTAGGCTAGCGAAACTGTGCCAACAGTTTCGAGCGAAACTAGCCTAGCGAAACTGTGTCATCGGGTACTGCCTAGCGAAAGTGCTGCCCGTGCACACAGCGAAACTGACTAGCGAAACTGCTAGCGAAACTGAGACCAGAATCCAAACTTGTGTAATTTGCTTGAATATTATGCCATGACTTACATGATTATGCTACGATGATACATGCTTTGATTTCTGATGTATATGAACCCTTGTTTATGATCAACCATCGGTGTCGTGTGTCTGTATGTCGAGTCATAGTTCCAACGTGCTATGTTATGGGCCATAGTGACGTTAAGTAAAGATTAGACACAAAACTAATACCTAAGACCTAAACGTGTTCATAGGTCTTCATTAAGCAAACTTGGATTATTATAGCAAGTGTAGCAGTGCAACCCAAGGTGAGTGTCACTAACCCGATTACCGTGAACCCATTTGGGTCACACCGAATAACTAAATAAAAACGATGCTGACAACTTCGAGAGTGCTAGGCACCTCCCTGATGAACTTGAAAACTTGGAGTGCTCGGCACCCACTTGATGAACTTGAAGTGCTTTATGGGAAGCACTTGTGAATTACTTAAACAACTATTTCTGAAACGAAACTGAAAACACTTTTGAGATTCATGAGAATCCAGTAAACCTTTTTAATATGGCTAGTGTAGGTTAAAGTCTAAACCACATGATATCACATGATTTCTAAGGATGCCTTGAAAACTTAAAAGTCCTCAACTAAATTGTACCATTAATTGTAAAGCGAGGGGATGTTGGGTAGATCTACTGGAGTTTGACAAACTCCGCCCCGTGGCACGGGGAGTGCACGGAGGTACAATATCAGCCTATCTGACCGTGATCCCGAGAGGACACGGGGGAGGCAAAACCGCGATGACGTAGGTCCGCAGTTCTGATGGCACGGCCACTACAATAATTTATGGTCAGTTTTGGTACAAACTTCCTTAGTGCATGGAACAACGGATTAGCTACCCGCGATATCGGTTGAGCACTTTAACTATACAAGACTAGTACATACCCGATAACGTAGGTTACGGACAATACTTTTATTAAACCTCAATACTATGATTTTGGTTATCACAAGCATTGCTTTTCACAAATAAATTGTACGTAAGAATACGTTTACACGATTATGATTTATGAGACCGGGCCACTGCATGACAAGCCCACTGTGAACTCACCAACCGTTAGGTTGACACTTGCGTGGTTTAAACTTTTGCAGATCGCTGAAGAGTATCCGGAGCAGGTTGACATGGCACAAGAAGATGTTTATTTTTACTTAAACTAAACTTGGGAATTTAAAACAATGTTTATGTAAAGCACGTGGTTAGTGCTAAAGATAATGTTTTCCGCTGCGTACTGTTAAACTGTTTTATATTATTAATGTTTGGACTTTACTCTGATTCGTTTAGTATTTGTAACTAATGGTTGTGGTCCTGGTCTAGTCGCACCCCTTAACGGTATAAACTCCGTTAGTGGTTAATTTGGGGGTGTGACAGATTGGTATCAGAGCCATAAGTTGCAGAGAACTGGAATCATTTTGAAAAACGATTTGGAAACTGCAACTTGAAACCTTAGTTACAAACGAACAAACAAATTTCCAAAACCAAAAATAATCACGTGCCAACCTGGGATACTCGCTCTGCTGTGTAAGTAAAAGCTTAGTACGTATGTATATATATATATATATATATATATAATATATATATAGACCGTGTCTAGGAAGTCTAACGGAAAACCTTAGGGAAAATTTTCACACACGAATACGAAACGCGAACGCTAATGCGCGCACTATGCCGGGGGAAAGCGACAACGAAACGATGCTACGCGTTACGTCCTGATTTCTACTACAATGACTACGCCGACGGTGACTTTTATGGGAAAGCCGACTTTCGACGATAGCTACTTACGACTTACGACGTTCTCCGACGACGCCTCGATTTTGCACGAAAAATTTTTCTGGACTAATAGTGGGATAACGGGAAATTGTTAATATGCATATTATGGGATATGTATAAAGTATAATTGTGACTGAACACTGGCTACTTTAACTGTCCAGCAAGATGTCTGGAAGAGGACACAGAAGGAACAACATTAACATGACGCCTGCACAACTGCAAGCAATGATTAACGAACAAGTGCAAGCCGCGGTGGCAGCCGTCCAAGCTGCATATGCCGCTCAGGGTAATTATTATGCCGGTTAAGGCGCAAAGCGAATTATATTTGACCTGTTTAAATTTGAAAACCCGAACTATTTATGCATCAGGAAACCAGCATCACTGCACGTTTAAGTCCTTCATGGACTGCAAGCCGATAACGTTTTCTGGCGAAGAAGGAGCGGTGGGACTCCTCAGGTGGATCGAGAAGTCTGAAAAGGTCTTCTCCATGTGTAATTGCCCGGCTGAAAGCAAGGTGAAGTTTGCTACTGGTACCTTTGAGGGAGCTGCTCTCTCCTGGTGGAATGCCGAAATCCAGATGATTGGGATTGATGCGGCTAATAACATGCAATGGGAAGCGTTTAAGGAACTGATTATGGAGGAGTACTGTCCCCGTGACCAAGTGAAGAAGTTAGAGGGCGAATTCTTGAATCTGAAGATGGTTGGGTCTGAAGTTGAGCAATATACTGCGCGTTACCATGAGTACGCGGTCTTGTGCCCCACAATGGTTGATGCTGAGTTCAAACGCATTGAGCGTTATCTGGAAGGCCTCGCGCCTCAAATCAAAGGATTAGTGACTGCCAGCAACCCCGCAACCGTGCAGCAAGCCATCCGTTTGGCTCACAAACTTACTGATCAGGAGGTTGAGAAGGGTACACTTCCTGCAAAGGCCACTGAGAAGACTGCCCTTAGTGGCAAGAGAAAAGCTGATGATGAAGCTCCTGAAAACTCCATGAACAATCAGAGTGTTGGAAACAGCACTGGGAGGTCCTATAACTCCCAAGGTCAAAGCAAGAGGTCTGGGAACAACAGTGGTAACTACCGCCAGGGCGGCAATGGGCAAAGCAACTACAGGGGTAACCTGCCTTTGTGCAACAAGTGTGGGAAGCATCATGCTGGTGTTTGTAGAAAGAACCTGAGCTGTGAAAGGTGTGGAAAGAAAGGCCACGAAGCAAAAGACTGTTGGGCAACTCTACCTGAGCAACAAAACCGCCAAAGGCAAAACAACAACAACAATCATGGCAACAACTATGGGAACAACCGTAACGGGCAAGGAAACAATCAGAACAATAATGGTGGAGCCCGTGGCTGTTTTGAATGTGGTGCTCAAGGCCACATTAAGAGGGACTGCCCGCAGCTGAGAAGACAGGGTAATGGTAATCAAGGAAACAACGGTGGGAATGGTAATGGTGGAGGTAATGGCAACGGGAATGGTAACAATGGGAATGGTGGAAATGGCAGGGGAAGAGCTTTTGTCATGGGTCAAGGTGAAGCTCGCAACGATGCCAACGTGATTAATGGTAAATTTATACTTGAATGGTTTCTTTGCTACTGTATTGTTTGATTCTGGTGCTGAAAGAAGCTTTATTTCCACTAAATTTGCTAAGTTAATTAATGCTAAACCAATTGCCTTAGACGCTAAGTATGTGGTAGAGCTAGCAAATGGTAAACTTCATGATACGACTCAGATAGTTAAGGACTGTAAGTTAGAACTAGCTGGCCATACGTTAGGAATCGATCTTATGCCTTTCCCGATTGGTAGTTTTGATGTTATAGTAGGAATGGATTGGTTATCTGAGAACCGAGCTGAAATTTTATGTCAAGAAAAAGTGGTTCGTATCCCACTCAAAGGAGGTGAAGTGTTAACGGTCCAAGGTGAAAAAGGTGGAACAGTAACTGGTATTATCTCGTTTCTCAAAGCTCAAAAGTGCCTTCGTAAAGGTCACTTCGCGATTCTTGCAAACGTCACCGATTCGACACTTCCCGAGCGCAGAATCGACGACTACCCGATAGTCCGCGACTTCCAAGATGTATTTCCTGAAGATCTGCCTGGTTTGCCTCCATTTCGACAAGTAGAGTTTGGAATCGACTTAGTTCCTGGAGCGTCTCCGATTGCACGCGCACCTTACCGTTTGGCAGTAAGTGAACTCAACGAACTCTCCTCACAACTTCAAGAGCTACTCGACAAAGGGTTCATTCGTCCAAGTTCGTCTCCGTGGGGAGCACCAGTATTATTTGTTAAGAAGAAGGATGGAACGTTCCGTATGTGTATTGACTACCGAGAGCTTAACAAGGTTACGATCAAGAATCGGTATCCACTTCCTCGAATCGACGATCTCTTCGACCAGCTACAGGGTTCGAGCTACTTCTCAAAGATTGATCTACGGTCTGGATATCACCAACTTCGTGTTCGTGATGAGGATGTCCCCAAGACTGCTTTCAGAACTCGTTATGGTCACTACGAGTTTTTAGTTATGCCATTTGGGCTAACTAATGCGCCTGCTGTATTTATGGATCTGATGAATCGAGTGTGCAAGCCGTACCTCGATAAGTTTGTGATAGTCTTCATTGACGATATTTTGATCTACTCCAAGACAAAGGAGGAACACGAGGAGCACCTACGACTTATCTTGGAATTGCTCCGCAAGGAACAGCTTTACGCCAAGTTTTCGAAGTGCGACTTTTGGATTCGCGAAGTCCAGTTTCTTGGACACATTGTCGATCAGAATGGGATTCATGTCGACCCAGCTAAAGTGGAAGCTATTAAGAATTGGCCTACCCCAAGAGCGCCGACCGAAATCCGACAATTTTTGGGACTTGCCGGATATTACCGAAGGTTCATTAAGGGTTTCTCACAATTGGCTCAGCCCTTAACAGCTTTAACGCACAAAGGAGTGCAATATAGATGGGGTGAAAAAGAAGAACACGCGTTTCAAACTCTTAAAGATATGCTATGCTCAGCTCCAATTCTCGCGTTACCCGATGGGATTGACGACTTTGTAGTTTACTGTGATGCATCCATTCAAGGACTCGGTTGCGTGTTGATGCAACGGGATAAAGTGATTGCCTATGGGTCCAGGCAACTGAAGGATACTGAGAAGAATTATACAACGCATGATTTGGAATTGGGAGCCGTTGTTCATGCACTCAAGATTTGGAGACATTACCTCTACGGAACAAAGTGCACAATATTTACCGACCACAAAAGTTTACAGCACATCTTTGATCAGAAGGATCTCAACATGCGACAACGACGGTGGGTCGAGCTACTGAATGATTATGACTTAGCGATTAAATATCACCCGGGAAAAGCCAATGTTGTGGCTGATGCATTAAGTCGGAAAGAGTATGAAAAGCCTCGACGGGTACGAGCGCTGCAACTTACCATCCACACGGGATTGCCGGATCGGATCCGCGATGCCCAACAAGAAGCTTTAAAGGAAGAAAACTTCGCAGCTGAAGCACTGCGAGGGGTGGATGGTAAATCTGAGGTGAAGTCTGATGGACTCAGATACTACAACGACAGGATTTGGGTTCCTTTACTTGGAAATCTCCGTGAGCTCGTGATGGACGAGGCTCACAAATCAAGATATTCGGTGCACCCTGGATCGGATAAAATGTACCAAGATTTGAAGAATTTGTATTGGTGGCCGAATATGAAAGCCGACATTGCTCGATATGTGGCTAAGTGTTTAACATGCTCAAGGGTTAAGATTGAGTACCAAAAGCCTTCTGGGCTATTACAGCAACCAAAGATCCCAGAATGGAAATGGGAGGATATCTCCATGGATTTTGTAACGGGATTACCTCATCGGTCGAATCGACCGGATGCGATTTGGGTTATCATTGATCGGTTAACCAAATCTGCACACTTCATTCCAATGAAAGAAACTGATAATATGGATAAGTTAACAAAGCTGTATATTGACCGGATTGTGGCACGTCATGGAGTGCCTAAGACTATTATCTCTGATCGAGATCCTCGATTTACTTCCCGATTATGGCAATCTATGCAAGAAGCACTGGGAACCAAACTGGATATGAGTACAGCTTATCACCCGCAGACCGACGGACAGACGGAACGAACTATTCAGACTTTAGAAGACATGCTCCGAGCTTGCGTTCTTGACTTTGGTAAAGACTGGGAGGCTCATCTTCCGTTGGTGGAGTTCTCCTACAACAACAGTTATCATTCAAGTATCGGTGCTGCACCTTTTGAAGCTCTTTATGGCAGAAAATGCAGATCGCCCGTGTGTTGGGCTGAAACGGGTGAGAAAGGACTCACCGGACCGGAACTCATTCATGATACAACTGAACGGATTATTCAAATCAGAAAACGGATAGCCGCAGCACGTGACAGACAAAAGAGCTATGCCGACAAACGCCGTAAGCCTTTGAAGTTCGAGGTAGGCGACAAGGTGCTATTGAAGGTATCTCCCTGGAAGGGAGTGATACGCTTTGGAAAGCGTGGAAAGTTGAATCCTCGCTACATCGGACCGTTTGAAATCATTGGTGAAGTAGGCCCGGTGGCCTACCGATTACAACTCCCTGCAGAACTCGATGGAGTTCACAACGTATTTCACGTTTCGAACCTAAAGAAATGTCTGGCTGAAGACACTGAAATAATTCCTTTGGAGGAATTGGAAATTGACGAACATTTGAGATTTATCGAGCAACCGGTAGAAATCATGGGACGCGAGGAGAAAGCCCTCAAACGTAGCAAGATCCCGATCGTCAAGGTGCGATGGAACTCAAAGCGTGGACCTGAATATACTTGGGAACGAGAGGATCAGATGAAGAAAAAGTATCCTCACTTGTTCGAGCAAACGTCCACGGAAACTCAAGGTATGATTTAATTTTGGGGACCAAAATTCCTGTAACAGGAGGAGGATGTGACGACCCTAAAACTTTTGCTTTCTTTCCCCAGCGACGACAGCCGAGGCTACAAACGCTACGACGCAAGAATAATTTTCGGGACGAAAATTCCAATTACAAGGGGATGATGTGACATCCGAGAATTTCAAGGTTTACTTCCGTTAGACAAATCCGTTAGTTACGTTATAAGTGTTAACTTAGTAACTAATGCTTAACTAGGCCGAATACGTCCACGTCCTTTGGTTGATCACCGAACCCGCCCATATGTGCTATGTGTTCATTTATTAATGTCATTATGTGCAATGTGATTTAAACGCATGATTTAATATTATGAATAGCATGACAAATTGTAAATCCTTGATTATGTGAAAATTGCCTAAGTTGTGCAGCCAGCGAAACTACCGGGCGAAACTGTAGTGTCGCCCGGTAGCCAGCTAAGCTAATCAATTAAATCGTGACCAGAGCCAGTTTCGCCTGGCCAGCGAAACTGCCAGCGAAACTAGCCTCTGATATAAATAATCTTAATAAACCCTAGTTCTCCCATTTTGCCTCATTTACACAAAAACACACACACTCTCCTGAAACTTCTGGACCAGCTGATTCCAGCCGAGAACCACCAAGAACCAGCTATCATTCCGAGTTGTGAAGATCATCCATCGATCCTAGATCAACCGTGAGTCCCAAAACCACCATTTTTATGCTTTTCTATGTGTTTCTTCATAAAGCATGCCTAAATCTCTGTGTTATCGTTAGATCTTCTGTAGAAATGCTTAGGAATGCTAGATCTATCATAAAGTTTGCAACTTTACGTTTGAAATCCAACCATGATAGAGATTTATGCTATTTAGGTCACTTTAGGGTTTTAAATGCATTTTGGTGATTTGATGATGAAAATGCATGAATAAGGTGTTAAAACTTGTTGTTTGATGTTGGTAAATGCCTATGTATGCTAAACAATGAATTGCATGAAGTATGGAAGCTGTTAGGTTGATTTTTAGGCTGATCCGTATGTTTTTCGCGACCAGCGAAACTGTTAAGTTCTTTGGGCGAAACTATACAGCGAAACTGTATAGATCTCCCTCCAGCGAAACTGTGCTGGCGAAACTGTAGTGTCGCCCGCGAAACTGACCAAGACCAGCTCGAACGAAATTACCGAGCGAACCAACCTGAACGAAAGTTCAAACCAGTTTCATGCGAAACTAGGCTAGCGAAACTGTGCCAACAGTTTCGAGCGAAACTAGCCTAGCGAAACTGTGTCATCGGGTACTGCCTAGCGAAAGTGCTGCCCGTGCACACAGCGAAACTGACTAGCGAAACTGCTAGCGAAACTGAGACCAGAATCCAAACTTGTGTAATTTGCTTGAATATTATGCCATGACTTACATGATTATGCTATGATGATACATGCTTTGATTTCTGATGTATATGAACCCTTGTTTATGATCAACCATCGGTGTCGTGTGTCTGTATGTCGAGTCATAGTTCCAACGTGCTATGTTATGGGCCATAGTGACGTTAAGTAAAGATTAGACACAAAACTAATACCTAAGACCTAAACGTGTTCATAGGTCTTCATTAAGCAAACTTGGATATTATAGCAAGTGTAGCAGTGCAACCCAAGGTGAGTGTCACTAACCCGATTACCGTGAACCCGTTTGGGTCACACCGAATAACTAAATAAAAACGATGCTGACAACTTCGAGAGTGCTAGGCACCTCCCTGATGAACTTGAAAACTTGGAGTGCTCGGCACCCACTTGATGAACTTGAAGTGCTTTATGGGAAGCACTTGTGAATTACTTAAACAACTATTTCTGAAACGAAACTGAAAACACTTTTGAGATTCATGAGAATCCAGTAAACCTTTTTAATATGGCTAGTGTAGGTTAAAGTCTAAACCACATGATATCACATGATTTCTAAGGATGCCTTGAAAACTTAAAAGTCCTCAACTAAATTGTACCATTAATTGTAAAGCGAGGGGATGTTGGGTAGATCTACTGGAGTTTGACAAACTCCGCCCCGTGGCACGGGGAGTGCACGGAGGTACAATATCAGCCTATCTGACCGTGATCCCGAGAGGACACGGGGGAGGCAAAACCGCGATGACGTAGGTCCGCAGTTCTGATGGCACGGCCACTACAATAATTTATGGTCAGTTTTGGTACAAACTTCCTTAGTGCATGGAACAACGGATTAGCTACCCGCGATATCGGTTGAGCACTTTAACTATACAAGACTAGTACATACCCGATAACGTAGGTTACGGACAATACTTTTATTAAACCTCAATACTATGATTTTGGTTATCACAAGCATTGCTTTTCACAAATAAATTGTACGTAAGAATACGTTTACACGATTATGATTTATGAGACCGGGCCACTGCATGACAAGCCCACTGTGAACTCACCAACCGTTAGGTTGACACTTGCGTGGTTTAAACTTTTGCAGATCGCTGAAGAGTATCCGGAGCAGGTTGACATGGCACAAGAAGATGTTTATTTTTACTTAAACTAAACTTGGGAATTTAAAACAATGTTTATGTAAAGCACGTGGTTAGTGCTAAAGATAATGTTTTCCGCTGCGTACTGTTAACTGTTTTATTTATTAATGTTTGGACTTTACTCTGATTCGTTTAGTATTTGTAACTAATGGTTGTGGTCCTGGTCTAGTCGCACCCCTTAACGGTATAAACTCCGTTAGTGGTTAATTTGGGGGTGTGACACAGTCTTTCGCCTCCTGCTGATCGCTGTGGATAGTGACCACTCCCAGGGTGTTGGCAGTTTTACGCACTGATTTTATGTCGAGGGGACAACTTTCATGTTGTGAATCCAGGGTCTGCCCAGGATGATGTTATACCCGGACGGAGCATCCATGACACAAAAGCGTTTCATCGAATTCACCCCCTCAATATAAACCGAAAGCTTCACTTCTCCCAAGGTGTTCTTTGTTTCGCCACTGAAACCTACGAGGACCGTGGATTTGGCGATGACTTCATCCTGGGTACCCCCATCTTTGTCAATGTTTCTAGTTGAATGATGTTGATAGAACTGCCCCCGTCAATCAGGATCATCTTCACGAAGTGGTTGGCTATGTAGAGCGTGATCATGAGCCCATCATGATGAGGCTCCATGACGTTGCACCTGTCTCTTCACCAAAGGTAACGTCTTTCACATCCGCTCGTACTGAGGCTTTGACTGACTTCCTGGGTAAGTCTGACTTGGTCTCCCTTGCGTGCCTTTTATCTGTAGAATAAGAAGTACCACATATATCAGATCCACCAGTAATAAAATAAATTACCTTTGCATCCGGGGAAGGGGATGCGGCCCGCTCAGGATGTCCGCGTGATCTGTCTGCATCCTGGGTTTGGTCAGCATCCCTGGATTTTGCAGGCTGGTCAGTGCCCTTGGATTTATCTTTCTTTCTCCCTAAGAGCTCCTTCTAGAAACCTGTGCTCAACAGGTAACTGATCTCTTTGCGCAAAGCTATGTAATCCTTGGTCACATGGCCAAAGTCTTCATGGTACGCACACCATTTTGACTTATCCTTCCAGGACGCTTGTTTATCTGTCTTCCTGGGACATCTCGCTTTGTCCCCCAAGTCCTGCATAGCGTTAGTCACACCTGTAACATTAGTAGCAAAACATAATTCGTTAAAAGTAGGATACTCTTCATCATCCTCGTCTTCACCCTGATCGACCCTGTTAACCCTTGGATTATCAGGTCTGGAATAGGGTTTAGGCCTCTGGGACCTAGGATGCACTGGTTCTGACTTCTAGTTGGAGGAGCCCTATCCTGGGACAGCGTCCACTTTTTCCTGCACTTTCTTGTCCTTCTCAAGTCTCATGAAACGTAGGGCCCTATGCCTTACTTAAACAAGCCTGTGACAGAGCTTCATCACGAGATCTTCATAGAAGGGTGAATCCTTCTTGAGGCCCATTTTGAACGCGTGGATAGCGGTAGCCATGTCCATGCTGGGGATATCCAGGGTATCCTTGCCAAACCTGTTCACATAATCCTTGAGAGACTTGTTAGCATTCTGGGTAACCCTGTAATGATCACTCGTCAGTTTTTCGAAACTACGACTACAAGAGAATTGGTTATTGAATAAGTTAATTAAATGAGAAAAGAAGTGATAGAAAAGGGTGGAACACTCAGCAGCCATTTTAAGGCCGATCCTGTGAGTGTTGAACCAAAACCTTTACATAGGCATGCCTCCTTGATTTCATGGTGTATGTAGATCACTTCCATCCTCTCCATATACTGGGCCACGTGTTCTTCCAGGTCAGTTGTGCCATCGTACAGCTTCATGCTGGGAGTTTGGAATCTCTTGGGTATTTCCACGTCACATATTGGGGGAGCAAACCTTGAAAGTCGATGACTCGCCGGTGCTACTTCAGGGATAGAATGCACCACCCCAGGAACACTCGAGATCATTTCTTTTAATTTCTTGAGCTCCCTGGCCACTGCTGGGCTAAGACCCGCGTCCTGTATAGATTCATTAGTATGAGCATCAAGATTAGAGGTTCCGAGAATGCAGCATCTTGGGTAGCGGTGCCCCCAGGATTCGCGGCGGATTCTCTGAATGTAGACATCCTGGGTCTGTCTGCCAAGGTAGTATAAGCAGTAGCAAATGCAGGCCTTGGGTCTATGACTTGAATGTCATCTGCTAGACTAGATCCATTCCCAGGACTGTTGTATTATAACCTTCTAGCCTGGACAGGAGACACTGGTGTATGATCCACCCTGTTCATTTCCGACCTCAACCTGGCTACCTCTCCAAACATATCCTGATTCACTTTTTGCTGTTGGTCCATGTACTGTTGCACCTTTGTGAATATGGTGAGGAGCTCATCATTGGAGACCAATACTAGGATTTCTTCGCCACGTCCCGATCCTGTGACACCCTGATTGACAGTCCTGCTAGTGTTGCGGTTCACGGTAGTCATTGTTGATGTGGTAACCCGTGGCGGTGGAGGAGGAAGGATAGTGCTAGTTGTAGAAGAAGTGCTCGCAGGGGTAGTCGCATTCGAGGTACTTGGTTGTGTTGCCATTTTTTTATAGATTTTCGTAAAAATTAAGTTAAAGACGAATCTAACAAGAGTTTGGAAAAAGATTGACACCAATTTCCCCATGCTGGGCGTCAAATTGTTTTGGCTAAAAATTGTAGGGCTAAATTTAGTAACCAAACTAGTTTGTGAGGTATGGTGCCCTGGATGTTAAGTTTATGAAATCAGATTTGCTTGTTAAAATTCAAGGTTAGAATAGGCTAAATAGAAACACTCCCTGAATGCAACTAAGAACACCGAGATTTGTAAGGGGGAAAATCACTTAACCCTTGGATGTCTCCAAAGGCCGCCGGCATAAAAAACTCCTTGGCAACGATAACACACGTTGCCCGTTTATTCCAATGAAAAATAATCCGAGTACAAGTGTTTGTGGCTTGTTTGCTAAGTGGTAATGTGAGTACAGGTGTGAGTTCGAGAGCAAAAGTCCTCTCAAATGAGCCTAAGCCACTGTATTTATAGTACAAATAGGCTAACTAACTATCCGAATTTTCAGGGATTGAGTCTTTACCTGATTATGACCGTTATAGTCCGAGTTTTCAGGCATCTACACGCTTTCTAACTGACTTAACGCGTTCCCCAAGCTTGACTTGGTCTATTAGAACGTTGCTAATCGTGCCTGGTCAACTAACACGTGATAAAAACAAGGATTGACCCAGGATGCCAGATATGTCCCAGGATGTTACATCTTCTTTGTGATCGTTTGGAGACCTGGTCACCTGATTTGTAGGGATTCACTCTGAATATCAGGGTTGACTGAGCTATCAGGAATGTTAGAGCCTTCTCTTGCACTCAAAAGCCTTAAATATAGGATTCTTAACCGAAAGAGTCCTTATAGTCTTGACTCCAGCCGATATCTCGGGATTTCCTCCTGATTTTTAGTTGAATAAGTCCTTGTGAACGTTAGAGAGAAGTCTTGCACTTATTAAACACGTGACAATTATGGATTAGTATAATCGCTAGTACCCAACATGCTGGGGTCGTTCAGCATGCCTGACTAATCCAGGGTACTACCGTTGTCCCAGGATGTCAAAACTTTCGTGGATCATGCTTTTGTCCCAGGATGCTTAAACTGTCCAAGACACGAAGAATCCTCCAGGATTCTGGGAAGTCTCCAGGATGATCCATCCATGCTAGGATTCTAAGACTACCCAAGATGTTAGACCAGAATTTGGGCCCTAACACTAATAGTATGAGTTCTTTTTTGTGATGCATATATGCACCACAAAAAATAAGCGAAACGTTACTTTTTCTAAAAAAATTAATAGACTTAAAGATAACATAATTTTAAGACTTTTTGTGCAAATATAAAAAAAGTATTAACGTATGAAAAAATTATAGATGTCTTAATATGTGTTTTTAGGTTTTAACAAAAAAAATGATGTTTACGCACGATCCTTCCCTATATATATATATATATATATATATATATATATATATATATATATATATATATATATATATGGAGAGGATCATTTGAGAACCAATTGGGTTTGAGAACTAAAAAGAACTAATTTGAGCCACAAGTGTATTTACATGTATCCCCCCTCCCATGAATTGTAGTGGTCCCCCCCTGAAATGTGTGGTTGAGATTTAGTTCTTAAAAGTTCTCAAAATATAAAGTTCTCATTTGAACCTAAACCTATATATATACATATATATATATATATATATATATATAGGGGAAGGATCCTGCGAAAACCCTTTATATTGCGAAAACGCGAAAACCAATATTAAAACCTACATAACTTCTTCATACGTTAATGTTTTTTCATTAAATTGGCGCCAAATGTCTTAGAATTACGTTATCTTCAATTCTGGAAACAAATATTAAAAACAATTAGCGGTTTTTTTTCCGTGTGATACACATGTGTATCATCATCATTACTACTACACAAAAACGAATTATCATGTGTAAAAACACTCTTTATGTTAAAAACATATTAAAAACACTAGTAATGTATACCACATAACTATAAGACTTATGGTGCAATTTCCTTTTAAAACTAGATAATGTATACCACATATATGAGGGTTTTTTTTTGTGTGTACACATGTGTATCATTAAAAAAACACAAAAAAATTACAGAAATATAACACATATGGTGCGTCTTAGAGAAAACAAATATTAACTCATACTAAAGTATGAGTTTTTTTTTGTGGTACACATGTGTATCACAGAAAAAAATAAAAAATAAAAAAAACGTTAACTTTTTATTTTTTGTTTTTCTAGAATTAAATATAACATAATTATAAGACTTTTGGTGAAAATTTTTAAAAAAATATATTAACGTATGAAAAACATATGTTGGTTTTATTTTTTATATAAGGAAATCCCCCCCCCCCCCCCCCGTGAATTTGCTTGCTTCCCCCCTGAAATTAGTGGCTCAGAATGATTCTCAAACGTTCTCAAATAAAAAAGTTCTCATTTGAACCTAACCCTATATATATATAGGGTTAGGTTCAAATGAGAACTTTTTCTTTTGAGAATTTTTTTTTGAGAACCATTCTGAGCCACTAATTTTTAGTGGGGAAGCATTCAAATTCATGGGGGGATTTCCTTATATATAACTTGTGGCTAAAAATGGTTCTCAAAAGTTCTCAAAACCAATTGGTTCTCAAATGATCCTCTCCCTATATATATATATATATATATATATATATATATATATATATATATATATATAAATATATATATATATAGGCGAGGGATCCTTTGAAAACCCACTTTAGATGTGAATACCCTACAAACCCTAATGTCCCGTTGAGAAAAAATATAAAAAATACTAGATTGTATAACATCGATTTTTTAATTCAGGGCTAAAAAATGGTTAAGAAATCATGGATAGTTTTTTTTTTAAATTCCGATAAAAAATGCTTATTTCCCGTTCCTGGAAATTTACATATGTAAAAAAAAAACTGGTGAATTTACATATGGATAAGAAAAAAAACAGGGTGATTTACATATGTGAAAAAGGTAAAAAAAAGTTTTATAAAAATATAAAAAAAATCCGCTAGGCGGTTTTCTATTTTTTTTCACCAAAACTAATAAAAATGTATGTAGAATCCATCTCAAAAATAAAATAAAATTTTTTATTTTTTTATTTTTTACATATGTAAAAACCGGGTTTTCAGAGTTTTCACAACAAAAGTGGGTTTTCACTAGACCCTTTTCCTATGTATATATGTATATATATTGTTGGGCTATACATTGTGAGACATGAACATTAGACTTGGGCTTACATTGGATTGGGACTGTTATGAATACGATATGGGGTTGATGGGCCGGTTCTCTTTGGTGGGTTTACGATTATGATTAGGGCTTTTGTAGGGTAGTATAAATACCCATGTAATTGATGTTCAAGACCAGTTATAGATTACGATTTTCAGCTTCCCTGTTGTAATTACGATCATGAACTCATCTATAGAAGATTGATCTAGTTTCATTTAAGATTTGATTGTGTTGCTTTGTTCTTCATCTAATATCAAGTCTCTTTCATCATCTTCTTCTTGAATCACTCACAAACAAGGATTCCGCACTTGTTTGTGTTTACGATATCGTGAACGATTGTTGTTTCGGGACCAACAATTGGTATCAGAGCTAAGAATCATCTGATTAGAGGTTCCACGATATTAGATTCGAGTGTTTGGCTGGAAAAAGTGGAAGATTGTTGCAGTTTTTGGTGTTTACGACTGTTTCTGGGCTGTTCTTGGAGTTTATGATCGGTGTTCTTCATCCTATGTGTATATATATATATATATATTGTTGGGCTATACATTGTGAGACATGAACATTAGACTTGGGCTTACATTGGATTGGGACTGTTATGAATACGATATGGGCTTGATGGGCCGGTTCTCTTTGGTGGGTTTACGATTATGATTAGGGATTTTGTAGGGTAGTATAAATACCCATGTAATTGATGTTCAAGACCAGTTATAGGTTACGATTTTCAGCTTCCCTGTTGTAATTACGATCATGAACTCATCTATAGAAGATTGATCTAGTTTCATTCAAGATTTGAGTGTGTTGCTTTGTTCTTCATCTAATATCAAGTCTCTTTCATCATCTTCTTCTTGAATCACTCACAAACAAGGATTCCGCACTTGTTTGTGTTTACGATATCGTGAACGATTGTTGTTTCGGGACCAACAATTGGTATCAGAGCTAAGAATCATCTGATTAGAGGTTCCACGATATTAGATTCGAGTGTTTGGCTGGAAAAAGTGGAAGATTGTTGCTGTTTTTGGTGTTTACGACTGTTTCTGGGCTGTTCTTGGAGTTTACGATCGGTGTTCTTCATCAAATCTGGGTTTACGAGCTGCAAGAAAGAGATTACGACTTCAAGATTGGATTTTTGAGTGTTTACGACCACGTTTACGACTCAGTACTGTGTTTACGACTTCAAGATTCAAACTTTGGGAGTTCACGACTACGTTTACGGTCCGGAGGAGATTATGACCGAGTTTACGATTCGGGGTGTGTTTACGATAGGGTTTATGATCTGCAAGTGTGTCAAAATCGTAAACAGGTGTTTACGATCGGAAACCCTTTTGGACTAATTTTAAATTTTCCTAAGCTTTCATCATGGATTTTGAACCAAGCATGTACCAAAAACTGGACTTTGAGATTGGATCGACTACCCGTCCTCCCAGACTCACATCTGTTGATAACTTCCTTGAATGTAAATATAGATTCCAGAACCATTTGAAAAGTGTTGATCTGAGACTTTGGAGATCAGTTGTCAATGGACCATTCATTCCTACTCACACTAAAGCAGGAAAGGTTGGAGTGGTGAAAACTGAAGCAGAATACTCGGATGATGATTGGGAAAAATGTAACAAGGATGAGAGAGCATATGCTATCATGACAATGGCATTGACTCCGGAGATTGCACAAGGGTTTAATAAGTACAAGACCGCAAAGAAACTCTGGGATTGACTGGTGGTTGCATATGAAGGAAATCCCGATATCAAGGCAAGCCGCAAACAAATGCTGAAGCAGAAGTTCAACTTGTTCAATCACATTCAAGGAGAGTCATTTGAAGCTTAAGTTCAAAGATTTGTGTCCTTAATTACTGAAATGTCAAGCTATGACGTTAAACCCGGACTGGAGGACAAAAATTTGAAACTATTGAACAGTTTGCCCAAGTCCTGGAATACTAACATTTCAATAATCAAAGACAACAACAAGCTGGATGAGTTGACTGTTGATGAGCTAATTAACAAACTGAAGTCAAAGATGATTGATGATAAACAAAGAGAGCTGAATCATCTAAGTTCACTTAGCATGGCGGGAAAATTGAATCAGGCACTCATATCTAAAGAAGTAGGCCCAAAACAGGCTGGAAGTTCATCTAGCAAATGATTCAAGTTCAAACACAAAGTCAATTGCTTTTGTGGCTCGATCTCAAGCAAATTCTAGTGGAGCGGTCAACCCTGATGAGGCAAATGCCACAAATGATCCCAACTTTGCACTTGGAATGGGATTCATGAACAGTATCATGCCCTTATGGCTGGAACTTTGGTGCCTGCTGAGATGTTGTCAGGTGAGCTGAACCAGATTAATCCTGAAGACGTGGAAATGCTTGATGTTTCCTGGCAAATGGCAATGGCAGTTTTCCGCGCCAAGAAGTTTATGGAAACAACTGGAAGGAATGTCTGGAAGGATTAGGATAAGATAAGAATGGGTTTTGATAAGAGCAAGCTCCGATGCTTCAACTGTAATGAGTACGGACACTTTGCAAGGGAATGCACCAAGCCAAAGAAGGAGAAACCAGAAGAGAAGAAAGCTGGAGATGGTAAGGGATAGACAGAGACAAAGGCTTTGGTAGTGCAAGATTGTGGGGAATATCAATGGGCTTCACAGGTAAAGGAACTCAGTCTAACTCGTACTATGATTGCTAAGATGGAGAATGATGATGATGAGGAGCATGCATTTGTGGTCACTGAGGAGGAGAACCTGGTTGAAGACAAGGAGGCATTTGCAGCCAAGGGTGACAACACAAAGGTATGTACTAATCGCACTTGACTCCAAGGGTGTGCCCAGATCTGTTATGGCCTGGGTACCCGACTCTAACTGATCTTTGATTCATGTAGGGATAGCCGAGAAGAACTGTCAACAATCTCTGGTACGTTGATAGTGGTTGCTCTCGACATATGACCGGAGATTTGTCGCTTTTGGATGAGGTTCAAGATTTCAATGGAGGAGGTGTATCTTTTGCTGGTGGAGTAGGTGGCAGGATTAGCAAGAAAGGTGTGGTGAAGAATGGCAGCTTGACGTTCTCAGATGTGCATTATGTGGAAGAGTTGTCACATAGTCTGCTCAGTGTTTCGCAGATTTATGATCGAGAATATTTTGTGTTGTTCAATAGTAAGGAATGCATTATTCTCAAACCTGGAGTCAAGATTCCTAAGTAGTGTATCTTGATGCGTACACCAAGGTGAGGAAATTCTTATCTTCTAAACATGTGTAATCCTCCGCCATCTAATGTGGTCTGTCTTATTTCAAAGCAAAATGAAAATCTGGCATTGTTATGGCATCGTTGTCTGGGACATGCCAACATGAAGAATCTAACTAAGCTGGCAAAGGGAGAGCATGTTAGAAACCTCCCCATCAAGGACTTCACATCAATTGAGAAGTGTGTTGCATGTGCTAAAGGGAAGCAGCACAAGTTACCACATCGTTCTAAAATGACAAACTCTATTTCGTCCATGTTGCAACTTCTTCATATGGATCTCTTCGGCCCAATGAAAGTGCTAAGTATCAGCAAGTTCTCATATTGCCTGGTGATAGTGGATGACTTCTCTCGATTTACTTGGGTGTTCTTTTTGTCAAACAAGTATGAAACTCCAGCACTTGTGAAACAGTTTGTTACTCTCATAGAGAATCAGATGAGCAAGAAAGTGAAGGCAATAAGATCAGACAACGGAACAGAGTTTAAGAATGCTGAATTAAATATGTTCTGTGGAAAGAAAGGTATAAAAAGGCAATACAGTGCACCTTACACACCTCAACAGAAAGGTGTTGCTGAAAGAAGAAACAGAACACTCATTGAAGCTACAAGAACTATGCTGTGTGAAGCAAGATTGCCAATTTTCTTTTGGGCCGAAGTAGTGAACACTGCTTCTTATGTGCAAAATTGGGTACTTTTGAACAAGCGGCATGAGAAGACGCCTTATGAGATTATTTATGGAGAAAAACCAAGGGTGGGGTACTTGAAGACTTTCAGGTGTCCTTGCACAGTCTTAATTCAATCTGATGTGGGGAAATTCGAAGCAAAGGCTGATGAATACTACTTTGTTGGGTATTCTGCAAATAGTGCTTATCGAGTCTACAACAAAACCACCAAAGTGATAATTGAGGCATTCAATGTTGACTAGTTGGAAGACAATCCGACTGATGCTGGAACTGGGCCAGACTGGATTTTTGATTATGGGTCATTGTTTGAAGGTTTCAACTTCTCAAATATGTTTCCTAGTCTGGGAGAAGAAGAAGACATCATTGCTCAAGCTCCTGAAGTAAGGCCATCTGTGGAAAATGTTAGTGACCGTGTATCAGCAACAGCTCCTAAGGATGATAATGTGGATGTTTTAGAATCTTCAGGAACTCATGATGATCAGAAGGAGTCAAAAACCCAAGGTATGAATGATAATGTGAATGATACTAACCTGCATGTTTCTGTTTCAGTACCAGATGTTCAAGCCACAAGAAACAACAGAGATCATCCTCTCAGCAATGTGGTCGGACCAGTGTCAGCAGGTGTCACTACAAGAAGCCGCGTGGGTGACATCAACTTCTGCATGTACTCATGCTTTATCTCTCAGATAGAGCCTCCAAATGTGATGGTAGCTCTTAAAGATCCAAGTTGGATGGAGGCTATGCACGATGAATTGAATCAATTTTCAAAATTGGGAGTATGGCATCTAGTGAAAAGGCCTAATAATAAGAAAGTTATACCCACAAGGTGGTTGTATAAGAACAAGAAAGATGATACAGGTGTGATTGTGAGAAACAAAGCCAGGTTGATTGTTCAAGGTCACAGACAGGTTTACGGGGTTGATTATGATGAGGTGTACATACCAGTGGCCAGATTGGAAGCAATTCGAATATTCCTTGTTGTAGCAACATATCTCAACTTCACAGTGCATCAGATGGATGTGAAGACAGCTTTCCTCTACGCTGAAATGAATGAAGAGGTTTATGTGGCTCAACCGCCAGGGTTCGTGGATGAAGAGCATCCAGATCATGTGTATCTTTTGGATAAAGCTTTATATGTTTTGCATCAAGCTCCCCGCACGTGGTATGAGACTCTGTCAAAGCACTTGGTGGAAAATGGTTATACTAGGGGAATAGTTGATCAAACTCTGTCCAGAAAGAAGGTAAAAGATGATATCATTATGGTGCAAGTGTATGTGGATGACATCATATATGGGTCTACGAATGAAGAATTATGCACCGAGTTTGAGGATATCATGAGAAAGAAATTTGAGATGAGTGATCAAGGGGAGATGAACTTTTTCCTGGCATTATAAGTGAAATAAGATGAATCTGGGATTCTCATTCATCAAGCAAAATATGTGAATGAGATTCTGGAAAAGTACAAGATGCAGGACTCCAAGCCCATCTCCACTCCCATGGCATCCCGGCCTCTTTTGACAGTAGATGCAGATGGGGAATCAGTGAGTGAATTCATGTATTGGTCAATGATCGGTTCACTCATGTATTTGACAGCAAGCAGGCCAGATATCATGCATGCAGTGTGTGTGTGTGTGTGTGCATGTTACCAGGCTAATCCTAAACTCTGTCATTTAGCTGCTGTTAAACGTATGTTTAGGTATCTGAAGGGCAGGCCTCGGCTTGGACTTTGGTATCCTAAGAATACTGATTTTCAATTATTTGCATTTACTGACAGTGATTCTGGAGGTAGTGATCTTGACAGGAAATCTACAACTGGTAGATGTCAATACTTGGGAGACAGACTCATCTCATGGCAGAGCAAGAAGCAGCATACCGTTTCCAAGTCAACTGCAGAAGCTGAATATGTGGCAGCCTCAGCTGGATGCTCACAAGTAGTATGGATTCAGAATCAGCTCACTACTACGGTATGGAATTCCTTAATACTCCAATTTTTTGTGATAATGCTGCTGCCTTGCAAATTGTCAAGAATCCTGTTCAACATTCCAAAACAAAGCACATAGATATCAAGGTACATTTCATTTGTGATTGCTATGATAGGAAGTTGATTCAGCTTGAAAAGGTAAACTCCGAGCAAAATGTTTCTGACCTTTTCACAAAACCTCTTCCTCGTCCAAATTTTGAAATGTGTGTTGAAGGCCTAAGGATACTTGCCTTAAAGGAATGTTCTGATCAAAACTCTTTGTACATATTTTGTTTTTATTTTTGCTTTGGTATTTATTTGGTTTATTCAATTATAAAAAAGGTGTTTATGTTTCAAAAGCCTCATAAAAACAGGGGAAGAAATGTTATAGTTTCAGAAAATATGAAAATCTGTTTGAGGTTTTTATGAAGTCTTTTGTGTTTGTCTTGAGTTGGTAGGAAGTGATATAAATGTCCAAGAAAATCGGAGACTGGCACGTGTAAGGCTGAAGTGAAAGATTGCTCAAAGATGATATGTCGGTAAGCTCAACCCAAAACTATGATCATCAATGTAAGTGCAGTAAACTTAACTTCTATATATGTTTAGTTTCCCGTCCTAGTCTACATGGTTTAAAAAAACTGAGTCCCAGCAAAAATGGGTTGAGAGTGGTATCTACCTAGTATTCACTCTCTCACACGCCATGTTCTGCTTTTATGACAACACCACTAGAAAAGAAAAAGAAAAAAAATTAAAACAAAAAGAAAAAATGAAAAGAAAAAGAAAAATAATAAAATAATTATTTTGTTTGGTCTTCTCTGCGTGCTTATGCGGCAGACCTGATCACCAACTGATAATTAAGGAAATAAGTAGTAGTCATAACGGTATTGCCTGGTTCCTCAAGTTGGGGGTTTGTGTATCCCCAATAAACTCTAAGGTTGGGTAGGTTTTGCTATGAACAATTGGGTGTGGGGACGGTTAAACATGACGGTAATATTGTACCATAATTAAGCAGTTCAAAATGACTTGATGTGAGTTTATGCAGTCAAATATTCTGGCAATCGTCTAGAGCGTCGAGTAACAGAAGCTGAAAAGGGTTATTCATTCAAAGATAAGTCTGGTTTGATTCATGAAAAAACATCAGCTTCAAGGCAAGTATATCTTTTTGTCTCGGTAAAATGTTAGATTTGTTTTATATTTTTTTTATTTTTTATTTTTTTAAGTCTCTGACTGTTTAAAGTTTGAATTTTCTCGATCAAGATCAGTTTCTCGGGGTATGAGTCTGAGGGGAAGTGTTGTAATTCTCAAATTTTAAAAAAAAAAATTAATTAACATTTTTTCAAGAGAATTATCATTTAAATGAGGTTTGGGAGTATTTAAAATGTTTTCAAAACTTGAGGGGCCTTTGTGAAACATCTTTTTATCAAAACCCTCAAGACCCCCATTTCCGATCCCTTGTTTACGATCCCAGCCTCTTTCTTCGATCTGCGTTTACGATCCCTTCGCCCAAAACCCTAACCGCCGCTCTTCCTTCGCCGGGAAACCTCATCCCGTCCACCACCGACCACCTATAGTGGAAACCGAGCACACCACCACCCTCGCCTTCTCATTCCGACCCAGATACACACAACAATCGACTGTTTTCCCTTTGATTCATCGGTTTAATACCGGTTCTTCGTGCTCTTACTCTCTCGGTTGCTAATCTACAAAGTCTTCAAATTTCTTGTCGAATACTCAAGATTGGGAGTCGTTTCTGTGTTTACGATTGTTAAAAGGTAGTTTTAGGTGTTTCTATTGCATAAATGTTGAGTTTTGATGAGTTTCATGAAGTTGCAGGTACAAAAATGGCGGATTTACGGTGTTTACGACTAGCTTGAGGAAGAAGATGACGATTCGCATTCACGATCGGGTTTTCGATGTAGTTTACGATCGACGTTTATGATGGATTGTGTTTACGATCGTCTATGATTACGATTGTTGGTGTTTACGATTGTTGGGTGTTCACGACTCCGATGTTTACGAGTTGTTGTTGTTTACGATCGGACTTTGCATTTACGATTGGACCAATATCAGACTTCTTTTAACCCGATCGTGAACCCATAAATGGATCGTAAACCCACTTAAAATTTGATTTAAAATCATAAACACTTAAGTAAACACAAAATGTCTTTTAAAATCTTATCAAACTTAATTTTTGTAAGATAAAATTGAACGTGTTGATTTTAAGAATGTGGTTTGTTAGAATTGTGGTTCAAAATCAAATTCTTTCCTTTGAAAGTTTCAATTGATGTTCTTTTTTAAAATTAAAAGGATAATCTGATAATTAATTCAACTTCGAGATGGTTTTAACAAACATAATTGCTCATTGGTTTGATTAAGCCTGATGCACTTGTCTAGGTTTCTCAGATGGCAGAAGAAATGATTGATGAGGAAATTCACTTTGAAAGAGATCACTGCATACCTGCTTATCTTGATGACCCTCCAGAGAGACACATGCATTTGTTCTACTCTCTTGTTGCTAGGATGAACGTGTGCAAAATCAATCATGCCCTCAGGACAAGCCTGCTGATTGATGAACAACTTGTGAGAGAATTTTGGGGAACTGCAAGGGCGAATCTCGATAAAACAAGGATCACAGCTGCGGTTCAAAACCGCAGAATCGAGATCGTAGAAGAAGATATTCGCCAAGGCCTGAATATAAATGATAAAGATGAAGACACAATGGAACATTCTAAGGGTGCTGGGTTAGAGGGTGCATGTCTCTTGGGATATGAAGGAAAATTCCAACCGATCTTCAAGAAGCTTTTGCCACACTACTGGAGGTGTTTGGCACACTACTTACAGAAGTCGTTCTTGGGCAAGAGAACAAGCTTTGATCAGCTGAACAAGGTGCATGGGAGAGCATTTGTTGCACTGGCCTTGGACTGGGAGTTTAATTTTTCAAACATGATGCTGTTGGATTGGGTTGGTAATGCTGATTTGAGTGCAACATGACTCCAAGGTTTGTGCATATGGTGGTTTTGAAGAAGTATCCAATGATTCAAGAGAGGGTTGAGAAGCTAGATATAAAGTTTATGGATGACAGTGTGTTTGGTCTGCAAACACAAGATAGAAAGGGAAAAAGCACTTTTCAAGGAAGGCTTGAGTGGACCAAAAGAGGTGTTTTCCCTGAGGTTGCAAGGGAACAAGATGAAAAAGCAGAATCCGAACGTGAAGTACATCCAGTCAATGTGTCTGTGGCTGAAGGTCATGATGTGTCAGCAAATGTTCCTGTGAATGTTCAAGGAGAACCTGAGAATATACCTTCGGATGAAGAAAATGTGATGGATGACATTATCGTGGAAAATGAGAATCTGACAGACGACATTTATGGGGACCTAGGGCCAATCAGTCACAAGAGAACAAGGGATGACTTGAACTCTTCTTAAAGCAGTGGTTCAATTCCACAAGAGTTGGACGCTGATTTTGCTGTTGATGATGTGCTTACAGAACCTATTCCTGTGCATGAACCTTCACCGAGAAAGAAAGCTGATCCAAGAACTGTCAGATTTAAATTCCAGAAGACAAGCTCAAGCCTGATGGTGTTTGAATCATCAGGTGCAAATGTTCAAGATGATGAAGTGTCTGAGCCTGCAAATGTTGAGAGCACATTTCAGGTGATGATCAAGCTGATATTCAAGAGCCAACTCCAACTCATACTGAAGGTCCTATTCTGAATGAACATAGCCCAGTTCATGAGGAAAGGCAATTCTTCGATGTGGATAGTACGTTTGTTGAGCCAAGCCCTGTGAGAGTAAACTTTTCAACTGAATCAAGCCAGCCTCCCGTCATACCAAGCTTTCGTCCTTATCCAACACTTGTCGGAGAGAGTGTTCAAACTGGTGATCTCCCCGTAGACCTTCGAATAAGTGCTGATCCTCAAATCAACTTCCTTCGATCTCAAAACAGGAGGAGAGGGGGAGAGATTAAAGAACTGAAGGAAGAAAACAAGAGGTTGAAGGAGAAGGAGAGCAAGAATGAAGGCAGTATTGGATTTTTGTATGCAGGATATCTTGAACAGAGGAAGAAGTTGGAAGATTTGAAGGAAGCTGATGGTTCAAACATTCAGAGTTCTTCTCAAGGTGGGAGAAAGTGAAATTGACAAAAGGGGGAGCCGTGAACCTATTTTGTGCTGGCACTACGATGCTGAGAATAAGCTGTTTACTGTAATTAGATATGGCTATAGTCCAGTGGAGTACTACAGAACTCGTGGTCAATTTCCCTCTTGGACTGAGACAGAGATGAGAAATTTGCTGAGGGCTCCGTTCATCAACAGATGGATGAATGCTCATGGAGACCTTGTTCGTAATAATTTGATGAGCCATCTTGAAGAAAACTTTGCTAACTTTGACCTCAAGCATACAAGATGGGTTCAAACTGGAACTGATCCTGTCACAAATGAGCCTGTTGGAGAAGTGAGGCGACCACCCACCAAAAGAACTCGAGTGATCAACATGTTGGACGAGATTGAAGATGGTATGCTTGTGAAGAATTTTGATAATTGGTTTTATGATCCAACAACTCATGAGGTGGTGGTGGCTTGCAGAAGATGCGAGAATTTCGCTTCTATGATCCAGTTGACTTGCCGAGGTTTGGAGAACGTGATATCAAGCTCCTGGCCACCCAACCTATTCTAGGTAATGAACTTGACTTTGAAAATGCTACAAGGGTGGGAATCTTTCATGGAACAGCAAACCGGATTGTGGAGCGTGGATGGTGTTCAAGGAAGGAGTCTCACACCTTCCGATTTGATTTGCTTTTTCCTTAAACAATCTAATGGTTCATTCCTAGGGGAAGATTGTTGGGTTATACATTGTGAGGCATGAACATTAGACTTGGGCTTACATTGGATTGGGCCTGTTATCATTACGATATGGGCTTGATGGGCCGATTCTCTTTGTTGGGTTTACGATTATGATTAGGGCTTTTATAGGGTAGTATCAATACCCATATAATTGATGTTCAAGACCAGTTCTAGATTACGATTTTCAGCTTCCCTATTGTAATTACGATCGTGAACTCATCTATAGAAGATTGATCAAGTTTCCTTCAAGATTTGATTGTGTTTCTTTGTTCTTCATCTAATATCAAGTCTCTTTCATCATCTTCTTCTTGAATCACTCACAAACAAGGATTCCGCACTTGTTTGTGTTTACGATATCGTGAACGATTGTTGTTTCGGTACCAACATATATATAGTCAAAGGTTCATTGTAGACCCCTTGAAAAGTGTAGACCCCGTAGACCCCTATATTGTTCTACAAAACTCACTATATAAAACTCACTAAAAATTATAAAACTCATTGCTGTTAAATTTGGTTTTTTTTAAATTTTTTTATTTTGTCATATTTCTATCTTTATATTTTAATTTAGGGTTTTATTTATAAAGTTTTTAGTTTTTTCTTTATTTTTATTTTCTTAATTTCAAATTATAATTTTCAGTGAGTTTTATAGAACATCGATTTTTTAAGTTGCAGTGAGTTTTAAAAATATTGAGTTTTAAACTTAAGAGTGAGCTTTATAATTTGTAATGAGTTATATAATTTTCAATGAGTTTTATAGAACATTGATTTTTAAAGTTGTAATGAGTTTTAAACACAACAGTGAGTTTTAAAACTCAGCAATGAGTTTTATAATTTTTAGTGAGTTTTATAGAATAATACAATATTTTTTTTAACAACAATTATATTTCAATGTGTCCAACAACTTTCTAGGTTTTCTTTTTTATTTTTAAAAACTTATCGCATAAAAAATAACCAAACTCAACATCAATGAGTTTTATAATTTTAGTAAGTTTTATAGAACAATATAGGGGTCTACAGGCTCTACAATGAACCTCACCCTATATATATATATATATATATATATATATATATAGGGTAAGGATCCTGCGAAAACTCTTTTTTTTTGCGAAAACCTAAAAACTAACACTAAAACCTTCATAACTTTTACATACGTTAATATTTTTCTATGAAACTTGCACCAAAAATCTTAAAATTCTATTGTCTTTGATTCTGGAAAAGAAATTGATATTTCGAAAAGAAAAAAAATAGTCCACATGTGTATTATTAGTGCACATGTGCACCATTTTCATTAGTACTACACAAATGAGAATTGTTATGCGAAAACATATTGTTTAGGTTAAAACAATTAGAAAAAACTAAAATATTCATAGAACTAATGATAATTCTACATATGCACTATAACTATTAGTTATAGTGCACATGTGTAGCATAAAATTTAAAAAATTTTAAAACGTTAAATATATTTTCAGAGTTAAAGATAACACAATTATAAGATTTATGGTGCAATTTCTCTTTTAAAATATTAATGTATACGACACGTATAAAGTGTTTTATTATTAGTGCATATGTGCACTAATAAAAAACCACGAAAAACTAACAAAAGTATAACCTATTTGATGCGATTTTTCTAAAAAAAAACATTAACGCATACTATATGTATGAGTTTTATTATTAGTGCACATGTGCACTAATAAAAAAACGACGAGACGTTAAAGTTTTTTTTTAATTTTTTCTAGAATTAAAGAACTCATAATTCTAAGGTTTTTGGTGCAAATTTTAAAAAAAAAAATATGATCGTATGAAAAAAATTATGAAGGTTTTAGTATTAGTTTTTAGGTTTTCGCAAAAAGATGTGGTTTTTACATGATCCTTACCCTATATATATATATATATATATATATATATATATATATATATATATATATATATATATATATATAGGGTAAGGATCCTGCGAAAACTCTTTTTTTTTGCGAAAACCTAAAAACTAACACTAAAACCTTCATAACTTTTACATACATTAATATTTTTCTATGAAACTTGCACCAAAAATCTTAAAATTCTATTGTCTTTGATTCTGGAAAAGAAATTGATATTTCGAAAAAGAAAAAAATTAGTGCACATGTGTATTATTAGTGCACATGTGCATCATTTTCATTAGTACTACACAAATGAGAATTGTCATGCGAAAACATATTGTTTAGGTTAAAAACATTTAAAAACACTAAAATATTTTTAGAACTAATTATAATTCTACATATGTACTATAACTATTTGTTATAGTGCACATGTGTAGCATAAAATTTAAAAATGTTTAAAACGTTAAATCTATTTTCAGAGTTAAAAATAACACAATTATATGATTTATGGTGCAATTTCTTTTTTTAAATATTAATTTATACGACACGTATAAAGTGTTATTTTATTAGTGCACATGTGCACTAGTAAAAAACCACGAAAAGCTAACAAAATTATAATGTATTTGGTGCGATTTTTCTAAAAAAAATATTAACGCGTACTATATGTGTGAGTTTTATTATTAGTGCACATGTGCACTAATAAAAAAACGACGAGACGTTAAAGTTTTTTTAATTTTTTTCCATAATTAAAGAACTCATAATTCTAAGGTTCTTGGTGCAAATTTTTTTAAAAAATATGATCGTATGAAAAAGTTATGAAGGTTTTAGTATTAGTTTTTAGGTTTTCGCAAAAAGATGTGGTTTTTACATGATCCTTAAATATATATATAGCTAAAAGATCCGTGTAGACCCCTTATTTTTTGTAGACCCTGTAGACCCCTTATAAAACTCAATAAAACTCATTAAAACTCAATAAAAATAAAACTCAGTTTTGTTAATTTAGTTTTTTTTTATTTGCGATAAGCTTTTAAGAACAAAAAAAGACAATTAAAAAAGAAAGAAAAACGAAAAAACATTAAAAATTGAACATTTTAAGACAATGAGTTTTAAAAATCAATGAGTTTAAAACTCAATAAACTCAATAAAACTCAGTGTTGCGTTTAAAACTCATTATTTTAAAACTCATTGTCTTAAAATGTTCGATTTTTTTGGTTCTTAAAAGCTTATCGTAATAAAAAAAACCAAATTTACAACACTGAGTTTTATTTTTATTGAGTTTTATAGGGGTCTACGGGGTCTACAAAATTTAAGGGGTCTACACGGAACCCTTCCCTATATATATATATATATATATATATATATATATATATATATATATATATATATATATATGAAGGATCATGCAAAAACCACATGTTATTGCAAAAACTCAAAAACTAATTAATGAGAGGCGTAAACTTTTCATGCCACCTAATTCTATTTTTCAACTTTATATACATCGACCTCCATCCCTGCGACTTATCTTCATATCCCGGCTTCTTTTCATCTCAAGCGATTTCCCTCTCCGGCGACCGCTTACAATATCCGACCAATCTCAGACGGACGCCAGACGAACCTTATAAAGGTATGAGAATTTGTTTCCATATCCCTTCTCTCTTCTCTATTCTCGGTTGCCTTCTAGAATAAAAAAAGTCAAACTTTTTAGAGTCACATACACATTTTTCATAAATCAATCCGAGATTATTCCAGTTTCATCTCCACTATCCAACTCTGTAAACAACATTTCAAGTGTTTTAGAAGATTCATAGTTCCTCAATTTGACTATAATCTAGTCATCCAGAAGTCTCACAGTAATGCACGCAAGGTGTTCGATGAAATGCCTATGGGAAACTTAGTACTTTTTTATGTTTTTTTTTTTGTACCAAATTTGATGTTTTTTTTTTGTTGTATTAGGTTAGGTGTCTACCTAACAATAGATGTATTCAATTGATGATTATACTCATAACAACGACGATGCTACACATGTGAAATAATGTCTATAGGTAGGTTTTTCAAACTTTTGAACTTTTTATATAGGTGTTTCATATGTGTCATACGCGCCTACATGTGTTTAACTTTGTTAACTCTTTGAATTTTATCACTTTGAATTTTATATGTATTACACATGTGCATTAATCATCCAGGACAATATAACTATCATTACTCTTTCTCTAAACACTTTGAAATATTTCACACAAAACTATGTTGTGAGTATACTACATATGTCACACCCCAACCGAAGGCGGAATATGTCGGGGCGTGATGGTTGCCAGATGCACACAACTCAATGTAATGTTGAGATATTCTTAATTAACCAATTCCATCAAGATATAAATTATACATTATAATTCAAAGGAAATACATCAATTTTACAACAAATAATTTTGTCAAGTTTAGGTCACACTACGTCCGCATGCATCCTAATGTGTCATCAACAAGCTAAGCATCAACAATCAACAAAACTTGCAACATGAATAAAAAGGGTCAACCACGAATAGTTGGTGAGGAGACATAGGTTTAGCATACTGCATAGATTAAAACATTGTGATTCAATGAGTTAAGTGATAATATCTAATTATGATCAGCAAGTCATATAAGTGATGTGCAACAAACCTAGTGTGACACCTCGTTCGAAACATGTCAAATCTCTCTCCGTTGACTTTGTAAATTCAAATATTCATACGTTTTAATTATATGATTAACTGGATTAGTTTTAATGATTAACTGATAACTGATTTAATTCCGCGTTTGTATACCTGTAAAATATGAAAGTTTTCATATTTTAAATATGGAACTTCAATAATAAAAATTTGACGATTTACATTTTAACAAAACTAACATAAACTGTTTCACTTTAAAACGTTTAGTGAATTTAAAATATGATAAAAACATTTCGTTGTCAAGACTTAGCCAAACGAGGAACCCGTTAAACCTATTGGGCCCGGTTAAGCCCAATAAGCCCAGAACAATCCGAATAAACCCGAAACGTTATCCAATAACCCGACTCGACCAGCCGGATCACCAACCCGAACCGGAGGCCCGACCTGCGGCCCAAATGGCCTTGGGAAGAACCCGATCCCTCCCTCCTTTTCAGCCCACTCGAAGAATCGGCCCAAACCCGATCCACCTTACTCGCGGCCAAGACCGAAAGACCGGCCCACCCTCTTTCGAATCCGTTTGGGCTTCGGCCCAATCTCCAAACCCTTTTATTTTTAATTGATTGGCCCACAAGTTTTTATAAGGTTTTAGCCCACTACAAAATTTTTATAAAAAGAACCCACTAATCTTTTATAAAGATTTTGGCCCATCAACTTTTATAAAATACCAGCCTTATAGTTTTAATATACTTGGGTTATATTTTAAAAAGTTATGATTTTTAACCATCACTAAGCCCTTCAAAATTTATAAAAGTCTTCACTTATATGATGACTTGAGCAAGGTTTATAAAAATTAAAACCTCCTACACATACTTAGTGATGAATGAGAGCTTGACAACACTCCTACTCTATGAGGTGATTAGTTGTCATACGGGAAAGTTAACAATTGGTTAATAACCCAAGTTTGGGTTATAAGAGAAACTCACCACCCCACTTGTCCTCCACACCTCAACCATCACACTTCCCCTCTTCCTTGGAGCTCTCGGCCGACCCCCTCCCCACAGCCCTTGCCGCCGGACCACCACCGCCCACCCTCCTTCCCGCCGGAGACCATCGTCGGACCACCGTCGGACCACCGCCACCCCTTAAACGATTTTTCCTCTCTTCTTGTGAGTCTTCTAACTCACTTCTACACCCAAATAATGCCTACAAGTCTTGATAATAATAAACCAACACTTACATCTTTGATTAAAGCATCTAATCTCTCTTCTTTAACCCTCACTCCTCTTCATGATCTTAAACATCTTCTTGGTGTTCTAAGGAACTTAAAAGAGCCAAAATATGGGTGAAACACTTGGAAAAATCAATGGAAAGTATCCAAGTGCACCAAAATCATCATATTTAGTTGTGAAAAGAAGCTTGCAGAAGCTAATTCTAAAATTTCAGAATTAAACATTGAAATTTTAGATCTTCAACGACAAGTTAAAAATTTTAAAAATTCAGCCTCCTTTGCAAGTTTCCTGTGCAAAGATGAAACTTTAAAAGGAGTGTTCAAAGAGTCTGGCTGCAATTCAGTTCCACCATCGATTGTTCATGGTTTGGAACCAAATGAAACTGAGACCAAGCCATCAATTGTGTTTGACTATTCCAAGTTCACTAAGAACTTAATTGGCTCATCTGATAGACACATAGGCACTTATAAGAAAAAGCCGGTCAAACATGTGTCAAAACCAAACCATGATGCTCCAAAATAAGCTGAATCTAGTGACTCTGCGGTTGAAAAACCTGTCACTGAGACTAAACCAAAAGGTGGTGTTAAATTGATACCTTTGGAGGAAGCCATGAAAATTAGAGAAACTGAAAAGAAAATGGAAGAGTTTGAAAAAGAAAAATTTGTCAAAGTTCGTGATCTGTTTTATGAAAAGGATTCAGTAACTGAAAGCAATCAAACCACACCTGATGTTAATTCAATTCCGGTTCCTCCTCCTAGATCGGTGAATTTTAGTGGAGTCGGTTTTCGTTAAATTTTGAAAATTCTAAGGTCAATCAGAAGAAACCTCAAAATATTCAAAAGCATGGCAAGAAAAGTGTCAACACATGTGACACCAAGTTTGGAAAATCTGATGATAAACTAAAAAGTAAAACTGAGATTGGTGAATCATCCTCTCAGAAAATGAAACTGTATTGTCTCAAAAGTAGTGATACCATTTTTTCCGATGAGATGTTCCCACTGTGTTGTGTTGATCCAACACGAATTGCTAAAGTTTTCTATGCTGAGTCTGAAGAGAAAGATGTAACTGATCATGGAAATGTGGAAAATATTTCATTACTAGATTATAAATCCAGATCACATGATCAGAGCTCTCACAACAGATCATACTCTCCACAAGCTCAAAGATATCATAAATTTAACTCAAAGTCACAAACTTCAAATTACTCACCAAAGAGTTTTTACAACTCTGATGGTCAGTTTTCTTCAAAATCAAACAGTTTTGACTATGAATCATATGGTTTTTGTGAAGACTATAATTTTATGATGACTTTGTGCAATTTGAGCAAAATAAAATCAAATAGGTCAAATCAAAGGGTTATTCTGATCACTATGGAGTGGATGAGTACGGGTTCTTCGGGTATATTAGTCATTTGTTTAAACCTCTTCCGATCTCCAAATACGGAGGTTTAAGACCAAGGTACCCAAGAAAGTTTTTCAGCCAATGCATGATGATAGCACCTCAGATGAATTTGGAAATGGTTTTCCTATGGTCTTTATTGATCGTATGAGGTATTATCACTGCTATCAGCGTGGTCATCTATGTAATAAGTTGAAAATGTGAGAGCTTGGATTGTCTACTCAATCTAGCTATTCGGAGATCAAAACGTAATTAACCGATTGTTTTATTGATCAAAGATGAACAATTACAACTAGTAAACAGTCAGAATACAGACACAGAGAGACACTGTAAGAAACACACACTTAACAAAGCTCAGACTCTCACTCGTAACTAGAACAAAGCTCAAGCAACCTATTTATATCGATTGGCCGAACCTCGTCCGAACTCCAGGTTCAGCAGGTCCGAACTCCTGGTTCGGACCAGGTTCGGCAGGCAGTAATCCTTGCCTTAAACCTTGGACTTGAACTCTTGGATATTCACACGACATTATCTGATTGGATACTTCACACGACGCACAAACTATGTATCAACAAACTCTCCCTCGTCGTGTGCAATATCACTTTAACATCTTCAAAACTGTATCTTCAATCAAGCTCCCCCTCAAGTGTAGAATTCGTTTGTCCAATTAAATGAAGCTTCGAACAAACTCTCCCTCAACTTGATCGTAACTTGATCTTGAATACTTGACGATGTTTAGTGTATCTCTGGTCTTTATCAACAATTTCAGAAGACTTGAAATTGTGATATCTTGCACTTTAGCAAGCTGCTCGATCATTTAAATAATCTTGGCGCAAAACGTCTCTTCGAGACTCCAAGATATGATTTTGAAATTTTGATTTTGTATCACGTGTTGATCAGATCAAAAATAAAGCATAAACAAAATCTTTTTGCCTTTTAGAAAGTTTGTATCAAAACAAACCTAAAATCTTTTTGACTTTTCAAAAAATTATGCTAAAACACACCAAAAATCTATTTGTACTTTTCTTGAACTAAAATGAAATGCAATACAAAATCAAACTCTATTTTTGGTATGATAAAGATCACTATATGGGATCATACTGAACATAACACACTGAACTACATTTCAATTTCGATTAATTGAAGCACATAAGTTATGCTGATTGCCCGTATAATTTGTCCATCTTAAACTCTGGCAGAATCATACTTATAACATCTGGATATGTTAAGATACTGATTAGATTTGCTTTGACCAATGTATCCCACACTATCAGACATATTCTGACATTTTCTTTATCATTTTCTTTTGCTTTTTCTTTTCGTGTGATTACACTTGTGAATTGTCACAAATGTCACACCCTCAAATAACCACTAACGGAGTTTATACCGTTAAGGGGTGCGAGCAAACCAGGACCACAACCATTAGTTACAAATACTAAACGAATCAGAGTAAAGTCCAAATGTTCATAATAAAAACAGTTTTAAAAGTACGCAGCGGAATAAAAACATAAGTATCTTAGCACTAACCACGTGCTTTAATTACAGAACATAAATAGTTGTTTAATTCCCAAATTAAGTTTAAAATAAAGTTAAGTAACTTCAAGCGCCATGCCAACCTCCAGTGGATACTCCTCAACGATCTGCAAAGGTGAAAACCACACAAGTGTCAACCTAACGGTTGGTGAGTTCACGGTGGGCATGACATGCATTGGCCCGGTCTCATAATCGTATTCATCAACATATAAATAAGTAATAGATTTGCAAAACATTGCCAAGTGTTGAATTACCGAATATGCACTAGTTAAGTAAAAGTTAAAGCGGTCAACCGATATCGCGGGTAGCTAATCCGGTTTCCATGCACTAAGGAAGTCGTACCAGGGCTGAAAGCTGACGTAACAGAGTTCGGCATTTGCCGATGGTTGGTGCCTCCAGTTGTGTCCCTTTTGGGAGGCCCACAACTAAAACAGGCTGATATTGAACTCCGTTCGGCCTCCAGCCGGTTGGTTACACATTTGTGTACCGCGGAGCAGGGTTTGTCAAACCCTTAGTAGATCTACCCAACATCCCCTCGCTTCTCAGATCAACATTACTAAATTGAGGACTTTTAAGTTTTTAAGGCATCCTTAGAAATCATGTGATATCATTTGGTTTAGACTTTAACCTACACTAGTCATATTAAAACGTTTATTCTGGATTTCATCTGAAATCCCAAAAAGAGTTTAAGTGTCAAAATGGTTGTTTCCGGATTTCATTCGAAACCCCAAGGATGGACAGTTGCAAGTGCTCCCCATAAAACACTCCAACTTCCATAACAGGTATCTCATTTGGTAATACCTCAAAATGTCAGCGTTGTTTTTCGTTAAGTTCATTCGTTGTGTCCCAAACGGGCTCACAATTAAAGGGTTAGTGAAACTCACCTTAGGTTGCTCAGCTACACTTGCTAATTAATCCAAATATTGCTTAACGAAGACCTATGAACACGTTTAGGTCTTAAGTATTAGTTTTGTGTCTAATCATTAACTTATCGTCACTATGGCCCATAACATAGCACGTTGGAACTACGACACGACATAACGACACACGACACCGATGGTTGATCATAAACAAGGGTTCACATATTACAGAAATCAAAGCATGTTTCATCATAGCATAATCATACAAGTCATGGCATAACATTTAAATAAGTTGCACAAGTTTGGGTTTAGTCTGGCGAAACTGCTGGAGAAACTGCTAGAGAAACTGGCAGTTTCGCTAGCTAGTTTCGCCAGGAACTGGTTGAACTTTCGTTCAGGGACAAGGTCTATGCTCGGCAGTTTCGTTCACGAGAGACACTACAGTTTCGCTGCACAGTGTCGCTGGAAGGAGATATGCATAGTTTCGCTGGATAGTTTCTCCTAATGAATGCACAGTGTCGCTAGTCGCTAAAAAACCCGTAAATTTGACTAAAAATCTTTCTAACAGCCTCCATACTTCATGTAATTCATTTTCAAGCATACATAATCATTTAGGAACATCACAGGAGCATTTTTAACATCATAAACGATGTGACATCCGAGAATTTCAAGGTTTACTTCCGTTAGACAATTCCGTTAGTTACGTTATAAGTGTTAACTTAGTAA
>JBCNJP010000025.1:35847071-35868497 GCA_039602395.1 Deinandra increscens subsp. villosa
TGCATCAATCCCAATCATCTGGATTTCGGCGTTCCACCAGGAGAGTGCAGCTCCCTCAAAAGTACCAGTAGCAAACTTCACCTTGCTTTCAGCCGGGCAATTACACATGGAGAAAACCTTCTCGGACTTCTCGATCCACCTGAGGAGTCCTACCGCTCCTTCTTCGCCAGAAAACGTTATTGGCTTGCAGTCCATGAAGGACTTAAACGTGCAGTGGTGGTTTCCTGATGCATAAATAGTTCGGGTTTCAAATTTAAACAGGTCAAAATTATAATTCGTTTTGCGCCTTAACCGGCATAATAGTTACCCTGTGCGGCGTATGCAGCTTGGACGGCTGCCACTGCGGCTTGCACGTGTTCGTTAATCATCGCTTGCAGCTGTGCAGGTGTCATGTTAATGTTGTTCCTTCCGTGTCCTCTTCCAGACATCTTGCTGGACAGTTAAAGTAACCAGTGTTCAGTCACAATTATACTTTATACATATCCCATAATATGTATATTATCCATTTCCCGTTATCCCACTATTAGTCCAGAAAAATTTTGTGCAAAAATCGAGGCGTCGTCGGAGAACGTCGTAAGTCGTAGGTAGCTATCGTCGAAAGTCGGCTTCCCCATAAAAGTCACCGTCGGCGTAGTCACTGCAGTAGAAATCAGGACGTAGCGTGTAGCATCGTTTCGTTGTTACTTTCCCCCAGAGTAGTGTGCGTATTCGCGTTCGCATTTCGTATTCGTGTGTGAAAATTTCCTAAGGTCTTCCGTTAGACTACTTAGACACGGTCTATACATATATTTATATATAGATATATATATATATATATATATGTATAGATACGTACGAAGTGTTTACTTACACAGCACAGCGAGTATCCCAGGTTGGCACGTAAAAATTTTGTCCTTGAGAATTTTGTTTGTTTCGTTTGTAACTAAGGTATTCAAGTTGCAGTTTCCAAATCGTTTTCAAAAATGATTCCAGTTCTCTGCAACTTATGGCTCTGATACCAATCTGTCACACCCCCAAATAACCACTAACGGAGTTTATACCGTCAAGGGGTGCGACCAGACCAGGACCACAACCATTAGTTACAAATACTAAACGAATCAGAGTAAAGTCCAAAACATTCATTTCAAACAGTTTCAAAGGTTACGCAGCGGAATAAAAACAATAGTATCTTAGCACTAGCCACGTGCTTTACAAATCATTGTTTCAAATCAAAATCCCCAGTTAGTTTAATGAAAGTAAAAGTCTTCACGTGCCATGCCAACCTTCAATGGATACTCTTCAACGATCTGCAAAAGTGAAAACCACACAAGTGTCAACCTAACGGTTGGTGAGTTCACAGTGGGCATGTCATGCATTGGCCCGGTCTCATAATCATAATCGTGTCAACATATGTATTCGTAATATTTGTTTGTGAAAAGAAATGCTCAGTTATATACGCCAATTCATAAACATTTGTTATTTAGTAAAGTTATTGTCCGTAACAGAGTTATCAGGTATGTACTAGTCTTGTATAATTAAAGTGCTCAACCGATATCGCGGGTAGCTAATCCGTTGTTTCCATGCACTAAGGAAGTTTGTACCAAAGCTGACGATTAAGTATAGTAGAGGCAGAGCCTTCAGCCATTTTGTTTTGCGGACATTCGTCATCGCGGCTTTGCCTCCCCCGTGTCCTCTCGGGATCACGGTCAGATAGGCTGATATTGTACCTCCGTGCACCTCCAGTGTCACGAGGCGGAGTTTGTCAAACTCCAGTAGATCTACCCAACATCCCCTCGCTTTACAATTAATGGCACAATTAAGTTGAGGACTTTTTCAGTTAAAAAGGCAATCCTTAGAAATCATGTGATATCATGTGGTTTAGACTTTAACCTACACTAGCCATATTAAAACGGTTTTCGTTTCAGAAATAGTTTGTTAAGTTTCACAAGTGTTTCCCATAAAACACTTCAAGTTCATCAAGTAGATGCATAGCATTCTAAGTTTTCAGTTTTATCAAGTGGTGCATAGCACTCGTAAAGTTGTCAGCATTGTTTTCCATTAAGTTATTCAGTGTGTCCCAAACGGGCTCACAGTAAACGGGTTAGTGACACTCACCTTTGGTTGCACAGCTACACTTGTTATATAATCCAAGTTTTGCTTAACGAAGACCTATGAACACGTTTAGGTCTTAAGTATTAGTTTGGTGTCTAATCTTTACTTAACGTCACTATGGCCCATAACATAGTACGTTGAAACTAGGACTCGACATACGACACACGACACCGATGGTTGATCATAAGCAAGGGTTCATATATTACAGAAATCATAGCATGTTTCATCATAGCATAATCATGTAAGTCATGGCATAACATTCAAGCAAATTGCACAAGTTTGGATTCTGGTCTCAGTTTCGCTAGCAGTTTCGCTAGTCAGTTTCGCTGTGTGCACGGGCAGCACTTTCGCTAGGCAATACCCGATGACACAGTTTCGCTAGGCTAGTTTCGCTCGAAACTGTTGGCACAGTTTCGCTAGCCTAGTTTCGCCCGAAACTGGTTTGAACTTTCGTTTAGGGAATTTCGCTCGGTAGATTCGCTCGAGCTGGTCTGGTTGGTTTACCCGGCGACACTGCAGTTTCGCTGCATAGTGTCGCTGGAAGGAGATATACATAGTTTCGCTATATAGTTTCGCCCAGAGAACAGTACAGTTTCGCTGGTCGCGAAAAACACATAAATCAGCCTAAAAATCAATCTAACAGCTTCCATATTACATGCAATTCATTATCTAGCATTCATAACCATTTACCAACATAAATCAGTAAGCTTTAACACCTTAATCATGGGTTTTCTCATCCAAATCACCAAAAACACATTTTTGACCTAAAATGACCTAAAATGACCTAAATAGCACAAATCTCTATCATGGTTGGATTTCATACGTAAAGTTGCAAACTTTATAATAGATCTAGCATTACTAAGCATTCCTACAGAAGATCTAACAATATCATGAAGGTTTAAGCATGCTTTATGAAGAAACACATAGAAAACACATAGAAATGGCATAAAGAAAGGTTTTGGGACTCACGATTCGATCAAGGAATCGAATGGATGTTGTCTTGAGGCTGAGATCTTGATGTTTGGTTGTGCTTCTCGACTGATCAGAATTCCAGGAGTGTGTGTGTGTGTGTTTTGGAGAGTATGGTGCAACAAATGAGGCAACTAGGGTTTTATGGGTTTTATATCAGAAGCTAGTTTCGCTGGCTAGTTTCGCTGGTCAGGCGAAACTGGCTCTGGTCATGTGTTAATCGATTGGCTTAGCTGGCTACCGGGCGACACTACAGTTTCGCCCGTTAGTTTCGCTGGCTGCACAACTTAGGCAATTTTCACATAATCAAGGATTTACAATTTGTCATGCTATTCATAATATTAAATCATGCGTTTAAATCACATTGCACATAATGACATTAATAAATGAACACATAGCACATATGGGCGGGTTTGGTGATCAACCAAAGGACGTGGACGTATTCGGCCTAGTTAAGCATTAGTTACTAAGTTAACACTTATAACGTAACTAACGGAATTGTCTAACGGAAGTAAACCTTGAAATTCTCGGATGTCACATCATCCCCTTGTAATTGGAATTTTCGTCCCGAAAATTATTCTTGTGCCGTAGCGTTCGCAGCATCAGCTGTCGTTGCTGGGGAAAGAAAGCAAAAGTTTTAGGGTTGCCACATACCAGCTACGCCTGCCTATCCTGCTAAATAGCATTTATAACGTTTATATGACTAGTAATTCAACTAAGTGTCTGTCCGACAAGACGCTTGTCGTCCTGCTTGAGGAAATTCAAGTCGACGAGACACTGCGACTTGTCGAGGAACCTATCGAGATACTTGACCAAGAAATTTGGAACTGAAGCGTAGTCGCATTCCCATCATTAAGGTGATGGAACTCTAGGCGAGATCCAAAGTACAATTGGGAACGCAAGAACCAAATGCGTCAGAAGTACTCTTGATCTGTTGGGAACGTTACATCCACCAGTGGTCAAGAACTGAATTTCGGGACGAAATTCTTCTAACTGGGGGAGAATGTGACACCCCGTCCAAGAGTCAAGTCAACGCTCCTCACTTTGACTTTAGATTAGACTTATGTCCTTATCTTATCCATGATTAACTATCGGTAACTGTACGTGACCGATGAAAAACCGAACGTAAACTGATTCCCACGTTTGTATTGGAAAACGCGCCCTAATAATCATGAAAGACCATTAAGGAATTAATGGAATTTTAATAAACAAGAAAACAAATATAGAAATATACTTTTTATATCTTCTTAAACAAATGTGTCACGGATATTCACCATCGACACGGGAACATCTTAAGCGATTACGTGACTAGAAACAACTGGGATTCTAATCACTCGTGGTGATCGAGCTTAAAACTGACGCGAACAAACGAAACATCCTTCGTTGCATTCACGCGTACCAAACCGGATCAACTTGAGAAAAACATAAACAAATCATGTCGAACAATGAAAAAAAAACTGTTTATGTGAATCAATATGAAACTTTACAACTTTTGATAAAATCAAATCGTATTTAAAGTTTGTCCGTTGTCAAGACTTAGCCTTTTTGTTCAAACCGTTTCGCCTATTGGGCCCAGTAAGCCCAATAAGCCCAAATCAAAACCGGAAACCCGAAAATTTCACCAATGACTCGTCTCGTCACACCGAGTGTTTTTCCCAAACCGGAAACCCGAACCGCGGCCCGAATCACATTGGGCCGAACCGGCCCAAAACAATTCTTTCTTTCTTATCCTTGCAACTTCCAAACTTTTTTTATTTATCTTGGCCCATAACTCTTTATAAAAATTAACCCATTTAATTTTTATAAACTTTTGGCCCAATTTATTTATTTAAACTTCACCACCTTTTTGGATTAATTCCACTAGGACTTAATCTATAAAAGTTATAATTTTTACAAACTCCTAACCTCCTTATATTTTATAAAAGTCTACATTTTTTATAAAAATAACTAGAGGAGTAACCTCCAAGTCATGGAAATTGTTGGGTTAATGTGGTGTTGACAACACATTATAAACCCTTGGTTAATAACCAAAATTTTCACTATATAAACAACTCACCACCCCACACTTTAACTTGCACAACACCCACAAACTTCTTCTCCTCCCTTTCTTTCTTTCTTTTGGCCGGCCCCTCCAAGAGCCACCGCCCTCCGCCGGAAAACCGCCCCTACCCCGCCGGAATCCACCCCAAGGCCGCCACCATCCTCCTTCATTTTTTCGGTTTTGTTCTCACTTCCTTGTGAGTTTTCTACAACCTTTTTCTTCTATGATTTCTATCACCTTCAACCACCCTAATGAGCCATCAAGTCTTGACAACTAACCACTAATAATCTAGATCTCTTAACCTTTTATTTTTTTCTTTTGAATGCTTTGTTTGCAAGATTAACTAACCCAAACTCACTTCTCAATCTCCATTCTTTCAATCTTTGGTGAAACACATTGTGAATCCTCTTGGATAGTAGCATATGTGCACCTTTATCTTATGAAATCTAAAGATTTCATGGTTAGTTACTTGCAAGATCAAAGCCTCTTCATATTAATAAAAATGGAAAATCTAAGACAAATGATATACATGTTTATTACTTTTGGTCCTAACACAAGTATTTGTGTTAGTAGATTTTATTTTCTTGTCCTAACATATTCATGTTAGTAGATTTTTGATTTATTTTGGTCCTAACATATTTATGTTAGTTGATATATTTGTTATTTCATGTGACTTATTTATAGTTAATAAATATGAACCTTGTTATATTTTGTTTAACTAAGTTACAAGATATGGAAAAATAAATGGACTAAAAATCTTGGACATGGAAAATAGATTTAATTTGACATAAATACTTGGATTTATTACAAGTTTTAACCTTTCTTAAAACTTACTAAAAATGGACATTTTTTTATAAAAGAAATTTTATAAAATCAATCAAGGCAAACAAATAACTTTAAATGTTTCCATGGATTTATTTTCATTACTTTGAGGAATCAAGGTAATTAAAATAGATATTACGTTGCGTAGTAATAAAATCGGGACCGCACGGCGATATACGCGAGAACGTAAAACTTGACATGTTTTTATTGAAACGACGCAAGAGATAGATAAACTTTATAAATCCAAGTGTCGTCATTTAATATTTTTAGCGACGTTTTCAAATAAATACTTCATACACATGAAATATTATTAAATCTTGGAAATGTTTTAAAATATAAAAGTCTTAAATAATTACTTAATTATTTACAAGATTTTGGCCTTCATAATTATTTAACTCCAAATAATTATCCTAACTCATAAAAATAATAATTGACATTATTATTTTGATCCAATATTTAAAACTTGATTACACTGTTTATCTGCTTAGTTACGTTATATTTATTTGACATAAATATAAACTTGAAAACGCGTATTTATTTGTACAATAAATACTAATAACGGGCTTTCCAATCAAATACAAATGGGAATAACGTCAAGACTTGACCGGTATCACTTGGGTAACTTATGTTACTTAAAGGATTGTAGACCTTATGTATATGCCTATTTAATTTATTTAGGGCATCTCGTGCTACTGTTATCTACACTGCTTGCCTACCGTTTATCTGCTGAATCTGTGAGTTTCACGGCCCCTTTTCCTTTTTAACTGTTTTATACTTGGGGGAGAAATCATGAAAACTGATTAAATGCTTTTTACTTAATATTATGGTTTACTTGTTAGCCGTATGACTACTTGTTCTCTTACTGATTGCCCAACTTGGTACATTATCGTTATAAACGTTTGTACAACCGAAAATCCCATCATTAATTGATTTCAATTAGTTCTGTACGAAACGATAGCTAGTGAATAGATCTATTTGGGTTGACAACCCTACCCTAACTGGTAGCTCCAGTTCTGACTCCGGATTGTCTGGGGGTACACGTCAGTTATTCTGCTCTGTTTAACATCTCTGGGCAAGAGATGCCGGGTGGGTAAACCGTTAGTATTTGAAATCAAGGTTCAGGTGAGATCATACATCCACAACGGTAAACCGAAGTAATATTAAGTGTACTGAAATCTGTTTTACAAACTGTAAATGATAAATCATAAACCTGTGAACCTCACCAACATTATGTTGACCCGTTTTTAAATTCATGATTTCTCAGGTAATTGAGCAATCACCGAAGGCATGCAAATGGGGCTTAACTTCAACTATCAGACCCGCTTCGCCGGAGTCATAGTCCCGACCTATCCCAAATAAATTACCTTATGCTTTTATCAATAAATTAAGACTTTTTATTTTCAAATGTAAGACATTGTCGTTTCACCACTTTTCCGCTGCAATCCAAATGATGTGATGTTTTACTATAACGTTTGAATATAATTAGTTGTTCTATGTATCCACGACTATGATTCCATTCCCGTTCACACCCGAATCCGTTGACCGGGGTGCGACATGTTTCATCTCAAAAGCCAAGGAAAAAAGAGTCGATTTTGTGGCATCGCCGTATGGAACACATCAACTACCGGAAGATGAATTATTTAGTAAATCATAATCTGGTGGATGGCATTTCTAAGAATCGTTTCTCGATTAATGATGTGTGTATGTCTTGCAAGAAGGGAAAACAGCAGAAAAAGTCTCATCCTTCCAAACGAATAAACATGATAGTTACACCGTTGGAGCTATTTCATAAGGATCTCTTTGGTCCTATGAATGTTCGTAGCGTTGATGGTTGCTTTTATTGTTTGTTGATCACGGATGACTTTTCGCATTTCTCATGGGTGGCGTCTATGCATTCAAAAGATGAAACTCCGGATATCATTCAGAAGTTGTCATCCAAATTCGGATCTGTGTACAAGTACAAAATATGTCGTATTCGGACTGATAATGGTACTGAATTCAAAAATGCGAAAATGACAGCATTTTGTAATACTCTTTCCATTTTTCAAGAGTTTAGTTCATCGTATACTCCGCAATAGAACAGAGTTGCTGAAAGAAAGAATCGAACACTGATTAAGACGGCACGAACAATGTTGTCTGACGCACATTTACCAATTACGTTTTGGTCTGGAGCGGTTCATACGCGTGTCATGTGCTAAAGGTTATAATCCGAATTTAAGCTTTTTAGAGTCGTTTGGGTGTAAGTGCACTGTTCTCAAGGAAGGTGGAAAGTTTGAGGAAAAGGTTGTTGATGGTATTTTTGTTGGATATCAATATCCAATGAAAAGGGTATACTTTCCTGCTTCAAAGACAATTGAGTGTCACTTGAATGTTGATTGTCAAAGATACACTTTTATAACACCCAAGACGGAGGAAATTCCTGCTTTTGACTACAATCATTTATTTAATTCTTTCTCGGTTGCATGTACTGAATCTGCTGGTGAGCCTTCTGAAGAACTCATAGTTGCTGCTATATTGCATTCAATGAATACTCGTGGATCATGTATCCCGAATCTTCCCAATGTTTCTACTACTGCTTCATCAAGTCAGCATGTTTCTAACTTAGAAAATATGAGTTTGTCTGATGATGATGAAATTACTTTTCATGAAGCTGAATCGGCACCGTTTGATGATCCGATTACATTACCAAGGACTAGTTCTTCAGTTCCGGTTACTTTACCGATTGGTGATCTTTCTAGCTTAGAGGATGCATATAAAAATGTAAATACTCTTAAAGAAAATATTGTGGTTCCCGACACAACCACTCTTCGGATATATAACATACATCCGCAAGAGAATATTATTGGAGATCCCACTTCTGGAGTGCACGCACGACATTAATTATCTGATTCAGTTGATGCTTTGATTACTGAGATTCTGGATTCTGGGTTTCAAGATGAAGTATTCCATTCTTGTTTTTTAACTCAAGTCGAGCCTACAAATGTAGATCAAGCGTTGCAAGATGCTTCTTGGGTGGAGGCTATGCAGGAGGAGTTGCAGCAATTCTAAAAATTGGGTGTTTGGCATCTCGTTGACTTACCCGTCAATTGAAAGGAACCTTGTGGTACTAAATGGGTCTTTAAGTGTAAAAAGGACGATCGCGGTATCATCATCAGAAACGAAGCTTGATTAGTGGTTCAAGGTTTCTCACAAATTGAAGGCATTGATTTTAATGAGGTTTATGCTCCTGTAGCCAGGATTGAGGCTATTAGAATTTTCTGGCTTTTGCAGCATATCACGGGTTCAAAGTGTATCAAATAGACATCAAAAGTGCTTTTCTAAATGGGAAAATTCGTGAGGAGGTGTATGTGAAGCAACCTCCTGGTTTCTATGATCCAGATTTTCCTGAGTGTGTGTACAAACTAGATAAAGCTTTGTATGGTCTTCACCAGGCTCCACGAGCTTGGTATGAGACATTATCTTCACATCATCTTGAAAATGGGTTCAGATATGGAAAAGTTGATTGCACTTTGTTTACAACGAACTTTGGGAAAGATCTGCTATTGGTACAAGTTTATGTGGATGATATTATTTTTGGAAGCACCAACGACAAGCCGTGTTTAGAGTTTGAGCTTGTGATGCAAACTAAATTCGAGATGAGTTCAACGGGAGAGATGGGTTTCTTCTTGGGTCTCCAGGTGAATCAATCCGCAAACGGCATATTTTTGCATCAAATAAAGTATGTGTCGGATATTCTGACGCGATTCAAGATTGGTGATGTCCGGATTCCTAATGTGACGACCCTAAAACTTTGCTTTCTTTCCCCAGCAACGACGACAGCTGATGCTGCGAACGCTACGCAAGAATAATTTTCGGGACGAAAATTCCAATTACAAGGGGATGATGTGACATCCGAGAATTTCAAGGTTTACTTCCGTTAGACAATCTCCGTTAGTTACGTCATAAGTGTTAACTTAAGTAACTAATGCATAACTAGGCCGAATACGTCCACGACCTTTGGTTGATCACCGAACCCGCCCATATGTGCTATGTGTTCATTTATGGTTGTCATTATGTGCAATGTGATTTAAATGCATGATTTAATATTATGAATAGCATGACAAATTGTAAATCCTTGATTATGTGAAAATTGCCTAAGTTGTGCAGCCAGCGAAACTACCGGGCGAAACTGTAGTGTCGCCCGGTAGCCAGCTAAACTAATCAGTTAATTGTGACCAAAGCCACTTTCGCTGGGCCAGCGAAACTAGCCCCTGATATAAATAATCTTAATAAACCCTAGTTCTCCTATTTGCCTCATTCGCACCACAAACACACACATTCTTCTCTGGAAATCTGGTCAGCCGAAAACCATCAAGAGAAACCAAGATCTCAGCCCAAGACAACACCCATTCGATTCCCTGATCGAATCGTGAGTCCCAAAACCTTTCCTTTATGCCATTTTCTATGCTTTTCTATGTGTTTCTTCATAAAGCATGCCTAGATCTCTGTGTTATTGTTAGATCTTCTGATATGTTGCTTAGGATTGCTAGATCTACCACAAAGTTGATAACTTTACGTGTGAAATCCATCCATGAAAAAGATTTATGCTATTTTAGCCATTTTAGGGTTTTATATGTATTTTGGGTGATTTGATGATAAAATGCATGTTTAAGGTGTTAAAGCTTACTGATTTATGTTGGTAAATGCCTATGTATGCTAAACAATGAATTGCATGTAAAATGGAAGCTGTTAGGTTGATTTTTAGGCTGATCCGTATGTTTTTCACGACCAGCGAAACTGTGGTGTTCTCTGGGCGAAATTGTCCAGCGAAACTATGTATATCTTCAACCAGCGACACTATGCAGCGAAACTGCAGTGTCGCCGGGTAAACCAACCAGACCAGCTCGAGCGAATCTACCGAGCGAAATTTCCTGAACGAAAGTTCAAACCAGTTTCGGGCGAAACTAGGCTAGCGAAACTGTGCCAACAGTTTCGAGCGAAACTAGCCTAGCGAAACTGTGTCATCGGGTACTGCCTAGCGAAAGTGCTGCCCGTGCACACAGCGAAACTAACTAGCGAAACTGCTAGCGAAACTGAGACCAGAAACCAAACTTGTACAATTTGCTTGAATGATATGCCATGACTTACATGATTATGCCATGATGATACATGCTTTGATTTCTAATTTATGTGAACCCTTGTTTATGATCAACCATCGGTGTCGTGTGTCTGTATGTCGAGTCATAGTTCCAACGTGCTATGTTATGGGCCATAGTGACGTTAAGTAAAGATTAGACACAAAACTAATACTTAAGACCTAAACGTGTTCATAGGTCTTCGATAAGCAAACTTGGATTATTAGCAAGTGTAGCAGTGCAACCAAAGGTGAGTGTCACTAACCCGATTTCCGTGAACCCGTTTGGGTCACACCAAATACCTAAAAGTAAAACAATGCTGACAACTCGAGAGTGCTTTATGGGAAGCACTTGTGAAATACTTAAACAACTATTTTCGAAACGAAACTGAAAACACTTTTGGGATTCATGATAATCCGGTAAACCGTTTTAATATGGCTAGTGTAGGTTAAAGTCTAAACCACATGATATCACATGATTTCTAAGGATGCCTTGAAAACTTAAAAGTCCTCAACTAAATTGTACCATTAATTGTAAAGCGAGGGGATGTTGGGTAGATCTACTGGAGTTTGACAAACTCCGCCCCGTGGCACGGGGAGTGCACGGAGGTACAATATCAGCCTATTTGACCGTGATCCCGAGAGGACACGGGGGAGGCAAAACCGCGATGACGTAGGTCCGCAGTACTAGATGGCACGGCCACTACAATAAATTATAGTCAGCTTTGGTGCAAACTTCCTTAGTGCATGGAACAACGGATTAGCTACCCGCGATATCGGTTGAGCACTTTGACTTTACAAAACTAGTTCATACCCGATGACGTAGGTCACGGACAATTGCTTTATAAACTAAGACATAACATTTAGTATTGCTTTTCTCAAACAAATACTATGTAAGTATACCTTGATACAAATTATGATTATGAGACCGGGCCAATGCATGACAAGCCCACTGTGAACTCACCAACCGTTAGGTTGACACTTGCGTGGTTTAAACTTTTGCAGATCGCTAAGGAGTATTCCGGAGCAGGTTGGCATGGCACGTGAAGACAATTCTATTTCTGTTAAACTTAATTGGGAATTTTAAACAAAGAATTTGTAAAGCACGTGGTTAGTGCTAAGACAATATTTATTCCGCTGCGTTTGTATTTGAGACTTTACTTTATAACTGCTTTTTGAACTAACTCTGATTCATTTAGTATTTGTAACTAATGGTTGTGGATCCTGGTCTAGCCGCACCCCTTAACGGTATAAACTCCGTTAGTGGTTAATTTGGGGGTGTGACACCTAATACTCCTATTCAGGTTTCTCATGGACTGGCACCAGATGAATCTGGTGACAATGTTGATCCAACGTTGTTTCGTTCCATGATTGGTTCTCTTATGTACCTTACTGCTTCTCGTCCCGATATAATGTTTGCAGTTTGCATGTGTGCTAGGTACCAAGCAGCTCCCAAAGCTTCACATCTGTTAGCAGTAAGGAGAATCTTTGCTTATTTGAAGGGTTGTACGGATCTTGGTATCTAGTATCCTAATGATAATAAGTTCGAGTTATCAGCCTACTCAGACTCAGATTATGCGGATGTAAAATAAATTTGAAATCTACTACCGCCGGGTGCCAAATTTGGGGGAGAGGCTCGTGTCGTGGCAATGCAAGAAACAAACTTTGGTCGCAACGTCTACTGCGGAGGCGGAGTATGTTGCTGCTTCCAGTTGCTGTTCACAGGTTCTGTTGATTCAACAGAAGTTGCGCGATTACGGTTTGAAATTTCTGACTACTCCTATCTATATCGATAACTCGGCTGCTATATCAATCATGAAAAATCCGTGCAACATTCCAAGACTAAGCACATTGACATTAGATACCACTTTATTCGTGATTGCTATGAAAAGAAATTAATTGTACATTTGATTTTATTTTCTTGTACGTTATAATCTGTATATATTTAGTTGTACATTTGATTTTATTTTTTTTCTATCATGATAGCACCAGTGTTTACTGAGCATCACACCACTGTTAATGGTTTTAGAATCAGTATTTTATTTGTGTTTTTGTTGAACCTTGATGCTTTTGTAGGTTGTAATCTTTATATATTTAATTGTATATCTGATTTTTTTGATCTATCTTGATAGCATCAGTGTTTACTAATCATCACACTAATGTTAATGGTTATAGCATCAGTGTTTTATATGCATATTGATGCATTTATAGGTTCTATAGGTTGTTATATATACATGCATATGTAGTTGTACCTAAGTAGAAAAATCAATGCTATTGGTTATGAATGTATGGATGGATGTTTATAGTTATGACACTGATGTTAGTATTTGTAACACTAGTGCTACATCGCACGTCTGAGAAAATGATAATAAAAAACGTCGAGACTATACTTGAATTAAAGATAAAAATGCGATAAGTTCAATGGTGCAACTTTTATAAAAATCCGACAAATTATGAAAACGTTATAAGGTTTTTAAAATGAAGGGGTGTTTTTTGTGAGTATGTTATTTGACAAAAATACCCTTTTCAATTAAAATAACAGAGTGGGACAACTATCATTATCTTATAGAATTTGAATTATTTAACCACTAGATGTTGGTTAGTTACTTATTACACTAAGCTATGGTTAATATCTATCCCCTCCCCCCATATATATGTATATATATATATCTATACTATCTTATTATGCATATTCTTCAAGTGGTTGAAAATTAAGATTTATGCATAATGTACAAGGATTTAAAGCATGGTGTTGAATATTTTAAGAGGTACAATATCTGTTGCTTCATGTACAACACCATTATGCAACAACTTTTTGTCTAAACCTACCTCTGTCTTCTGTACCTACGCTTACAAGTGATGAAGCACCATGTACAAGTGATCAAAGCAGTTAATGAATTTGAGGTTCCAGATTTTGGCCCTTTGATCCTTCATCAGTTACAATTGGCTTAAATAAGCCCTAATTCAAAATCCTTTTGAAAACACAGACTTGCAGCTACCATATTTTGGAAATAGGTGAGGGAATCTCCTCTTTATACAGACGCACAGTGTTGCTTTTCAGAAATCTCCTCTTTGAGCAGCAACTTCAATTTCTTTTGATGTTCAGTAAATCAAACAGAGAAACCAGACAACATTTAAAAATTTGAAAATTGCAACATGCCTACTTTACCTTCCCATCTCTTCTCTCCTCCCCTCTCGCTCAATTTCAATCCATATACGCGAGCCCTTCTTTCCTCCCGAGACAACATTTCAGTAAATCAATTTTTGAGAGATTCCGGATTTCATATTTGAAATTAGGGCATGTACACATTTGCTTCTTTCCTCCTTCAAATCAGATCTCTCTCATCTCATCGATGCCTCATCAACCAAACGAAGAAACAAGATCAATAGGTCTGTAGTCCGATGGCGTGTCTTTGTGTCTCTCACCGCAGGTTCTCCTCACCAGGTTCGTACTTTTTTTTTCCTGTTGGTTTTAGGTTTTTGTGTCGTTTCCATGTCTAATAGGAGCCCTAATGATGCACTGTTGTTTCTGATTTGATTATATCTGCCATTTGTGTTGGTGTTTATGGTAACTAATGACCCCAAGGTATGTTCATTTCACGATTTCTTTATGAATTACTTCTTCTCATATTATTTTATCTTGAATTCGGATGAGGATCTATGGTGATTTCCCTCTTTTCCCTCAGGTTCTTGAAAAAGTCACAATTTCCCTCTTTTTCCTCATATTATAGAGCTCATTCTTGATGTTAAAAACTGCCTACAGGTACTTCTTTATGTTTGTTTGTGATGTTTTAGTGGCATTGACTTGAGGCATCAATGGTGATTAGAAATTTGATGGAAATGTGAAACCAATCACTTCTGGTAAGAACCTTTTACGCAAAAAGTTAGAACCATTCAAAAACACATTATCAAGAAATTTCTCAAGGGATGAAACATCTATGAATATTCTTTTAATCTTTATTTTAAAACCTTGTTTTGTATAGGTCTGCATGTTCATGGTATAACCAATTCTGCTTTTAGATATTATAAAGTTCTTGCGGAAAAAAAAAGTTATATAATCAAGTCCAAGAACTTAAAGGTGACATTCACAGTTTACTAAAAGTATTATGCCTACTTTTAAGGTTCATTGACCTGGACTTTATTTGAGAGACTATTTGTGTATTTAAATACGAAATATTAGTTTCTTTATAATATGTAATTTTCATATGTTTTCCTTTGTGTTGCTGAGTATTCTGCAGATACTAGATAATACATATCGATCATTTCATATATAAACCCTTTTTTTTTTTTTTTTTTTTGGGTAGAGGGTTACCCCGGTGATTCTATTGATACCCAAAACAATGAAGCACAAGTAGTGAGGAATTCCCACACTAGTTCATACATGGGACAGGCCCCAGTATGTGACAAAAAGAAACAAACAACCAGACAAAACAAGCAAAAACAGCAGACTACTAGTCTAAAAACAACTAGTGAAAAAAACTAGAAGGAAACCATCTCAGCCTCCATCATCGAACACAATCCAGCCACAGAAGCACCACCCAACCAGAAGCACGAAACACCAAACCAGGAAGTCCATCATAAAAATCCACGTTGGATCAAAGGAGTGCTCGCTCCTTTAGCAGAAGAACCCATGAGTTTACCTGTAGCATTACCCTCATTCACAACCTCATTCACCATTTTGTTTAGATCCTCATCCATATCATCTAGATCATCAATATGGCCATCCAGAGCCCCATATTTATTGCCAACCGGAATCTGCGATTTGGAAGGATCAGGACCACCACCTTCATTGCGCTGAGAGCCAGCAGCCCCCTTATTACCATTCCCGTTAATTGGTCTGTAAACAAACTTAAGCTTTTGGTTGTTAGGATTACCACCCACCTTTTTCCCGGTTTTCCTCTTTATGACTTTGACAAACCCATCATTATCTATAACCGGTTCGTTCAATGGAGTAGTCACACATCGTTTTGGACAAGAATTTAGATCATGGCCAAACAGACAACACGTGGCACAATGGGGAGGCCTCCATTCATATTCAACCTCAACGTTACCCTTCACAAGAGTATCACCCTCTAAGTCAGGAATTGCGATGGTTAAGTGATCTTTAAAGCTCATAGAAGCAGAGATCTCCACAAGTGCCCTAGCAAAACTACTTCTACCCCATCCATCACGACACATAGAGGCAGTATAAGAGTCGAGACATTTTGGCTTACCAATTTTTGAGGCAAGCATGCTTAACCCATCATCCGTATAGGCAGCAAGAGGCACATTATGTAATTTAACCCAAACAACCGTCTCAGTAATATCATCTTTTTTTAGTTGAGTTGTAGGGGACCATAAGTTAAGAAAAATTGGCCGATTACGTATTAACCACGGACCACCTTCCAACGCACCCATCATGCCCTTCCTAGTCTCAAATTTGAAGAAGAAGAACCCATTAGCATTCATCATCGTTTTTTCCAATCCAAATTTTTTCCAACTTTGACGAACAAAGTAGTCCACCACAGGAAACGCAATCCGTTCCCCCAGAAAATAACCATAGAGAGTGTAACCCACTTTATCTTGAACATGTTTAACAGAAGCACGAGGTAGAACCACATCAATACCATCAACCGACACATCAGAATTTAAGAATCTAAAGTTTAATGGTTTAGAGGAATTGTTTGACCTCTTTGAAGCCGTATCACCCATTCCTGATAATTTTTCAGCGTAGGTTACCTGTTCAGCAGAGTTCTCCAAAGCCCCACCTTGCAATATGTGATCATTCGAAACCCCACCACCCTCAGCAACCCTAGCGTTCGTAACAGCTTCTTCCGACACGTGAGAATGCCGGATTTCTTCATCATGTAGCTCCTCCATGCCTGGCTTGTAAGTGCTATCATCGTCTGGATTATAATCTGTATCGACCTCATATTCTAACACCGTTTCAGGCATAGCGAAAGAAACTTTTCTACTCGGTGAGACCTGCGGTGTATCGGCCATAGACGGCACATCAAAGGAGCCCACAACCAGTTTCGAATTCTTGAGAATACCATTACCCGAAAGAATCTGGCCCTCAATGTTCTTCAGTTTGGAGAAATTCGATCCAGATTTAGCAGGTTTAGAAGATCCCATGTTAATCGGATCTTGAAAACCCTAGACGACGGCTGAAAAATCAGCGCAAAACAGACAAGAACAAAACAGATTGCGATAAACACAATCAGACAAACTTTACAACCTTGTTCAAATCGATCGAGAGGTATACCCCAGCAACCAACCAGATCGAGAAAACAACAGGATTAAAAAACGATGCGAAAAAACCCTAGAGAACCATAAAACCTAGATCGCGATTCTCAAACTGGAAGAGAATGAGTAGCGATATCCCAAGCAAGATCAATCAGAACGATCGATTCACCCAGGAACACCAAATCGCCAAGGAGAGAGCATCGTGTTTTTTCCACTGAGGGGCACCATTGTTGTGTGTTTGGGCATAAAGCTAATTTGTTTAGTTTAAACTCATATGTAGTTCTACTGAATGGCTAAAACTTGAGATAACCTCATCCTCATTGAAATCAGATTGCATTTAACCTGCAAAAGAAATGTTGTATGATGGAACCACTAAAGATATTTGATTGAACCTTTTGGATAAACATGATGTCCTTTATAGAACTTGTGTAATACACAAAGATATATAGTTTTTAATGCTTGTTGCTATAGTCCTTCATCGATGTAACTGGCCCAAAAAATGGTCTACATTTGTCTAGCAGCATATAGCAAGCTTCAAGGAGTCATCGTCCTTATTTGAACAAGTATTTCAACTCTAATGTTGTACTAGAGTCTTAACAATATACCCGAGAAGTTCGTCTCAGGTAAACATTTACTCTTTATTTTAATATCATTTTTAATGTCTTAAATGATGAAGTAAACCTTAGTGATTTTTCAGATTGTGGCTGCCATTTTGTACAGTGCTAACATTCTGGTTAGTTAAACTACATCTCAACATTCTGCATGCATCACAGTGACTGAGGCTCCGACTTCGTAACAGTCAACCTTAAGCCATATTACAGCTTATGATTCATCAAACCACAGCTATATATCACTTTGTTACATGTCTATCTTATTGCAATTTCTGGTACTTTTAGAGCCATTATATCTCTATTTTTTATCATTAAAGTGGTACTCACTGTGTCATTGATTTCAGGACATCGTGGAACCAAATAAATGCCAAAGTTGACTTAAAGATGTGTGTTTCAGGTTATGTGGGGGTGGCGAGTTAGAAGCCGATCAACGACAACGGCCAACAAAGAAGAAGCGTTATCACAGACACACGGCTCACCAGATCCAACAACGTGAAGCGTACGTGTGTGTGTGTGTATATATGTGTTTATATAGAGGTTATATATGAATTAGTTGTATAAAATACTTAATCAAGCTAGGTTTGAATCTGGACAGATTGTTTAAAGAACCACCGCACTACACCAAATAACTGCGACGCCGCATGGCTTGTTTTGGTGTTCCTGCACTCCACCACAGTCCAAATCATCACCACCGCATCATGCTATCGACCCATTACAAACATCCTAAGAATCTGATTGGTTAACCCGAAACAAATAAAAAGTTTTAGAACTTTCTAAATGATTAGTATGTCATACTTTTTAAAGCAAGCCAATCTGAGATTGTGTTTTTAACCATTATGACTGACTTCTTTTATGTTATATATTCTTCTGTGTTTTGGCCCTTACGTGTGTTCAAAGAAGTTCTCAACTACTATATGCTTTATTTTGGCAATTGGTTTAGGGTCTTTTTTGAGAGTGGCCTATCTCATGGATAGGGGTGAGGGTCTTTATTTTGGCAATTGGTTTAGGATCTTTTGTATTTCAACATTTTTAAGGGTATTTCTACAATAATGCATGCTTTTGGCTGAATTTAATAGAAAATAATCAATATGGACAAAAACCACTGACAATATCAGCTCTTCATGTCTGGTGTTCAAATTCACAAAATGAAATTTCCTAAATTCTGCATAATTAGATGAGTTTGTGATAGAGGACGCTCGTATATGAAGTTCCGCTGACTGTCTTCCCCATCATGCTTGGGATATTGTGGTGATTAATCTTGATAGTTCACATGGTGATTCATCTTTTTGGTTTTAAACTAAAAAACAAGTTTATTGTGGCTTTTTTATTCTCGTCGTCGCTGCATAGGGCGTTTTTTATTCTTCACGAAAGCAAAACTATATATTGTTTTGATTGTGCATTTATCTTGATTTAAAAAGCGGCTTGTGCATTATGACAGACTTCGTTTTTTTATTCGTGTGTTTGTTATTATTTAATTGATATTTTCAAGGCTTATGTTATAGATAGACTACACCGATACTATGATTGGAAACTAACATATGTACGGTAATATATCACGTGAGGATTAATACTAATAAAATTAAGTAGTGTGTTGGGTGATTATCGACGCAGCCACATCTTGTGGCTTACACCCTATGTCCTGAGTCTTGTAAATTGTCGTTGCGGCCGCATCGCACGGGTTACACCCTAGGTCATGAGTCTTGTAAATTGCCTTCGTCGCCAAACGTGCATGTACCACATTATAAATTATCGTCGCGCTGTATCACACTAACAGAAAACCAATATCGCGTTGTAAATTGTCTTCGCCACCCAACGCGCAAATAGAATACAAATAATGCGCTATAGAGTGTCGTCCGCCGCAACGCGCGGGTACCCGACTAGTATATATAGATATATATAGAGAGAGAGAGGTTAGGTTAAGTTAAAAACTATTTCATTTTGAGAACTTTTGAGAACTAATCTAGGCTACTCAAAGTCATGGAGGGGCTTTTCTTTAATATAATTAGTGGCTTAATATGGTTATTAAATGTTCTCAAATTCAAATGGTTCTCACATAAACATCCTATATATATATATATATATATATATATATATATATATATATATATATATATATATGTATATATATAGTGGGAAGTTCATTGTAGACCCCCTAAAAAGTGTAGACCCCGTATACCCCTCTAATCACCATTAGATCATTTCAATCAAGGGCTGAGATTCATTTGTTTAATTTAATGAACTGTTTAAATGAAATCATACAGAGGGGCCATAAGGTAAATTTACACTTCTCGTTTAGATTTAGGATTCACGTCATCGTCATCTTACGCTTCCAAAACCCTAGGTCGCAAATTCTCATCAACTTTTCTCCAGGTTCTTTCGGTTTATACTTCCATTGACTTCAAAAATACAAAAGTTCTTCATCAATATGGAGTTATCGAGTGGGATTTGAATGATTCAAATTTGACTGATTCTGATTCACCGCAAATAGAAAATCAGAAACCCCTCCAGATTCAGGTATCTCCTACAATCCTTGCTCACATCAGCGCATGTTTCGTCTCTTTCCTTCTTTTTTTTGACGTTTGTTCAATTCATCGGTTTGATGATATCGTATTTACACCTCCATATTGTCGTATTACATCTCCTACTATCCTTGCTCACATCGAAATTAAAACTCACTAATTTAAACTCACTAGAATCCTATCTAGGTTTTAATTTCAGAATCTATGAGAATCTTTTTTTTGTACCTTAATTTGACATTAATCATCGATAACACCTTCATATTGAGTTTTGTTGGGCTATATATATTAGAGGCATGAACATTAGTTGTGGGCTTGTTAGTAATTGGGCTTTTGGGCTTAGTTAGATTATGTTTAGGCCATGTGGGCCGATTTCTATGTGTTTATGATTGGGCCTATAGTGTTTATGATTGGCCCTAGGGTTTTGTATGGGTAGTATATAAACCCTCATGTTTATGATTATTATAAGCTTTTGGATTACGATTTCTCTTTCACTCTATAGTTTACGATCGGTTCATTTGCTCCAAGATTGTAGTGTTATTCATTCAAGATTCGAACTTTATCATTGTTCAAATCTATTTCTTCTACTTTCTTCTTGAATCAATCACATATGAGGATTCCGCACTCGTTTGTGATTAAGATATCATGATTGGTTGATTTTCGGACCTACAATTGGTATCAGAGCCAAGAATCTGTGATTCGAGGCTCTCACGATATTTATTCAAGCTACTTTTTCTGGAAAAAGTCTTGGTTTTTGAAGATTTGAAGGTGTTTTGGTGTTTACGAGTGCTGCTGCTGCTGTTCATCGTGTTTATGATTGGTTTTCTGGGTTATTTCGGTGTTTACGACTGCGTAGCTTGAAGATCTTCATCAGTTTCGGGTTTACGATTTCAAGTTCGCATTTTTATCGTGTTTACGATTGTACTTGATCGTAATCGTGTATTTACGATATTTTCTCACCGGAAACGAGAATCGTAATCGGGGTTTACGATAAATTCCATCGGAATCAGGGTTTGAGATTGGGATTGGATCGGAATC
>JBCNJP010000025.1:35868997-35885897 GCA_039602395.1 Deinandra increscens subsp. villosa
GGTTTAAGTCCTTGGAAACTTACGGGTTGTTACAATATAAACATGTATTATTATAAGTGTCACTGTTTTTATCCTTTAGTCACGTTATCCTTGAATTTTTGTGTTTACATTTACATTTAGTCGTCACATATTTTAAATAAAACATGTCTCTAAGACAGTTGTAGTCACACGTTTATTCAATGAATGTGAATTTATATGTATGTTAGTCACAAAATAGTTATCTACCCCGTAACTACATGTATGTAGTTATCACTGTAGGTCCGAAAATCAACCAATCACGATATCTTAATCACAAACGAGTGCGGAATCCTCGTATGTGATTGATTCAAGAAGAAAGTAGAAGAAATAGATTTGAACAATGATAAAGTTCGAATCTTGAATGAATAACACTACAATCTTGGAGAAAATGAACCGATCGTAAACTATAGAGTGAAAGAGAAATCGTAATCCCAAAAGCTTGTAATAATCATAAACATGAGGGTTTATATACTACCCATACAAAACCCTAGGGCCAATCATAAACACTATAGGCCCAATCATAAACACATAGAAATCGGCCCACATGGCCTAAACATAATCTAACTAAGCCCAAAAGCCCAATTACTAACAAGCCCACAACTAATGTTCATGCCTCTAATATATATAGCCCAACAATCTTCCCCTAGGCATGAACCATTAGATCACCTATGGCAGCTGCAGATCGAATCTGAAAGTATTCTGCACATTGTTCGACCACCATCCATTTGCCACGATCCGATTAGCCGTTCCATGGAAGATCCCTACCCTTACAGCATTTTCCATATCAGTCTCATCACCGAGAATAGGTTGGGAGGCTAGGAGCTTGATGTCTTTTTCACCAAATCTCAGCAGATCGACCGGATCGTAGAAACGAAATTGCCTCATTCTTTTGCAGAGAACCACCACCTCGTGAGTCGTTGGATCATAACACCAACAGTCAAAGTTTTTGACTAAGGTACCGTCTTCGATCTCATCCAACATATTGATCACTCTTGTGCGTTTGGTGGGTGGTCTCCTTGCTTCACCTATCGGCTCACCAGTTTCTGGGTCAGTTCCAGTCTCGACCCATCTTACTTGCTTCAGCTCAAAGTTTTCAAAATTATTTTCTAATTGGCTCATCAGATTGTTTCGAATAAGATCTCCTTCGGTGCTGTTCCATCTGTTGATGTATGGAGCTCTAAGCAGACTTCTAATCTCAGGCTCAGTCCATGAATGAAATTGGGCACGTGTTCTATAGTACTCTACTGGACTGTAGCCGTCACGGATCACAGCAAACAGCTTCTTCTCAGTGTCATAGTGCCAGCACAGAATATTTTCACGACTCCCCCTTTTGTCTATTGAGCTTTCACCAACATCAAGGGTGTATTGAGTGGGGGCTGGTCCTTGAAAGAATTCCTTAAACCAGTTGTCGTGACCTTCTGGTGCTTTGGAGATGACCCTTCCACTTCGGGCATAGTTAGACATCTCAATAGTGTCATCTCCATCATCCACATTTACTGCTTCTGTACCTTGCACACCCTGAGATGAACTTTGACCAGGGGCACCTGAAGTATTTGATTCCACAACATTTTTCAGATCACCAAACTTCTTCTTCAGGTCCATCAAGGTCTCATACAGATACTTCATTCTATTCTTGTCAGCCACCTCCTTATCTTTCAGTTTTCTGTTCTCAGCCTGGAGTGCTTTTATCTCTGTCTCCCTAATTCTGTTCTGAGACATCAGAAAGTTTATGTGAGGGTCTGCACTTATCCTCATCTCAATTGGTAGCTCAGCAGCTTGAAGTGGGCGGAAACTTGGAATAACAGTTGGCGGCAGACTTGTTCCACTAGAAACACTTATTCTGACAGGGCTGGGTACTACAACAGTGTTATCAACCTCCAGAGATTGCCTTTCTTCATGAACAGGGCTACGTTCACTCAGAAGAGGGCTTTCAGTCTGAACCTGGGCAGGTTGATCTTCAACATTTGGAACCGTTGATTCTTCTTGAGCAGATTGATTTTGAGAACTAGACTCAGTTGGATGGACCATTAACAGACTTGAGCTAGTCTTAGTGAACTTGAACCGGATACTCCTTGGATCTGTCTTCTTTCTGGGAGATGGTTCACGGAAGGGGACAGGCTCTTCGAGCATTTCATTCACATTGAACTGAATATCCAATTCTTGGGGGATGGAGTCACCACTAGAAGATGAGTTCAGGACATCTCTTGATCTTTTCAGATTGATTGGTTCCAAGTCTCCATAGATATCATCATCCATATTCCCTTGATTAGCAAAGATGTCGTCCATCACATTTTCTTCATCTGAAGGTATCACCACATCTTCTTCTTGCACATTGACAGCCGGAGTTGCTGTTATATCTTGATCTTCAGCAACAGATGCATTTACAGTTGGCACATCGGCTTCAGGTTCAGGTTCTTCAACTTCTTGTTCCCTTGCCACCTCGGGAAATGCACCCCTCTTGACCCATTCAAGCCTTCCTTGAAAACTGTTTTTACCCCTTCTGTCTTGGGTCTGTAGTCCAAACACTCCACAATCCATTACCTTAATATCCAGTTTTTCCACCCTCTCTTCAATCCTGGGATATTTCTTCATGACCACCATCTGTACGAATCTTGGTGTCATCAGGAACTGTTCTCGGGCGCTCAAGTCAGCATTGCCTATCCAGTCTAATAGCATCATCTTGGAGAAGTTGAAGTTCCAGTCCAAGGCCAATGCGACAAACGAAGTTCCATGAAGTTTGTTGAGCTGATCAAAGCTAGTTCTCTTGCCCAGAAATGATTTCTGCATGTAGTGTGCCAGGCACCTCCAGTAGTGCGGCAACAACTTCTTAAAAATGGGCGGGAACTTTCCTTCATACCCCATAGATTGAGCACCCGCTAAAACAACTTCCTTGGGATACTCAATCGGATCAACAGCTCGATCATTGATGTTCAGCCCTTTTCTGATATCTTCTTCCAGAATCACTATTTGTCTGTTCTGAACTGTTGCGGAAATACTTGTCTTTTCAGCATTTGCTCTCGCTGTTCCCCAGAACTCCCTCACAAGCTGCTCGTCGATCAGCACACTTGTTCTCAGAGCGTGATTTATCTTGCATACATTCATCCCGGCCACCAGTGAATAAAATAATTCCATATGCTTCTCTGGTGGGTCTTCAAGATACGCCGGGATGCAGTGATCGCTTTCAAATTTTATCTCTTCATCTAGCATGTCGTCTGCCATCTGAAAAAGACAAGACACATGTATCAGACTTGTTCGTTAAAGTGCAATTAAGTTTATTAACCCTTGTCGAAGTTCAATTGAAAATCAAATTTTACTTTTGAAGTTCACAAAATTCCAATTTAAACTTTTAGGGAAAATAATTGATTTAAGCGCACAAAATTCACAAACACCATTAATTATAACCTAATTTTAAGGAGATTCCAAGAAATATTAGGTGTTTATGATTTTAAATTACACATAAGTGTGTTTACGATTCAACAAATGGGTTTAATCAACAGTTTACGATTTTATAAAGGGTTTACGATCCTATTGCGTGTTCACGATCGGATCAAATACGGTTCGGCATAAGCCCAGTCGTAATCAAACAGCCCAATCGTAAACTCGCCAAAACCTTAAGCCCGATCGTAAACAACGATCGGAATCTCGGATCGTATACGACGATCGTAAACGACGATCGTAAACACCAGTCGGAAACGCCAACAGTCGTCTTGTTCACAGCGACGATCGTAAACGCTAAAAACCTCCATTAACAAACCTGCAATAAACTCGAAAACATGATAAGCACCTCAAATATGTAAACAGAACACCTAGCACTACCTTTTAACAGTTTCTTAACACAAATCCGTCTTCTATTCGTGCAAAATCGACTTGAAACGAGTAGAAAAACGTAAATGATCACTGAGTGAACCAAAACTCAGAAAATCTGTAAAGAATCGACACACAAATACGGAAACACTCGATTGAAAGGGGGTTTTAGGTCAGAAAAGGATTGCGAGGGTGTTGATCAACTCGGTTTTCACAAAAGACGGCAGGAGGTGGGTCGATTCTTTTTCCGGCGAGGTTTAGGGGCGGTTAGGGTTTCTGTGGTGAGGATCGGAAACGCAGAGAGAAGAGGAATGGGGAATCGTAAATGGTGAAGTGTTTATTATACTCCTTTTTTTTAAAGAATTTTCATTAAAGCCCCTCAAGTTTTGAAACACATACAAACACACCCAATCCTCTTAAAAATATAATTCTCTTAAAAAAAATGTTAACTTTAAAGACTTTGAGAATTTACGAAGCTTCCCCTCAGACTCAAACCCCGAGTATCTGATCTGGATCATAAAAATAATAACAAATTTAAACATTTAAAAACTTGAAATATAAGATAAACCATAAAACAATTAAAAACTAATTACAGAAATTTTAAAAAAATTACTTGCCTCGAAGCTGATGTTTTTCATGGATCATACCAGACATATCTTTGACTGAGGAACCCTTTTCAGCTTCCGTTACTTGACGCTCTAAACGATTGCTCAAAATTTTTGAAATCATATAAACTCACATCCAGTTAAAATTTTTCAGTGCTTAAATATGGTACATAATTACCGTCATGTTTAACCGTCCCCACACCCAATCGTTCATAGCAAAACCTACCCAACCTCAGAGTTTATTGAGGATTCACAAACCCCCAACTTGAGGAACCATGCAACACCGTCATGACAAACCCTTATTTTCTTGATTATCAGTTGGTGATCAGGTCGGCCGCATAAGCACGCAAAGAAGACCAAACAAAATAATTTATTTATTTTTATCATCAATTTTTTTTTTGATTTTTGCTTTTTCTTTTCATTTTTCTTTTTCTTTTCATTTTTCTGTGGTGTTGTCATAACAGCAGAAACATGGCGTGTGAGAGAGTGAATACTAGGTGAATACCACTCTCAACCCGTTTTTGCTGGGACTCAGTCTTTTAAACTATGTAAACTAGGATGGAAAACTAAACATATATAGGAGTTAAGTTTACTGCACTTACATGGATGATCATTGTTTTTGATTTAGCTTACCGAACATCATCTTTGAGACGTCTTTCACTTCTACCTTACACGTGTCAGTCTCCGATCGTCATGGAAATTTATATCACTTCCTTCCAACTCAAGGCAAACAAAAGACAACATAAAAACCTCAAACAGATATTTTTAAGCTTTTCTGAAACAACAATATTTCTTCCCCTGTTTTTATGAGGCTTTTGAAAGATAAACACATTTTTTTTAAAATTTTTAAAAAAATATTTACAGGAAAGTTTGATCAGATCATTCCTCGAAGGCAATCATCCTTAGGCCTTCGACACACATTTCAAAATTGGGGCGAGGTAGGGGTTTTGTGAAAATATCAGACACATTCTGGTCTGAGCTCACCTTTTGGAGCTGAATTAACTCCCGATCATAACAATCACGAATAAAATGTACCTTTATGTCTATGTGCTTTGTTTTTGAATGATGAACGGGGTTTTTCACAATTTCTAGAGCAGCAGCGTTATCACAAAAGATAGGAGTGTTAACGAATTCCATACCGTAATCAGTGAGCTGATTTTGTATCCATACTACCTGTGAGCACCCAGCGGATGCTGCCACATATTCAGCTTCTGCAGTTGACTTCGAGACGGTATGCTGCTTTTTGCTCTGCCAAGAAATGAGTCGATCTCCCAGATACTGACATCCACCAGTTGTTGACTTCCGGTCAAGATCACTGCCTCCATAATCACTGTCAGTATATGCAAACAATTGGAAATCAGTGTTCTTTGGGTACCAAAGTCCAAGCCTAGGCCTGCCCTTTAGATACCTAAAAATGCGTTTAACAGCAATTAAATGTGAAAGTTTAGGATTAGCCTGATAACGGGCACACAGACACACTGCATGCATAATATCCGGCCTGCTTGCTGTCAAGTACATAAGTGATCCAATCATCGAGCGATACATGAATTCACTCACTGGCTCCCCATCTGCATCTGCTGTCAGTAGAGGTCTGGATGCCATGGGAGTTGAGATTGGCTTGGAGTCTTGCATCTTGAATTTTTCTAGAATCTCATTCACATATTTTGCTTGGTGAATAAGAATCCCAGATTCATCCTGTTTCACTTGCAAGGCTAGAAAGAAGCTCATCTCTCCCTGATCACTCATTTCAAATTTCCTTCTCATTATCTCTTCAAACTCCGTGCATAAATCTTCGTTTGTTGACCCGTAGATGATGTCATCTACATAAACCTGCACCATGATGATATCATCCTTCACCCTCTTCCTAAATAGTGTCTGATCAACTACTCCTCTTGAGTATCCATTCTCCACCAGATGAGTTGACAGAGTCTCGTACCACGTGCGAGGAGCTTGATGTAGTCCATACAAAGCCTTATCCAGAAGATACACATGATCTGGATACTCCTCATCTACAAACCCCGGTGGTTGAGTCACATAAACTTCCTCATTCATTTCTGCATATAGAAATGCTGTCTTGACGTCCATCTGGCGTACTGTGAAGTTTAGATATGAAGCAACTGCAAGGAATATCCGTATAGCCTCCAATCTTGCCACGGGTGCATACACCTCATCATAGTCAATTCCATGAATTTGTCTGTGGCCCTGAACAATCAACCTTGCCTTGTTTCTGACAATTATACCCGTGTCATCCTTCTTGTTCTTGTATAACCAACGTGTGGGTATAACCTTCTTGTTCTCTGGCCTTTCCACTAGGCGCCACACTCCCAGCTTAGAAAACTGATTAAGTTCATTGTGCATGGCCTCTATCCAACAAGGATCTCTGAGAGCAACCATCACATTAGGAGGCTCAATCTGGGATATGAAGCATGAATACATGCAAAAATTAATATCTCCCGTGCGGCTTCTAGTGGTAACACCTGCTGAAACTGGTCCAAGTATATTGCTGATTGGATGGTCTTTATTGATCCTTGATACTTGAACATCTGGCACAGAAACAGAAACAGGCAGGTTAGAATTAACAATATCATCATTCATACCTTGGTTTGGAGAAACTTCTGAATCAGCATCTTTAGTTCCCGAAGATCCTGGAGCATCTGCATTGACATTTGTGGGAACTGCATCTGGTGCTTTCTCAGTAACTTTTTCAACATGAGCCCTTGATTCAGATGATTGTGCAATAATGTCTTCTTCTTCACCCAATTGATGGAAGACATTTGAAAAATTGAATCCTTCAAACAATGACCCATAGTCAAAAATCCAATCCGGTCCACTCCCTGCATCTGTAGGATTGTCTTCAAGCCAGTCCACGTTATATGCCTCAATGATAACCTTTGTGGTTTTGTTGTAGACACGATACGCACTATTTGCAGAATAACCCACGAAATAACACTCATCGGCCTTAGCTTCGAATTTCCCAACATCGGACTGAATCAGAACCGTGCAAGGACACCCGAATGTCTTGAAATATCCCACTGTTGGCTTCTCTTTGTAAACAATCTCATAGGGAGTCTTCTCATGACGCTTGTTTAACAGAACACGATTCTGCACGTAACAGGCCGTATTGACCGCTTCAGCCCAAAAGAAGATTGGCAATTTAGCTTCACACATCATTGTCCTTGCTGCTTCAATGAGTGTCCTGTTTCTTCTCTCAGCGACTCCATTCTGTTGCGGAGTGTAGGGCGCACTGAATTGTCTCTCTATCCCCTTTTCTCCACAGAACATATTTAACTCAGCATTTTTGAATTCTGTTCCGTTGTCCGTTCTGATAGCCTTGACCTTCTCGTTCAGCTGATTCTCTATAAGCGTGACAAACTGCTTCACTAAGATCGGAGTTTCATACTTGTTTGATAAGAAGAAGACCCAAGTGAATCGTGAGTAGTCATCCACAATCACGAGACAGTAAGAGAATTTGCTGATGCTTTGAACTTGCATTGGCCCAAATAAATCCATGTGAAGAAGTTGTAACACGGATGACATTGAATTTGCTATCTTCGGACGGTGTGGCAACTTGTGCTGCTTCCCCTTCGCACAAGCCACACATTTTTCCACAGTAGAGAAATCTTTGATAGGCAGTTTTCTGACATGTTCTCCCTTTGCAAGCTTGGTCAAATTCTTCATGTTAGCATGCCCCAGACGCCTATGCCACAAAAGAGCTAAGTTCTCATTTTGTTTGGATATGAGACAGGCTTCTTCTGAAGTTGGGGGTTGACTCATATTAAGCTGATAAGAGTTTGCTCTTCTCGGAGTACGCATCAAGATGCACTCCTCTGGAATCTTCACACCAGGCTTGAGAATAATGCACTCCTTGCGGTTGAACAACACAGAGTAGTCTCTATCACAAATCTGAGAGACACTCAGTAGACTGTGTGACAGCTCCTCCACATAGTGTACGTCAGAAAACGATAAATTACCACTTCTCACCACTCCTTTCTTGCTTATCCTTCCACCCACACCACCTGCAAATGATACTCCTCCCCCATTGAAGTCTTCCACATCTTCCAAAAGGGATAAATCTCCGGTCATATGTCGGGAGCAACCGCTATCAACGTACCAGAGATTGTTGATAGATCTTCTTGGCCGTCCCTACACAAATCAGAGATCAGTGAGATTTAGGTACCCAGGCCATAACAGATCTGGGCACACCTTTGGAATCAATGTAATTAACTAATTGGAGGGTCATTTCTTGCTTTTCAGGTACATTCACATTTTGAATGTTGACTTTTGGTTTCCAGGTGGTGTCTTTCTGTGGTTTACACACATTTGATGAGTTCTTCACAGACTCAGGTTTCTTTTTCGGAGATGTGGCCTTTTTACCAGATGGCTTTTTAACAGGTGTCCACTCAAGTTTCAGTTTTGTGTAAACCAGTTGTTTTGTTTGAGTGACATCTTTTTGTTTTAAAACCTGTTGCTCAACATTTGCTTTGCCATTAGGTTTATTAACTCTTTTGACTTTAGCCATTTGTTTCTCAACAAATTCTGGTTTTATCTTATCATTTCTTTTATAAACTCCTTTTGATGCATAAGTTGGTTTTGGAGTTTTGGCCACATTCCATTTTTCAACAACAGGCTTTGTCACGGGTGCCTTTGTGTTTGAAACCTTAGACTGTTGAGTCTTCATTGGTTCCAAGCACTGCTTCCCCTTAAACAAAACTTGTTGCTTCTGCTTTTGCTTTTCTCCTGTCATCATTTTCTCCAACATACTAGTCCGTGGGTTTTGCGGATAGTATGGTTGAAATGGTCTATTCACACAATTAGCAGCAAAGTGTCCTGGTTTTCCACATTGAAAACAGTTCATGAGTCTAGGTCCATTGACATGACTACAGAGGTATGAACGTCTTGGGTAAGACGACTTCCACTCTGGCTTATCATCCCATTTGTGTATAACACGTTTTGTATCTTTTTCCGGTTGTGTAATTAAACAAAATTGCTCTGACTTAGTCTTGTTTGTTCTATTGAAAGCCGACACAACCTGGGGATAAGCTACAAAGTCTTTGGGCTTAGTCTCACGACCTACTTTAGTGTTAGGCACACGAATTTTAAAACCATCAACTTTTTCATTGGAATTAGAAAGATGTTTTGACAACACAGATACAACTACTTGTTTTGACTTGGACGTATTAAGTTCTGACACAGATGCCAGAACATCGTCCTTGGGTAAATTAAGACTAGAACTACTAGACACATGACATTCATTGACTTTCAAACATTCAGCATCCTCCCCTGACACATCTTCAATACCTACTTCATCTGCACATGAAACAAAGCCATCAGCAGGTTCAACACTATTGTTTAATGATTCATGGGACGGACCTGATTTACTTGTGGATGCCATTGTTTCATTCTGATTACCCAACCCATAGATCATGTGTTTCTCATTTTCAAATTCCTGATCAGTCATAGGTGTCACTCCAACTAGAACACTATCTAACGGAGGTCCTATCTCATGTGTTCCTGCTTCAGACCGATCAACCTGATCCTCCTCTAAGATTATTCCTATTATATCTCTAGTTCTATCCTGAGGAACATCATTCTTGCTTTTGTCTGAAAAGCTAATTCCTATTCCACCTTTGTCTTTACCTATTCTAACATCAGTTATGCAGGTGTTCAAAGACTTACTGGCCTCTAGCATTCTCTTGCTTCTCATATGGTTCACATCAAGTTTCACTTGCAGCTCATTGTTCTTATGCTTGAGTTCATCTAACTGCTTACTTAGTTCTGCTATTTCTAACTTAGCATTGTCATACAGCAGAGCTTTCTCAGTGGCAAGTTTTTGATATTTCACTATGTCTAATTTCTGAGCTTTTACCTTTTCCTCATTCTTCTGCCACCTACCCTTAAAGGAACTCCTCTCGCACTTTATCTCAAACAATTCTAACTGATAATTTTTACAGATTTGTCTAAGTCCAGGAATTATACGAGCACAAGTGGGATCAGGACATACCTTATCGTTATCAATCTCAGCAGCAAAGGCTTCCTTGTCATCCACTGGAGTTTCTTCAGGTTTCTCATCAGTTACAACAAATGCATGCTCTTCCTCTTCATCCCTTTCCATAGCAGCAACCATTGCATGTGACAAGCTAAACTCTTTCAACTGAGGTGTCCAATCATATCCACCTCCTTCCTGCACGACCAAAGCACTTGACTCAGCCTTTCCCTTTCCATCACCTGCTTTCCTTTCTTCTGTTCTTTCTTTCCTCGGCTTTGTGCACTCTCTTGCGAAATGCCCATACTCGTCACAGTTGTAACACCTCAGCTTGCTTTTGTCAAACCCCATCCTGATCTTATCTTGGTCCTTCCACACATTCCTCCCAGTCTTTGCCATGAACTTCTTTGCTCTGAAAACAGCCATTGCCATCTGCCAAGAGACGTCCAACATCTCTACATCTTCTGGATTTATCTGATTCAGTTCACCTGACAGCATCTCAGTTGGCACTAAAGTTCCTGCCATGAGAGCATGATAGCTGTTCATAAAGCCCATACCGAGGGCAAAGTTAGGATCATTCGTAGCATCAGGGTTGACACCTCCACTTGAACTTGCATGAGGTTGTGCCACAAACGCAGTTGACTTTGTGACAGAGCTTGGTCCACTTCCAGCTGACTTTCCATCTTGCTTAGAATCCACTTCTTCTGACAACAGGGCTTGGTTCAATTTTCCCGCCAAACTAAGGGAGCTTATATGGTTCAATTCTCTCTGCTTGTCATCAATAAGCTTTGACTTCAATTTGTTGATCATTTCATCAAGAGATAGCTCACTCAGCTTGTTGTTGTCCTTAATGATAGAGATGTTGGTATTCCAGGATTTGGGCAGACTATTCAGCAGTTTCAGATTCTTGTCTTCCAGATCCGGTTCAACACCATAGCTTGACATTTCGGCCATCAGAGACACGAACCTTTGCACCTGTGCTTCAAAGGATTCACCTTGAATGTGGTTGAACAGATTGAATTTCTGCTTCAGCATTTGCTTGCGGCTTGCCTTAATGTCCGGATTTCCCTCATAAGCCACAATCAAAGCATTCCAGAGTTGCTTGGCAGTCTTGCAGTGCTTAAATCCTTGTGCAATGTCTGGTGTAAGTGCCATTGTCATAATAGCAAATGCCCTCTCTGCTTTGTTGCATCTTTCCCAATCATCATCATCATATTCGTCTTCCGTTTTAGCTTTACCTGCATTGGTTCCTTCTGGATGTGTAGGTGTGTGTGGCCCATGAATTACCGCTCTCCAGAGTCTGAGATCAACACTCTTCAAGTGGTTTTCAAACCTATATTTCCATTCCAGAAAGTTATCAGCCGATGTGAGTCTAGGTGGACGAGTGATGGATCCAATCTCAAAGTCCAACTTTTGATACATACTTGGTTCGAAATCCATTACGTAAGCTTAGGGAACTTAAATCTAAAGTCCAAATGTCCAAAAAGTGAGATTACGATCACAAACACCTGATTACGATCGCAAATACTTGATTACGATCGTGAACACAAATTACGATCGTGAACACTGATTCCGATCCAATCCCAATCGCAAACCCTGATTCCGATGGAATTTATCGTAAACCCCGATTACGATTCTCGTTTCCGGTGAGAAAATATCGTAAACACACGATTACGATCAAGTACAATCGTAAACACGATAAAAATGCGAACTTGAAATCGTAAACCCGAAACTGATGAAGATCTTCAAGCTACGCAGTCGTAAACACCGAAATAACCCAGAAAACCAATCGTAAACACGATGAACAGCAGCAGCAGCACTCGTAAACACCAAAACACCTTCAAATCTTCAAAAACCAAGACTTTTTCCAGAAAAAGTAGCTTGAATCAATATCGTGAGAGCCTCGAATCACAGATTCTTGGCTCTGATACCAATTGTAGGTCCGAAAATCAACCAATCACGATATCTTAATCACAAACGAGTGCGGAATCCTCGTATGTGATTGATTCAAGAAGAAAGTAGAAGAAATAGATTTGAACAATGATAAAGTTCGAATCTTGAATGAATAACACTACAATCTTGGAGCAAATGAACCGATCGTAAACTATAGAGTGAAAGAGAAATCGTAATCCCAAAAGCTTGTAATAATCATAAACATGAGGGTTTATATACTACCCATACAAAACCCTAGGGCCAATCATAAACACTATAGGCCCAATCATAAACACATAGAAATCGGCCCACATGGCCTAAACATAATCTAACTAAGCCCAAAAGCCCAATTACTAACAAGCCCACAACTAATGTTCATGCCTCTAATATATATAGCCCAACAATCACACAATTTAAGTTCTAAAATGTGACAATTTGACACCTCTAGTGACATAACACAAATTTTATTGTCACCAACGATCGTTTTATAATCAGATGGAGTATTTTAAGTGTCACTGTTATATCACTTGTAGTCACATTGTTACATAAGTACATGACCCTAAGACAATTGTAGTAACACTCTTTTGTAAAGACTGTGACTGTTTATGAAATTTAGACACAAATCATTAAGTACACAGTGACTTTTATGTAGTTACGTATCACACAATTGTTAATATGAAGTGACCAATATAAACCATTTAGTGACATTAAAATAATTAACATATTACTAAAAACGTTTTATAGTCACACTAGTTATTGAGTATCGGTTTTACATGTTCATTTAGTCACGTAGGCTACATAATTACATGACCATAACACACTTGTGGTGACACTTATTTTAATAAATGTGACTGTATATGTATTTTAGACACAAATAACTAAGTAAAGTGTAACTATATGTAGTTAATAATCACACTATTACTCCATTTTAGTGACATAAGATAATTTAAGGTGTGACAAAAAATGTACTACAGCCACATGAATATTTTATTTTTCAATTTTGCTGCACCTTTAGTGACCTTTTATTTGATTACATTTTTTAGTGATATTTGGGAAATTAATAGTATTAATAAATGGACAATATGAAACGCGAAAAAACAATTAGTAAATAAAATTAAAATATACCACATGCATATATATAATTAACCATGAGTACGTTATTACATATATGCATCATCCTTCTAAAATCTAACTAGTTGTCTTTAGCCGCCGAGGTATTGGATAAGGTAAATCTTCTTGAGGAGCTCCAAATACTGAACTTTCAACAACAATACAGTTTGCACCTGCAGCTGCTACTGCATCAATAGTTGCTACTGATCATATGATTCTTCATCCTTTTTTAATTACAAACCTAACAAATAACATAAGCTGATGCAGATCTAGACGAACCCAACCCGAAGCCCGTCCGGAAATCAGAGACCCGTTCCCATCGGGTAGAAGATTTTCAAAAATCTTCGTTTTAAATATTTTTATTTAATTATTTAGTTTCCTTATTTTATGTTTTCTTGTTGGTCAAGTTTTTTATCTATTTAAAGACTTTTGTAATTCATAATTTGGAGGTTGATTTTGATTGAATAAAATATTTCGTTTGGAGGTTTTTTCCAAGCATTCTAGTGTCGGTATTTGGCCTAGGTTTACTAACGTTGGTAATTGACGTTAGGGTTTATCGTCTTGACATAGATCAAGTTCGATATCTATCCATCACGCTATTAAGTGGCATCAGAGCCATGGATCGGAGGAACCACCTTGATCATCGACGTAGATTCGCCGCCGGAGGCAACGACGACTATCACCGTGACCCCCGAGATGTAGAGGAAATCAAGATATTGCAACAACGAGTTCGTGAACTAGAGTTGCATATGATGAAGACGGACTTGAACCAGACGTGGAAGAATGTTTATTGATCCAAACGCTTTTGGGTTGGGTTACTCTTCATTCTCCCGCATCTGCGCAAGCTGCGCCACCCGCGTCATCTATTTTCCCGTCTGCACATTCCGCTCCCACGCCGTACGTGCCCGCTATTGTAGCAACTAATGTCCCGCCCGCGTACAATCTTGCGCCGAAAGGTAATGAATTATTCGTCATGGGAGATTTGAATAATTTTTTGATGCAAGTAAATTCTATGTTCGGGGAAGAGAACCCGTCGCTGTCTCGGCTTTGCTACCGGAGGCTCTGGGGAAGTCGGAATAGGAGAGCACTCATCTTGGGGTGGGCTTACTACTTAGATGCTTTCAGCAGTTATCCGCTCCGCACTTGGCTACCCAGCGTTTACCGTGGGCACGATAACTGGTACACCAGAGGTGCGTCCTTCCCGGTCCTCTCGTACTAGGGAAAGGTCCTCTCAATGCTCTAACGCCCACACCGGATATGGACCGAACTGTCTCACGACGGCTTGGAGTTTGCGATAAAATTGGTGACGTCAGATGCAAGATTTATGGGTAAAATTTGTGGCACTGTTAGATATAATTTTAATAAATCAATTGAAGCACACCAAGTTTTGGTTGACTCCATTTTGGTTGGCCGTGATTTTTTGCGTTCATCTCATAAGGAATTAAGATTGAATTGGGATCCAAGAAAAAATACGAGTAACTCATTTGAATATTTTGGGATGATCATCAAATTTGGGTTACTAAAATTGATGCACATACTAAAACTGATGCATATACTAAAATTGCGATTTTCAAGTCCGAATAATGTTTTTGTGCATGAGGATCAAGCTCTTAATGGTGTGTTGGCTAAACATGGTGTCCGTTCTAAAAATAGTTTTGATTTCTTCGACGTTCTCAAGACTCGAGGACGAGTTTTTTTCGAAGAGGGGGAGAAGGATGCGGGGAAACCGAACAACCCAATAGACCCAGGACCCGCCGGTCCATATTGTATTTGCTTGAAGCGAACCCGAGCGACATGTGAAGAAAAATATGAAGTGATTCTGTTCGATCCAGGTGGAGCCAACGGGTTTTGTCGGGCGTTAAAACTCGAGGACGAGTTTTTCGAAGAGGGCGAGAATGATGCAAATCTAGACGAACCCAACCCGAGCCCGTCCGGAAATGAGAGACCCGTTCCCATCGGGTAGAAGATTTTCATATATCTTCGTTTTAAATATTTTTATTTAATTATTTAGTTTCTTTATTTTATGTTTTCTTGTTGGTCAAGTTTTTTTATCTATTTAAAGACTTTTGTAATTCATAATTTGGAGGTTGATTTTGATGAAATAAAATATTTACTTTGGAGATTTATCCAAGTGTTCTTCTAGAGCCGGTATTTGGCGTTTAGGGTTTTTAGCACCGGGTTTTGGAGCTAGGTTTTTATTCCTTGACATAGATCAAGTATTTATCTATCCATCACGCTATCATAAGCATAATCATAAAATATAACAGATGTAAAAATAGGAAAATTGCACATCTTACTAAATTCTACTCCAAAAATTAGAAATAAGGAACAAATTTCACATATCCTGATGTAGTCGAATGCAACTACAGTCAAGACTATTTTTTAAAAGACTAAAGAAGCTTCTAAATAAGCATGACACTGATTCAAGAACTATAAGTACAACAAAAACTACAACAAAAACATATGTACAACAAAAACATATGGTAACCATGTATATGACTTAAAGCTCCTAAGCATCAAGTTAGAAATCAAAATAAAAAACAAAACTAACATGGAAATCCATATGAAAAGTAAATATAAAGTAAACTTAAACTAACATGGAAATCCATATGAAAAGTAAATATAAAGTAAACCTAGCAAAAAATGCAATCACAAAGCAACAAATTGAAAGTATAAACATAACCTGCCAACAATAAAGATTAAATTTTGCACATCTATTTCTAGATGATGGATGAGAGTACAAGTTTAGGAATACATCAAAGCAATCATGATTTTTGATATAGAAGGATTAACCTCTGTTTTGCTATGCCAAAATCATCCTAAACAGGGCCTCTTGTAGAGATGACATGAAAAGTTAAGAACAAACTAAACACATAAATCTTACCCGACAATCACATCCGAAATAAAAAATAAGAGACGATGTATTACCTTAACTTTATGATACATAATCCAAACTCCTCCGTCGGCCGCTCGGTGACGAAAAGAAAGCAAACAACCTGTTAAATAAAGGCATGGATATGGCACGATGTCATACTTGTATAATGAAATCATTTTGAAACGAAAGAATTTAAAATTAGATCTCCATACCTTTTTGCTTACAAATATGATTCCTAGTAGAAGTAAATATGTGATACCTGCTAGTGAAAAAGAATTGGTTACCTTCCTGTTTTACTAAGTCGAACATTGAGCACCCATTGATGGCATGTAGTAAGTCAAACATCTGATCAACAAACAGCAAAATTTTTGTTTATAGCCATACGAATTTAATTAATAGAGCAGCTAAACTACTTGAAAACATTATAACAATAGCAAACTTTTATGATATGGAAGAAATGTGTTATGCATAAAGTATTTCATTTTCTAAAATTTAATTACTTGCAGATTGGGTCAAATCTTGACTTCTTTAATAATAGCTCATGACTCATAATCATTTCAGCTTGTCATGATA
>JBCNJP010000025.1:35886397-35993938 GCA_039602395.1 Deinandra increscens subsp. villosa
TCCGTTTTTCTACTCGTTTCAAGTCGATTTTGCACGAATAGAAGACGGATTTGTGTTAAGAAACTGTTAAAAGGTAGTGCTAGGTGTTCTGTTTACATATTTGAGGTGCTTATCATGTTTTCGAGTTTATTGCAGGTTTGTTAATGGAGGTTTTTAGCGTTTACGATCGTCGCTGTGAACAAGACGACTGTTGGCGTTTCCGACTGGTGTTTACGATCGTCGTTTACGATCGTCGTATACGATCCGAGATTCCGATCGTTGTTTACGATCGGGCTTAAGGTTTTGGCGAGTTTACGATTGGGCTGTTTGATTACGACTGGGCTTATGCCGAACCGTATTTGATCCGATCGTGAACACGCAATAGGATCGTAAACCCTTTATAAAATCGTAAACTGATGATTAAACCCATTTGTTGAATCGTAAACACACTTATGTGTAATTTAAAATCATAAACACCTAATATTTCTTGGAATCTCCTTAAAATTAGGTTATAATTAATGGTGTTTGTGAATTTTGTGCGCTTAAATCAATTATTTTCCCTAAAAGTTTAAATTGGAATTTTGTGAACTTCAAAAGTAAAATTTGATTTTCAATTGAACTTCGACAAGGGTTAATAAACTTAATTGCACTTTAACGAACAAGTCTGATACATGTGTCTTGTCTTTTTCAGATGGCAGACGACATGCTAGATGAAGAGATAAAATTTGAAAGCGATCACGGTATCCCGGCGTATCTTGAAGACCCACCAGAGAAGCATATGGAATTATTTTATTCACTGGTGGCCGGGATGAATGTATGCAAGATAAATCACGCTCTGAGAACAAGTGTGCTGATCGACGAGCAACTTGTGAGGGAGTTCTGGGGAACAGCGAGAGCAAATGCTGAAAAGACAAGTATTTCCGCAACAGTTCAGAACAGACAAATAGTGATTCTGGAAGAAGATATCAGAAAAGGGCTGAACATCAATGATCGAGCTATTGATCCGATTGAGTATCCCAAGGAAGTTGTTTTAGCGGGTGCTCAATCTATGGGGTATGAAGGAAAGTTCCCGCCCATTTTTAAGAAGTTGTTGCCGCACTACTGGAGGTGCCTGGCACACTACATGCAGAAATCATTTCTGGGCAAGAGAACTAGCTTTGATCAGCTCAATAAACTTCATGGAACTTCGTTTGTCGCATTGGCCTTGGACTGGAACTTCAACTTCTCCAAGATGATGCTATTAGACTAGATAGGCAATGCTGACTTGAGCGCCCGAGAACAGTTCCGGATGACACCAAGATTCGTACAGATGGTGGTCAAGAAGAAATATCCCAGGATTGAAGAGAGGGTGGAAAAACTGGATATTAAGGTAATGGATTGTGGAGTGTTTGGACTACAGACCCAAGACAGAAGGGGTAAAAACAGTTTTCAAGGAAGGCTTGAATGGGTCAAGAGGGGTGCATTTCCCGAGGTGGCAAGGGAACAAGAAGTTGAAGAACCTGAACCTGAAGCCGATGTGCCAACTGTAAATGCATCTGTTGCTGAAGATCAAGATATAACAGCAACTCCGGCTGTCAATGTGCAAGAAGAAGATGTGGTGATACCTTCAGATGAAGAAAATGTGATGGACGACATCTTTGCTAATCAATGGAATATGGATGATGATATCTATGGAGACTTGGAACCAATCAATCTGGAAAGATCAAGAGATGTCCTGAACTCATCTTCTAGTGGTGACTCCATCCCCCAAGAATTGGATATTCAGTTCAATGTGAATGAAATGCTCGAAGAGCCTGTCCCCTTCCGTGAACCATCTCCCAGAAAGAAGACAGATCCAAGGAGTATCCGGTTCAAGTTCACTAAGACTAGTTCAAGTCTGTTAATGGTCTATCCAACTGAGTCTAGTTCTCAAAATCAATCTGCTCAAGAAGAATCAACGGTTCCAAATGTTGAAGATCAACCTGCCCCGGTTCAGACTGAAAGCCCTCTTCTGAGTGAACGTAGCCCTTTTCATGAAGAAAGGCAATCTCTGGAGGTTGATAACACTGTTGTAGTACCCAGCCCTGTCAGAATAAGTGTTTCTAGTGGAACAAGTCTGCCGCCAACTGTTATTCCAAGTTTCCGCCCACTTCAAGCTGCTGAGCTACCAATTGAGATGAGGATAAGTGCAGACTCTCACATAAACTTTCTGATGTCTCAGAACAGAATTAGGGAGACAGAGATAAAAGCACTCCAGGCTGAGAACAGAAAACTGAAAGATAAGGAGGTGGCTGACAAGAATAGAATGAAGTATCTGTATGAGACCTTGATGGACCTGAAGAAGAAGTTTGGTGATCTGAAAAATGTTGTGGAATCAAATACTTCAGGTGCCCCTGGTCAAAGTTCATCTCAGGGTGTGCAAGGTACAGAAGCAGTAAATGTGGATGATGGAGATGACACTATTAAGATGTCTAACTATGCCCGAAGTGGAAGGGTCATCTCCAAAGCACCAGAAGGTCACGACAACTGGTTTAAGGAATTCTTTCAAGGACCAGCCCCCACTCAATACACCCTTGATGTTGGTGAAAGCTCAATAGAAAAAAGGGGGAGTCGTGAAAATATTCTGTGCTGGCACTATGACACTGAGAAGAAGCTGTTTGCTGTGATCCGTGACGGCTACAGTCCAGTAGAGTACTATAGAACACGTGCCCAATTTCATTCATGGACTAAGCCTGAGATTAGAAGTCTGCTTAGAGCTCCATACATCAACAGATGGAACAGCACCGAAGGAGATCTTATTCGAAACAATCTGATGAGCCAATTAGAAAATAATTTTGAAAACTTTGAGCTGAAGCAAGTAAGATGGGTCGAGATGGAACTGACCAAGAAACTGGTGAGCCGATAGGTGAAGCAAGGAGACCACCCACCAAATGCTTTGACTGTTGGTGTTATGATCCAACGACTCACGAGGTGGTGGTTCTCTGCAAAAGAATGAGGCAATTTTGTTTCTACGATCCGGTCGATCTGCTGAGATTTGGTGAAAAAGACATCAAGCTCCTAGCCTCCCAACCTATTCTCGGTGATGAGACTGATATGGAAAATACTGTAAGGGTAGGGATCTTCCATGGAACGGCTAATCGGATCGTGGCAAATGGATGGTGGTCAAACAATGTGCAGAATACTTTCAGATTCGATCTGCATCTGCCATAGGTGATCTAATGGTTCATGCCTAGGGGAAGATTGTTGGGCTATATATATTAGAGGCATGAACATTAGTTGTGGGCTTGTTAGTAATTGGGCTTTCTTAGTTAGATTATGTTTAGGCCATGTGGGCCGATTTCTATGTGTTTATGATTGGGCCTATAGTGTTTATGATTGGCCCTAGGGTTTTGTATGGGTAGTATATAAACCCTCATGTTTATGATTATTATAAGCTTTTGGATTACGATTTCTCTTTCACTCTATACTTTACGATCGGTTCATTTGCTCCAAGATTGTAGTGTTATTCATTCAAGATTCGAACTTTATCATTGTTCAAATCTATTTCTTCTACTTTCTTCTTGAATCAATCACATACGAGGATTCCGCACTCGTTTGTGATTAAGATATCGTGATTGGTTGATTTTCGGACCTACAAGTTTTAATTGTGTAGTTAAAACTCACTAATTTAAACCATGGCCACCACCTCCTTCACATAAACCACTTTTATTATTTATAACGAAGTAAAAACAGTGAGTTTAAAAGAATTAGTTAGTTGTTCATCACAATTAGTGAGTTTTAATGTGAAGGTGGAATGGCGTGAGCTAATTATAGGTTTTGCTCTGTTTATGACGTTTACTTTTTGACCGATAGATTCCTCTGTTTTTTGTGTGCTTTGGTTAGCTTGTAATTGTTGTTTTGACTATTTTAATATTGAGTCTGTTTATGATTACTCAATGGCTACAAAAGTCAAGTGTTTTTTATCCATATTATACTGTTAACCTTGGATATACATATGCAAGAGTGGGTAATGCCTTAAAATATGTAAATAGGCTATATGGGTCAAACGGGTCGAAATGGGTTATATTAAGTTTTAAATATGCTATATGAGTTTGAATGAATTAGTAGTTTGGAGTTTTAGAACCCAAAATCATTAAATAAGCTATATGGGTCAAACGAGTCGAATTACGCCTAGATTGTTATCAGTGGTTTAAATCATTTTTTAAAGTACATATTTATTCAACAAATACGCGTAGATAATTTTTTATTATGTAGTGAGATATTAATATGAACCATATTTGCAGTGTGTTTTAATACATTTGACTTCGCTACTTCTAAATCTCATTTTTTATTTTTCCATTTCGTTTGGGTTTTATTATGTAGTGAGATATCATGGAAAGTAGTATTAAAAGCATAAATGCTCATCAATGACATGGAAAGGGTAAAGAAGTAGAAGAAGGTTAGTGTAACTTCATGTTAATGTTGAATTAAAACTCTTTTTATGTGACCTAATTCTTGAGTCAGTGAGTTTAAAAAAACTCACTTGAGTTTTAATCAACTGAACATGTAAACTCAAAAGTGTTCTGTACTGTAGTGAGTTTTATTACAGTTTGTTATATAAACTCATTAGTGAGTTATATTTGCACAAATGTGTTTTTATTGCAGTGAGTTTTTTTTTACAGTTTGTTATAAAAAACTTATCAGTAAGTTATATTCCAGTGAGTTTTATTGCAGTTTGTTATGAAGTAGAGGCTGAAGAAGATGAAGAAATGAAGAAGATGAAGTTAAAGTACAAGAGTTGGAAGTTGAAATGGAAGAAGATCAAGTTAAAGAACATTGAAAGAAGATACAAGAGTTGGAAGATGAAATGGAAGAAGATGAAGTTATTAAAGAACATTAAAAGAAGATAAAGTAAAGAATATTGTTTTAATATGAGTTCAGTATTTTTATTGGGATTTATAGTTTTAACCAATTATAGTGAGTTTTAGTATGAATAAACATCATCTATGCTTAAATCCAAGATTAGACAGTGATTCTTTTTATTATTTCTATTGGCGTATGAGACATTGATTCAATACTGGATTTCTTGTTTAGGTGTTATTAACTTGTCCTTTTGTTGTTTATATGATTATGTGTATTAGACATTGAATTTAGAAACTAGATGAGTTTTGATTCAAATTGACTTTTAACAAGTCAACAATTATAACTTTTTTTAAGAATATTAGAACAATGAAGAAATCATCTGGTTAAGTTTGTAGTGAGTTTTACAATACAAAGTAGTGAACTTTAAAACAGTGAGATTTAGAAATCATTCTATTTAGTTTGCGGTGAATTTTATATTTTTATTTATTTCTTAGTTTAAGAAAAAACATATTATATCAAATCATCCTAGTTTAAGACATTTGGTTCTTTTTTTTTCATTAACAATTATTTATTAAATGAGTTTTAACTTAAATTCACATAAAACTCACTTTCTTTTTTCATTAACAATTATGCATTAAATGAGTTTTAACTTAAATTCACATAAAACTCACTACAAAGTCATATTGGTTATAATTTTACATTAAATGAGTTTCAAACTCACTACAAATTATAAAACTCACTGTTAAATTTTAAAAGTCACCGCTTACTTTAAAACTCACTATTGAGTTTAAAACTCACTAAAAACTTGAGATTTAACTTTTATTGCCTTTAGATGTTTTAAATGAGTTTTAAAATTCAACCAAGTTTGCAATGAGTTTTAAAACACAAATATATAGTGAGCTTTAATTTGAAATTCCTGTAGTTTAAAACTCACCTCTAAATAAAACTCATTGAAAATCTAATTAAAACTAGTAGTGAGTTTTATAATTTAGATGTGAGTTTTAAAACTGAGTAGTGAGTTTTAAACTCGCCATATTTAGGAGCAGTGAAATTTAAAATTAATATAAGTACGTCGAACAATCATCAAAATATTTATCCTTTCAAACGATATGTTCTTTACATCATAAACACAAAGTTCAATATCAGAAAGAAACTTGCACCAATGTTCAATACAAAGCATACAAACATTATACTATCCCGGTGACATATTTATGGAGCGTGAGGTACATCACACTTTGGTTCTAATTGGGGATCAGTTATATCTCCCATGTCATCGATTCCTAATTGCCAAAATAGATGCAAACGATAACGGATTTGAAGTGAAACTTTTTTCTTAAGACCCTTTATGGTTCTGATTGCATCAACAGTGCGTCTATACACATCAGAACCACCCTCTCCAACTGACAATGACGCAATCGTATTATCATCACTAGTCCCCGCATTTTTTTCTGCTGCTACTAGTAGATTCAACTACTTTAGCTTCTAAAGGGAAGAGGAGGTCCATATTCTCCTCACATTCGTGGACTAATCTTGTAAGTGGTTTTGTGGTGAAAAATGATTGATGAAAGGCGAGTTGTGTAAAATGCACACGCAGTAATCTACCCGTTCATTTGTCATACTTTTTTAGTATCTTGATGATACCTATAATAAACCCAAAACAAATGGAAAGGGTTACTCACACAATATAGTAAACTAAAACTTTATCATTTTGACTTGTTTATACCTGCACACTAAAAAGCTTTAATATACTACCTTAAAAAATCACTTAAAACTTGAGCTTTAAAATAAAAGCATCATTGTTCAAATTAAACTTATGGGAGAGTGTTCAATTTACAAACTATAATAGTGAAGTTATTTAAGCTATAATGATGCAAGTCAATTAACTCAAGTTTATCTCATGGTGCATCTTAGCGAAACTTATATATCAATTCAAGTTTATAAAAAAAGTCATCTGATAAAAATCATATAACATAGTTTTATATGAGTTTATTTAAAGGGTTATTGGATTTTAATAATCCCAAGTTTAACATATTGGCAAATAATAACCCAAGTTTAACATTTACTCCACCAGTCCCAACTTTAATCTTATTTACTGTCACCAGTCCCGCGTGTCATGCCAGGATCCGTCATATCCGTCAGGTTGGGATTGGTGACGGATCTGGCATGACACGCGGGACTGGTGACAGTAAATAAGATTAAAGTTGGGACTGGTGGGAGTAAATGTTAAACTTGGGATTATTATTTGCCAATATGTTAAACTTGGGATTATTAAAATCCAATAAACCTTATTTAAATTCACTTGAAATAACTCGCTGAAATTAAAATTCACTGAAATAGATGGAGACACCTCTTAGGAGAAAGATGTTTGTTGAAGAATTCATTGCAAATTCAATAAACAAGTTAAATAACTCACTGAAATTTAATTTAAAACTCATATAATATAACTCACAAAAATAGAACTCACGACTGTAATAAAACTCACTGCAGTTGAAAACTCACCTAAGTTAATGAAACTCACTACAAATGTTATAAAACAGATTCAAGCTCATATCACATTCTATAATTCCAAGTTGATTAAAACTTAGGTGAGTTATAAAACTCACTACAAATTCAATAGAATTAGAAAACTCACTGAGTTTTAACTAAAACTCACTGAAAATTTAAAACTCAATAGTACACAGTAATTGTTTGTTAATGTTTTAGAACAAAATGACTAAACATAAATTGTAAGATTCAAATAAATCTCACCAGAAACTTGTTTTCAAATTATAAACTACTAGGGACTTTTTTATCAATTTAAGATCAAATTAGTATTAAACATTAAATGATTCTTAAGAGTCGCAACATAATAAAAATCATATTAAAACTCACTTAAAAAAACGTATTCTAATTACTCAATGCAAAAACCTGAAATATATGACTTTTTAAAACTCACTGTACTACTCATCAAGGATTTAAACCTCACTACACTTGAATATATGAGTAAAACATATATTACAAACTAACTCTAATAACTCACAATGTGTCAAATACGCTCATACCTAGAAGCTCACTCCCCAACATCACTAAACCTCGAACCTAAAATCACGCATTTAAGGTCAGTAGGTGGATTGTATCCATGGATAACGAATTAAAACCCTAGGGACCAATCACATATAGGAAATACCATATCTCAAACCTAGAAAGTGCCCTATCGGGTGCAAATAACTGATCCTAAACCTAACACGGAGTTGTATGACAATTGATTTCCAACTTAGTGAGTTTTAACTATGCGATTAAACTCACTGTGGAGGTGTAATATCGATGATGAATATCAAAGTTAGGTACAAAAAATGAAGATTCTCATAGATTCTGAGATTAAAACCTCGACAAAATTCTAGTGTCAAAAGACTCAAAACAGATCTGTGGAGAATCAAACATAGATACAAACAACCCTTAAAACATATGAAACAAATGATCTTTGCTTGATTCGAATGATCTTCGATGATCTTCGCTTGATTAGAACCGACGAATTGAACAAAAAGGATTTAAAACACCGAATTATCACACAGATCCGCTTCATCCGTGTATAGGTGAAATGGGAAAACATAGAAGAGGCTAAGTAAGGTGCTATCTTAACTGAAATCTAAACTAAAAGTTGATGCCATAAAAAAGAAGCATGACAATGGTCTTATTACCTTGGTTCACTTTAATTGTAACTTCAGTTAAGAATTTTTATGGTTTGAACAAAATTAGAACATTGATTCACATTTAAGAATTTTTATAAAGTAAACCCATCAAAAGTAATAAATCAAACCCATCAATTTTTATGTTTTTTACCTGTTGCTATTGTGACAAGAATTCATAGTAATAAGAATAGGGCTGTGCAGATTCGTTTGGGTATTGCATGGCTCATATGACCCAACCCATACACTACCCCACTGCAAGACTGGTCTTATGTAAATAAGTTTTTCCTTTTGGTCGGTTCACTTTTTTGGCTATCTGTATTAGTATTTGTTCAATGTATTGGATTTTGCAAGTCATAGAAATGTATGACTATGTTGTAATACTTTTGAAATGGGTCAAATGGGGTCAACTTTAGAAACTCTGATAAAAATGAGAGGCTAAAAAACTTTTAGAACTCCAATAAAAATTACATGGCCAAAAGTCACGGTTATTTATTCAAATGACTAAATTAAAGTTGTAATAATACAATTTTTGTAATCATTGTTGACATAAAATGAAAGAGTCAAACTTTTAACACATCAATCCGACCCATAACACTTTTAGCTATTTACCAAACCAATGTGATCCAGAAAATTTTTGCTAGTATGCCATCTTGAATTCTTGATTCAACTGATCCAAAAGACTACAAGCCTTCATAATAGCAGTTGGTATAGGTCCTCTTGTTCCTGTTTTATCTTAAAGTAATTGTTTCTCAATTCACTGAGCAAAAATAAACAAGATAAACTATCTGTTTATAAGAAATAAACAAGATAAACTCAGGTGAGCCCAGTGCCCTGACCCATTTCAATCCATAACCCAAATTACATGTTTTCATCTAGTACCCGTACCACCTCAGCCCAGACCATTTACCAGGTTTTATGGTGATCTAAAAAGCTAACCTCCTTATAGCCATATATGCATACATATACTGTTTTGAAATAAAATTTTCAATTGAGCCCTTTAAATCATAATATTTGGATGCTGTTTCATTTCCTTTTCACTGTACCTACTTCCAAATGAACTGAGTTTGAATAAATTCCTTTCAGTTTATAATGAGTTTGAAATAGGATTACTTTATGTTAATCTTATTTATGTTTTGTTTGTAACAGTTCCTCTTTCTTTCTGCATTTTACCACAGAGGACGATCTGCTACTAAAGGTAAATGATGTTCCTTTAGGATAACTTGGTATATTAAGTTCATGATAACCCATAAATGTTTTTCGTTCATGTGCTACCTGCATATTTTTATGGAGGTAAAATCCGATTTTTTTAATATTAAGAGTGCATATTATAATAGTGTTTTTAGTTATCTTAGTTATCTTAGTTATCTAAAATTTTTGTTTAATATCTTAAGTTTTTCTTGAGCATGTATGTAGTTTCTACATGGACTTGAGTAGCAATTTTCTTAATAAGATGGGATGATATTTGTGTTTAAAAAGTAAGTTAGGAAAATGATTTTTGATTATAGCAGTGGAGATTTCCTTTAAGTTGGGATGATATTACAGCAGTGAAGATTTCCTTTAAGTTTATTATTGATTTTTGATTAGTTGTGAATTCCAAACGATTTAAGGATTTAAGCAAATTTGAGTTTTGGTTATATTAGGTTGATTCACCAATTCCTAAAATATTTCACTCATTGTTGATTTTATAAATCATAACTTTTACATTCAATTGTACTCATTGTTGATTTTAGTGTTCCGTTTGGTGTTTTGGTTAGGCCTTTTATGTAACAATCTTATCTATACAAGTTTTTATTTCCTTACCTACTTTACAAGCCTGACCCGTTTACAAAATTTGACCAACTTAATAAAAAATGACCGGTTTAATAAACCAGAACCTTCTCTCCATTGCATATATTATATTGGGTGTATTCTTGCAGGGTTTCATCTATTAGCTTTTTGTTGTTGCTAATACATCGCTCTTTGCGCTTACTATCTATGAGTCATGCCTTAATTTCTTTTTTTACTTGCTTCTTATTTGTGCCTTAGCATCAATTGTGAATGTGTGTTAATGTGATTGATTGAAATTTCGATATTTTGCATTCACGTAAGAGTTAATTTTAGATTTTTTTTGTGGTTTATAACGCCTATTTGGTTTTTACTTTGACCAAAACATAGATTATGCCCATGTTCTTATGATCAGCTACAATTAATTATGGACTTGCATTCTTTCGTTGACTCATTTTCGTCACTGACACAATATGGAGCTTGGTACACTTTGTCTTTCGTCTGGGTTGAGTTCGTTTTGCCTTTTGTCCATGAAAACAAATTATCGATTAGTTTTCTTGACCAAAACGTAAGATTATTTTTTCATATTAAAAAATGTCTATTTTGTGCTCAAATCACTATATTTAGTTTGGTTTTTTAAAGACAAAGAGTTGTGGGTTTCGTCACAAAATCACTAATAAAACTCTACAAAAACAAAAAACTGGTAGACAACATGTTTGTACTACATCGTTTCCAAATTGAGAGTTTCACTTAGGAAGAATGGCCGAGGCATGAAAACTACGTCTTATATGCGAGCGATTTGAAGATTTTGATTGGCGAACACACTCAATTTGTTCCATTTACAAACGATATTACAAGACGATTCCGTTTATACCCATTAGTGCCTTCTATAGAAACACTTGCGCATGACAAGATGTCTTTACGAGTATTTAGCGGTACGTATGAGTACTTTTGATACAAACAAAATCAAAAAGTACACTATGTAATATCACTAATTGTTAGTTTGCTGTAGATGTCTTAGGGAAGATAATACGTCATGAGCGACGATTTCAACATATTATTTTGGAACTTCAAGATGTTACGTAAGCCATTTTTCATTTAAAAAAGAAAATTAAATACTTCTTTAGTTTTTTTATAATTACTAATTTTATTATAAATCGTAATAACAATTACATTTCACAGCGACAAAACAATACAAATATTTCTATACGACCCGCCAGAGGTTTTGTTGGTGAAGGCCTTTCTAGCAATGTTAGACAAATCTATTGTCTATATATCTAGGGTCAAGTTGTTCGCAAGCGTACAAGTACGTTTTAATCTACATATGTTTTTAAAATAAAATCCGATTTCTCGCGTTAACCCAAATTTTATAATACTATATTATATATATATATAGGGAGAGGATCATTTGAGAACCAATTTGGTTTGAGAACTAAAAATAACTAATTTGAACCACAAGTTTATTTACATGTATTCCCCCTCCCATGAATTGTAGTGGTCCCCCCTGAAATTTGTGGTTGAGATTTAGTTCTCAAAAGTTCTCAAAATGAAAAGTTCTCATTTGAACCTATCCCTATATATATATATATATATATATATATATATGTCTTCAGTGAATATTTTGGAGTCAACAAAGTATACTAGGATCGTCTATAAACCATACATGCCAGAGGCAGACCAGATTAGGATTATGCGTTCTTAATGCATTTTAGAATGTATTGTTTGTTTGGAATGGGTGTGTTAGAAAGTTATATGGATTATTAGTTTAATTGGTTTTTATATGTACTTAGCACAATTTATGAAATATTTGATGTCTTATATTATGTTCTTACAAGTACTTTATAACTTTGCTTACATTACATTGTTGCATTTTCATAGTGTATTTACCACTCAAATACTAATTGGTAGGTTAGCTATTTCATCTATACTTTCCTTAATATATACTAATTATTTATTATTTGTGGTAAACAAAGTTATGACAATGGTTGACCTTTCTGTTGAAATAATTGTGTTTGAGATATTAACGAGGGCGCCGACGAAGGTTGTAGGTCGTTCTAAGTCTGTTTGTAAGGAATGGTATGCCTTACTGTCAAGACAAGACTTTGCAAAAATACATTGTTCCCGCTCATTAAATTCATCTAATCAAAGAATTCTTATGGTTGGCGAACCTAACATGCTCTGTTCATCCAATCGACATTCGGTCATGTGATTATGGGCCAGGCACCATCGTTGATACTCCATTCAATGATATCTCTATCCATTCACATTTGGATGGATTGTTGTGCGGTTGCTTGGATTCTAAGTTTGAGTTGGTTCTTTGGAATCCAGTCACCGGTGCTTACACGAATTTTTCAACACCTGATTTTCATGGCACTTATCAAAATAATCTTGATGTTGTTAGGTTGTACATTGACGCTTCTCAAAATTACAAGGTCCTGCATATTAAGCGTAGGTGTGGTGTATATGGCGTCCATGTCTATTCGAGGAGACTTGACTCTTGGAGGAATATACCTTTCATAACAAGACCGGAGTACATTAGGCCGACTTTCTATTGGTCATCCGGTACTTTATGCAGTGACACTTTATATTTCACGCTTTCCAAAAGCTACATTGACGGAGTAAACGTAGTGATTTGTTTTAGTGTTTATTTGGAGCAGTTTAAGGAGATAAGTTGTTGATACCTGATATGTGCGTCGTGTGAAGTATCAATCAATGTTCAAGATCAGGCCAAAGTATGCTTGGCCGAACCAGGTCCGAACCTAGAGTTCGGACTGGCCGAACGTGAGGTTCGGACGAAGCTCGGCCAGCTGGGTATAAATAGATGGTTGTTCTTTGTAATAGTTAGTTCTGAACGGGTAAGATTTCTTAAGTGTGTGTTTCTGAGAGTGTTCTCTGTGTCTGTATTCTGAGTGTTCTACTGATTGTAATTGTTCATTGTGATCAATAAATCAATCGGTTAATTACTTTTCGATGTCCGATTAGTTAGATCGAGTAGACGATCCGATGCTCATGTACTTTCAAGTGCTATCAGAGCTTTCTGGTTCACTCTACTGATCTGTGGTTGCTATTGTCGGATTTTTGAAGCGTTTGTGGTGTTTTTCAAACTTGTTTACGTGTTTTTCATCATTCTATCGGGTTTTTGGTCTTAAAATTGCTTCTAAACCACTTTTTATCGGGTTTTTCTGATCCTCGGTAATGAGTTTCGTCAAAAACAGTTTATTTTCACACGATTTTGAAAAATGGGTTCGAGGTTCGGAGGTACCTGGTCAGGTTTGGAGTAACTGCTCCGAATTTCAAGTTCGGTCGAAGTTCGGTCTATCTTCGGTGAGAGTTCGGTCCGTGTTCGGAGTTGTCTCGGTCGAGGTTCGGTGTGATTCAAGGTTTGGAGCTACATCGGAGTTACTTCAAAGTTCGGACAGTTGATTTTGATTCGAAGCTAGTTCGGACGGAGTTTGGACATTGGATTTAGGTTCGGACAAGGTTCAGATGTCAGTGATAGGTTCGGAGCAAGTTCGGCCGGCAGAATCTAAAAGTTTTCAAACGATGTCGGAATTTCAAGCGTTTGCTGCGATGCAAAGTGCGATGCAAACCATGTTGAATTTTGATAATGAAATCGAAACAAGTCAGAAAGTTCCTAAGTTGTTGAAGTTGGAAGATTATCACAATTGGAAACAACGTTTTTCAGCTTACATCAACACAAATAATGTGGATTTATGGATTCCGATTCGCAAATTTTACATGCATCCACAAGCAGATGGAGATTTTAAAAGAATTCAAGATTTTGATGGTGATGAAAGAAAACTCTATGAGCTTGAAGAAAAAGCCTATGGTTATCTAACAATGGTTCCGCCCACTGAGTTGTTGCATCAGTTTAGTACTTGCAAAAAGTCAAAACAATTGTGGGATGCATTCTCTGCTAGATGCGAAGGCAATGATCAATACAAGAAGAGTAGAAGAAAAGTGTTGAACAAAGAATTTGAGAATTTACAACATTATGATAAAGAAATTATTCCTGCACTTGTATCCAGATTTTCACATCTGATTAGTGAAATGAAGGTGGTGAACATTGAAAAGACCGAGGAGGAATTGAAAGAGAAATTAATGGAAGTATTACCAGAAAAGTGGGAAAATTATGTTTTGTTGCTTACTCATGACAAAGATTTTACTACATTATCATTTCATGATTTAACGGAAAGCTTCATGCTAGAGAGATGGAGATGATAACTTCAAAAAAGGCTACTGCTACATTACAAAATCCTGAGTTGTACCATGGTGAGAATACTACAAGCATGAATGCTAAAGCTAAACCAAGCCTGAGTGCTGCACCAAGTACAGCTTTCTTGACTGGAATTTCTGATAATTCTGATAACAAGTCTTCACGGGGTTGTAGCTTTACAATTCCAAAATTTTCAAGCCAGAATGCTTTTTCTGCTGAATCAACAGATTATTGTGCTAAAATGATTTCTGCATTGATTTCATCATCTTTTGGTTTGATTATCAAGAATGTTGCTGATGCAAAGTTAACCAGCGATGATCTTGATGCACTTGATGATGATCAATTAATTGAATTGGATATATCTTGGCAATATGCTATGTTATGTCAAAGATCGAAGAGGTTCTTCAAGAACAATGGAAGAAATATTTCAGGTGATAAATTGGGTTTTGACAAGTCAAAGTTAAAATGTTATAAATGTTCACAGCTTGGACATTTTTGTTAGAGCATATTCCTATGCTAGCGTGTGTCTCGTGTATTGTATCTAATCTAGAGCATCTGTGTGAGTTTTATAGTCACTGGCCATACCAGATGCACCGCCGGACCAGATGATCCGGGCGGACCAGATGGTCCGCAGCTGGTACGCTGGCCTGTTACTAAGTGACTATAAATAGTCCGTGTTAGAGAGAGTTCTTTTAGTGCTGTCATTCTACAACTCTTAACTGTGTGTAAACTGAGTGTGTTTCTCTCTCTACTTGTAATCTCTAAGTGAATCAATAAAGCAAAGCTTTATTTACATCTTGTTGCTATCCAATTACCGAATCATGCAGTAGTAAGATCGTCTCGTGCTTTTACAAGTGGTATCAGAGCATTCCAGGTTGCTCTACTACTGTGATTTGGTAAGTTTTCGAAATTCTAGAGAGAGAAAGTTTGGATTTTCTACGTTTTTCATCAATTTTTCGTAATTCCGAGTGTTTCAACGATGAAAAATGATTTCTGAGTGTTGCTGGAGTGTTTTCGCATCATACTCAAGCAATTTCCAGTTTCAAATATCAAATTTCACGAAAATCAGAAGAATTTGTCTCGAAAACAGTTGGTCCGCCGGATGAATGATTTGATCCGCTGACTGGTCCGCCCAGGCAATCTTCATTAGTCTGATCCGCGACGGTTACAACGTATCAGTGTGATCCGCTGAAAATTCTGGTCCGCCGTACCAGTTTTGATCCGCCGTACTAAAATCTGATCCGCCGTACGAAATTTGATCCGCCGGACGAAATCTGATCCGGATCTGGTCCGCTAGTACAAATCTGATCCGCCTGGTTAGTTTGATCCGGAACTGGTCCGCTGATAGTATTTTGATCCGCCAAGTTGTGTTGGTCCGCTGGCAGAAAACATATCTTCACTAAAACTGACGTAACTTGCAAACCGTTTGGAGTTACGGAACCCAATACCAGTCAAAACGTTCGTCTTTCCAAGATCTAGACGTGTACTAACCTGAAAGTTCTGTACCCCCCAGTTTGACCCCCAAAATCCGCTTGGAAGACGCCCGTTTTTCAGTTTTAAGTTTTCGCATTCGGTATTGAAATTTCAAAATGAGCGATTTTCACGCTTTTTCAGCTGTTCAATCATCAATGCAAGCCATATTGAACTATGATAACGAGATAGGAACAACTCAGAAAGTTCCTAAGTTACTTCGATTGGAGGATTATGAGAATTGGAAGCAACGATTTGAATCATTTGTTAATGCTCTTGACATTGATTTGTGGATTTCTATTGAACAAGATTATACATATCCTAAGAAAAATGGAGAACCAATCCCACGAAGTGATCTTGATGAAGATCAAAGGAAAGTTTATGCTAGAGAAAAGAAAACTTATGCAAATCTCACAATGGCATTACCAAGAGAACTCTTGCATCAATTCAAAAATTGCACAACATCAAAAACATTATGGGATGCACTGAAGGATAGATGTGCAGGAAACGAGCAATATAAGAAGAGTCGAAAGAAAGTGTTGTTAAAGGAGTTTGATAACTTTCAGCATTGTGAAAAAGAGAGTATTGCAGATTTGATTTCTAGATTTTCTCATCTGATTAATGAACTCGATATTGTAGGAGTCCAGAAAGAAAAAGATGACTTGAAGGAAAAATTTCTGGAAGCTTTACCAGAAACATGGGAGAATTTTGTTATGATGCTTGCTAATGATCCAAATTATTCAAATTGGACTTTCAATCAATTATTAAGCAAGTTACAAGCTCGAGAAATGGAATTACTTGTAAAGAAGTCAGCAATTCCATCAGTTCAAAATCCTGCAGTTTATTTTGGAGAGAATTCTGCTACTGCCCATGCTAAAGCTAAATCAAATTCTATTTCAAGCAGTAATCCACCAGTAACAGCATTTCTTGCTGGAAAGTCAGATAATGGTGGATATTCTTCAGGTTGTAGTTTTACTATTCCTGATAAATCATCAAGCAAGTCAACTTCTAATCAAGCAACCGAAGATCTAGCTGCCTTGCTATCAGCTTTTATATCTTCTTCGTCTGGAGCTATATTTCATCAAATTGGTCAGTCTTGTTTGTATGGCGAGGATTTAAACCATCTGGATGACGATCAATTGAATAAACTCGATTTGGAATGGCAATTTGCTATGGTCGTGGAAAAAGGAAAGAGATTTATGAAGAAACATGGTAAGACATCTATTTTTCAAGGTCAAACGCTTGGCTTGGATAGAAAAACGATTAAGTGTTTTAAATGTGCCAAACATGGACATTTTGCTCGCGATTGTCCTACCAAGTCATCTGACAAGGATATTTCCAATAAGAATGGTCAAGATAAAGATGTTAAAGCTATGATATCTCAAACTGATGAAGGTTATGATTGGGCTAAAGATTTTCCAGATGAATCTGCATTCGTGGTTCATTCTCAAGACAGTTATGCATTGATGGCAAATATTGAGGTTGAATCGAGTGGGTATACATCTGAGACCAGTAAATCTGACTTAAGTCATTCTGATTCCGAAATGAGTGGTTACGAATCTGTGTGTGAATTTTGTTCACAAAAGGATAGTCGAATTAAAGGTTTGATAAAGGAAATAGAATGTCAATCTGTTGAAATCAAACGAAAGGATGAAGAAGTGGAGAGTTTTATCAAGAAATGTCAGGAATTTAATGAAGTTTGCAAAACAAATGCAGAGTTACTCAAAGAAAAGAGTGTGTTGGTGACAGAATTAGCTGATATTCAGAAAAACTTGTGAGAAAGCTGTATTCAGAATGATCAACAAAAGTCACAACTTCGACACGAGAATGAGGAGTTCATGTCAAAAATTGTCAAGCTTACTTCGGTCAATGAAAAGCTGGTCAAGGAGGTTGCAGAATATAAGTCTCAAGTTCAAGATGTTAGTGAAGATTTTGAACAGTTATTTCAAAAATCTATCAAAAAGGTTGAAGTACTTCAGACATCGAATGATGAACTTCAGAAGGCATTGGATGAAGTTACTGCTGATAGAACTCAATATCAGATTGTTCAGTCTGAACTGCAGGACACAATCACTTCTTTGAAGAAAGACAAAAATTTATTAACAAGGAATATTGAGATATATAAGGAAAGAGTGGATAAAATTACCAAAGAAGTGCTTGCTGCTCATGATGGGATGAGACGAGAAAAATCATTAGTCAACACCACATCTGAGAAATTGATTCAATCAGAAAAAGTTCTTGCTGAAGCTCAGAAGATCATAGCTGATTTGAAAGTTGAAATTCTCGATCTCAATCGTCAATTGCATAACTTGAAGAATTCTCATTCTTTTACAAGTTATTTGTGTCAAGACGATAACTTCAAGAAGGTTTTTGGCGGTGATGATTTTAATCAAATTCCTCATCCAGTGATTCAAACAGAGTCTGTTGTTGATTTAAGCACTCCAGTGGTAAAACAAGATTACTCTGATTTTGTGTCTGAGAATTTGGAGGCGAAGAATTCAAAAATTGGCAACAAAAAGGTTACCTCTGCAACATCTGATACACCTCTGTTTGTTAAGTTTGTTTCAAGTGAAGGTGGTGTGTTTGACAAAGAAATGTCTGATGGCGAAAAAGTTGAGAAGAATGAAAAGAAGTTGAATGAAGCAGAAGTGGATGCTAAGTTGGTTGAAGAAAACAATTTGAAAGGCATTAAAGCTAAATTTACACAGTCTGGTAAATCTGGTTCTTCAGGGGCTACAATAGATGTTTCTAAATTGCCTGGTTACAAACAATCTGGGTTGGGTAGTAAAGGCAAGAAGGTTCCAAAGCAGCAGAACATGCCAAAGACGGTTAAGAAGGAAAAGAAGGACACAAGCCTGGAGAAAATATATCATCTAGCTCAAGTATTCATTTCAACAATGGAGAAAGGATTTGGAGGGAAGCAAAAGAAGAAAGGTTCATCTGTAAGTTCACCGAACGAATCTTCTTCATCTGGTTCTAATGCTACACCTCAGAGTCCTACTTCGAAATGGGTACATTCTAACCGATTTCAGGTTTTTGATGATGTTTTTGATGAGTCTGAATTTTCTGATAAATGTTATCCTGTTCAGGACAAGTCACAATTTAAACATTCATATCGTTTGTGCTATCAATGTCGCCAAAAGGGACATATAGCACAGAATTGTCCTGTCACTGTTAAAAGGAAATTTTCTGGAAAAACTGCCACGATAATTGATGAATCCGGCAGAATTTTTAATGACTCACCAACATCACATTTTAAATCAAAACATTTCAAAAGTGAGTCTAGTGTTGGTGATTCATCACAAGATGATGTTTCTGTGAAAACTGCACCTGCAAAGATGCAGTGGCGCCCTAAAGTGGTCAGCAAAGCTGCAACTGACTTTGTGGAAGACACTGGTCGACCAGAAGCTGTGTGCTTCGGGTCATTTGAGTACTAATTTTTAAACCAGTGTGCAGGTATTCCTAGAAGACCCGTTGGTGATTGCAAGGTTGCTGATGGAGGAGTATTCTGCGTTTCTTAATTTAAATTGCATGTGATATCATTTTTCACACTGAAATTTTCTGAAAGCTAAACCTGACAGGTATCAGTATCGATTGGTCAATTTTCTTTCTTTTACATTTTGTATGTAGGTTAGGGGGAGAAAATTGAAAAGCCAAAAATAGCGTCTTTTTGTTTTTGTTTGTGTTAAAATGAAAATCCAGAAATAGAGTTTTCATTTTAAGGGGGAGAAATTGAAAAATACAAAAACATCGAAAAACAGAAAAATACAAAAACATTAAAAAATGAGAAATTGTATCCAATATGATTGGGAAATGATGGTACATTGGCTTACGTGTCTGACTCATGGATAAATTAGATGAAAAAGCCATAAGATCATTGTTCGATGTACTTGGTAGGCCCGGCATTAAATCAGAAAGTATTCAGATGTGATAAACACTAAATACTAATGCTTGACCAAGTGGACAACATCTTGATGCATATCTCATGATATCAAAGAAAAGATATGTGAAAAAGAAAATGAGAAGTCACTGTGTATACATGTGTTCATTTTGCAAAGATTTAAACTTGTTTGATTTTTTTATTTTGTCAAACGATCGGACTTTCTCTGCGTGTCGAAAGACCGACCTGATCGTTGTTCGTTTGACGTTCTGCTTTATTTTCTTTGGTGTTTCGTATAACTCATCGGACTTTCTCTGCGTGTACGGGAGTACCGACCTGATTGTTGTTGGGTTATACAATTTCAACTTGTTTTATTTTCTTATTTTGTTAAATCCGAGGCCTTATCTGCGTATCGAAAGATCGACCTTAAGGTAGACGATTTAACGTTCTTATTTCTTTTTGCATGGAACACAGTTGACTGAATCATGTATACAATCATTATGTGATTAAATCACGAATGAAATCACAAAGTGTGATATAAAAAGCAAAAACATATCTGAGTATGTCTGATAGTGTGGGGAACACTGGTCAAAGCAAATCTAATCAATTCAATAACATATCCAGATGTTATGAGTATGATTGTGCCTGAGTTTAAGATGGACAAATTATACCAGTAATCGACATGACTTGTGTGCTGAAGTAATTGAAATTGAAGTATAGTTCAGCATGTCATGACCAATATGATCCCAAGTTGAGATCTTTCTCGCAAAAGGCAAAAATAGTGTGTGATTCAGTATTTCATTTCTGTATTGCATTTATGTTTCATATCTGAAAAATTCAAAAAGATTTTCGGTGTGTTTTGATATAAAGTTTCAAAAAGCCAAAAAGATTTTGTTTCTTATTTGTTTTCGACCGATCGATACTTGATACAAAATTCAAAATTTAAAAACTATATCTTGGATTCTCGAAGAGAAGTTTTGTGCCAAGATTAAATTAATTTTCAAAAGAAAAGGAAACTGCGTTTCTGTCTTCTGAAAGTTGCAGGTTTCTGTGTGAAAAGACTCACGCATGGTGAAAGGGGGAGTATGTTATATCTTTCACAAGTGGATCTTGAAATTTAAAGTTTTTTTAAGGTTGATCCAGCCATGCAAGCTCTAATTCTGACAAGATTTCAAGTTGAAGATCGGATGCAGCATTGTTGAAGATTGAAGACTGAAGTTTAGTTAGAATATAGATACACTACACGTTAAGGGGGGAGTTTGTTAGAGCATATTCCTATGCTAGCGTGTGTCTCGTGTATTGTATCTAATCTAGAGCATCTGTGTGAGTTTTATAGTCACTGGCCATACCAGATGCACCGCCGGACCAGATGATCCGGGCGGACCAGATGGTCCGCAGCTGGTACGCTGGCCTGTTACTAAGTGACTATAAATAGTCCGTGTTAGAGAGAGTTCTTTTAGTGCTGTCATTCTACAACTCTTAACTGTGTGTAAACTGAGTGTGTTTCTCTCTCTACTTGTAATCTCTAAGTGAATCAATAAAGCAAAGCTTTATTTACATCTTGTTGCTATCCAATTACCGAATCATGCAGTAGTAAGATCGTCTCGTGCTTTTACAATTTTGCCAAAGACTGTCAACAGACACATGCAACCAAGCCTGGTTTTACTCAATCACCCAAGCCTGGTTTTACTCAACCATCTACTAGTAACACAAGCAAGACAACAGCGTTGACAGCTCAACATGATGGTGTTTATGATTGGGGTCAACATTTTGGATATGATACATCAGCATTAATTGTCACACATGAGCAAGATGATTATTATTCTGATTCGAGTTCTTATGATGCTGCTGAGAGTGAGAAATTTGAGTCTAAAATTGAAGCCCTAATGAAAGAAAAAGCATTTTTGATTGAAGAAGTCAAAAGAGTTACTGCTGACCTAAAAATTAATAGTTCGGAGTTGGGAATTTCTAAGGAAAATGAGAAGGAATTGGGTGTGAAGAATGAATGTCTGCTTAAAGAAATCAAATTGCTGAATGAAGATTTAGAAATTTTTAAACAAGATAAAAGGGATGCTTGTCACATCCCCAATTTCCACTAACGGAGTATAACCGTGTGGGGTGTAAACCAGACCAGGATCCAAGACTATAGTTACAACCAAGCCATAACAGTAATTTATTATAAGTTAAAGCACTTTTTACAAAATGGAGCATAGTTTAGTTAAATAGTTCAGCGGAAGCACATCAACAGATTACATGTTTAGTTTAACAAAATAACAAGTTTAAATGTTCAATATGCATATTCCCCAAAGGTTAACAAGTCAAGTGTACTGCCGCCATCCGTACCATCCATGATCCACCTAACGACCTGAAAAGTATCCATCAATCAAGTGTCAGCTAAAGGCTGGTGAGTTCACTAATACAGTATACACAACACCATATAGACCAAAAATGCATACGAATAGTAGAGGAACAAATCGTAATCTAATTATACAAGTTGAAAGTATTATCCGTATCAATAGGTAGCTAGCCTATGCTTATGCTCACCTGAACGTCCGAAACCAAAGCTGACAATGTATCACAGGCATAATCTATGTAGTTTGCCTTCCCCGTGTCTTTCCCGATCACGGTAGTCCTAGGCTAATATTGGTCTCAGTCCGACCGCCAATCGGGAGGGTGCATCCTGTGCACCGCTGAACGGGGGTGTCAATCCCCAGTAGATCTACTCAACATTACCTCGCTATTCTATATTAATGGCCCGATAAAGTAAGGACTTTTGATATTAAAAGCAATTCAGTGAAACATGTGATATATGGTGGATAACTACTTAAGTAAAGAAATACCTTTACCGTGTTGCTGCCATCCTTTACTGGATGCAACTATAACAGTAAGTGAAACTCACCTTAGGGTGCACTGGTACGCGGCACTTGGTTCTACAGGTTGGTCAAGATCGACCTAATTTGGTAAGTATGGCCTAACCGGATTAGAAATTGTCACTAAGACTAATAATAACACATAAGCACCTAAACATGTTCATGCATTCATACAAGTCATACAATTCACATAGAAGTCCCAACTTGGGAGAAAATCATGAAATTGCAACTTAAGTCAAAGCTGACCCAGAAAAGTCAAACATCAAGCACCTATCTAGTGACATAGCTAAAATCCACAATACTTGGAATTTACTTTTTAAATTTTACAGGCATATACTACATATCAAATAGAACTTTTTGAAAAAAGAATCAAGTAAAAAGGTTAAGAATTGATAAAGTTATGCACGTCGGAAGTTAGCATTTTCAGCATTTAGTAAACTAGTCAAAGTGAAATGAAAACTTTCATAACTTACTCAAAACTTTGAATTTATGAACCAACTTTTCCAGATCTTACTTTTAATATATAAACATAATTTACAATTAATAAACTCATCAATAAAACAAGATTAGCATGCTCAACCAAATTGAAAAGTCTACTTTTCACTAAACTGGACAGCTTTGAGTACCCAACTTGCAGCAGTGTTTTGAGTGACCAAACGAAGGGTTTAGAAAGTGTTCGAGTAGCCGTTCTAAATCTAAGACATCCTAATTTACTAGGGAAAAAGAATCAATCAGTTTCGAGCAAAATTGAGTAAGTTATGGCTGCTGCAAGTTGACCCAAAATTCTGGTCAAAGCTGTCAAAAATCTTTAGTTTGCAAATGTTTAGGATTTCAATTCTATGCTAACATTTGATCAATCAAACACCTACTAACAAATTTATAATCATAATAACATGCATTTTCTGGTCCTAACAAGTTCATATCAAAATCATAGCAAAATTTGAACATGTGGCTAGCATACAAGAGCATAAACACCCAAATTTCATAACCAACACCCAACATTCATACAAGAACCCACATAGCAGATTTTGTGCTCATATCCCAGTCCTAAACCCGAATTCAAATCTGTCCCAATTTAACATATAGCATATCTCAACCTAAAACATGAATTATGAGCATAATAGCTCACCATTTAGCATACAAACACCAAAGAACACACATGCAACAACAAATTCGGATTTCAAAAAGTTAGGGCTTACTAGTTTTGGGGAAAATCGCAGATTAGAAGGAGAAGAGGAGATGATGAAGCTTCCTTGATGTTATTTGAGCTTGTAGGAACTCGAATCCACCTCCTAGAGCTCGATTTCACGAAAAATTCAAGTGTAAGTGTGTGTCTGTGCGTGAACCGTGAAGAGAGCTCATGAGAAATGAGGGGGAGGAGGAAGAAAATGCAGATTTTGTTTAATTAAAAGTTACACATTTGGCCCCTCAAGTTTCTTTTAAGCATATAAGGCATAAAAACTCATTTAAATGGGTTTTTGCTAAAAAGTTGTAAAGTAAAAAAAAATTCTAAAAATGTTTCCAAGTGTTTTTAAATCATTTAACATGTAAGATTTGGTCGGGTTACATAAATTTAACATTTGTACATAAAAATCCAATTTTACACACAAAGCCCTGTTTCGCATAAGAATGCAAATTTTCATAATTAATACATAAAGTCACGAAATGAGTTCACGAAACAAGTTACTGAAGTCAATTAACAAGTAAACATAAATAAATACGAAATCATTCAAATAACGGGTCTCGGGTTCGCTAACGGAACTAACGGGACTAACGGAAAAAGTTAACGGAGTTAACTTGGGAAGTTGCAGTTGTCACAGCCTCCCCATGTTAAGAAATTTTCGTCCCGAAAATTAGCTAGTACCTTGGGTTGATGCGGAGGCTTGATCGAACAGGTGGGGATATTTCTTTCTCATCTGGTCTTCCCGTTCCCACGTGAACTCCGGTCCACGCTTTGAATGCCATCTAACTTTGACGATTGGAATCTTACTTCTTTTCATTGCCTTCTCCTCGCGTCCCATTATCTCCACAGGTTGTTCTATAAGCCGAAGTTGTTCGTCAATGTGGAGTTCCTCCAATGGAACTATCAATGTGTCACCAGCCAGGCACTTCTTCAGGTTTGACATGTGAAACACGATGTGTACCCCCTCTAGCTCAGGCGGCAAGTCTAAACGATACGCCACTGTTCCAATCCTTTCCGTTATCGGGAAGGGTCCTATATAGCGGGGGTTCAACTTCCCGCGCTTCCCAAAACGTACAACACCTTTCCAGGGCGAAACTTTTAACAGTACACGGTCACCCACCTCGAATTCTAATGGCCTTCTACGTTTATCTGCATAACTCTTTTGACGGTCTCTTGCAGCTTTCATACGATTTCTGATTTGCACAATTCTTTCCGTCGTTTCATAAACTAGTTCCGGTCTAGTGAGTTGGCTGTCACCGGCCTCGGCCCAGCAGACCGGTGATCTACACTTCCGTCCGTAGAGAGCTTCAAAGGGAGCGGCTCCAATACTGGTGTGGTAACTGTTGTTATAAGAGAATTCGACCAGTGGCAAGTGAGTTTCCTAGTTCTTTCCAAAATCCATTACGCAAGCTCGAAGCATGTCTTCAAGGGTTTGGATTGTGCGTTCAGTTTGGCCGTCTGTTTGAGGATGGTATGCGGTACACATATCCAAACGAGTACCTAGGGCTGATTATAATGATCTCCAAAAGTGTGAAGCAAATCTGGGGTCTCGGTCGGAGATAATAGATAAGGGCACTCCGTGGAGTTTGACGATCTCATCTATGTAGATTTATGCCAGCTTATCAGTCTTGTCACTTTCTTTGAGGGCTAAGAAATGGGCGGATTTGGTTAACCTGTCCATGATCACCCAAATCATGTCGTTTCCACGGGGAGTACGGGGCAATCCCGTGATGATGTCCATCGAGATTTCCTCCCATTTCCACTCGAGAATTGTCGGTTGTTGCAGAAATCCTGGAGGCTTACGATGATCTGCTTTGACCTTCGAGCATGTCAAACACTTACTGACGTACTCCGCAATGTAAGTCTTCATTTTGGGCCACCAATAGAGTCCTTTCAGATCTTGGTACATTTTGTCCGAACCGGGATGGACCGAGTATCGAGACTTGTGAGCCTCGTCCATCACCAGCTCTCGGAGGTTTCCATGTAGAGGTACCCAAACACGATCCTTGTAGTAGCGTATTCCATCCGACTTAATCTCTGAAGTTCCATCAATGCCAATTAAGGATTCAGACTCATAGTTTTCCTCTTTCAGGGCCTCCTTCTGGGCATCCCGGATTCTATCCGGTAATCCTGCATGAATCGTGAGTTGTAGAGCTCGAACCCTTCTGGGTTTAACATGTTCTTTCCTACTCAGTGCATCGGCCACGATATTGGCCTTTCCGGGATGATACTTTATCGCCAAGTCGTAGTCGTTAAGCAGCTCGACCCACCTACGCTGCCTCATGTTGAGCTCCTTCTATTCCATTATATGCTGGAGGCTTTTATGATCGGTGAATATCGTGCACTTGGTACCGTATAGGTAATGTCTCCAAAATTTCAAGGCGAATACAACAGCTCCTAACTCCAGATCATGCGTTGTGTAATTCTTTCCGTGAGACTTTAACTGCCTTGACCTGTAAGCGATGACTTTACCTCTTTGCTTTAAAACGCACCCAAGTCCTTGGATTGAAGCGTCACAATAGACCTTGAAGTCGCCGACACCGTCAGGTAGGGATAGTATAGGTGCGGTACAAAGTTTCTCTTTCAAGGTTTGGAATGCCGCCTCTTCTTTGTCACACCTTCGGTATTGAACGCCTTTATGCGTGAGAGCGGTTAACGGTTGAGCTATCTGGGAGAATCCCTTAATAAAACGGCGATAGTAGCCTGCTAACCCTAGAAATTGCCGAATTTCCATGGGTGCTCGTGGTGTAGACCAATTCTTGATCGCCTCTACCTTAGCTGGATCAACATGAATACCTTGCTCGTTGACGATGTGACCCAGAAATTGAACCTCTCGAATCCAAAAGTCGCATTTAGATAATTTGGCGTAGAGTTGCTCCTTCTTTAACAACTCTAAAATTAACCGTAGATGTTCCTCGTGCTCTTCTTTCGTCCTTGAGTAAACGAGTATGTCGTCGATGAAAACAATTACGAACTGGTCTAGGTAAGGCTTGCACACGCGGTTCATGAGGTCCATGAACACCGCTGGTTCATTTGTTAAGCCAAAAGGCATAACCAGGAACTCATAATGACCATAGCGCGTTCGGAAAGCTGTCTTTGAAATTTCCTCCTCACGGACTCGTAGTTGATGATACCCGGACCTTAAGTCGATTTTTGAGTAGTAACTAGATCCTTGCAGTTGATCGAAGAGGTCGTCGATCCGAGGGAGAGGATACCGGTTCTTAATAGTAACTTTGTTGAGCTCACGGTAATCGATGCACATTCTGAACGTTCCATCCTTTTTCTTGACGAATAATACTGGCGTGCCCCATGGCGACGAGCTGGGTCTAATGAAACCTTTATCTAGTAACTCCTGTAATTGAGTGGATAACTCATGTAGTTCGTTCACAGCCACGCGATATGGAACTCGGGCAACCGGAGCTGCACCGGGGATACGGTCTATTCCGAATTCCACTTGTCGATGTGGGGGTAAACCAGGTAGTTCTTCCGGGAATACATCGGGGTAGTCGCGCACTATCGGAAAATCTTCAATTTTCTTTTCCGCTAGGGTTTGATCCGTAACTGTTGCTAAAATGGATACGTGTCCTTTCCGAAGATACTTCTGAGCCTTGAGATACGATATGATTCCGGAGACAGTGCCTCCCTTCTCACCCTGAATCGAGAGTACTCCTCCGTTTGCGGTGGGTATACGTATGATCTTCTCTTGGCAGACGAGTTCTGCCTGATGTGCGGATAGCCAATCCATGCCAATTATTATCTCGAAACTACCGATGGTGAAAGGCTTCAAATCTATGCTGAACTTATGACATGAGAGTTCTAAGGTACAATCCTTGACTAAATGTGTTGCTTCTATAAGCTTACCATTAGCTAGTTCAACAGTGTACCTAGCTTCTAGAGGTTTTGTATTGGCCTTTATCAACTTGTAAAACTTAGTTGAAATAAAACTTTTCTCAGCACCAGAATCAAAGAGCACATTCGCAAAATAGTTGTTGAGGAGAAACTTACCAGTTATCACGTTGGCATCATTCTTTGCTTCTCCCGACCCCATGACAAACGCGCGTCCCCTAGCACCATTTCCCCCGTTTCCACCACCACCTCCACCCCTGTTGTTGTTGTTGTTGTGGTGGTTGTTGTTTCATGTTTTCTTGAGTTGGGGGCAATCCTTCTTCATATGACCCGGCTTTCCACATTTATAACATCCCTTGGGGCCTTCATTGTTTTGCCTCTATCGGTTCGGTAGTTCACTCCAGCAATTCTTGGCCACATGCCCCGTTTTTTCATAACGGTCACATGGAGGTTTGTTGCAGTCACTAGTGTGATGTAAGCTGCACTTATTGCAGTAGGGTGCCTTTCCCTTGTACCGGTTCGGGTTCTGACCACTGTTACCTTGACGGTTTTGGTTACCGCCCCCACTGTTATTAAAACCACCCTTGGAGTTGTCAAACCTTTTGTTCTGGTTTTGGGAGCCAGAAAACCTTCCAGAGTTGTTACCGGCATTGTTGTTGTTGCTTGGTTCTTCATCTCTCTTCCTTTTTCCATAAAGAGCAGTTTTTGGAGATTTCTTTGGTGGTAGAGTCCCTTGGGCTATTGCTTGATCCGTCAGCTTGTGTGCTAGCCTAATTGCCTGCCGCACATTAAGTGGATTTGAGGAGGTTACCATTCCTTGAATTTGTGGAACCAGTCCGTCCACATACCTTTCGATCTTCTTGAAATCAACATCGACCATTGAGGGGCACAGTATTGAAAACTCATGGTAGCAGGCCGTATAATCCTCTATTTCCGAGCCAACCATCCTTAAATTTATAAATTCACCCTCTAGCCTTTTTACTTGATCACGAGGACAGTACTCCTCCATGATAGCGTCCTTAAACTCTTGCCATGTCATGGCATTGGCAGCATCAATTCCCAACATTTGAATCTGAGCATTCCACCAAGTCAATGCAGAATCCTCAAGTGTACCAGTAGCATACTTCACCCGATCCCCCACCGGGCAGTTACACATAACAAATACCTTCTCCGAATTTTCGAGCCATCTTAGTAGGCCCACCGCACCTTCATCGCCCTTGAACACCAGGGGCTTACAATCCATGAATGTCTTAAAGGTGCACTGATGCTGATTTTGTCCTTGGAACTGGAGCTGAGCGCTGCCAAAGCTGCAGCAACTCCTTGGTTGATCATGTCCTGAACTTGAGCAGCAGTAAAGTTTCCCGGGTTGTGTTCGTTATTTCTCCGAGGAGGCATAGATACCAAGGGATGTCTCACACGAGTATAAGGTATATAAAACATTCATTCATATGAACAAAGCATTTTAAGTTGTAACAATGTAGTAACGATGTTAAGAACACGTAATCACGTAGTATGGGTTATATTTGTATCACAAATTAGAAGTAACAATGTATTAGTCATACAAGTTCGCTAAGAACAGCCTGAAGGTCGCTAAGCATGCAACAAGTTCGCTAAGCATATAACAAGTTCGCTAAACACCTCATCAAGTTCGCTAGGAAGGGATGAAGTTCGCTAAGGCTTCATCAAGTTCGCTAAGAAGCCAACAAGTTCGCTAAAGGCATCATCAAGTTCGCTAAGGCTAACAAGTTCGCTAGGAATTATAATCAAGTACGCTAGCTAGAAGTTCGCTAAGAACAAAGGTTCAAGTTCGCTAACAGAAGTCCGCTAAGAAGGAATGAAGTTCGCTAAAAGCAATGTGAAGTTCGCTAAGAAGGGATGTGACAAGTACGCTAAGCTTTATACTTAGAAAAATTTTTCTAATTCAGAAATTTCTAAGCCTCGGGAAAGAAAAATTCCTACCCAAAATCCAATTCCTATACTGACACAAGATAGGAATTCTTAAATGTGGGTCATCTTCGGCACGCGGGGCAGTACTCTTGGGGAATGGGTTGTAACAAAATTTTTCAAAAACAGTTACAGTTCAGAAATTTTTACTTTTAAAATGTTCTGGTTCGCTATAACCAAGGGCTCTGATACCAATCTGTCACACCCCCAATTTCCACTAACAGAGTATAACCGTGTGGGGTGTAAACCAGACCAGGATCCAAGACTATAGTTACAACCAAGCCATAACAGTAATTTATCATAAGTTAAAGCACTTTTTACAAAATGGAGCATAGTTTAGTTAAATAGTTCAGCGGAAGCACATCAACAGATTACATTTTTAGTTTGACAAAATAACAAGTTTAAATGTTCAAAATGCATATTCCCCAAAGGTTACCAAGTCAAGTGTACTGCCGCCATCCGTGCCATCCATGATCCACCTAACAACCTGAAAAGTATCCATCAATCAAGTGTCAGCTAAAGGCTGGTGAGTTCACTAATACAGTTTACACAACACCATGTAGACCAAAACTGCATACGAATAGTAGAGGAACAATTCGTAATCTAATTATACAAGTTGAAAGTATTATCCGTATCAATAGATAGCTAGCCTATGCTTATGCTCACCTGAACGTTCGAAACCAAAGCTGACAATGTATCACAGGCATAACCTATGTAGTTTGCCTTCCCCGTATCTTTCCCGATCACAGTAGTCCTAGGCTAATACTGGTCTCAGTCCGACCGCCAGTCGGGAGGGTGCATCCTGTGCACCGCTGAGCGGGGGTGTCAATCCCTAGTAGATCTACTCAACATTACCTCGCTATTCTATATTAATGGCCCGATAAAGTAAGGACTTTTGATATTAAAAGCAATTCAGTGAAACATGTGATATATGGTGGATAACTACTTAAGTAAAGAAATACCTTTATCGTGTTGCTGCCATCCTTTACCGGATGCAACTATAACAGTAAGTAAAACTCACCTTAGGGTGCACTGGTACGCGGCACTTGGTTCTACAGGTTGGTCAAGATCGACCTAATTTGGTAAATATGGCCTAACCGGATTAGAAATTGTCACTAAGACTAATAATAACACATAAGCACCTAAACATGTTTCATGCATTCATACAAGTCATACAATTCATATAGAAGTCCCAACTTGGGAGAAAATCATGAAATTGCAACTTAAGTCAAAGGTGACCCAGAAAAGTCAAACATCAAGCACCTATCTAGTGACATAGCTAAAATCCACAATACTTGGAATTTACTCTTTAAATTTTACAGGCATATACTACATATCAAATAGAATTTTTTGCAAAAAGAATCAAGTAAAAATGTTAAGAATTGATAAAGTTATGCACTTCGGAAGTTAGCATTTTCAGCATTTAGTAAACTAGTCAAAGTGAAATGAAAACTTTCATAACTTACTCAAAACTTTGAATTTATGAACCAACTTTTCCAGATCTTACTTTTAATATATAAACATCATTTACAATTAATAAACTCGTCAATAAAACAAGATTAGCATGCTCAACCAAATTGAAAAGTCTACTTTTCACTAAACTGGACAGCTTTGAGTACCCAACTTGCAGCAGTGTTTTGAGTGACCAAACGAAGGTTTTAGAAAGTGTGCGAGTAGCCGTTGTATAGCTAAGACATCCTACTTTACTAGGGAAAATGAATCAATCCGTTTCGAGCAAAATTGAGTAAGTTATGGCTGCTGCAAGTTGACTCAAAATTCTGGTCAAAAATCTTTAGTTTGCAAATGTTTAGGATTTCAATTCTATGCTAACATTTGATCAATCAAACACCTACTAACAACTTTATAATCATAATAACATGCAATTTCTGGTCATAACAAGTTCATATCAAAATCATAGCAAAATTTGAACATGTAGCTAGCATACAAGAGCATAAACACCCAAATTTCATAACCAACACCCAACATTCATACAAGAACCCACATAGCAGATTTTATGCTCAAATTCCAGTCCTAAACCCGAATTCAAATCTGTCCCAATTTAACATATAGCATATCTCAACCTAAAACATGAATTATGAGCATAATAGCTCACCATTTAGCATACAAACACCAAAGAACACACATGCAACAACAAATTCGGATTTCAAAAAGTTAGGGCTTACTACTTTTGGGGAAAATCGCAGATTAGAAGGAGAAGAGGAGATGACGAAGCTTCCTTGATGTTATTTGAGCTTGTAGGAACTCGAATCCACCTCCTAGAGCTCGATTCACGAAAAATTCAAGTGTAGGTGTGTGTGTGTGCGTGAACCGTGAAGAGAGGGAGAGATGGGGAAGATGAAGTCGTGAGAAATGAGGGGGAGGAGGAAGAAAATGCAGATTTTGTTTAATTAAAAGTTACACATTTGGCCCCTCAAGTTTCTTTTAAGCATATAAGGCATAAAAACTCATTTAAATGGGTTTTTGCTAAAAAGTTGTAAAGTAAAAAAAAAATCTAAAAATGTTTCCAAGTGTTTTTAAATCATTTAACATGTAAGATTTGGTCGGGTTACATAAATTTAACATTTGTACATAAAAATCCAATTTTACACACAAAGCCCGGTTTCGCATAAGAATGCAAATTTTCATAATTAATACATAAAGTCACGAAATGAGTTCACGAAACAAGTTACTAAAGTCAATTAACAAGTAAAAATAAATAAATACGAAATCATTCAAATAACGGGTCTCGGGTTCGCTAACGGAACTAACGGGACTAACGGAAAAAGTTAACGGAGCTAACTTGGGAATTTGTAGTTGTCACAATTCTGAAGCTGCAAAAGCTATGACCTGTGAAGAAAGGGGTGAGTTGATGAAAGAAGTCAAGAAATGGAAGGATGAAGCGGAGGATACTGCTTCTGATTTCACGAATCTGTTTGATAAATCCAAAATTAAACTTGATTTGCTTACACAGAATGCTGAAGAATCTGCTGCTAAGATTGAAGCATATCAAGTTGACATGGAAAAATTGTTGGATGAGAAGCGAGAGTGGATTAGTGTTAATAAAGTTCAAAAGGCCAATTTGGAAATTCAGAAACACATCGAGGATAAATTGAAGAAAGAGTTACATGAAGGACTTGACAATCTTCGGATGCAAAAATATGAAACTCATAAAGTTGCAAAGCGTTTAATTGCTACTAAGAAGGAGTTAGCTGATGCTCAACAGAAAATTTCTGATCTCAAAATTCAGGTCATCGATGCAAATCGCTTGCTAAACAATGTCTCTAATTCTCAAGTGTTTACAAGTTTTCTTACTAAGGATGAGAATTTTGAAAAGATGTTTGATAAAACAGCTTCACCTCCTGCTCAGATCAAGGAAGCCTTCAAAGACGTGAAGGAACAAGTTGATGAGTTTGATTATTCAAAATTTTCATCGTCCACTGATAAGGAAGAAAAGGCCGTGAATAAAAAAGAAGAACAAGAAGAATACAAAGAAAGAGGAAAAGAAATCTGAGTTTCCTCCAGCACCAAAATTTGTTTTTGGTTCATCGTCTGCTAACAATGAGAAATCAGCGACTTCAAGTGACAAGATGGAGTTTGATGAGAAAATTTTCTATGATCAAAAGAATGTGACTGAAGTCAAAGCTGAATTTTCTCGATTGGCAAAGCATGGGCATTTTACATCTGAGGAGAAGATTTCTGGAAAGAAAGTTGGTTTGGATTTTCATGAGAAGAAAGATAAAACTGAGGAGGTTTCAGCATCTGTACCACAAAGCTTGAAGAAGCTTAAGATGAAGCAAGTGAAGAAGGAAGTGTTTAAAGCAAATAAAGTTCTACCTGAGAGATTTTACAAGCTCAAAGGTTCTGATCAGCTTTTCTCGGACAAAGAGTTTCCTCTTCATTGTGTTGATGCTCGGAAGATTTTTGAAGTTTTTGTGAAAGCTCAACTTTCTTCTGAAAGTTCCAATCTCGAAGCCCTACATCCAAATGGGTACATAATCACAGGCATCAGGTATATGATTCTCATTCTGATCATGTTCGAGATATTCATGTGTGTTCTTCGCAAGTACATCAAAGGTGGGACAAAACGAACGAATCTGTTATATTTTCTGCCGAACAGGGCATATGGCAAAAGATTGTCCACTACCTGCTGATTCACCCCAAAGATTTCAAAAGAACTCAATTTTTGGTAAACCTGCCAACACAAAGTTCTTTGATGAACAAGGCAGAGTTTTTGATGAAGTTGAGCCTACAATCTTTCATAAACAAAAACATTTTGTTCCAATGTTTCCAAAAGCTCAAAATGTAGGTTCATCATCACAGTCACCTGTGACAACTTCATTAACAGCTGAATTACCTAAATCACAACAATGGAAACCTAAAGTGGTTTCTAAGCAAAACCAGGACACTGGTCGACCAGAAGGGATTCGCTTCGGGTCATTTTTGGACTAATTAGTTTGACCAGTGTGCAAGTACTTCTAGAAGACCTATCGACGATTACAAAGTTGTTGATGGAGGAGTATTCTGTTTAACTTAAATTTCATGATAAATCTTTCAAACATGCATTTTTTTCCTGAAATTCTAAATCTGAAACCTATCCGTGTTGATTGATCATTTTTTTCTTTGCTTACAAGTTTTTCTCAAAAATAGAGTTTTCATTTTAAGGGGGAGAATTGTAAGTAAGGGGGAGAAATTGAGAAAATGCACGTTATAACGAAGGAAGGTGAATACATGCACAATATATAAAATTGAGAGAAATTGATCATTGGGAAATGATAGTACATTGGCTTACGTATCTGACTCATGAATAGAGTAGATGAAAGGGCCATAAGATCATTGTTTGATGTGTATGGTAGACTCGGCAAATCAGAAAGTAATCAGATGTTATATACACTAAATACTAATGCTTGACCATGTGGATAACATCTTGATGCATATTTCATGACACAAAAAGAAAAATAAGTGTGAAATTCAAACTGAGAAGTCACTGTGTATACATGTGTTCTTTTTGTAAAGATTTAAACTTGTTTGATTTTCTTTATTTTGTCAAACAATCGGACTTTCTCTACATATCGAAAGATCGACCTGATCGTTGTTCGTTAGACGTTCTGCTTTATTTTCTTTGGTGTTTCGTATAACTCATCGGACTTTCTCTGCGTGTACGGGAGTACTGACCTGATTGTTGTTGGGTTATACAATTTTAACTTGTTTTATTTTCTTATTTTGTTAAATCCGAGGCCTTATCTGCGTATCGAAAGATCGACCTTAAGGTAGACGATTTAATGTTCTTATTTCTTTTTGCATGGAACACAGTTGACGATATCATGAAAATATTATGCGTTGTGAAAAATCACAAGTGCTGTCACACAAAAGGAAAAAGAAAGAAAAAATGAAATGTCTGATTATGTCTGATAGTGTGGGGTCTGATAGTGTGGGATACACTGGTCAAAGCAAATCTAATCAATACCTTAATATATCCAGATGTTATGAGTATGATTCTGTCTGATTTTAAAATGGACAAATTATACCGGCAATCAGCATGACTTGTGTGCTTCAACTAATTGAAATTGAAGTGTAGTTCAGTACGTTATGATCAATATGATCCCATATAGTGATCTTTCTCATACCAAAAATAGTATTTGATTCGGTATTGCAAGTTCATTTCATATCAAGATAAGCACAAAAAGATTTTCGGTGTGTTTTAACATAAACTTTGAAAAATCAAAAAGATTTTAGGTTTGTTTTGGTATAAATTTTCTAAAAGTCAAAAAGATTTAGTTTATGCTTTATTTTTGATCTGATCAACACGTGATACAAATTCAAATTTCAAAATCATATCTTGGAGTCTAAAAGAGACGTTTTGCGCCAAGATTATTCAAATGTTTAACAGGTTGCTATGTGCAAGATATCACAACTTTAGGTCTTCTGAAGATGTTGATGAAAGACCAGAGATACACTAAAATGTCATCAAGTATTCAAGATCAAGCTACGATCGAGTTGAGGAGGAGTTTGTTTGAAGATTCATTTCATTGAATGAACGGATTCTATACTTGAGGGGTAGCTTGATTGAAGATACAAATTTGATGATGTTGAAGAGATACTGCACACGACGCGGGGGAGTTTGTTGATACCTGATATGTGCGTCGTTTGAAGTATCAATCAATGTTCAAGATCAAGCCAAAGTATGCTTGGCCGAACCAGGTCCGAACCTGGAGTTCGGACTGGCCGAACCTGAGGTTCGGACGAAGCTTGGCCAGCTGAGTATTAATAAATGGTTGTTCTTTGTAATAGTTAGTTCTGAATGGGTAAGATTTCTTAATTGTGTGTTTCTGAGAGTGTTCTCCGTGTCTGTATTCTGAGTGTTCTACTGATTGTAATTGTTCATTGTGATCAATAAATCAATCGGTTAATTACTTTTCGATGTCCGATTAGCTAGATCGAGTAGACGATCCGATGCTCATGTATTTTCATAAGCTTTCCACCGGTTCCTTGTATTGGAATTTATAAAGGAGAATTATTGAATGTAAAGGATGAACTTTACATGTTTGTCAGCACCGGTTATTGGGAGATGGCAGTTGAGTTGTGGAAGCTAGAAGGGGAATACTGGATTAAGGTTTTCTCATGTCCTCGAATGGTAACACTTGATGAATGATGCAGCATGTCACATTTTATGACAAACGGTAATTGGAAGTTGATGACTAAGCAGGGGAAGCTTTATGAAATCCAAATTGATACGAAGCCCTTCGAATTTTTTTATCATCCTAATTGCTTTCGCCTAAAAAGTGGTGCATTGTTTCTTGAGACCGTTGTTTCACCAACACTTTAGTTTCACTTTCACTTTTTGTTTTCATGTTTTCTATTAATGTATTCAGAATTTACTTGTATATGAGGCTTTCAGAACAATATTGTATTTTGTAACTCTGTTTTATTTAATTTACATGGTAATTTTCAATTTACAATGACTAATGGACAACTCAAAGATCGTAATGATGCTTCTACCTCAAGTTCATCTAGATAAGCACAAAAAGATTTTCGGTGTGTTTTAACATAAAATTTGAAAAATCAAAAAGATTTTAGGTTTGTTTTGGTATAAATTTTCTAAAAGTCAAAAAGATTTAGTTTATGCTTTATTTTTGATCTGATCAACACGTGATACAAATTCAAATTTCAAAATCATATCTTGGAGTCTAAAAGAGACGTTTTGCGCCAAGATTATTCAAATGTTTAACAGGTTGCTATGTGCAAGATATCACAACTTTAGGTCTTCTGAAGATGTTGATGAAAGACCAGAGATACACTAAAATGTCATCAAGTATTCAAGATCAAGCTACGATCGAGTTGAGGAGGAGTTTGTTTGAAGATTCATTTCATTGAATGAACGGATTCTATACTTGAGGGGTAGCTTGATTGAAGATACAAATTTGATGATGTTGAAGAGATACTGCACACGACGCGGGGGAGTTTGTTGATACCTGATATGTGCGTCGTTTGAAGTATCAATCAATGTTCAAGATCAAGCCAAAGTATGCTTGGCCGAACCAGGTCCGAACCTGGAGTTCGGACTGGCCGAACCTGAGGTTCGGACGAAGCTTGGCCAGCTGAGTATTAATAAATGGTTGTTCTTTGTAATAGTTAGTTCTGAATGGGTAAGATTTCTTAATTGTGTGTTTCTGAGAGTGTTCTCCGTGTCTGTATTCTGAGTGTTCTACTGATTGTAATTGTTCATTGTGATCAATAAATCAATCGGTTAATTACTTTTCGATGTCCGATTAGCTAGATCGAGTAGACGATCCGATGCTCATGTATTTTCATAAGCTTTCCACAAGTTCCTTGTATTGGAATTTATAAAGGAGAATTATTGAATGTAAAGGATGAACTTTACATGTTTGTCAGCACCGGTTATTGGGAGATGGCAGTTGAGTTGTGGAAGCTAGAAGGGGAATACTGGATTAAGGTTTTCTCATGTCCTCGAATGGTAACACTTGATGAATGATGCAGCATGTCACATTTTATGACAAACGGTAATTGGAAGTTGATGACTAAGCAGGGGAAGCTTTATGAAATCCAAATTGATACGAAGCCCTTCGAATTTTTTTATCATCCTAATTGCTTTCGCCTAAAAAGTGGTGCATTGTTTCTTGAGACCGTTGTTTCACCAACACTTTAGTTTCACTTTCACTTTTTGTTTTCATGTTTTCTATTAATGTATTCAGAATTTACTTGTATATGAGGCTTTCAGAACAATATTGTATTTTGTAACTCTGTTTTATTTAATTTACATGGTAATTTTCAATTTACAATGACTAATGGACAACTCAAAGATCGTAATGATGCTTCTACCTCAAGTTCATCTAGATAAGCACAAAAAGATTTTCGGTGTGTTTTAACATAAAATTTGAAAAATCAAAAAGATTTTAGGTTTGTTTTGGTATAAATTTTCTAAAAGTCAAAAAGATTTAGTTTATGCTTTATTTTTGATCTGATCAACACGTGATACAAATTCAAATTTCAAAATCATATCTTGGAGTCTAAAAGAGACGTTTTGCGCCAAGATTATTCAAATGTTTAACAGGTTGCTATGTGCAAGATATCACAACTTTAGGTCTTCTGAAGATGTTGATGAAAGACCAGAGATACACTAAAATGTCATCAAGTATTCAAGATCAAGCTACGATCGAGTTGAGGAGGAGTTTGTTTGAAGATTCATTTCATTGAATGAACGGATTCTATACTTGAGGGGTAGCTTGATTGAAGATACAAATTTGATGATGTTGAAGAGATACTGCACACGACGCGGGGGAGTTTGTTGATACCTGATATGTGCGTCGTTTGAAGTATCAATCAATGTTCAAGATCAAGCCAAAGTATGCTTGGCCGAACCAGGTCCGAACCTGGAGTTCGGACTGGCCGAACCTGAGGTTCGGACGAAGCTTGGCCAGCTGAGTATTAATAAATGGTTGTTCTTTGTAATAGTTAGTTCTGAATGGGTAAGATTTCTTAATTGTGTGTTTCTGAGAGTGTTCTCCGTGTCTGTATTCTGAGTGTTCTACTGATTGTAATTGTTCATTGTGATCAATAAATCAATCGGTTAATTACTTTTCGATGTCCGATTAGCTAGATCGAGTAGACGATCCGATGCTCATGTATTTTCATAAGCTTTCCACAAGTTCCTTGTATTGGAATTTATAAAGGAGAATTATTGAATGTAAAGGATGAACTTTACATGTTTGTCAGCACCGGTTATTGGGAGATGGCAGTTGAGTTGTGGAAGCTAGAAGGGGAATACTGGATTAAGGTTTTCTCATGTCCTCGAATGGTAACACTTGATGAATGATGCAGCATGTCACATTTTATGACAAACGGTAATTGGAAGTTGATGACTAAGCAGGGGAAGCTTTATGAAATCCAAATTGATACGAAGCCCTTCGAATTTTTTTATCATCCTAATTGCTTTCGCCTAAAAAGTGGTGCATTGTTTCTTGAGACCGTTGTTTCACCAACACTTTAGTTTCACTTTCACTTTTTGTTTTCATGTTTTCTATTAATGTATTCAGAATTTACTTGTATATGAGGCTTTCAGAACAATATTGTATTTTGTAACTCTGTTTTATTTAATTTACATGGTAATTTTCAATTTACAATGACTAATGGACAACTCAAAGATCGTAATGATGCTTCTACCTCAAGTTCATCTAGATAAGCACAAAAAGATTTTCGGTGTGTTTTAACATAAACTTTGAAAAATCAAAAAGATTTTAGGTTTGTTTTGGTATAAATTTTCTAAAAGTCAAAAAGATTTAGTTTATGCTTTATTTTTGATCTGATCAACACGTGATACAAATTCAAATTTCAAAATCATATCTTGGAGTCTAAAAGAGACGTTTTGCGCCAAGATTATTCAAATGTTTAACAGGTTGCTATGTGCAAGATATCACAACTTTAGGTCTTCTGAAGATGTTGATGAAAGACCAGAGATACACTAAAATGTCATCAAGTATTCAAGATCAAGCTACGATCGAGTTGAGGAGGAGTTTGTTTGAAGATTCATTTCATTGAATGAACGGATTCTATACTTGAGGGGTAGCTTGATTGAAGATACAAATTTGATGATGTTGAAGAGATACTGCACACGACGCGGGGGAGTTTGTTGATACCTGATATGTGCGTCGTTTGAAGTATCAATCAATGTTCAAGATCAAGCCAAAGTATGCTTGGCCGAACCAGGTCCGAACCTGGAGTTCGGACTGGCCGAACCTGAGGTTCGGACGAAGCTTGGCCAGCTGAGTATTAATAAATGGTTGTTCTTTGTAATAGTTAGTTCTGAATGGGTAAGATTTCTTAATTGTGTGTTTCTGAGAGTGTTCTCCGTGTCTGTATTCTGAGTGTTCTACTGATTGTAATTGTTCATTGTGATCAATAAATCAATCGGTTAATTACTTTTCGATGTCCGATTAGCTAGATCGAGTAGACGATCCGATGCTCATGTATTTTCATAAGCTTTCCACAAGTTCCTTGTATTGGAATTTATAAAGGAGAATTATTGAATGTAAAGGATGAACTTTACATGTTTGTCAGCACCGGTTATTGGGAGATGGCAGTTGAGTTGTGGAAGCTAGAAGGGGAATACTGGATTAAGGTTTTCTCATGTCCTCGAATGGTAACACTTGATGAATGATGCAGCATGTCACATTTTATGACAAACGGTAATTGGAAGTTGATGACTAAGCAGGGGAAGCTTTATGAAATCCAAATTGATACGAAGCCCTTCGAATTTTTTTATCATCCTACTTGCTTTCGCCTAAAAAGTGGTGCATTGTTTCTTGAGACCGTTGTTTCACCAACACTTTAGTTTCACTTTCACTTTTTGTTTTCATGTTTTCTATTAATGTATTCAGAATTTACTTGTATATGAGGCTTTCAGAACAATATTGTATTTTGTAACTCTGTTTTATTTAATTTACATGGTAATTTTCAATTTACAATGACTAATGGACAACTCAAAGATCGTAATGATGCTTCTACCTCAAGTTCATCTACATCATCTGAAAAAAAATATATATATAACTCACGATATTACGCTTTACTAAAAGAAAACAAAAAACCACAAGATCACAATGTTGCTTCTACCTCAGGTGCATCTACGTTAGCTGAATAAAAATATCAGGCCCAATATTACGCCTTACGCAAAGAAAACAAAAAATCACAAGACCGCAATGTTTCTTCTACCTCAAGTGCAATTACGTCAGCTGGAAAAAGAAAAGAATATCAGGCACGATATTATGCTTCACGCAGAGAGAATAACACAGTATCCAAGGTTGGTAGCAATGATGTCTCCCAAAGTAATAGTAGTCATATGACACCAGAGAATGTGCCACTTACCCCAACCCTAATCGGCAATAGTACACCAGCAACCACACTCTCCTATCTAGTTGACGAACTCATGCCTATAATATCATGAGGTTTCTATTTATTTTGCGATCCTTTCTCTATTAAACTTGAAATTTTTAACAACTTTCGTCCCTTAACACAAGTAAATTGTTAGGTATTCAAATTCAACCGCGTACATTATTACCTCAATTTCGCGAAGTTAGTGTCCAACCATCCATCCGAGATGTGAACACAGAAAACCCACGTCTCTTAACTGAAGTCATTCATGGAGTATCACAAGGTTTTTTTTCTATTTAACAATATGTTTTTTTTATAATAGTTGACATGTTTTTTAACTTATTAACTTATTGACAAACATATAACGAATATCTTAGGTATTCGAGATGAGAACGTAGAACAAGATCCATATGATTCTGTTTATGAAGGTATACCTAGAGAACATTGTGTTTTAAGGGATCGAAGGCCTTGTACTCATTGTGGGGCAAAGCTATATACATTTGAATTTGCTACCTTTTGTTGTATGAGCGGGAAAACAAAGTTAGCAAATTCAGAAAATCCGATTGAGTTGTACCGGATTTTCACGTCCCAAGATGAATGTGGAAAATTGTTCAGGAAACACATACGTGCTTATAACACGAATTTCTATTTTTCCTCAATGGGTGTGACATTGGATGAGTCAGTGAACAATATGAGAGAAGGTGTATATACTTTTCGTGCTCATAAAGGAATCTATCACAAAATCGACCAATTAATTTCGAGGGATGGAACTCCGAGGTACATACAATTCTATTTTTATGATCCTAAAACTGAGTTAGATCATAGAATATAATGGCCAAATCTTGATCGAAGTATTACTGAGATCTTGACATGAGGGTTCTTTCTACAAACCCATACGTCCACACATTTTGAAGTATTGCTCAGCTAGGACCTCAAGACAACTATCGAGTCACTTTGAATGCTTGGTGGAACTTGATCAAAGGGTGTATAACAGGCCAACAACATTTGAGGTTACTAGTATTTGGGTTAAGGGTAATGACAATATCACTTCGTATAAACGGAGTATTGTTGTGTACGGTAGGTCTGAATACCCGTCAACTATTCAGCCGTACTTTGGCTGTTACAATCCATTGTCATATCCTTTATTTTTTACCAATGGCGAGACGGGTTGGCATCAAAACATACCGCGTCAAGGAGCATCGTTCAGTGAAGTTTACAACAATCAAGATGACAACGACGAAGAAATGGAAGGTACAAACAGTTTACATTTCTTTTGGGAAGTGAAGATCATATGATAATATCCTTTATTTTAATTATATTTCTTTCTAACCATTTTCATTATTCAGAGGCTAACATGGGACGTGCTAGAACAAGGGTGGCTATGCGAGAGTACTATTGTTACAAGTTCTAAATCCGATCTACCGAGAACGTGCTTCTGTTTGGTTGTAGATTGCTATAGCAGTTTGCAGTAGATGTTTACATAAAGCTTGAGACGTCACGTTTACAATATTGTGAACGAAACCAGGATAAGATAAGAGCAGATTTGTACCAAGGTATTGTCGATTGCGTCAATGTTGGTGAGGTTAATCCAAGCAGAGTTGGGAGGAGAATTGTGTTGCCCACATCGTTCATCGGAGGGCCTCACGATATGCATCATCAGTATCTAGATGCGATGACTTTAGTTCAATAGGATGGCAAGCCTGGTTTTTTCCTTACTATGACGTGTAATCCGAACTGGCCTGAGAAATGTGATAACTTAAAAGCTGGCCAAACCGCACAAGATCGTCCAGACCTTGTTTCAAGAGTGTTTCGTGCAAAACTAGAGGATCTTAAGGAACAACTCTTTAAGAAACATATCCTCGGGAGAGTTAAGGCATACGTTTATGTTATTGAGCTTCAAAAGCGTAGTTTGCCGCATGCGCATTTTCTTATTATCATGTGCTCGGAAGACAAACTTGGTAATCCGGACCATTATGATAAGGTCGTGTGCGCTGAGATCCCCGACATACAAAGACATCCCAAAATGCATGATTTTGTTGTCAAACACATAGTTCATGGTCCTTGCGGACATTTACGATCAAATAGTCATTGTATGCAGGGTGATCCTCCGGTTTGTCATTTTCGCTATCCTAGACAATTTAATGAGCAGACAACACAAGGAGCTAACGCATATCCCTTATATAGAAGGAGAGACACCGGGATAGAAGTGGACGTACGACGAAAAACTCTTAATAACAGATGGGTTGTCTCGTATAACCCAAGGCTATTGATGATGTTCAACTGCCACATGAATGTCGAGGTTTGCTCAAGTATAAAAGCTGTGAAGTATTTGTTCAAGTATGTTTACAAAGGACATGACAAGCAGGTTATTCAAATCGGTCAAGATCAGCAAGATGTTGTGGTCAATGAGATAAAGATATTTAAAGATACACGTTACGTCTCACCCCCGGAGTCTATGTGGTGCATTACAACTTCATCTCGCTAATAATCAGATGGTTAGATTTAGGGATGATGACATAATGTCTGAAATTGTTGATAGGGAAAGAGATAAGAGAACGACGCTGACAACCTTTTTTGATACAAATAGAGTGGATGAAATGGCAAGACAATATTTATACAAAGATTTTCCAAGACACTTCACGTGGAATGTAAGCTCGCGTCGTTGGAATCCACGTTTACATAAGTCACAAAGAGGTCGCATTGTTTCCGCCAATCCAACTGAAGAAGAAAGGTACTACTTACGTTTGTTGTTGTCAAATGTAAAAGATCCTACTTCGTTTGAAGATCTTTACACCGTTAATGGTGTAAGGCACACGACATTCCGAAAATCAGCTCTCGAGATATGGTTAATAGAGAATGATGAAAGTCTTTCAGAATGTCTCACAGAAGCCTCCATATATCAGTTTCCTATTGCTCTTAGAAGGTTATTCGCGACTATTTTGATTTTTATGAACCTGGAGATGTTCGTAAGTTATGGAATGACCACTTTGATTTACTAGCTGAAGATCATAGATTACATATTCAAAGTGACGAACGAGTTCAAAATATGGTTCTTACTGAAATTAAAGTATTTTTACAATCTATGGGTAAAAATCTCAATGATTTCGATCTTCCTATCATCACAGAAGATGTGAACTTACAGTCTCGAGGTTGTTGTGAGATGAAAGAGGAGTACGGGATAGTCATGGAACCTGAAAATTTATGTGCCAAAGATTCTCTTAACGCTGATAAAAAATTCGGTTACGATGAAATCATCAATCATGTCAATAAGGATTTACCCGGCGTGTTCTTTATAGATGGTCCTGGTGGAACGGGAAAAACGGTTGTGTATAAATCTTTGCTTGCTGAAGTCCGTTCACGTGGTTTAATTGCTCTGGCAACAACGTCATCAGGTGTCGCTGCTAATAACTTACCGGGAGGGAGAACAACGCACTCCAGATTCAAGATTCGTATTAAACTTGAAAATAACTCAATGTGCAACTGTTAGAGCATGTTCCGAGTGTGGTCATTACTGTGCGAATTATGAAATTGTCTAGATTGTTGAAATTGCTAGGTTGCCAATGTACCATGAAGCGTACCAGATGGTACGCTGCAGCATACAAAATGGTACGCTGGGTAGTCTGGTACATTAGGCAGTTTACCTATAAATAGGTGAAGCTTAGCTTATTAGTTTTGACTTTTGGTCATTTGTCTTTGTGTTGAGATGAGAGGTCTGTCCAACCTCTCCCGAGCTTCATTAATGTAAACTCCTTCGGTATAACCATTTGACACAATAAATGACTAGATTTCTCTGTCTCTATCCTTCTATGATCTGGAAACGATCCTTATATGGTTTAACAACTGGTATCAGATTCGTTGGCTCAATTTCCAGACCCTATTTTCGTTTTTGAAGTTTTTGAGATGTTAAAAGGTTCATTTAGGTGAGATTCATTGAGTTATAGATCGATTTTTGATAAACCGAAGCTTTCTGAGTTAGTTTCGCACCTAATATGAGTGATTGAGTGAAGAAATTCGACGAATTCTGAATCTGGAGTAAAATTGAAGATTTTTGCATTTTTGAGTGATGGTACGTCACTGGTACGCTGGTGGTACGGAAGGCAATCTTTAACAATCGTACCAGTGTGTTCTTCCTCCGTACCATGATCCTCTGGTGGTACGTATATGAATCTTCATCGAACGTACCATAGTGGTCCGGAGCGGTTATGCTTGATACGCAGCAGTTACACCGTACCAAATGGTACGCCGTACTAAATGGTACGTCACTAATATTGGTCCGTTGAAGTTTTGGTACGTTGGAGCTTATGGTCCACCGCAAATCTCTGATGTGTTTTTAGTGAAGCAATTTTGTTCAAAAAAAATAAATTTCGCGCTGACCTGGCAGCACGGCCTCAGCCAGGGGTAGTGGCCCCTTGGACCCCGCTTCTCGGGGGCGCTGCCCCCGAACCCCCGTTAATCAGTAATAAATATTTGGGGGTTGTTTTGAAGAATGGGTGAGGTCATGAGAATTTCAAAGAACAAATCAGTTATCGAGTTTACCCTTGATTCGCTAGCTGTGAATTTACAATCAAGAGTTACCAGATTCCGATGCTTATCATGAATTAGTCGTCGAATTTCTGAGATATGTTTGTGGGTAGTCACGGTTTTTGATGATGGGCATATATTCAAAAACGAGTTTCTGATGATGGACAGAGATTCAAAAACTGGGGTGTGATTACTTTGGAACGTTTGTCGGAGATTATCTTTCTACACAAACAAAAAATATGTGATTCCATTGCAAGCTACCTGAAGAACATATTGCTTGCTGGGTTGGAATCGGGAATTGAATATGTCACTTGTTTAGGGGGAAATTGAGACGCTTGAAAATTTCAAAGTTTTATCTGATAAAAACGGAAAATGTGAATATTCAAAGCAAGCAGTTCAGGGATGACGCTGATTTATGATCTTCATGAATTGGTAGTGTTTTCTGATGTTCGTACGGACCGATATGTCAAAGTTTTCAGTTATGGTTTGGAACTCTCTGTCATATGCTTGATACTTTCTTGAGTCGTGAGATTCTTGTGTTGATCTACCGAGAGCACTGACGTGATGTTCTTTGACTGCTGATATATTGGGAGAGACTTAATGCTGAGGGGGAATTTCTATAATTGAAGATGCTGATCATGTTGTTTTTCATAAAGATCAGAATGTATTACAAGTTTGTGAAGATTATGAATTGTTGTCAAAAGCTTCTGAAGACTAGTACAAGACAAGGGGGAGATTATGATGTCTAGTGCTAGGTCTAGGTGTTTTGTTTATTGTATTGATAGTTTTGTATATTCTGTCCCTAGCGTACCAGTGGCGGACCAGGTGGTACGCAGCCATGGACCATCTGGTACGCTGGTTAATTGGTACGCCGGGCAGTCTAGTATAAATATGTTTAGCTCGTGTGTTAGAGAGCAGTGGTGAGAGTTGAGTGCTTAACTGTGTGTTTTCTACAGTGTATTACTCTCTGTATTCTCTCTCTCTATAATCGAGCTTGTGATCAATCAAAGAATCATTATTTACCTCGAGTGTTCCAAATCCGATTACAATCATGCATTAGTAAGATCCGTGTATGTGATTTACAACTTGTATCAGAGCTAGTTTGCTCTTTTGCTGTGATCTGTGATCGGTTTTGTGTTTCTAGAGAGAGAAACATTTTTTTGGTCAAAATTTCGTCATTTCTTCTCTGTTTTACGTCCAATCTATACGAATTTTATGTCCAAAATGATCCGTGAGTGTCTACGTTGAGTTCTGCATCAAGTTTACATTCAGAAAACCAAAAATATCGAAAATCAGTCGATTTTTGGTTGGTACGCGGTTGGTCCGGCTCAAGAACAAAGTGGTACGCTGTTGGTCCGTACAACAATCTTCATCGGGAGTTTAGTAAGTGGCAAGTGGTCCGGAAGACAATCTTCTTATTTTGGTCCGTGACAGTTACTGACTGGTCCGTGGCAGTTACTCCGTACCAGTTTGGTACGTTTAACATTTTGGTACGGCAATAAGGTGGTTCATTGGTGGTACGTGCTTATCTTTCTGGTCCGTGTTTGGTACGGGAGTAAATTTGGTATGTTGAGCTTATATTTGGTATGGGGATCGACATTCTGGTACGCCAGATCAGTTTTTGAGTCTATAATCATGGATCCGTTCCAAGCTTTTGCAGCAATGTCTAGGACCGTTCAAGCTTTACTGAATTACGATAATGAGATAGGAACTACAAACAAAGTTCCTAAATTGATGAAATTTGAAGATTTCCATAATTGGAAAACTCGTTATGAATCATATATCAGTGTGACGAATGTTACTGTTTGGACTCCAATGTTGGATGGTTATCAAGTTCCAAAGTTTACAACTGGTGAATTTGCTGGTCAAGTTAAGCCATATAACAAGATGAATGATGCTGAGAAAGAATCTTTCAAATTGGAGAAGAAAGCTTATTCAAACTTATCAATGACTTTACCAAAACATATTTTACATCAGTTCAAAATGCATACAACATCAAAAGAGTTATGGGATGCATTGTGTCATAGATGTGAAGGCAATGCTCAATACAAGAAAAGAAAGAAAAAGGTGTTGTTAAAGGAGTTTGAATTTCTGTCACGTACCAAATGAAACCATAAATGATCTCATTTCAAGACTATCACATTTGGTTAGTGAGCTTGACATTGTTGGAGTGAAGAAGAAGGCTGGAGAATTGAAGGAGAAGTTGTTAGATGCTCTATCAGCAAAATGGGAAGGTTATATCCTGTTGTGTTAACACATTATAAGGGATTGGATGATATTTCATTTGATGATCTTACAAAGAACTTGGTAGCTCGAGAATTAGATATGATGCGTGTTAAAACTCTACCAGCTCAAGTTCAGAATCCCGATGTGTATTTTAGTGAGAATGCTTCAACCATGCATGCAAAAGCAAAAGCTAGCTCAAATCCACTGACTACTGCATTTTATGTGGAGAATACTTCGAGTGGTCATGCAAGTATATCTCGGGGTTCTTAAAGTTAAAGGTATACTAATAAAGCTGCAGTGACGTATCCAGTTTATTCGAATTAATCCTCTTCTGCTCCTCCATCCAATCAGAGTGCATTTTCAGCTAAGACTACAAATGATTTTATGGCACTATTTTCGGCAATGGTTTCTTCATATGATGGAGTGGTAGCAGGAAAATTGACTAGTGCTGAGCTAACAGATGAAGATTATGAGCAAATCGACCCTGATGACTTAGAACTTATGGATATTAACTAGTCAATGGCTATGCTCGTCAGAAGGGGCAAAACGTTTATGCAAAGAACAGGTCAAAAAGATTTAAATCTGGAAGGAAAGCTTGGATTCGAAAAATCCAAAGTTCGTTGCTATAATTGTCAGAATTATGGTCACTTCGCAAAGGAATGCAAGAATGCTAAGAAGCAAGAAACTTCAAAATTATTTTAGAAGTATGCAGCTCAGAGTTCAAAAGCATCAGGAAGCAATTCTACTTCATCAAGTTCAAATGCAAATGCTTCAAATAAAGATTCTAAAGCTTTGGTTTCTCAAACTGGAGAAGGCTATGACTGGCCAGCAGATTATCCTGATGAGTCTGCACTCCTGTGTACTGAAGAAAGAGATGTGAAAATTGAAGATGATCCTGAACTTCCAGGTGAAGACTTCTTTGTTGAAGGCCAGCAAGCCTTTATGGCTAACATTCATGTTGACTCTAAACCTTGTGAACATTGCATGACCTCTGCTAATTAATTGAAAGAACTTTCTGATGAGAAAGTTATGTATTATGATAAATACATGTTTGCAGAGGAGAACGCAAAAATATATAAACAAAGGTGGGAGGCCATTAAGGCTGAACTGAAAAGCGAACATGCTTCGACTTTGAGTACCAAAATTGAATTAAACAACAAAACTGAAGACTACATGTTTAGTGAAAAGAAGCTTGCATAAGCTAATGCTAAGATTTCTGAATTGAACATTGAAATTATAGATCTTAAAAGACAACTTGAGAATTTTAAAAACTCAGCTTCCTTTGCAAGTTTTCTTTGAAAAGATGAAACTCTAAAAGAGGTGTTCAAAGAATCAAAATGCAATTCAGTTCCACCCCCGATTGTGCATGGTTTGGAACCGACAGACACTGAAACCAAACCATCGATTGTGTTTGATTATTCAAAGTTCACCGAGAACTTGATGGGAAATTCTGACAAACACAAAGGCACTTATAAAAAGAAGCATGTCAAACATGTTTCTAAGGCAAATGTTGATGCTCCCAAATCTAATGAGTCAAGTGATTCTGTAGGTGACAAACCAACTGGTTCTGTCAAATTGACACCTTTGGAGCAAGCTATTAAGATAAAAGAAACTGAGAAGAAAATGAAAACTTTTGAAAAAGAAAATTTTGCTAAAGGCTCAGATCTCTTTTATGAAAAAGATTTAGTAACAGCTAGCAACACAACCACACCGGATGTTAATGCAATTCCGGTTGCTCCTCCAAAGTCTGTCAAGTTTAGTGGTATTGGTTTTGGATTAGTTTCTAAAAAATCTGAGGTCAATCAACAGAAACCTCAGGTAAGTCAGAAAAATGATAAGAAATTGAAAGGTAAAATGGAAACTGGTGAGTCATCTTAGAAAATCAAAATGTATTGTCTCAAAGGTAGTTACCATATTTTTTCTGATGAGATGTTTCCATTATGCTGTGTTGATCCAAACCGAGTTGCTAAGGTGTTTTATATTGATTCCGAGGAGAATGGTGAGTCTGATCATGGTAGTGAGGAAAGTGGATCGTTGCTAAAACTTAGAATGAGTCTAAATGATCAGGATACTCAAAAGTCAAACACTCCAAACAATCAGACATTTGTTTCCAAAACAAAAACTTCCAAATACTCACCGAAGAGTTCTTACAACTCTGATGGTCGGTTTTCTGATAAAACAAATGATTTTGATTACAAATCCTATGGTTTTTGTGATGATTATGATTTCAATGATTATTTTGGTAAATTTGAACAAAATAAAGTCCAAAGGATCAAACCAAAAGGGTATGCTGATCAATGTGGAGTTGATGACTATGGTTTTTATAACCAATTTGGGTATGTTACTCCTAGGCTTAAATCTCTTCCAAGGAGAGTTGTTAAGCAAAAGTCTGATGATAACACCTCGACTGATTCAGGAAATAGTCTTCCGAGGGTCTTTATTGATCGTAGGCGGTGTTATCATTGTTATCAACAAGGTCATCTTAGAAATAGATGTCCCATTTTGGCAAAGAAACGAGCTCCCGCTGTTAGTAAAGACCAATCTGATTCCGTTTCTAAGCCAAAGGAGATAGATGAAAAGGTGGTAACAGAACAATTTTTCAAATGAGATAAATATTTCAAACATCAAAAATCTTTTGGAAGTTCATCCTCGGGTGACTCTGCTACTGGTTCATCTATCCCAGCTTTAAGGCAAAAGTGGCTGCCTAAATTTTCCTCTAAAGCAACTGAAGACTTTTCTAAAGATACCGGTCGACCCAAAGCTGAAAGCTTGGGTCCAGATTCTCACTAATTATTTGCTAATATGTGCAGGGTGCTCGCAAGCCAGCTGTCAACAACTTTTGGGTGGTTGATAGTGGAGCATCCATGCACATGACGGGTAATATTTCTCTGCTTTCAGACGTCAAACCAATTAACGGAGGAAATGTTTTTGCTGGAAATAAAGGTGGAAGAATCACCGGAGAAGGAAAAATGGGTAACGAGAAGGTCACGTTTGATAAAGTGCAATTTGTGGAAGAACTGCCAAGTGTATTACAGATTTGTGATAAGCAGTATACTGCTGCTTTCACGACTTCTGAGTGCCTAATTTTAAAACCTGGAATTCAAATCCCTGATGATTGGATTGTGATGCGTGCGCCAAGATTTCATGATCTGTATGTGTTAAACATGAATCAATTTTCGTTTGGCTGTAGATGCTACTTGTTTTATCTCTAAAGCTACTAAAAAGATTCAATTCTATGGCATCGCCGTATGGGGCACATCAATTACCGCAAAATGAATTACTTAATTAGTCATAATCTGGTTGAAGGAGTTTCAAAGAATCGATTTTATGATGTGTGTGTTTTCTGTAAGAAAGGAAAACAACGGAAGAAGTCTCATCCATCCAAACGACTTAATTCGATTGTAACTCCGTTAGAGCTGCTTCATATGGATCTCTTTGGTCCGATGAATGTTCGAAGTGTTGACAGGAGTTTCTATTGTTTGGTGATAATGGATGATTTTTCCCGTTTCTCATGGGTGGCGTCGCTGCATTCAAAGGATGAAACTCCAGATACTATTCAGAAATTGTATTCTAAGTTTGAATCAATGTATAAATACAAAATCTGTCGTATTTGTACTAACAACGGTACCAAATTCAAGAATGTTAAAATGACAGCTTTCTGTTATTCTCATGGAATTCTACAAGAATTCAGTGTGTCGTACACTCCTCAACAAAACGGAGTTGCTGAAAGAAAGAATCAAACTTTGATTGAGATGGCACGAACTATGCTGTCTGATGCACATTTACCGGTAAAGTTTTGGTCTGAAGCAGTTCACACTGCATGTCATGTGCTCAATCGTGTTCTGATTGTCAAGCGATACAATAAGACCAGTTATCAATTGCTAAAGGGTCGTAAGCCAAATCTTCATTTCTTGGATCCATTTGGGTGTTTATGCACGGTTCTCAAGGAAGGTGGGAAGTTTGAAGCCAAAGCTGTTGATGGTGCGTTTATTTTCCTTCTTCTAAGACAATTGAGAATCATTTGAATGTGGATTGTCCAAGACACACTTTTTTGACACCCAAATCGATTGATATTCCTGCTTTTGATTACAAGACCTTATTTGATTCTTTCTCGGCTACACACAATGGATCTGCTGATGAGCTTGCTGAATAACTTCTAGGTGTTGCTATGGTACATGCCATACTTACTCCTGGTTCATGGGTTCCAAAGCTTCCAAGTGTTTCCACTGCTGCTTCATCTAGTCAGAATGTTTCTAACTTTGAAAAAATGAGTTCGTCTGATGATGATGAGAGTATGTTTCATGAAGCTGAATCAACACCGGTTGATGATCCAATTACTCTACCAAGTACAAGTTCTTCAGTGCCGGTTTCTTTAACTATTGGTGATCTTTCAAGCTCAGAGGACACAGATGCAACTTTAAATAATCTTGCAGACAATATTCAAGTTCCTGACTGGACTACGCTTCGGATTCATAACTTACATCCTCAGGAGAATATAATTGGAGATCCCAATTCTGGAGTGCGCACAAGACATCAATTGACTGATTCTGTTGATGCATTATGTTGATACCTGAAATGTGCGTCGTGTGAAGTATCGAACGAAGACCAAGTTCAAGCCAATATAGGGTTGGCCGAACCTGGTCCGAACCTGAAGTTCGGACCGGCCGAACCTGGGGTTCGGAGGACGTTCGGCCAGTCGGGTATATATAGTAGTTTGGTCTTTGTGTTTAGTAGTTCAGAGCGTGCGAGATTACTGTTAAGTGTGTGTTTCTGAGTGTGTTTCTCTGTGTCAATTCTCTGTGGTTTACTGGTTGTAATTGTTCTCGTTTGATCAATAAAACAATCGGTTATTTACGTTTCGATGTCCGGATAGCTAGATCGAGTAGACGATCTGATGCTCACGCATTTTCAAGTGGTATCAGAGCTTTCTGTTTTACTCTACTGATCTGTGGTTGCTATTCTAGGATTATTGAGCGTTTTTGAAGTTTTCTCAAGTTTCATTACGTGTTTTCTATCATTTCTGACGTGCATTTTGTGTCAAAACTGTTTCTAAACCATTTCCTATTGGTTTTTCTGATTCACCATATCAAGTTTCGTCAAAATCAGTCCATTTTCACAAGTTTTCGAAAAATGTCTTCGAGGTTCGGAGGTTACTAGGCAAGCTCGGAGTAACCGCTCCGAACTTGAAGTTCGGAGGTGTCTCGGAGAGCGTTCGGCGAGAGTTCGGTGGTGTATCGGTCTAGGTTCGGTGAGAATTGAGGTTCGGAGGTAGATCGGAGTCTATATAGGTTCGGAACACATTCGGTGAAGGTTCGGAGCTAGTTAGGTGAGAGTTCGGAGCTAGTAATTGGTTCGGACTAAGTTCGGAGTAGGTTCGAACGGCAGACTAGGTTCGGAGCAAGTTCGGAGGACAGAATTTTTCAAATTTCCAACGATGTCGGAATTTCAAGCGTTTGCCGCAATGCAGAGTGCAATGCAAACTATGCTCAATTTTGACAATGAAATTGGAACAAGTCAGAAAGTTCCCAAATTGTTAAAGCTTGAAGATTACCAAAATTGGAAGAAACGATTTTCTGCTTATATTAGCACGAATGACATTGATTTATGGATTCCAATTCGAAAGTTGTATGAACGACCAATGGAAGATGGAGATCTTAAAGAAATTCAAGACTTTGATGGTGATGATAGAAAAAGTTATGAGCTTGAAAAGAAGGTTTATGGTTATCTTACTATGGCTTTACCTACTGAATTGCTTCATCAATTTAGCACTTGCAAGAAATCTAAGCAATTGTGGGATGCTTTATCCGCAAGATGTGAAGGAAATGCTGATTATAAGAAGAGTCGAAAGAAAGTTTTGAACAAAGAATTTGATAATTTTCAGAATTATGATAATGAAAACATTACTGCTTTAGTCTCAAGATTTTCACATCTGATTAGTGAATTGAAGGTTGTTGGAATTGAAAAGACTGATACAGACTTAAAAGAAAAGATTTTGGAAGCTTTGCCAGAGAAATGGGAAAATTATGTTTTGCTACTCACACATGATAAGGATTATTCAGCAATGACATTTCACAAGCTTACTGGAAAACTTCATGCTCGAGAAATGGAAATGTTAAACAACAAAAAGTCAACTGCTACCTTACAAAATCCTAAATTATATCATGGAGAGAATACTGCAAGCATGAGTGCAAAGTCTAAATCAAATCAGAATACAGCACCAAGCGTAGCTTTTATCGCTGGAGTTTCAGGAAATTCTGATAATAATTCTTCAAGAGGTTGCAATTTCACAATTCCAAATTTTACAAATCAAAGTGCTTTTTCAGCTGAATCAACAGATGATTGTGCCAAAATGATTTCTGCATTGATTTCATCATCTTTTGGTTTGATTCTCAAAAATGTTGCTGATGCAAAGTTAACCAGTGAGGATCTTGAAGAACTTGATGATGATCAATTAACTGAATTGGATGTTTCGTGGCAATATGCTATGTTATGTCAACGGTCAAAGAGGTTTTTCAAGAAACATGGAAGACGTATTTCTGGTGACAAATTGGGATTTGACAATTCAAAACTAAAGTGCTTTAAATGTCAACAACTTGGACATTTTGCCAAAGAATGTCAACAGAAATCTGATATTCCACAATCATCCAAGCCTGGTTTTACTCAACCATCCACAAGTAACACAAACAAGACAACAGCATTGACAGTTCAAAAAGATGGTGTTATGGATTGGGGTAAACATTTTGGGTATGATTCATCAGCTTTAATAGTTACTCATGTTCAACAAGAAGATTATTATTCAGATACAAGTTCAGATACTAGTTCAATTCCAAGCTCTGAATTGAAGATTTCTAAAGAACGTGAAAAGGGTTTGGTTTTGAAGAATGAGGATTTGACTACTGAAATCAAAATGTTGAATGAAGTTTTAGAAGTATTGAAGCAAGATAAGAAGAATGCTGAAACTTCGAAAGCTGAAATTTGTGAAGAAAAGGGTGAGTTAGTCAAAGAAGTGAAGAAATGAAAGGAAGAGGCAGAAGATGCTGCAAATGATTTTCAGAATTTGTTTGATAAATCCAAGATTAAGCTTGATTTGCTTACTAAGCGTGTTGAAGAATCTGATGCTAAAATCAAAGCATATCAAGTTGATATGGAAAAGTTGTTGGATGACAAGCGTGAGTTGGTTAGGGTTAACAAGGTTCAAACTGCAAATCTGGAAATTCAAAAGAGAAATGAGGATAAATTGAAGAAGGAGCTACATGAAGGACTTGACAATCTTCGCTTGCAAAAGTTTGAAACTCATAAAGTTGCCAAGCGCTTGATTGCTAAAGAAAAAGAATTTGCAGAGGCTCAACAGCAAATTTCTGATCTCAAAATTCAAGTTCTTGATGCAAAAAGATTTCTCAACAATGTTTCTAATTCTCAGGTTTTCACAAGCTTCTTAGCAAATGATGCAAATTTTGAAAGGATGTTTGATAAAACTGCATCACCCCCTGCTCATATCAAGGAAGCTGTCAAACAAGTGAAGGAACAGGTTGATGATTTTGATTATTCAAAGATATCATCTTCTACTTCAGAAGAAGTCAAGGTTGTAAAGAAAAAGAAAAACAAGAAAAACAAGAAAAAGGTCTTGAAATCTGAGATTCCTCCAGCACCAAAGTTTGTTTCTGGTTTATCAACTGCTGATAATGCGAAATCGGCTACATCAAGTGACAAGATTCAGTCTCAACCTAAAATTGATGAGACAATTTTTTATGAACAAAAGAAAATTCCTGATGTCAAAGCCGAATTCACAAGATTAGCAAAGAATGGACATTCTATATCGGAGGTGAAAGGATCTGGGAAGAGTGGTGGTCTGGGTTTTCAAGAGAAGAAGGTTATCGATGTGGCGATTCCAGCATCTGAAGCGCAAAATTTGAAGAAACTTAAAATGAAACAAGTGAAGAAGGATGTCTTTAAGGCAGACAAAGTTCAACCCGAGCGGTTTTACAAACTCAAGGGTTCTGATCAATTGTTTTCGGATAAAGAATTTCCTCTTCACTGCGTGGATGCTCGAAAGATTTCGGAAGTGTTTGTGAAAGCTAAAATATCTTCTGAAAGTTCTCAATCTCTAAGTCCAACATCTAAATAGGTGCATGATCATCGTCATCAGGTATATGATTCTCATTCTGATCATGTTAGAGATATTCATGTGTGTTCTTCGCAGGTATATCTTAAGTGGGACAAATCAACTCGAATTTGTTATATTTGCCGCCAAAAAGGGCACATGGCAAAAGATTGTCCACTTCCTGCTGAATCAAATTCAAGGTTTCACAAGAAACCAGTTTTTGGTAAATCTGCCAACAAAAAGTTCTTTGATGAAAAAGGCAGAGTTTTTGATGAATTTGAACCTACATTCTTTCAAAAACAAAAACGTTTTGTTCCAAAGTTTTCAAAGGATCAAAATGTAGGTTGATCATCACAGTCACCTGTGACTGTTTCATCGAAAACTGAATTACCAAAACAACAGGAATGGAAACCTAAGGTGGTTTCAAAGCAAAATCAGGACACTGACCGACCAGAAGCGATTCGCTTCGGGTCATTTGTGAACTAATCAGGTTGTCCAGTGTGCAGGTACTTCTAGAAGACCTATCGACGATTGAAAAGTTGTTGATGGAGGAGTATTCTGCTTAATTTAAATTTAATGACAAATTTTTCTCATATGCAAATTTTCTGAATTCTAAAATCTGAAACATATCCGTGTTGATTAATTAATTTTCTTTGCTTACGTTTTTTCTCAAAAAGCCAAAAATAGAGTCTTATTTTTGTGTAAAATGAAAATCCAAAAATAGAGTTTTCATTTTAAGGGGGAGAACTGTAAGTAAGGGTGAGTAATTGAGAAAGAGCATGTCATGGAAAGAAGGTGAATACATGCAATATATATAAGGAAGGAAGGTGAATACATGCACAATATAAAAATTGTGAGAAATTGATCATTGGGAAATGATGGTACATTGGCATACGTATCTGACTCATGGATAAAGTAGATGAAAGGGCCATAAGATCATTGTTTGATGTGCTTGGTAGGCTCGACAAATCAGAAAGTATTCAGATGTGATATACACTAAATACTAATGCTTGACCATGTGGATAACATCTTGATGCATATTTCATGACACAAAAAGAAAAATAAGTGTGAAATTCAAAATGAGAAGTCATTGTGTATACATGTGTTCATTTTGCAAAGATTTAATCTTGTTTGATTTTCTTTATTTTGTCAAACGATCGGACTTTCTCTGCGTATCGAAAGATCGACCTGATCGTTGTTCGTTTGACGTTCTGCTTTATTTTCTTTGGTGTTTCGTATAACTCATCGGACTTTCTCTGCATGTATGGGAGTACCGACCTGATTGTTGTTGAGTTATACAACTTCAACTTGTTTTATTTTTCTTATTTTGTTAAATCCGAGGCCTTATCTGCGTATCGAAAGATCGACCTTAAGGTAGACGATTTAACGTTCTTATTTCTTTTTGCATGGAACACAGTTGACTGTATCATGAAAAATATTATGCAATGTGAAATCACAAATGCAATCACACAAAAGAAAAAGAAAGAAAAACAGATACTGTCTGAATATGTCTGATAGTGTGGGGTACACTGGTCAAAGCAAATCTAATCAATACCTTAACATATCCAGATGTTATGAGTATGATTCTGTCTGAGCTTAAGATGGACAAATTATACCAGCAATCGCCATGACTTGTGTGCTTCAATTAATTGAAATTGAAGTGTAATTCAGTGCGTTATGATCAATATGATCCCATATAGTGATCTTTCTCATACCAAAAATAGCGTTTGATTCTGTGTTGCAATTTCATTTCATTTCAAGAAAAGTAGAAAAAGATTTTTGGTGTGTTTTAGCATAAATTTTGAAAAATCAAAAAGATTTTAGGTGTGTTTTAATATAAATTTTCAAAAAGCCAAAAAGATTTTGTTTCTGCTTTATTTTCGATCTGATCAACACGTGATATAAAATCATTTTTTTCAAAATCATATCTTGGCGTCCTGAAGAGACATTTTGCGCCAAGATTATTTAAGTGTTAATGCAGGATGCTGTCGTGCAAGCTATCACAACTTCAAGTCTTCTGAAGCTGTTGATAAAGACCAGAGATATACTAGATATCATCAAGTATTCAAGATCAAGCTACGATTGAGTTGAGGAGGAGTTTGTTCGAAGATTCATTTCATTGGATAAACGGATTCTTTACTTGAGGGGGAGCTTGATTGAAGATACATATTTGATGATGTTGAGAAGAAAAGAGAAGAGATACTGCACACGACGAGGGGGAGTTTGTTGATACCTGAAATATGCGTCGTGTGAAGTATCGAACGAAGACCAAGTTCAAGCCAATATAGGGTTGGCCGAACCCGGTCCGAACCTGAAGTTCGGACCGGCCGAACCTGGGGTTCGGAGGACGTTCGGCCAGTCGGGTATATATAGTAGTTTGGTCTTTGTGTTTAGTAGTTCAGAGCGTGCGAGATTACTGTTAAGTGTGTGTTTCTGAGTGTGTTTCTCTGTGTCAATTCTCTGTGGTTTACTGGTTGTAATTGTTCTCGTTTGATCAATAAAACAATCGGTTATTTACGTTTCGATGTCCGAATAGCTAGATCGAGTAGACGATCCGATGCTCACGCATTTTCACATTAATTGCTGAAATTAGGGATTCCGGTGTTCAAGATGAAGTATTTCATTCATGTTTTCTGTCTCAAGTTGAACCTACCAATGTTAATATGCGTTAGAAGATGCTTCTTGGGTAAAAACGATGCAGGAAGAATTGCAGCAATTTCAAAAATTGGGAGTTTGGCATCTCGTGGATTTACCCGATAATTTTAAAGAACCTTGTGGAACAAAATAGGTATTCAAGTGCAAGAAGGACGATAGTGGTATCATCGTCAGAAACAAGGCTCAGTTAGTGGTTCAAGGTTTCTCTTAGAATGAAGGCATTGATTTCAATGAAGTATATGCTCCTGTAGCACGAATTGAGGCTATTAGGATCTTTCTAGCTTTCGCGGCACATCATGGTTTCAAAGTATATCAGATGGATGTTAAAAGTGCGTTTTTGAATGGGAAAATTCGTGAAGAAGTATATGTGAAGCAACCACCTGGTTTTTATGATCCAGAGTTTCTTGAATGGGTGTATAATGTATAAGCTAGACAAGGCTTTATATGGTCTTCATTAGGCTCCAAGGGCTTGGTATGAGACTCTTTCTACACACCTTCTGGACAATGGATTTAAACGTGGCAAGGTGGATTGTACTCTGTTTTCAAAGAAATTTGGGAAGGATTTGCTGCTGGTCCAAGTTTATGTAGATGATAATATTTTTGGAAGCACAGATGACAACTTATGCAAGGAATTTGAACATGTCATGCAAACGAAGTTCGAGATGAGTTCGATGGGGGAGATGGGTTTCTTTCTGGGTCTTCAAGTTCATCAATCTGCCAAAGGCATATTTTTGCATCAAACAAAATATGTGTCCGATATTTTGGCTCGCTTTAAAATTGGAGATGTTTGGATCCCGAGTACACCTATCCAGGTTTCAGATGGTCTTGAACCAGATGAGTCTGGTGACAATGTTGATGCGACATAGTTTCGTGCAATGATAGGTTCCCTTATGCACTTAACTGCATCTCATCCTGATATAATGTTTGCTGTGTGCTAGGTACCAGGCAGCTCCCAAAGCTTCACATATGATAGCAGTAAAATGGATCTTTGCTTATTTGAAGGGCAATCCGGATCTTGGTATCTGGTACCCTAATAATGATAAGTTTGAGTTATCAGCTTATTCTGACTCAGATTATGGCGGATGTAAAATCAATTTCATGTCCACTACCGCTGGATGTCAGTTTTTAGGGGAGAGATTAGTGTCCTGGAAATGTAAGAAACAAACTTCGGTTGCAACGTCAACTGCTGAGGCGGAGTAAGTGGCTGCTTCAAGTTGATGTTTACAAGTTTTGTGGATTCAACAACAATTACGCGACCATGTTCAACATTCAAAAACTAAACACATTGACATCAGATTTCACTTTATCCGTGATTGCTATGAGAAGAAACTAACTGGTTTGCAGAAAATTCACATGGATTTTCAAAGGGCTAATTTATTCACTAAAGCGTTTGATAAAACTCGCTTTCAATTTTTATTGCAAATCAATGGGGTTACTCGGTTGAATGCCAAGTAAACTGTTTCAGCTGATCATTTTTATTTCTTTTGATGTTTTCGTTTATTTTTGCTTTTTAGGGGAGATATGGAAAAATACAAAAATAGTGTTTTCTTGTATTCAAATATGAAAAAGCATAAAAAATGGAAAAATCAAAAATGAGAAATGTGATCCAACCTCGTGAGAAATGATAGTACATCGGTGAATGTTACTGACCATGGATAAAATAGATTGAAAGGCTGTAGGTTCTTGTGTGTTTCATTGAAAGTGTCAATCAATATTTGATACTTGTCAGTATGATATAAACATAACGCTTGCTTGAAATCTGTGGTGTAACATGATTCTTGTGATTGGGTAATCTTGATAAAAGATGAAAAATGCAAAAATAGAATAAATAAGTGTTCTAGTGTATGCATGCGTTCTTTTGAAAGATTTAAACTTGTTTGATTTTCTTTATTTTGTCAAACGATCGGACTTTCTCTGCGTATCGAAAGATCGACCTGATCGTTGTTCGTTTGACGTTCTGCTTTATTTTTCTTGGTGTTTCGTATAACTAATCGGACTTTCTCTGCGTGTACGGGAGTACCGACCTGATTGTTATTGAGTTATACAATTTCAACTTGTTTTGCTTTTGTTATTTTCCTAAACAATCGGACTTTTCTCTGCGTGCTCACAAGGCCGACCTGATTGTTGTTTGTTTAGGGTTCTACTTTCTTTTTGCATGAAACACTATGAACAACTTATATATGTAAATATTTGTTGATGAATAAAAGACAAAGAAAAGTCAAAAATATAATAAATCAGATTCTCAATTACTTGAATTTGTGGGTATCATGATTTCTATGCTTGATAAATATAACTAATTCACATCAGAAAACAGTAAAAATTGATTTGATTTGACTGAAATAAACATGAAAATGTTGTATTCGTGGACTACTTGGCTTGCATGCTAATTAGATTGAAATTGAAATGTGTTAAGTGCATCTCACTAGTATGATCTCATGTTGCGATCTTTCTCACAAAAACATAAGTTATTGCATTTAAAATTCTAATTTCTGTTGTTTTATCATTTCAGAAAATTTCAAAAAGATTTTAGGTGTGTTTTAGCATAAGTTCGAAAAATCAAGAAGATTTTAGTGTGTTTTGATATAAAATTGATAAAATTTAAAAAGATTTTATTTCTGTATTGTTTTTGATCAACTGAATTCAGAAATGGCAAATTTTTGTTGAATGAACCACAATCGACATTTACATCAGCTCATCTTTATTAAAAAGTGAAAAACTGGAAAATTGTGTTTTTTCTGGTTCAAATTGATTAATCTGAAAAATATTAGGGGTTAAAATTGAAAATTGGATTTGGTATGCAATTACCAAAATTGGTTGAGTGGGTGGTACGCCCCGTACCATATGGTACGCTGGGCCGAATCACATGGGGTATAAAAAGGATTTCTGGTATGGTTCTTGCATTTACCGCGTACCACCTCCGAACCTCTCTGAAAAACTCTAAATCGCCTCAGTGTGTTTTTTCTTGATTTCTAATTGTATAACGATCCTTTGCTCAAGATTTTTGTTGATATAGGTACGTACAGATGTTGCGCATCTTCTCATGGTCTTGAATCTGGTTATCATGGTTTAAATTGTTTGATATTTTGAGATTAAAGTGTCGGGTTTTTCGCGAAACTGGAACCGGGTTAGTTAAAGGGGTTAACGTCTATCTCAATCTGATTTGAATTCATGTTCTTGGTCGGTTTTTGATGTACATAAAAATCTTGTTGGCCGATTTAAAAAAAATACGGATTTGAGTGTCAAAATCGAAAAAGACTCTTCGGATGAACTGTTCGTCCGCCGTACCAAATGGTACGCGGCGTACCAGATTTGGTACGTGACCTAATGTGGCCCGTATTTGGTCCGTTTGACCAATCTGGTACGTGGTCAACTATTGTGGTCCATATCTGGTTCGTTCGACCAATCTGGTACGTGGTCAACTATTGTGGTCCGCTCCGTACCAAATGTGGTCCGTATGACTAATTTGGTCTGCTACGTGGTTTGTTGTCAAGTTTTTCACAAAGTTCATCGTTTGAGCGTTTAAAGTCAGACTAGAGTCGTTTCTAAGCAGTTTTGATTATATCTTGTGATTTTAATGATAATTGTTGTTTGTGATTGTTTCAGACATGGCACCGTTAAAGACCAACGACGAACATAATATTTATGCATATCTCGGGGCATCTGCCAAGTGGAGATCTCATTTTGGAGGAATATTTGATTTTCTGAGACGATCGAGAGTATACTATGCTGCTACACACGAGTGTACACCGTACAAAGACTTACTTACAATGTAATTTTGGACATCAGCTCAAGTAGATTGTTCGGTGACACCTGCAGTGATACGAGCGGGAATTCTTCAAACTGATTCTACTGTAACTGAAGAAGATGTTCGGAGGGTTTTACAATTCAATGATCAACCGACATTTCCTAAAGAGTTCGATCAGATTGATATGGTTGCTTTGTTAAGGAGAGTAAAGTATGATGGCAATATCTATGCATCCTGGTTTCTCAAAGCAAATTTATGTCCTCCGTACAAGTATCTAATGCACGTGATTATCAGATGTTTTGGTCACCGACTGAGGGGTCATGAGGAATTTGATATGAAGGTGTTATCTTTCTTTACAGCTTTGGTGATGAATCGGGAATTCAACTTCTCAGGTTGGATTTTCGATTACATGAAGGATAACATTTTGGTAAAACAGAACAAGAGTGTGATGTATCCTAGATTTCTGCAAATGATCTTAAACGATCTTCATCCTAATCTTCCAAAGAATCCAGATGATGAATTAGTTTTGAAGCACATGAACGAAGTGGCTATGGGTAAGTTGCCTACTTATCAGAAAAGAAAAGGAGCAAATGTGCCTCCTCCAGTTAAACGTCTGACTGGTCATCTAGCAAACCCTGATTATGTAGCTCCTGCTGACGGTGCTCCAAGACATCCGGATAGTAGTGATGGTGAATTAGTGTATAATGAAAATGGAGATCCAATTAAAGATGATAATAATGAAGCAGATGATGATGATGTGCATGTACAAGAACCTGTAGAACAACAACATGCTGCTTTTGTACCTATTTAACAGCAATAACAACAAACTCAAGAGCAAGTCGTTCAAGAGCATGTTATTGAACCTGAGGCGGTTAATGTTCAAGAAGATGAGTTGATGCATTATGTTTCAGGAAATGATGATGATGAAAGTATTTTAGATACAGATTCTGATTCTGGTGATTATGTTGAGATTTTGCATAATACCAGAGGTGTCCAAGTTAAGAAAGGTTCTAAAGCTCATTTTGGCATATTTGGCTTCACAAAATAAAGATATTTCTAAATATGAGCATTTATCAAAACGATCTGCTGATCGAGAAGACGTTGATGATCCATCGTATACTCCTTCTGTGGAGGAATCAGCTAGACAAACAAAAGCTGCTGATAGAGGCAAGGCTCCAATGGTTGTTACAGGAAACATGTAAAGCATATGTCAAGACCTAACATGATGGTAAGAAAGGGTTCATTCCTTACTGATGCTCGAAAGGCTGGTAGCAGTCTGCCTAGCAAGAAGCAAAAGGTTAATCGAAAGTCTTCGATTCCAAATCAACCAACTACCAAGTCAGCCACCTGTTAGAAAGCTGATTATCAGAAATTCTTCTACTTCTGCTTATGGTTCAACCACTGCTGCTTCTACAACTTCTACTATTTCTTCTGCTAATTTAAAGCTTGATTTACATCAAACAAGACTGGATGAGTTAGAACCTACAAATCGACAGCAAGCTGATGAAATTAAAGGCTTAAAGAATATTGTTAAGGAGTTGGTATCTCGGTATCAGTCAAAAGATCGTGAGATTGCTCGCCTTCAACAAATTTCTAGAACTCTGGGTGAGCAGCTAAATCGTTTGTTAAATGCTTTACCTGCTCAGGGGGAGAGGAGACCGAATCCTGAAGAAATTTGTCGAGAAGAGGATGATATATCAAAATATTTGAATGATAATGATGACCCTGAAGGAGGTGTTGGCGGAGATGGGTCTGGTGCTGGTTCTGGTGCTAGTGCAGCTGGAACAATTGCTGCTGCTGGAACATCTGCTGCATCTAAAGGGAGTCGTCGGGAAAGGATGTTTATGATGTGACTCTGATTACCAGGGTAAAGTTTGAAGAAGGGGAGTTTATCAATCCATATTCAAAAGAGCAACTTGCTGCCATTTTTGCTCTAAATGTGGATGATGTGGACAAAGTTCCTTTTGCTGAGCCATACGAGGAAATAGATTTAGATGATGATATTAGTTTCGAAGAGCAACATGTAGATGTTGAAGACATGATTGCTGAAGATTATCCAGATGATCCGAAAGGTTATGGAAATTTCTCAGATAACGATCAATCTAGAGGATTCAATTTCTTTGGTAGAGATAATGAAGAAGAAGTAGAGAAGGAGATGAAGAAGAAAGAATCAGAGAAACCAACTTCAGAGAAACCAACTGAAACAACTGAGTCTGATAATCTGTCAGAGGAACAAGAAAATAAAATGTTATTTGATGAATGGTTGAAGACTCAAAGGGCAAAGAAGTTACCAGTAGTGAAACCTACAAATGATGTTGATCAGGCTAATTTTTCTGAAAACAAAGGTGAAGCTACTGGGAACATAATTAGTTGGATGTTTGATCCAGAACTCAAGTGTTATGCGGTAAAGAAAGAGTTTGGAATTCTATACTTGAAGAATGCGACAAGATTCAACACTTTGCCTGTTTGTGATGTTTGAGATTTATCAAGAAAACCATTTCTGAACTATGAAGGTGATCAGTTGGCAGAATTTTTCAAGAACAAGTTGTTAGAAGAATGTCAAAGAAGGTTTAGATTTCTAACTCCTCAGAGAGCAAAGTATTCAGAGCATCCGACAGATATTAATCCAAAAACTGGGAAACCTGTTGTGGTGTTGAAATACAAGAAGCCTATTCAATTGAAGAAAATTCCATTAAAGAAGCTTGAGCAAGATTTTATCAAGACTTTGAGGTGGTGGTACTATGACGAGTGTACTGGAGAAGCAGTGATTGTGATTAAAGAAGAAAACAAGGTGGTTAGAATTTTTGATCCAATGTGGTTGATCAATCTGTCAAAAGCTGAAATGGAAAAGCTCTATGACAATAACATTTTTATAAGGCTGAGAATGCTGAGCAAGCCTTGCAGTTTCAAAAGTGATTAGAGTATGTTTTGCTTTCGGGATTCATGCTGGAAATAATCGAAGACAGTATTGGAAGAAGTCGGAGACAAAAGCGTCTAAAGACTAGCACAAGACAAGGGGGAGTTTGTTAGAACATATTATGATGTCTAGTGCTAGGTCTAGGTGTTTTGTCTATTGTATTGATCGTTTTGTATATTCTGTCCCTGGCGTACCAGTGGCAGACCATCTGGTACGCTGGTTAATTGGTACGTCGGGTAGTCTAGTATAAACATGTTTAGCTCTTGTGTTAGAGAGCAGTTGTGAGGGTTGGGTGCTTAACTGTGTGTTTTCTACAGTGCATTACTCTCTCTATTCTCTCTCTCTGTAATCGAGCTTGTGATCAATCAAAGAATCATTATTTACTTCGTGTGTTCCAAATCCAATTACAATCATGCATTAGTAAGATCTGTGTATGTGATTTACAAGATACCAGTTGTTAAACCATATAAGGATCGTTTCTAGATCATTGAAGGATAGACAGAGAAATCTAGTCATTTATTGTGTCAAATGGTTACACCGAAGGAGTTTACATCAATGAAGCTCTGGAGAGGTTGGACAGACATCTCCTCTCAACACAAAGACAAATTGTTGATACCTGATATGTGCGTCGTGTGAAGTATCAAGCAATGTACAAGATCAAATCAAATTAGGACTGGCCGAACCTGGGGTTCGGACTGGCCGAACCTGGGGTTCGGACAGAGATCGGCCAGCTGGGTTTAAATAGTCGTTTGGTCTTTGTAATAGTTAGTTCTGAGCGTGCGAGATTACTGTTAAGTGTGTGTTTCTGAGTGTGTTTCTCTGAGTTTCTTTCTAAGTGCTTACTGATTGTAATTGTTCTTTGTTGATCAATAAATCAATCGGTTATTTACGTTTCGATGTTCGAATAGCTAGATCGAGTAGACGATCCGATGCTCACGCATTTTCAAGTGGTATCAGAGCTTTCTGGTTCACTCTACTGATCTGTGGTTGCTATTTTTGGACTTTTGAAACGTTTTTGGTGTTTCTGTATTCGTGTTTTTCATCAGTTCTATCGAGTGTTTGGTGTCAAATCTGTTCCTAAATCACTTTCTATTGGTTTTTCTGATCTACTGTAACGAGTTTTGTCAAAATCTATCCATTTTCGTGCGTTTTTGAAAAAAGAAATCAAGGTTCGGAGGTACCTAGTCAGGTTCGGAGTAACTGCTCCGAACTTCAAGTTCGGTCGACATTCGGTCAGAGTTCAGAGTTGTCTCGGTCGAGGTTCGGTGTGTTTTCTAGGTTCGGAGCTAGATCAGAGTCATTTAGGAGTTCGGATTGTTTATTTTGTTTTTGAGCAAGTTCGGACGACGTTCGGACTTTGGATTTAGGTTCGGACATAGTTCGGAGGTCAGTGTTAGGCTCGGAGCAGGTTCGGCCGGCAGAATTTTAAATTTTCAAATGATGTCGGAATTTCAAGTGTTTGCTGCAATGCAAAGTGCGAAGCAAACCATGCTGAATTTTGATAATGAAATCGGAACAAGTCAGAAAGTTCCCAAATTGTTGAAACTAGAAGATTATCAAAATTGGAGGAAACGCTTTTTCTGCATACATGAGAACAAATGATATTGATTTATGGATTCCGATTCGAAAGTTGTATGAACGACCAACTCAATCACCCAAGCCTGGTTTTACTCAACCATCTACTAGTAACACAAGCAAGACAACAGCTTTGACAGCTCAACATGATGGTGTTTATGATTGGGGTCAACAGTTTGGATATGATACATCAGTATTAATTGTCACTCATGAGCAAGATGATTATTATTCTGATTCAAGTTCATGTGACGCTGCTGAAAATGAGAAATTTGAATCTAGGATTGAAACCTTGATGAAAGAAAAAGAATTTTTGATTGAAGAAGTCAAGAGAGTTACTGCTGATTTCAAAATGATTAGTTCGGAGTTGGGAATTTCTAAGGAAAATGAAAAGGAATTAGGTATGAAGAATGAATGTTTGTTTAAAGAAATCAAATTGCTGAATGAAGTTTTAGAAATTTCTAAACAAGATAAAAGGGATGTTGAAATTGCAAAAGCTAAGATTTGTGAAGAAAGGGATGAGTTGGTGAAAGAAGTTAAGAAATGGAAGGATGAAGCAGAGGATACTGCTTCTGATTTCACAAATTTGTTTGATAAATCAAAAGTCAAGCTTGATCTGCTTATAAAGAACGTGGAAGAATCAACTGCTAATATTGAAGCATATCAAGTGGACATGGAAAAGTTGTTGGATGAGAAGCGGGAATTGGTTCGTGTCAATAAAGTTCAAGCAGCGAATTTGGAGATTCAAAAGCGAAATGAAGATAAGTTGAAGAAGGAATTATTTGAAGGTCTTGATAATCTTCGCCTGCAAAATTTTTGAAACTCACAAGGTTGCAAAGCGATTGATTGCTAAAGAAAAAGAATTTGCTGAGGCTCAACAGAAAATTTCTGATCTAAAAATTCAAGTTCTTGATGCTAACCGATTACTCAATAATGTCTCAAATTCTCAAGTATTCACAAGCTTCTTAGCTAATGATGCAAATTTTGAGAAAATGTTTAATAAGACTGCATCACCCCTACTCATATCAAAGAAGCTTTCAAACAAGTGAAGGAACAAGTTGACGAATTTGATTATTCAAAGGTTTCATCATCTACTGTTGAGGATGAGAAAATTGTGATGAAAAAGAAGAACAGGAAGAATAAGAAAAAGAAGGAAAAGAAATCTGAAGTTTCTCCTGCTCCGAAGTTTGTGTCTGGTTCATCTTCTGCTGATAATGTGAACTTAGCTACTTCAAGTGACAAGATTCAGTCTCAATCGGAGTTTGATGAAAAGATCTTTTATGATCAAAAGAATGTAACTGAAGTAAAAGCTGAATTTTCTCGTTTAGCGAAGAATGGACATTTTACACCTGAGGAGAAGATTTCTAGAAAGCATGTGGGATTGGGTTTTCACGGGATGAAAGATAAAGATGAGAAGAGTCCAGCATCATCATCTCAAAATTTGAAGAAATTAAGGATGAAACAAGTGAAGAAGGAAGTTTTTCAAGCTTACAAAGTTCAACCCGAGCGGTTCTACAAACTCAAGGGTTCGGATCAATTATTTTCTGACAAAGAATTTCCACTTCATTGTGTTGATGCTCGGAAGATTGCTGAAGTTTTTTGGCAAAGCTCAAGTTTCTTCTGACAGTTCTCAATCTCGAAGTCCTACATCCAAATGGGTTCATGATCACAGGCATCAGGTATACGATTATCATTCTGATCATGTTCGAGATATTCATGTGTGTTCTTCGCAGGTACATCAAAGATGGGATAAAACGAAAAGACTCTGTTATATATGCCGTCGATCAGGGCATATGGCAAAGGATTGTACATCACCTGCTGATTCACCCCAAGGGTTTCATAAGAAACCAGTTTTTGGTAAACATGCCAACACAAAGTTCTTTGATGAATAAGGCAGATTTTTTAATGACGTTGAACCTACATTCTTTCATAAACAAAAATGTTTTATTCCAATGTTTTCAAAGGTACAAAGTGTAGGTTCATCATCACAGTCACCTGTGATTCTTTCATCAAAAACTGAATTACCAAAACAACAGTAGTGGAAACCTAAGGTGGTTTCTAAACAAAACAAGGACACTGGTCGACCAGAAGCGATTCGCTTCGGGTCATTTTTGGACTAATTAGTTTGACCAGTGTACAGTTACTTCTAGAAGACCTATCGACGATTGCAAAGTTGTTGATGGAGGAGTATTCTGCTTAATTTAAATTTCATGATGAATTTTCTAAATCTACGAATTTTTTGAATTCTAAAACTGCACCATATCCGTGTTGATTGATCACTTTTCTTTGTTTTCCAAGTTTTTCCTCAAAAAGCCAAAAATAGAGTCTTGTTTTTGTGTTAAATGAAAAGCCAAAAATAGAGTCTTGTTTTTGTGTAAAATGAAAATCCAAAAATAGAGTTTTCATTTTAAGGGGGAGAAGGTGAATACATGCCAAATATATAACGAAGGAAGGTGAATACATGCAAAATATAAAATTGTGAGAAATTGATCATTGGGAAATGATGGTACATTGGCTTACGTTTCTGACTCATGGATAGAGTAGATGAAAGAGCCATAGGATCATTGTGTGATATGCTTGGTAGGCTCGGCAAATCAGAAAGTATTCAGATGTGATATACACTAACTACTAATGCTTGACCATGTGGATAACATCTTGATGCATATTTCATGACACAAAAAGGAAAATAAGTGTGAAATTCAAAATGAGAAGTCACTGTGTATACATGTGTTCTTTTTGCAAAGATTTCAACTTGTTTGTTTTTCTTTATTTTGTCAAACGATTGGACTTTCTCTACGTATCGAAAGATAGACCTGATCGTTGTTCGTTTGACGTTCTACTTTATTTTCTTTGTTGTTTCGTATAACTCATCGGACTTTCTCTGCGTGTACGGGAGTACTGACCTGATTGTTGTTGGGTTATACAATTTCAACTTGTTTTATTTTCTTATTTTGTTAAATCCGAGGCCTTATCTGCGTATCGAAAGATCGACCTTAAGGTAGACGATTTAACGTTCTTATTTCTTTTTGTATGGAACACAGTTGACGATATCATGAAAATATTATGCATTGTGAAAAATCACAAGTGCTGTCACACAACGGAAAAAGAAAGAAAAACTGAAAATGTCTGATTATGTCTGATAGTGTGGGATACACTGGTCAAAGCAAATCTAATCAATACCTTAACATATCCAGATGTTATGAGTATGATTCTGTCTGAGTTTAAGTTGGACAAATTATACTAGCAATTAGCATGACTTATGTGGTTCGATTAATTGAAATTGAAATGCAGTTTAGTGCGTTATGTTCAATATGATCCCATATAGTGATTTTTTCATACCAAAAATAGTGTTTGATTTTGGATTACAATTGCATTTCTTTTCAGAAAAGAACAAAAAGATTTTTGGTGTGTTTTAGCACAAACTTTGAAAAATAAAAAAGATTTTGTTTCTGCGTTATTTTCGATCTGATCAACACGTGATACAAATCATTTTTCAAAATCATTTCTTGGAGTCTCAAAGAGACGTTTTGCGCCAAGATTATTTAAATGATTGAGCAGGTTGCTATGTGCAAGATATCACAACTTCAAGTCTTCTGAAGATGTTGATGAAAGACCAGAGATACACTAAAGTGTCATTAAGTATTCAAGATTAAGCTACAATTGAGTTGAGGAGGAGTTTGTTTGAAGATTCATTTCATTGAACGAACGGATTCTACCATCTTATACGCTTCATGGTACGTTGGCAACCTAGCTATTTCAACAATCTAGACAATTACATAATTCGCAAAGCAATGACCACACTCGGAACATGCTCTAACATCAACATCAACAAACAAAGTGGAGTCGCTGAAGTAATTAGGTCGTGCAAAATAATCATTTGGTATGAAGCATCGATGGCAAAGCGATAGGCGATAGAGGCGGTCAATCGAACTTTGCAAGACATTATAGGCGTTAGGCTCCCATTTGGTGGAAAGATAATGGTTATGGGAGGCGATTTTAGACAGGTGTTACCGGTCGTTAAATGTGGCACTCGAGCACAGATTGTAGACGCCAGCTTACGCATGTCACCACTTTGGTCTTTGACTAGAGTAATGCGGTTGACCATAAATATGAGAGCGCTTAATGATCCATGGTTTTCTGATTTTCTTTTAAGATTTGGTGATGGAACCGAAGAATCGATCGAAGGAAGCTTTATCCGCATTCCTGATTCCATGACAATTCCATCCACTGTCCGAGAAAACTCTATAAAAGAACAGATCGATGCCATCTTTCCATCACTTCAAGATAATATGCATTCCTCGGATTATATAATTTCAAGAGTAATTTTATCCACTAAGAATTCGAGTGTTGATGAGATTAATGAACAGATGATTGACAATTTTGAAGGGGAGGAAAAAGTTTACTATAGTTTTGACGAGGCTGAAGACGATTGCAACAACTTATATCCGGTCGAGTTCTTAAACATGCTAAATGTTAGTGGTGTGCCGCCTCATAAACGTCGTCTAAAAGTTGGATGCCCCATAATATTACTGCGGAATATAGATCCATCACATGGTCTATGTAATGGCACAAGATTGATATGCAAAGGTTTCCAGCGCAAATTTTATTGATGCCGAAATAGCCGTTGGCCAACATATTGGAAAACGAGTGTTTTTGCCAAGAATCCCTCTCTCTCTTTCTGAAGAAGACATGTTCCCGTTCAAATTGAAAAGAAAACAGTTTCCCATTCGACTTAGCTTTACCATGACAATCAATAAAGCTCAAGGTCAAACAGATCCGCACGTTGGTGTTTATCAACCGGATTCTATTTTTTCGCATGGACAACTATACGTGGCATTGTCAAGAGGGATATCACAGGAAAATACAAAGATATTAGTGCATATAGCCAAATATTTTAGAAGAGACAGGGTATACACCTCAAATGTTGTTTATCAAGAAGTCTTACATGATCAATGAACTTACTTGTTTATCTTCCGGGTTATGTATTTCCCATGGGCAACTTTACGCGACATTGTCAAGAGGGATATCACGCCAAAGTCATTTACTCATATCCTTCTAAGTACTTTAATGCAATTCAAGGAGCATCATACACCGAGACGCTTCTATCCCCATGTATTTAGTGGACATTGGATGTTTTGTTTGAATATGTGTGTATCCCTAAATATTTTATTATGTTAAAATACTTGGTAAAATACTAACATTACTTGGTAAAATATGTTAAAATATTTTGTTATATTTGAATATGTTAGATTATTATTTCTTTTATGTTAAAATACTAACATATTTGTTTTTTTTACATTAAATGGAAAGTTCCTAAAGATGTCTGAAGCCTTTTTAGAACCAGGTATGTTATGTTATCCTTTAACACTTTTAATATGTATTGTGGTTATGATAAAATCAATGTAATATAGAATTTAACGTTACATTTCAGTGGCAGATGCTGGATCCGATTGAGGACAATGAAGAGTTTCCTGGTATTCTTAGCGATGAAGAGTGGTGGGATCTTTATGGTCAGGAGGTCATTTAAATGGTTATGTTTTATGAGGCCCTCTTAATGTGACCTCATCAAAATCTATCATCAAAACTATTATGTTCATGAATTCAACTTAAAACATTGTTTATGACTGATTGCATGGCGTACGACACGAATTGACTTCCTTACTATGGAATTCCAATAAATAACACACCCTTACTTTTTATACATAAAATAACGCATACACTCTAGAAAACTCACAAAAACACAACCTAACTGTCTTACACTTAAAAAAACGCATGTATTCTATATAAATAACGCACCCTTTACTTTTTTTTACATAAAATAATGCATATTTGATATAAAAAATAACACATACACTCTAAAAAACTTACAAAACACAACCTACCTGTCTTACACTTAAAAAAATGCATGTTGTTAATAAAAAATAACGCAAACACACATAACATAATCGCACTTGTTAAAAAATCATGCATTAATAGCCTAACATACTTAAAAATTCACGCATTAGTAGCCTACCTGATTCAAGTAACTAACATATATATATTTCAAAATCACGCACGTTGTTCTAAAAATCACGCATACACTCCAGAAAACTCACAAAAACAACATGTTTCACAATTAATAAAATAACGCATGTTGTTCAAATAAAATAACGCAAACAAAATACAAAAAGCATATAATAGATTAAAAAGAAAAGAGTGCCATATATTAATATTTATAAAAATTTACAAGTGGAATATACTACTAAAGATCAAAAAATATCATAAAAACATCAAAAAAAAAACCCTAAAAAAATGGGTCTCTAAATCTTCTTAAAAATTTCAGCAGCCTCCACCCTGTCCTTACCCTTCTTAATGGTGTTGTCGACAACACCACTAAGGAGGGTATGAATCTCCTCCTTCAGCTCCAACTACTGAGTAATATACTCAGCAGCAGCCTCTTTCATCGCGGACTCCGGCTCTTCCACAAGCTCCTTGAGCATCCTGATGTGGCCTTAGATGTTGTTGACAGTAAGACCCCTGATCATGGCGAAAGAATTACACATTATGCGATAATCCTTTAATTCTTTCGCATGCATTTGTTCAACAATTTGCATTACTGCATTTTTAGACGCAGAGTTAGGGTCCGATGAAGAAGACGCCATTTTTTATGTTAAAAGGACGAGAAGATTGTATTTAGGTCTGGGGTATATGGGAGATTTGGGGACTTTGTGCGTCGAGTACGGAATGTGCATGAAGAAAGACATAATATATATATACAGAACAGAAAAATGGAGGGAAATGAAACGTCGGATACAATTAAAAAAATTACATAATAAACTCAAAAATAAAAAAGTTGAATCGCTTCCATTTCACCTCCCCCAACCGTCCTCATTAATACGGTAATAAATAAAAATGCAGGTGACGCATTTAATACCACGCAAAATCTCATCATTCACCGTCTATAAAACTAGGCACTCGATTGTATTTTGAAATCACGCAAACACAGTTCATTAAATTAAAACATCAAATCACAAAACCACAGATAAACGAAAAAATGTCTTCATTTTCCTCCAACACCACAGAAGCCAACAACAACGCTCTCAAGGAGAAACTAACTCGACAAATAATGCTGGAGTAAACAAGGAGAAACTACTGATAGACGTCCTCGAACAAAATTTCGAAATCCTCCAAGAAAACACGCAAGCCAGAGAAGAAATCGCGCAGAAGATAAGCAGTCTGCCAAAGAATTCACTTCAAGACATTGTCCGTTTGTTTATGATAGACCAGGACAAAACGGATATGGAGCAGATGGAAACAATAAACAAAATACTCGAGGCTATAAGTGCCTCTCTTGAGTTAAAAGTCTTTTTTACAAGCCTATCAGTAGAATGTATCTCTGTTATCAAATAATAATAATAATAATTTTTGTATTTCTTCATTTTATTCTTCATTTATGTTGGTTTATGTTTACTTTAATTTATGCACATTATTAAAAATCAATAACACATCAAAAAAATGATTATTCAAAAAAAAAACTAACCAGTAATATATAAAAAAACAATTCGAACTTAGAATTACGCAAACTACAAACTAATTACGCAAACGATAAAATTACGCACATATAAAAATAAAATCACGCAAACACAAAAAACTCTAGTAAAAAAGTAAAACAAAACTACTTAAACGTTATCAATGATTCTGCGAAAAAGAAAATCAACCTTAAAAATACGCAAGTGTAACAATAAAATACAGCATTATTACGCACACTATAATTGTGTATGACTCCCGCTAAAAATACATGAACATATGTTAAAAAAATTTGAGATTCTGTTATCACGCATTTTACTTGTAATTTCATGCATGAAGTAACTCATAAAATCAAGGTTACAAAAAACCACACAAAGACATATAATTAAAACAAAAAAATAACATATTCACGCAAAACAATAAAAACAAAAAAATAAAATTTCGCAATTATTAAATAAAACGTAAACAGAAAAACTCTTACAAAAAGAAAAAAAAACATGAACATAAGTTAAAAAAAATAATTAATTGACTTTCTATAATCACGCATGTGGTTTTTATTTTGACGCATGAAGAAACTCGATATAATACACCTTACAACACATCAGGCAAAACATACATAATTAAAAATGAACGTTGTGACGCAATCTACCGTCTATTTTAATTAAAAACTTTAAATTGACAAAAATGCCCCTCCGTGTCCAGAAAGAAAATGCCACACGTCGGCCTCTCCTTCCTTCGCACGCTTCGCACAGAAAAAACCCTTTGTATTTGAACTTTCACCTATATATATATATATATATATATATATATATATATATATATATATAGGGGAAAGTTATTGTACAAAGGATTGTTTACGTGTGAAGGGATCTCATCCGCTCATCTGCGCGTTTTTTTATCTGACGGCTTATAGTTGATTTAATGGCTTTTTTCTCGGAGAATTAAACAAAAAGGTTAGTGACGTCATTTTACTAAAAGGGCGAACCTATTAGAACCCGTATAACGCAAACATTTCAAAAACCATCACCAAAAAACTTTATCAAACAGGCGCTGAAGTAAAATTCAAAAACCATACGATTCTATATTGTCTGAAACCATACTACAATGGAGAAAGCAACAAATTCATCCAAAAAATTTTGAAAATACAATTAAACTTTTATATAATGAATCTATACAATATATGATACTGAAAAACATTTTGCCTGTGATGCGACGAACAGTTTGATAGTTATGCATGTCTAAAAACACAGGTAAAAAGGACGAGAAAAGAACAAAGAACAGACACGACAAGCCGATTATGACAGAGGAGAAGATGGAGAGAGGTTGTGTTAATCGTTAGATTTGTTAAAACCTAGTTATTGCGTTATTTACTTTATATTATATGCGTTGTTTTATTTGAATATGTTACGTTAATCGTATAAAACAATGAATGTCTGTTGAGAATCTATACGATTGATTTTTTTAGCTTGCGTGAAATGTTTTACACTATTTGCATGGATTTTGAACCACTTGCGTGATTACTCTGAAAAAATAGCATCATGAATATAACTTGCGTAATTTTCTAACATATGCTTGTGTGATTATACTTATACACTATTTGTGTGAATTTCGAACCACTTACGTGATTTAAAGTGCAAAAGTTGGCTGAGTTGAGGAAGAAAGTTATACCACAAGGTCACAATGATGATAATGACTTTCAACCACCTTTGAAAAAGAAAAAAAGAAAAGCAACAACAAAGGATGATAAGGAAGAAAAAAAGATGCCTAAAACACAAAGGCAAACCAGATTTGTAGAATACACAAACAAGAACATAACAATGAGGTGCTCTATTGAAAATCTTACTAATGCAATGAAGAATTTCAATGAGAATCAGAGAAAATCAATAGATGAAATTGGCTTCTCAAGTGCTTTAAATCTGACAATAAAAAATCACGTAGCTGTATTGGGCTACTGGCTGGTCAAAAACTATGACACAGATAATCATGACCTAAATGTGGGCAGATACAAAATCAAGGTAACTGCACAAAAAGTGCATGAGGTTTTTGGAATCCCTATGGGGAAAATAGAGGTAACAGAGAAGAAAAAACCAAGAAAGGGATCAAGCAAGTCAACTGATGACTTCAAAAACTAATTCGACAAACCAGAAGTATTGTTTAATGATGTCCTTGAAAAAAATGGCAAAACAAAAAGAAGGAGTAAGAATGTTCAAGATAAACTTCCTTGTTGTTTGGAATACAGTAATAGGCTACATCACAAAATCCACAACTGTAAATCAAAGGTTCCTGATCAGTATTGAGGATATGTCTGAAATTAAGAACATGGACTGGTGCAGTTATATGGTTTATATGCTGGACATGACTATAGAAGAGTGGCATGAGGATCAATTTAATGGTCCTTTGACCTTCCTCACGGTTTGTTTTATTAAAAAAAATATAGAATATGTTTATGAGAAAGCAATAGAAATAATGTTCACTAATGTTTTTAAACACAGGTGTTGTACACACATGAATGGCAAAAAAAAGGCACAAGGCACTAATTGATCCACAACAAACACTAGCAATATTGTACATTTCAGATAGAACCTTAGAGATGATGTAGGAATATTTGTATGATAATGACCCACTAACTGATGTGGAAGATCAATGTCACACCCGCAAATAACCACTAACGGAGTTTATACCGTTAAGGGGTGCGAGCAAACAGGACCACAACCATTAGTTACAAATACTAAACGAATCAGAGTTAGTCCAAACACATGTCATAAATTAAAGTCTCAAAATACGCAGCGGAAAATATTGTCTTAGCACTAACCACGTGCTTTACAAATCATTGTTTAAAATCCCCAACTTAATTTAAATAAAAGAGAAATGTCTTCGTGTGCCATGCCAACCCGCTCCGGATACTCCTCAGCGATCTGCAAAAGTTTAAACCACGCAAGTGTCAACCTAACGGTTGGTGAGTTCACGGTGGGCTTGTCATGCAGTGGCCCGGTCTCATAATCATAATCGTGTCAACATATACTTATAAATTATTTATTTATGAAAAGCAATGCTTAGTGATATCCATAATCATAGTATTGTGGTTTAGTAAAAGTATTGTCCGTAACATACGTTATCGGGTATATACTAGTTTTGTATAGTTAAAGTGCTCAACCGATATCGCGGGTAGCTAATCCGTTGTTCCATGCACTAAGGAAGTTTGTACCAAAGCTGACTAATATTGTAGTGGCATCGCCATCATCTATTTTGTTTTGCGGACCTACGTCATCGCGGCTTTGCCTCCCCCGTGTCCTCTCGGGATCACGGTCAGATAGGCTGATATTGTACCTCCGTGCACTTCCCGTGTCACGAGGCGGAGTTTGTCAGACTCCAGTAGATCTACCCAACATCCCCTCGCTTTACAATTAATGGTACAATTAAGTTGAGGACTTTTTCAGTTATAAGGCAATCCTTAGAAATCATGTGATATCATGTGGTTAGACTTTAACCTACACTAGCCATATTAAAACGGTTTACTTTGGGTTCTCATGAATCCCGAAAACATTTTCAGTTTCGTTTTAGAAATAGTTGTTTAAGTATTTCACAAGTGTCTCCCATAAAACACTTCAAGTTCATCAAGTGGGTGCCAAGCACTCCTAAGTTTTCAAGTTCATCAGAGAGGTGCATAGCACTCATAAGGTTGTCAGCATTGTTTTTCATTGAGTTATTCGGTGTGTCCCAAACGGGCTCACAGTAAACGGGTTAGTGACACTCACCTTTGGTTGCACTGCTACACTTGCTAAGAAATCCAAATATTGTTTGCTTAACGAAGACCTAAGAACACGTTTAGGTCTTAAGTATTAGTTTTGTGTCTAATATTTAACTTACGTCACTATGGCCCATAACATAGCACGTTGGAACTATGACACGACATACCGACACACGACACCGATGGTTGATCATAAACGAGGGTTCACATAACTCAGAAATCAAGGCATGTTTCATTATTGCACAATCATGTAAGTCATGGCATAACATTCAAGTAAGTTGCACAAGTTTGGGTTTTGGTCTAGGCTTAGTTTCGCTAAACAGTGTCGCTACACAGTTTCGCTGTGTGCACGGGCAGCACTTTCGCTAGGAAGTACCCGATGACACAGTTTCGCTAGCTAGTTTCGCTCGAAACTGCTGACACTGTTTCGCTAGCATAGATTCGCTCGAAACTGGTTTGAACTTTCGTTCAGGTTGGTTCGCTCGGTAGTTTCGTTCGAGCAGGTCTACTTAGTTTCGCGGGCGACACTATAGTTTCGCTACATAGTATCGCTGGATGCATTTTCAAATAGTTTCGCTGTATAGTTTCGCCCAGAGAACACACAGTTTCGCTGGTCGCGAAAAACTCGTTTTTAAGACCAAAAATCAATCTAACAGCTTCCATACATCATGTAATTCAATATCTAGCATGCATAAACATTTACCAACATCACAGAGGCAGTTTCAACACCTTAATCATGGATTTTCATCATCGAATCACCAAAAACACATTTTAAACCTAAAATAACCTAACTAGCATAAATCTTCATTATGGCATGCTTTTACACGTAAAGTTACAGACTTTATGATTGATCTAGCATTCCTAAGCATCATATCAAAAGATCAAGTGATTCCATGAAGATCTAAGCATGCTTTAAGGTAAAACACATAGAAAATGCATGAAGAATAGTTTTGGGACTCACGATTCGATATAGGGTCCGAATGGATGAGATGAGATGATGGTTTCTTGGTGGTTTTCTCGGATGGCCAGAAATCTCGAGAGAGCAGATGGAGAGTGATGTGTGTTTTGTGTGAAATGATGCAAATGGGAAGTAACTAGGGTTTTATAAAATATATATATCAGGAGCTAGTTTCGCTGGCAGTTTCGCTGGCCAAGAGAAACTAGCTCTGAACACATGTAAGTCAAACAGTTTAGCCGGCTACCGAGCGAGTCTACAGTTTCGCCCGGTAGTTTCGCTGGAAACCAAAAGGGGCCAATTGACATTCTATTATCAATACTAAATCATGCGTTTAAATCACATTGCACATAATGAAAATAAATAAATAAACACATAACACATATGGACGGGTTCGGTGATCAACCAAAGGTCGTGGACGTATTCGGCCAAGTTAAGCATTAGTTACTAAGTTAACACTTATAACGTAACTAACGGAGATTGTCTAACGGAAGTTAACCTTGGAATTCTCGGATGTCACATCATCCCCTTGTACATGGAATTTTCGTCCCGAAAATTATTCTTGCGTTGTAGCGTTCGCAGCCTCGGCTGTCGTTGTTGCTGTAGTTGCTGGGGAAAGAAAGCAAAAGTTTTAGGGTCGCCACATCCTCCTCCTGTTAAAGGAATTTTGGTCCCCATAATTAAATCATACCTTGAGTTTCCGTGGACGTTTGCCCGAACAAGTGAGGATACTTCTTCTTCATCTGATCCTCTCGTTCCCATGTATATTCAGGTCCACGCTTTGAGTTCCATCGAACCTTGTCGATCGGAATCTTGCTACGTTTGAGGGCTTTCTCCTCGCGTCCCATGATTTCTACCGGTTGCTCGATAAATCTCAAATGTTCATCAATTTCCAATTCCTCCAAAGGAATTATTTCGGTGTCTTCAGCCAGACATTTCTTCAGGTTCGAGACGTGAAACACGTTGTGAACTCCATCGAGTTCTGCAGGGAGTCGTAATCGATAGGCCACCGGGCCTACTTCCCCGATGATTTCAAATGGATCGATATAGCGAGGATTCAGCTTTCCACGCTTTCCGAAGCGTATCACTCCTTTCCAGGGAGATACCTTCAATAGTACCTTGTCGCCTACCTCGAACTTCAAAGGTTTACGGCGTTTGTCGGCATAGCTCTTTTGCCTATCACGTGCTGCGGCTATCCGTTTTCTGATTTGGGTAATTCGTTCAGTTGTATCATGAATGAGTTCCGGTCCGGTGAGTCCTTTCTCACCCGTTTCGGCCCAGCACACGGGCGATCTACATTTTCTGCCATAAAGAGCTTCAATAGGTGCTGCACCGATGCTCGTATGATAGCTGTTGTTGTCCAAGAAACTGGACTTCGCGAATCCAAAAATCGCACTTTGAAAACTTGGCGTATAGCTGTTCCTTGCGGAGTAATTCCAAGATGAGTCGTAAGTGGTTCTCGTGTTCTTCCTTTATCTTGGAGTAGATTAAGATATCGTCGATGAAAACTATCACAAACTGATCGAGGTACGGTTTGCACACTCGATTCATCAGATCCATAAATACAGCAGGCGCATTAGTTAGCCCAAACGGCATAACCAAAAACTCGTAATGACCATACCGAGTTCTAAAAGCAGTCTTGGGGACATCTTCATCACGAACACGAAGTTGGTTATATCCAGACCGTAGATCAATCTTCGAAAAGTAGCTCGAACCTTGCAGTTGGTCGAAAAGATCATCGATTCGAGGAAGTGGGTACCGATTCTTGATCGTAACCTTGTTAAGCTCTTGGTAGTCGATACACATTCGGAACGTTCCATCTTTCTTCTTAACAAACAATACCGGTGCTCCCCATGGAGACGAACTTGGACGGATAAACCCTTTGTCGAGTAACTCTTGAAGTTGTGCGGAGAGTTCGTTGAGTTCGCTTACCGCTAAACGGTACGGTGCGCATGCAATCGGAGCCGCTCCGGGAGCTAAGTCGATTCCAAACTCGACTTGTCGAAATGGAGGCAAACCAGGCAAGTCTTCAGGAAATACATCTTGGAAGTCGCGGAGTATCGGGTAGTCATCGATTTTACGCTCGGGAAGTGTCGTGTCTGTGACGTTTGCAAGGATCGCGAAGTGTCCTTTACGAAGACACTTTTGAGCTTTAAGAAATGAGATAATACCGGTGACTGTTCCACCTTTTTCACCCTGAACTGTTAACACTTCACCTTCTTCGAGTGGAATACGAATCACTTTTTCTTGACATAAAATTTCAGCTCGGTTTTCAGATAACCAATCCATTCCTACTATGACATCAAAACTACCAATCGGGAAAGGCATAAGATCGATTCCTAACGTATGGCCAGCTAGTTCTAACTTACAGTCCTTAACTATCTGAGTCGTATCATGAAGTTTACCATTCGCTAATTCTACCACATATTTAGCATCTAAGTCAATCGGTTTAGCATTAATTAGCTTAGCAAACTTAGTGGAAATAAAACTTCTTTCAGCACCAGAATCAAACAATACAGTAGCGAAGAAACCATTTAGTATGAATTTACCGTTAATCACGTTGGCGTCGTTGCGAGCTTCTCCTTGACCCATGACGAAAGCTCTTCCTCTGCCATTTCCACCATTCCCGTTGTTACCATTCCCGTTGCCATTTCCTCCGCCATTACCATTCCCACCATTGTTTCCTTGATTACCATTCCTCAGTCTTCTCAATTGCGGGCAGTCCCTTTTCATGTGGCCTTGAGCACCACATTCATAGCAGTTCCCATTACCATTTCCTCTGGGAGCTTCATTGTTGTTATTACGGTTCTGACCATTGTTGTTCCCATTGCCCCGGTTGTTTCCATAGTTGTTGTTGCCATGATTGTTGTTGTTTTGCCTTAGGCGGTTTTGTTGCTCGGGAAGGATCGTCCAACAGTCCTTCGCCTCATGGCTTTTCTTGCCACACCTTTCACAGCTTAAATTCCTTCTACAAATACCAGTGTGATGCTTCCCACACTTGTTACACATGGGCAGGTTACCCTTGTAGTTACCTTGACCATTACCGCCCTGGCGGTTGTTTCCACTGTTGTTCCCAGACCTTTTGCTTTGACCTTGGGAGTTATAAGACCTCCCGATGCTGTTTCCCACACTTTGATTGTTCATGGAGTTTTCAGGAGCTTCGTCATCAGCTTTTCTTTTGCCACTTAAGGCAGTCTTCTCTGAGGCTTTTGCAGGAAGTGTACCTTTCTCAATTTCCTGATCAGTAAGCTTGTGAGCCAAACGGATGGCTTGCTGCACGGTTGTGGGGTTGCTGGCAGTCACTAGTCCCTTAATTTGAGGCGCGAGGCCTTCCAGATAACGCTCAATGCGTTTGAACTCAGCATCAACCATTGTTGGGCACAAGACCGCGTACTCATGGTAACGCGCAGTATACTGTTCGACTTCAGACCCAGTCATTTTCAGATTCAAGAATTCAGAGGAACTTCTTTACTTGGTCACGGGGACAGTACTCCTCCATAATCAGTTCCTTAAACGCTTCCCATTCCATGTTATTGGCCGCATCTAACCCAATCATCTGGTTTTCGGCATTCCACCAGGTGAGAGCAGCTCCTTCAAAGGTACCAGTCGCATATTTCACTTTGCTCTCAGCAGGGCAGTTGCACATAGAGAAGACCTTCTCAGACTTCTCGATCCACCTGAGGAGTCCTACCGCTCCTTCTTCACCGGAAAACGTTATTGGCTTGCAGTCCATGAAGGACTTAAACGTGCAGTGATGGAGGTTTCCTGATGCATAAATAGTTCGGGTTTTAAGTTTTAAACAAGTCAAAATATAGTTCGCTTCGTGCCTTAACCGACATAATAATTACCCTGCGCGGCGAAGGTAGCTTGGACGGCTGCCACTGCGGCTTGCACGTGTTCATTAATCATAGCTTGCAGTTGCGCAGGTGTCAGGTTAATGTTGCTCCTCCCGTGTCCTCTTCCAGGCATTTTCTGGATAGTTAAAGTAGCTAGTGTTCAGTCACAGTTATACTCTATACACATCCCATAATATGTATATTAACAATTTCCCGTTATGCCACTATTAGTCCAGAAAATTTTCGTGCAAAATCGAGGCGTCGTCGGAGAACGTCGTAAGTCGTAAGTACTATCGTCGAAAGTTGGCTTTCCCATAAAAAGTCATCGTCGGCGTAGTCATCGTAGCAGAAATCAGGACGTAGCGTGTAGCATTGTTTCGTTGTCGCTTTCCCCCGGAATAGTATGCGTATTAGCGTTCGTGTTTCGTATTCGTGTGTGAAAATTTTCCCTAAGGTTTTCCGTTAGACTACTTAGACACGGTCTATATATATATATTTATATATATATATATATATATATATATACATACGTACGAAGCATTTACTTACACAGCAGAGCGGGTATCCCAGGTTGGCACGTGATAATTTTTGTTTTGGGAATTTGTTTGTTCGTTTGTAACTAAGGTTTCAAGTTGCAGTTTCCAAATCGTTTTTCAAAAATGATTCCAGTTCTCTGCAACTTATGGCTCTGATACCAATCTGTCACACCCCCAAATAACCACTAACGGAATTTATACCGTTAAGGGGTGCGAGCAAACAGGACAACAACCATTAGTTACAAATACTAAACGAATCAGAGTTAGTCCAAACACATGTCATAAATTAAAGTCTCAAAATACGCAGCGGAAAATATTGTCTTAGCACTAACCACGTGCTTTACAAATCATTGTTTAAAATTCCCAGCTTAATTTAAATAAAAGAGAAATGTATTCGTGTGCCCTGCCAACCCGCTCCGGATACTCCTCAGCGATCTGCAAAAGTTTAAACCACGCAAGTGTCAACCTAACGGTTGGTGAGTTCACGGTGGGCTTGTCATGCAGTGGCCCGGTCTCATAATCATAATCGTGTCAACATATACTTATGAATTATTTATTTATGAAAAGCAATGCTTAGTGATATCCATAATCATAGTATTGTGGTTTAGTAAAAGTATTGTCCGTAACATACGTTATCGGGTATATACTAGTTTTGTATAGTTAAAGTGCTCAACCGATATCGCGGGTAGCTAATCCGTTGTTCCATGCACTAAGGAAGTTTGTACCAAAGCTGACTAATATTGTAGTGGCATCGCCATCATCTATTTTGTTTTGCGGACCTACATCATCGCGGCTTTGCCTCCCCCGTGTCCTCTCGGGATCACGGTCAGATAGGCTGATATTGTACCTCCGTGCACTTCCCGTGTCACGAGGCGGAGTTTGTCAGACTCCAGTAGATCTACCCAACATCCCCTCGCTTTACAATTAATGGTACAATTAAGTTGAGGACTTTTTCAGTTATAAGGCAATCCTTAGAAATCATGTGATATCATGTGGTTAGACTTTAACCTACACTAGCCATATTAAAACGGTTTACTTTGGGTTCTCATGAATCCCGAAAACATTTTCAGTTTCGTTTTAGAAATAGTTGTTTAAGTATTTCACAAGTGTCTCCCATAAAACACTTCAAGTTCATCAAGTGGGTGCCAAGCACTCCTAAGTTTTCAAGTTCATCAGAGAGGTGCATAGCACTCATAAGGTTGTCAGCATTGTTTTTCATTGAGTTATTCGGTGTGTCCCAAAAGGGCTCACAGTAAACGGGTTAGTGACACTCACCTTTGGTTGCACTGCTACACTTGCTAAGAAATCCAAATATTGTTTGCTTAACGAAGACCTAAGAACACGTTTAGGTCTTAAGTATTAGTTTTGTGTCTAATATTTAACTTACGTCACTATGGCCCATAACATAGCACGTTGGAACTATGACACGACATACCAACACACGACACCGATGGTTGATCATAAACGAGGGTTCACATAACTCAGACATCAAGGCATGTTTCATTATTGCACAATCATGTAAGTCATGGCATAACATTCAAGTAAGTTGCACAAGTTTGGGTTTTGGTCTAGGCTTAGTTTTGCTAAACAGTGTCGCTACACAGTTTCGCTGTGTGCACGGGCAGCACTTTCGCTAGGAAGTACCCGATGACACAGTTTCGCTAGCTAGTTTCGCTCGAAACTGCTGACACAGTTTCGCTAGCATAGATTCGCTCGAAACTGGTTTGAACTTTCGTTTAGGTTGATTCGCTCGGTAGTTTCGTTCGAGCAGGTCTACTTAGTTTCGCGGGCGACACTATAGTTTCGCTACATAGTATCGCTGGATGCATTTTCAAATAGTTTCGCTGTATAGTTTCGCCCAGAGAACACACAGTTTCGTTGGTCGCGAAAAACTCATTTTTAAGACCAAAAATCAATCTAACAGCTTCCATACATCATGTAATTCAATATCTAGCATGCATAAACATTTACCAACATCACAGAGGCAGTTTCAACACCTTAATCATGGATTTTCATCATCGAATCACCAAAAACACATTTTAAACCTAAAATGACCTAACTAGCATAAATCTTCATTATGGCATGCTTTTACACGTAAAGTTACAGACTTTATGATAGATCTAGCATTCCTAAGCATCATATCAAAAGATCAAGTGATTCCATGAAGATCTAAGCATGCTTTAAGGTAAAACAAATAGAAAATGCATGAAGAATAGTTTTGGGACTCACGATTCGATCTAGGGTCCGAATGGATGAGATGAGATGATGGTTTCTTGGTGGTTTTCTCGGATGGCCAGAAATCTCGAGAGAGCAGATGGAGAGTGGTGTGTGTTTTGTGTGAAATGATGCAAATGGGAAGTAACTAGGGTTTTATAAAATATATATATCAGGAGCTAGTTTCGCTGGCAGTTTCGCTGGCCAAGCGAAACTGGCTCTGAACACATGTAAGTCAAACAGTTTAGCCGGCTACCGAGCAAGTCTACAGTTTTGCCCGGTAGTTTCGCTGGAAACCAAAAGGGGCCAATTGACATTCTATTATCAATACTAAATCATGCGTTTAAATCACATTGCACATAATGAAAATAAATAAATAAACACATAACACATATGGACGGGTTCGGTGATCAACCAAAGGTCGTGGACGTATTCGGCCTAGTTAAGCATTAGTTACTAAGTTAACACTTATAACGTAACTAACGGAGATTGTCTAACGGAAGTTAACCTTGGAATTCTCGGATGTCACATCATCCCCTTGTAAATGGAATTTTCGTCCCGAAAATTATTCTTGCGTTGTAGCGTTCGCAGCCTCGGCTGTCGTTGTTGCTGTAGTTGCTGGGGAAAGAAAGCAAAAGTTTTAGGGTCGCCACAATCAAGATGATGAGGATGCTGATATCAGAAAAGAAAAAGATGCGGCAACATCCCTGCAAACAATGAAGAAAGCTGAAGTGGTGCAAGCCTCACCAGATTTAATGAAAGCACCTGAACACTATAAAACACCCGAGAAGAAGAATAATGAAGATGAACAACCTGTAAGTTTTCACGCATGTATTAATTAAAATGACGCATGTATTAATTAAAAATAACGCATGTTATAAATGAAAATAACGCATGCTATGAATATAAAATTTATAGCAGGTTTCTCAGAGAGGTGACATGGTGAAGGATGTTGATGATCAAATACATTATGATTTCTCAGCAGACTATTAGATTGATGAAGATGCAAACATCCTCTCTCCCACATTAAAAATAAAAATACTAGTAGGAACTTTCACCCAGAGTGTTATGGACTACTACATCACACCCACCGAAAAAGATATACAGACAGGAGAGAATGTAAGTTTTCATCCATATTGTAAATTAAAAAAATCATGCATGATTTAAAAGCAAATAACGCACCATATATAAAAATCACGTATGTGTTTCCTACTAAATAACGCAAATATATTACCATCTCCAAAATAGGAGTTGATGACTTCAATGGATCAACACATGTTGGTGTTCGATAAGGTTGTGGCTGAAATAACAAGTTTGATAGAAGATGGAAGAATAAAACACGGTGAAAGCTACACCTACATTGAAAAATGTGAAGAGTGGAAGAAAAAATTGCAAAGTCTATCACAAAGTCTAGAAGGTACAACAAAACAAACTGATCCAGAGATATTAGAAGTCAACATAGCAGAGTAAGAAAAACAGGGTGGTGAAGAAGAAAATGTTGAGGTTGAGACTGATGTTGAAAATGAAGAGAAAGCTAGAAATGGAAACACCTTAAAACATAACGCAAATGTTAGTTATAATAACGCAATAAGCATTTCCTAAAAAAATAACCATTTGAATGTAAAAAGATAGAATGGCAGAAGGATGATGAAAATAATGATGCTGAAGATGTTGAACCTGACGATGGTGGAATTCAAACTGAACAGAAACGTAAAAATGGAAAACACTTTCCATAATAACGTAATTGCTAACTATAATAACGCAAATGACCATTTCAATGTAAAAAATAGAAGGAGAGAAAGAAGATGATGAGGAAGCAAATGAGCAAGTAGATGTGACACATCTGGATGAGCAGATAGAAAAAGTGAAACAACCCAAGGTAATAACGCATGTTAATAATCTTTCTAACAATTTGATATCTAATTTTATTTTTTTTGAAAAACGCAGAAGGTAGCAAAGATGTGGTTGCCAATGATGACACATTTCAAGGGGGGACTCAACCTCAAACATCACATATAGAAGGTAATTACGCAATGCATATTTATTTTTCAACTTTCATAAAAATAACCCAATTGGACTTTGATAAAAAAACAGATTCTACTAAAGAAACAAATGAAGTTATCTCTTTCATACAAACAATCTCATTCCTGCAACCACCTACTGTAGTGGAAGCAGAGAATCAAAACAAAGAAGAAGCTGCAAAGGATGCTGCTGAAGAAGGAAATGTAAAATAACTGAGGATAAAATTTGCTACAAAGTGAGGAGAAGCAGAAAGAAGAGAATGAGGAGAACCAAGGTATCTAAAAAAAATTTGTATTCATTATGAGATTAAATTTTGAAAATAATCACGCATAAACTTAAAAAATGAATTCAAAAAACAAAAGAGAAAAGTGAAGAGGATGAGGAAGAGAAGGATAATGATAAAACTCCTGAAAGGGTGAAATTGATGAATAAGAAAATCAATATAGCCCAAGAACAAAGAGAAGGAGAAGAAGGGCCTTTGCACTTAGGTCCCCCTACTACAGGAAAACAATTGAAATAACAACTAAGCTGCAAGTATTTGAAAAAATGATTGCAGATTTACTGTTCACACCGATCAAAGATGAACTGTAAGAATGTATCCATGTTAAATATATCACAATTACAATAAAAAAATCTCATAACAAAATGACATGTTTTTTTTATAACTTATGCAGATATGTTGTGTATGAATTAAACTATGGCACAACAATGTATAAAGCTGTATTGGAAAGCTTTCATCCTGGAATCTACGTACACACATATGCTCTGGAAGCATATATAGAGATATTAAATGATGAAGAGTAGACCAGGAGAAGGACAAACCAATGAGATTGTTTTGCTTATCCACATTGCTGGTACAAAAAAATAATAATAAAAATAACGCAACTTATATAGAAGAAATCATGCAAAAACATATTTTGATTGCTGATTTAAACTTTTTTTGCAGTCTGATGTACTCTACATCAACGAACAGTATCATGATGATTATAGGCAAAAAATCTTTGCAGACAACCTGCAAAAACACATAGAAAGATTGGGGATGTCTTCACTACGGAACGTGGATCTATGCTTTATTCCGATTCTAATGAGCGAACACTTCTATGTAATATGTTTCGATATACAAACTGGAGTTGCCAGCTTGTTAGACAACATGGTGGATTGGAAAAAGTTTGAGAATAGATACCAAGGAGTCCCCCATAAAGTGATAATTCTTTATCACGCAACATTTTCTTAAAATAACGCATTCTTTAATTTTGTAACAAATTTTATAATTACGCACACTTTATATAATAATAATGAATTCTTTGAAAAATCACGCACCGTTCAAATAAAAAATAACGCATTGTGCCATAAATTTGCAGCTTAAATGTTTGAAAGGCTATCTGGAAAGCACAAAACATCTCATCATATGTTGTTCGACCATGAAAACATCGAAAGGGTAAAAATGAAATGGAGAACCATGAAAACTTTGTTGATTATGGAATATTGACTATAAGGCATATGGAGACTTTCTTTGGTGATGTTGACTGGGAATGCAACTTTGCTAAGGAGTCAGATCCGAATTATGTGCAGAATAAACAGTTGTTTGAACTGAGAAACAAAAATGTCGCAAAAATCATTCTCTCTGACACAAATAATTTGAAAGCGGACGTCGTCATCAAGGCCAAAGCCCACAGGAGAATCTTCGGGGAACACATGGATACACATGACCAAAAGAAATTGACAATTAAGCTTATCAACGACAGAGTGCAAAAAGGAGCTGGTTAAAAAAAACATTTGTTTGTATGTTTAAGATTTATCAAAAATATGGTTCTCTTATTTTTACGCATAATATACAGCACTATTACGCATGCTATAATTATAAACTCCAGTCTCCCGTAAAAAAAATGAACATAAGTTCAAAAAATTAGAAATTTGACTTTCTATAATCACGCATGTTTCTTCTATTTTAACGCATGAAGAAACTAGATATAAATAAGGTTACAACAATAACGCAATGATATCTAATTAAAAACACACGCTGTGACGTTGTCTCCCGTCTATTATAATTAGAAAACTTTATATTGACATATATGCCCCTCCGCGTCCAGAAAGAAAACGCCACGCGTCGGCTTCTCCTTCCTTCGCACGCTTCGCACAGAAAAAACCCTTTGTATTTCAATTTTCACCGATATATATATATATAATATATATATATATATATATATATATATATATATATATATATATATATATATATATATATAGGGTGGGGATATAATGAAAACCAAACCCACTTTGGAAAACCTAGAAAACCAATCCCTTGGCCCTCATGTTTCACACCCGAAAAATTCCCAAGCGCGGTAACACACCGCAAGGAGCATGACAAACCTGGATCGCAGTCCATTAGTTACACCAAACGACCAATAGTTAATAAAAACGTTTCATATTTCGAAAATAAATATTTCAGAGTTTTACAAATGTGGAAGCGTAAATACAATGAAAACGTTTAAGTAAAAACAATGTCACCTAAAGTGACGTGACTTGTCCAAAGACACTAAAAGTGTTTTAGTTACTCATGCATGCGTACTCGTGATACTCGAACATCAGCAACCTGAGAATTAACATGCTAAAAAGTGTCAACACAAAGGTTGGTGAGTTCACAGGTTTAACAGTTCAGTAACATTTCAAGTTCAGTTTAAGATTGACCGTTCAATAACGTCAAGTTTAGGACGGATATAACACCCGTTCGATATCCAATCGTGCCAGAGCGACTGACCCGGGTGGGGTTTGTCAGACCCAGTAGTTCTACCAATATATTTCCCGTTATCGTCATTAATACTAACGGTACCATAAGAAGGGCTTTGTCGTATCAGTGTGCTACAAGTACTTCAAGTGATATATAAATGTCTAATTATCTCAATTGTGTAAATCATGCATGTTAATCTCCCCCAACAGGATTTAAAACAGTAAAATGGGGCCGTGAAACTCACCTTCGGGTGCACAGCAATTCGAAATAAAATAATAACAGCAAGCAGCAGCTAGCAGGCCTTGTGTACTCTACCAACACCTAACGAGCATAAATGTATAAGTGTGTGTTCGACTAAAAACAACTAAGTCTAGCGTGAACGACAAAAACGATTTATCGTGGGATCCAAAACAAGCCGAGGATGACACGGTTGTGGAATCCGAGCAATTAGCGAAAGGACGCGAAAAATATACTATATATCAATAGTATATATTTTTCCAAGTTTGAAAATCAAAAATAAATATATATGTATATATATATATATATATATATATATATAATATATATATAAAGATCCCACGCGCAAATGACGTTCTTAACTAGATTTCAACGAGATATATATATTTAGAGTTTACACAAACTATCACATCGTTTCAATAAACCAAGGACATATATTTATTTATCAATCTATGCAAAATATATATTTTCCCTTTTATGAAAAACCCATAATTTTTAAATCAACATATACAAGTATATCAAGAAAATTATATTTTAGTTCAAAACGTCAAGGTTCAATGCTTTAATAGTCAAGGATACGTTTTAGGGGTTCAAAATACGATAAGGGACAACTTAGATATGGGTTCTAGGTTGTCAAATGTTTAGATCACAAAAATAACTAAAAAGACATAAAACATTGAGGTCACTGGGTTCGAACCCGTGACCTCTATGTCTCAACACAATGATCAAACCACTCGGCCATCAGCCCAGTTGGTGTCAATAACCCAATCACACGTGTTTTATCTATAGGTAGCGACGAGAAACAAGTTTAGGGAAAATAGAGGATTAAAAAGGGTGAGGCCGAGACTCGATCCTGTGACCTCGTGGATAGAATGTGCGCATCAGACCACCCGGACACCTGACCCGGATGCTTTATAACCCGGAGAACACTTATATAATCTAAACCAGGTTCGCGTCATTGTCCTCCTCAAGAAATCCGGTGGCCGGAGCTTTATTCCGGTCACCGGGAAATCGCGAAAACACATAACAAACCCAGAAAAATGTGCGATTTTCAAGAAAGAATTATTACCTCGAGTCGGGGAGGACTGTGATGCGTTTCTTTATGCCGAATCAAAACCCGAACGAAACTCGAACTCGAATACGAACAAGACCATGATCATGAACTCGATAAAAACTCGCCTGGGGCTGTGATGTTCTCGGTTGCTCGATTAGAAGGGATGAAAATCACAGAACGGGGGTCGAGTGGTGACAGATCGGTGGTGGACGGCCGGAATCTCTAGTTTTGCGGTGGTGTGTCGGGAAAGAGAACGAGAGAGAGATATAGAGGGTGAGATAGTTTAAAGGTAATGAAGGCTGATCGAATGAGTTTAAGGTAAGACTATCGTAAAAAATTGAATTGAAGAGTGAGGCTAATGACGCGATCGGTTCCCGGAACAGGAGAGTCGCCGTCGGTTACAAATTGAAATCTTTAATTAGAGTTCGCCAATTTGGCAGAAACAGTCCCTCAGAATATACACAATGAGGATTCAGGTTTGGATACTTACAGGGTGAGTCCCTCCAGGTTAAATAAATAGAATTCAAGTTTTAGGAGTTACGAAAGTGGCCCCTTGAAGTTAACGAACGCTAACTAACCGTAACGAGAATTAACGGTGAATAGATCTAACGGACCCCATCCTGTGCGTAAATATATATACACCGGTTTTCAAAATAAGATTGACATGTAACGTTTAAGAATGTGAATCCTAATTAGTTCACATAAGATGATGGGCACGAAATCATAACGATAAGTATATACACTCACATAAAATAATAGGGACGTTACGTATAATTACGTGACGCATTGTCACATAAAATCATAGAATATAATGTGCATATATATATATATATATATATATATATATATATATATATATATATATATATATCTGTGACAACCGGACCAAAATCAGGTCAACTCTCTCTCCGTTGACTTTTGTTGACTTTTCATTTTGTGATAATTACGTGATTTAATTGTTTAAATTACCTAATTAGCTGTGAATGAATAACCGATTAACTGATATGAAAAAAATTCGCGTTGAAAAACTGTGAATTATGAATGTTTTATATTATTATTAATGGAATTTTAATAATAAGAAATTAAATATAAAATTTGACATTTTATATTTTATCAAACCGTTATAAACTGATAAAACGTTTTACGAACTTCAAACAAGTGTTACGTTGTCAAGACTTGGCCAAATTCCAAACCATTTAGCCAATTGGGCCCGGTAAGCCCATTAAGCCCAAAAATGTCCGGATTGACCCGAAAACTTAACCGAAGGTTCGTCTCGACTAACCGAGTAAAACCCCGAACCCGGAAACCCGACCCGCGGCCCAGATCGTATTGGGCCGTAACTGGCCCAATCCCCCGATCCCTTTCTTTCCTCGCGGCCCGCCTGCCCTCGGCCCAACCAAACCCGTAATGGGCCTCGGCCCGTTCGCCTACCCACTTGCCCCTTGGGCTTCGACCCTCCTCACCCACGACAACCGAATGGGCTTCGGCCCATTCCCCTTATTTAACCCGATTGGGCTCGGCCCAAATAACAAACAAATTTATAAAATTTGTTTTAAGCCCACATGTGTTATAAGTTTATAAAACTTAACAAATTCTTGAACCACTAATATTTTTATAAAACTTGGATTGACAATGTTTATAAAAATAAAAACCACCTTTCAATGGGATAAAATATAGTTGGATTATATTTTAAAAAGTTATGATTTTTATAAACTCCTAAACACCAACTAATTTATAAAAGTGTTAAGACTTTTATAAAACACTTGAGGATTTATAAAAATAATCACCCAACTCTTGGATTAAGCTAGAGAGCTTGTAAGCTTGACAACACACTATAACACATTGGTTAATAACCTTAATCAAGGCTATAAAAGGGAGCTTAGGTTCAAGCATGTTCCCTTGCACCCAACCAAGAGACAACCACCCTCCCTCTCTTTCTCCCTAGCCGGCCACCCCTCTCCGCCGCTGCCACCACCGTCCGACCACCGTCCCGCCGCCCAGAGCCGCCGCCGGACCACCTTCACCCGCCGCCGGACCACCGCAAACCACCACCAACCGTCGCCCATCATCACCATCTTTTGTGAGTCTTTTAACTCACTTTTCCATCTCTTTTTCACCCTTGAACCCTTCAAGTCTTGACAACCATAAAACACTAACACTTATGTTATAACCTTTTGGAATGCTTGCTTGCAACAACCAACCAAACTCTCTTCTTAATCTCCTTTTCTTCTAAGATTTAAGATGGTGAAACACAATGGTGAAGCCTTATGGATAGTAACCTTGTGCACCTAGATCTAATGAAATCCATGGATTTCAAGTTGGTTGTTTGCAAACCCAAGCCCCTTCATATTAATGAAATGTAAATATAACACTTGCATATTGAGTAATCATCAAAATCTCTCTTCTTAAACCTCCATTCTCCTTTATGATCTTCAAACATTCTCATGGTGTTCTAGGAACTTAAAATAGCCAAGAGGATGGGGTGAAACACTTGAAGAAATCTATTGAAAGTATTCAAGTGCACCTAAGATCATCATGATTACTCATATGCAATTTACATAACCTTGAATTAAAAAGACTAAATAACATTACTTGTTATTAATTGCTTTTGGTCCTAACACATGTAATGTGTTAGTAGATTTATTTATATTTCATGTCCTAACATTATTATGTTAGTGGATTTCATTTAAATATGTGATTGAATGGTTATTATTTCATGTTGTTTATTAAAAGTGTTAACTAACAATATAAACCATGTTATATTATGTTAACTTATTACATGAAATTATAATAAACAAATATATGGACCTAATCTTGGAAATAAACCTTAAATCACCAAGTAACTAGTGATTTATAAAAATGGATCAAAGTATTTATTTCTAAAAATAGCCATGTAACATATTTAATGATTAAATGATTGGACAAAAAGAATAAAACTTATTACTAGATTTGATAAGAATAATATTTATGTCAAATGATTAATTTGACATAAATACTTGGATTTATTACAAGTTTTAACCTTTCTTGAAACTTGCTAGAAATGGACATTTTTATAAAAAGATTACATTTGAAAATAAATGTTTTCATAAAAGATTTTTATAAAAATAAACCAAGACAAATCATTGGTTTAAAAATATTTACAAGGACTTTTAATGTTACTTAAATAAAAACAAAGTAACCAAAGATGGACTAACGTTCGTCGGAGATTTTAAATAAAAGTCAAGTTTTATAAACTAAATGTTATAAATCCAAGCGTCGTCATAAATATTCTTATCAACGTTTTCTATTGATATTTCATGAACTTGAAATATTAATTAATCTTTGGAAATGATTAAATGTTAAAGACTTTAAATGTTTTTCCTTAGAGATTTATGTTTTATAAATAAAACAAACGTTAATAATTATTTTTGACAAATAATTATTTGCAAAAGACTTAAACCTTGTTTTATTCACCAAATAATTGTTAATCGTAATTATTTAAAATAATTATAACTTGCAAGATTAACAAATCGAATAAGTAATTATTTAATTAAAATAATTATTCGAACTTGTGAAAATAATAATAAACATTATTATTTCTTCTTTTACTCGATGTTCAGGACTTGATTTAATTATTGAAAAATGATTATTTGTTTATATTTATTGGACATAAATATAAATAACCACGAACGTATTTAATTAAATAAATACAAGTTAACGAGTTTTCAATAATACAAACGGACTTAAAACGTCAAGACTTGACCGGTATCACTTGGGTGACTTATGTTACTCAAATGATCATAGACCTTATGCATATGTTATTTAATTATTTAGGACGTTACGTGCTACCGTCCTTCGCTGCTTAAATTCCGATTATCTGCTAAAACTGTGAGTTTCACGGCCCCTTTTCCTTTTAACTGTTTTATACTTGGGGGAGAAATCATGAAAACTAATTAAATGCTTTTTACTTAATATTATGGTTTATTTGTTAGCCGTATGACTACTTGTTCTCTTACTGATTGCCCAACTTGGTACATTATCGTTATAAACGTTTGTACAACCGAAATCCCATCATTAATTGATTTCAATTAGTTCTGTACGAAACGATAGCTAGTGAATAGATCTATTTGGGTTGACAACCCTACCCTAACTGGTAGCTCCAGTTCTGACTCCGGATTGTCTGGGGGTACACGTCAGTTATTCTGCACTGTTTAACATCTCTGGGCAAGAGATGCCGGGTGGGTAAACCGTTAGTATTTGAAATCAAGGTTCAGGTGAGTTCATACAACCACAACAATAAACCCTGATAATATTTAAGTATACCGAAACTGTTTTACAACTGTTTTACAACTGTTTAACTATCGAGTCCTAAACCTGTGAACCTCACCAACTTTATGTTGACCCGTTTTATATTCATGATTTCTTAGGTAATTGACGAGACTTTCTTGAAGACATGCAAATGGGGCTTACCAATGCTATTGGACCTGTCCTTGGAGTCATACTCCCGACTATCCAACTTAACCGTTTTATGCTTTTAATAATCGTTTAAGACTTATGTTTTTAAATTGTAAGACATTAATGTTTCCACTACTCTTTCCGCTGCAATGAAACGAATTAATGTTTTATGAAGTTTTTAAATTATTAGAAGTGTTCTATGTATCCTCGACTATGATTCCATTCTGGCTCACACCCGATTCCGTTGACCGGGGTGTGACAATATCACATAAAATCATAAGTTCAATGGTCATATAAAATGACAAAACGTTCACGTGAAATCATAATAAAATCATAGAATATAAAATGTCTAGACTTAAGTGCATGCTCGTATAGTGATGGTTACACAAACCCTAATTGCTAAGGTCAACATAAGTCAATCACATAAATGTTCACACAACATTTATAACAATTTAAGTTTATTTAATTCAGAAGAAGACCTGAAAAGACGGATTGTCACAGTATCCCCTTGTTGAAGAATTTTCGTCCCGGAAATTGAATAATGTGGTTGACAAGTTTGTCACAAAAGAAAGAAAAAATTTCTCAGTCGTCACATCATCCCCTTGTTGAAATAATTTCGTCCTAATATTTAAATCACCGACAATTGTTTGAAGAGTCGAATTGACAGTAACGTATCGAAAGAATTCAGGTTTCCTACTCCAAAAGGACTGACGGATGTTATGATCCAACTTGAGTACCAGATGTTTGAGAAAATGTAAAATGTTTAAAAAATTTCAAAGGGAATTCTAATCAGGAGTATAGAAAGTGATTTTCTCATCCAGTATTTCTATAGTGAAATTCGAACACTCGCATTACAGGAATCGCGTCGATTGATAAGTCGAATAAGGTAACATGATAACGTAAGTATCTGAAATCAAAATTTCAATGCAAAAGAAGGACCATAATATGTCCGTGTAGCCTCTAGCTATTGTACCCAATGCTAGGAGTGTGATTCTCATTTCGTGTCTCATTTTCAGTTAAGAAATTCACATTCACCAACAACCCAAAGTTTCGAAGAGAAAGAAGTTTGAGTGTGAGGGAATTATGCATCCATCAAGTCAATCATTGTTTGTCTAATATGCCTGTTGTTCAATGATAACGCAAAGGTCAGCATTCGCCTAACATCTAGCAAGTAGCATAGAATTACATAAGACTGGTCACAGTAACATGAGGACCTAATAGTTGATTTAGTACTTGATAGGTTTATGACCGCTTAAATTCGCGTGATTCATAAGAACATTCAAATTCATATTTCATGCAATAACGATTCAGATGTCATACACGTTTTCTATGAAGATTTCTTTTAAAGGTTGATGTGGTCAAAGTGTACTAGCATGCAACCTATCATGAAGGATTTACCATACAACACATACAATTGTCCTAACATCTGATATAATCATACAATACTAGCATGGTATATCTCGAGCATATAAGCTCATAAACTAACCAACACAACCCATACGGTGTAAAGTTGACAGGACAACTTCACACAGTCTTGTCATTCCCACCAAGGTAAGAGACTTAGGACCTTGTATGGTGTATGGTTTTCACACTCAATCAAGTTAATACATTCACAACATGTCACTTTCTGGTTCTTAACACATTTCATGCATATAACTAATCATGCAATTCTACGCAACTTATGTTTAAACCAGCACGCCAATAATTAATCAGTTTCTATACTCTAAACATAGAACTAGATTCTCAAGTTTAGCATGCATAAACACATATGTATTGTAAATATTTCTCATGAGAAGGTCAAGAGCAAACAAACTTTTTATCATGATTAATATGGCTCGACAGTCAGTTGCTCACATACTAAAATATAAATGGTAACACAATGATTTTGTGACAAAAGGACTAAGATCTATAGAGAAATTCAATCAAGAGCCCATTACCATTTAAAAGGTAACACGTAGCAGTTTGTTTTGTTTTTTTTAAATAAAAAAAGAAAAAAATTACACAATTCTGTTAAGAATTATTCAAGAAATCACATAGACAATTAGGTTCGGATTCATACTGGGTTTCAACATCATTCAACATATCATCATACATATTACCCTTGGTAAGGATCCAAGAATCAAGGGGGAAACTCAACAAAACAAAAGTGCAAACTATGAGGTACCGAATATCGAAAGGTGCTCATCAAGCATGAGAATAACTAATTTAAGATGAAGAGCGTCAACGGCTTAGTTCATGAATTCTAGTAAGCGATGGGATAGCAAGCTTATGATAGTTGCAACTACACATTCCAAGCATGACATGTGAGTTTAAACTGGCACTGATAAAGATACCAGTAGGGAGGATGCAAATAACGTAATGGATAGTATATATAAAGTTTGGAGAGAGGTATATATGTGCTTTACAGGATTTGGCAAGGAATTTGCGTAAATAGTTATCGAAAAACGTCTCGTGAGGGAAATCTTCATTGTTTAAGCTCAACAGTGTGTCCAATCTCCTTGGTGTCCTTTCGCTTCATCTGCCATGCTTCCTTTCTTGTCAAAACATAGGTTCCAATGGTCTTCAAAAGTTAGATAGGATACAAAAGTGTTATAAAAGGGTGTATGCGAAACAAAAACATCAGAATGTTTAAAGGTGGCTTTGGCTTGGTTTGCCTGTATATATGCATTATTGTTAGGGTTAAGTGTAAGTTTACCGCGGGTTAAAATATCAAGTTAGGGGTTTCATAGAAAAGGACCAGGGCTATCACCTTAATGAAATCCAGAGATTAAAAAAAAAACAGGCAGTCGACCCAAAAGTAGTGTCCCTTAAATGAAAGTCGATCTAGCTCTTAACACATGCTTCTAAAAGTTAGAGTTGTTCATTCGATCAGGTGGTTTGTCATTCATAAGTGAAATCTCTAATTTTCAAAACACTGATGTTCATTAGAGTCAGAAATCACGTAGGAGAGTTTTCCAAAAGCATGGAGTTTGATTATTTCGGGCATGTCTCTTTTGGTAGAAAAGCGTAAGGGATATCTGTAATCTCAGAGAAAGTAGCATTAAACAGTTTTGTCGAGGACATAGTCCCGCTAGATGGAGTTTCTCAAGATGAGGCTCTTGCGTATGACTCTAAAGTCAATCCTTTATCCTGTATCGGTCCCACATTCAATGTGCCACTAATGTTTATATATAGGGTGTACCGCAGCTAACCCACCACACTACCAGCACCTTGAAAGTGTACCAACAACCTACCATTACTAGCTAGTAGTCAAACCACGTTGGATATTTTTTATCGGAAATAGAGGACGTCAAGTTTCTCCCATACGTTTGAATGTAAACAAGGCGGGAGATTAAACCTCAATACGTTATGCAAACAGAAGGTGTAAGAGTTTCCATTCATAATACCAGTAAGATACGTAAGGTTTGCTATTCTAGTGAAGGTCATCGAGAGGTTTGCACGCACAATGCGAATATCATAAAGCTTCAGATTTCAAGACAATCAAAATTTAAACAGGCCACAAGGTTTAAGTTCAAGCTGGGGGTTCATCAATGAAAGTTTTTTGAAAAGGACGATGAGGATTCGCACACCAGAAATTTATCGATAGTTGTTATGACGGGAGTGTTAATAAATATACAAAATGTATGGATAACTTGGTAAGAAGGGAAAATGCAGGTTGATGGTGCAATTAGCTATTCATAACAAGAGGTTCATGCTCGATGGGTGTAAATATGGTTTCCATAAAAGCTTTGTATTGTGACTGTGATTGAGGCACCAGGTAGTCTCATCATCAATGGTATTAACTAATTGAAAAGCTAACTAAAACTGTAACACTTTCCGGTTCAAAGCTTGAAAGCTCGTCCAAGACATAAAGGATTACAAAAGCGCGAGATTTAGAAATCGTTGGTTGTTAAATTGTAAAAGTTTTGAATCATGTAAACAAAAACCAACCACATAGGTTCAAAAGGTTAAACGGAATAGTCATTAAGTTAAAAATTGAAAGTCATCAGTTTGAAAATGAGAAAGGCTTTTCACTAACATTACCTCCATTAGAGAAAGAAAATATTCTTGCGGTGAGGTAAGCAGTTTGTACAATCGTGAAGATGCTGCTGGCAATAAGTTTTGATTCGCACAAGAAGATTAGGAAAGAGGAAACTTCACAAGAGTTTTTAGCGAAGAAATATGTTCCAGTGCTCGCGAAGTATGACTTATATAATTCGTTTATCCAAAGTTGTATGGGTAGTCGTCCAATGAATGTATATCAAAGTCGTCTCACGATCATAAAGTTCCAGAGATTGATATGGTCGGTAAAGTCGTGAAGGTAGAATTATGACTCAATATGAATTCAAACCAGTCAAAGATTTCGTCAAGAATTTTCGTACTCAAGAAAAACATGTCATTAAAGTACACGAGTGAAACGATGTCCCTTCAAAAGAGTTCTCGAAAGGACTAGAATCCATATATAGGAGAGATAAGATCATGCGCGATAATTTTCATAAAGATAGATGACTTAGATCATCCGGTTGAGTTCAACATGTTCAACATTCAATACCACGAGGAAACTCCATATACTATTAAAAAATTGTTGACTAAGTTTGAATCAATGTATAAATACAAAATATGTCGTATTTGTACTAACAATGGTACCGAATTCAAGAATGTTAAAATGATAGCTTTCTGTTATTCTCTTGGAATTCTACAAGAATCAAACTTTGATTGAGATGGCATGAACTATGCTGTCTGATGCACAATTACCGGTAAAGTTTTGGTTTGAAGCAGTTCACACTGCATGTCATGTGCTCAATCGTGTTCTGATTGTCAAGCGATTCAATAAGACCAGTTATCAATTGCTAAAGGGTCGTAAGCCAAATCTTCATTTCTTGGATCCATTTGGGTGTTTATGCACGGTTCTCAAGGAAGGTGGGAAGTTTGAAGCCAAAGTTGTTGATGGCATCTTTGTTGGGTATCAGTATCCAATGAAAAGGGTTTATTTTCCTTCTTCTAAGACAATTGAGAATCATTTGAATGTGGATTGTTAAAGACACACTTTTTTGACACCCAAATCGGTTGATATTCCTGCTTTTGATTACAAGACCTTATTTGATTCTTTCTCGAATGCACACAATGGATCTGCTGATGAGCTTGCTGAAGAACTTCTAGGTGTTACTATGGTACATGCCATACTTACTCCTGGTTCATGGGTTCCAAAGCTTCCAAGTGTTTCTACTGCTGGTTCATCTAGTCAGAATGTTTCTAACTTTGAGAAAATGAGTTCGTCTGATGATGATGAGAGTATGTTTCATGAAGCTGAATCAACACCGGTTGATGATCCAATTACTCTACCAAGTACATGTTCTTCAGTGCTGGTTTCTTTACCTATTGGTGATCTTTCAAGCTCAGAGGACGCAGATGCAACTTTAAATAATCTTGCAGACAATATTCAAGTTCCTGACTGGACTACGCTTCGGATTCATAACATACATCCTCAGGAGAATATAATTGGAGATCCCAATTCTGGAGTGCTCACAAGACATCAATTGACTGATTCTGTTGATGCATTAATTGCTGAAATTAGGGATTCCGGTGTTCAAGATGAAGTATTTCATTCATGTTTTCTGTCTCAAGTTGAACCTACCAATGTTAATCATGCGTTGGAAGATGCTTCTTGGGTAAAAGCGATGCAGGAAGAATTGCAGCAATTTCAAAAATTAGGAGTTTGGCATCTCGTGGATTTACCCGATAATTCTAAAGAACCTTGTGGAACGAAATGGGTATTCAAGTGCAAGAAGAACGATAGTGGTATCATCGTCAGAAACAAGGCTCGGTTAGTGGTTCAGGGTTTCTCTTAGAATGAAGGCATTGATTTCATTGAAGTATATGCTCCTGTAGCACGAATTGAGGCTATTAGGATCTTTCTAGCTTTCGCGGCACATCATGGTTTCAAAGTATATCAGATGGATGTTAAAAGTGCGTTTTTGAATGGGAAAATTCGTGAAGAAGTATATGTGAAGCAACCACCTGGTTTTTATGATCCAGAGTTTCTTGAATGGGTGTATAATGTATAAGCTAGACAAGGCTTTATATGGTCTTCATTAGGCTCCAAGGGCTTGGTATGAGACTCTTTCTACACACCTTCTGGACAATGGATTTAAACATGGCAAGGTGGATTGTACTCTGTTTTCAAAGAAATTTGGGAAGGATTTGCTGCTGGTCCAAGTTTATGTAGATGATATTATTTTTTGAAGCACAGATGACAGCTTATGCAAGGAATTTGAACGTGTCATGCAAATGAAGTTCAAGATTAGTTCGATGGGGGAGATGGGTTTCTTTCTAGGTCTTCAAGTTCATCAATCTGCCAAAGGCATATTTTTGCATCAAACAAAATATGTGTCCGATATTTTGGCTCGCTTTAAAATTGGAGATGTTCGGATCCCGAGTACACCTCTCCAGGTTTCAGATGGTCTTGAACCAGATGAGTCTGGTGACAATGTTGATCCGACATTGTTTCGTGCAATGATAGGTTCCCTTATGCACTTAACTGCATCTCATCCTGATATAATGATTGCTGTGTGCTTGTGTGCTAGGTACCAGGCAGCTCCCAAAGCTTCACATATGATAGCAGTAAAATGGATCTTTGCTTATTTGAAGGGCAATCCGGATCTTGGTATCTTGTACCCTAATCATGATAAGTTTGAGTTATCAGCTTATTCTGACTCAGATTATGGAGGATGTAAAATCAATTTCAAGTCCACTTTAGGGGAGAGATTAGTGTCCTGGAAATGTAAGAAACAAACTTTGGTTGCAACGTCAACTGCTGAGGCGGAGAATGTGGCTGCTTCAAGTTGCTGTTTACAAGTTTTGTGGATTCAACATCAGTTACGCGACCATGTTCAACATTCAAAAACTAAACACATTGACATCAGATTTCACTTTATCCGTGATTGCTATCAGAAGAAACTAATTGATTTGCAGAAAATTCACACGGATTTTCAAAGGGCTGATTTATTCACTAAAGCGTTTGATAAAACTCACTTTCAATTTTTATTGAAAATCAATGGGGTTACTCGGTTGAATGCCAAGTAAACTGTTTCAGTTGATCATTTTTATTTCTATTGATGTTTTCGTTTATTTTTGCTTTTTAGGGGAGATATGGAAGAAACAAACGGTGTTCAAATGAAAGGATGTTGATTACTATTCTGGAGGATCTTCTTATAGTTCTTGTCATTCTTTACGAAGTCCACCTCCAAGGTATGATTCTTCAGATGATTTCTTTGATTCATTTGATTCAGAAAATATTTTTGGTTATCATGAGGTGTTTAGTAAACAGGGAAATAGAAAACCAAAGTATTTTTCTGATGAAAAACAATTTTTTGAATCAAGCTTGGGTAGCAGTTCCCTTAATGTTTTTCACAGGAAGTGTTATGCATGTCGTAAACTAGGACATCTTGCTGCTCAATGTCCTACGAATGCGAAAACTGACGCTTATGTGAACAAAACTGCTAAATATGTGGATTTAAATTGTCATATTTTTGATGAACCACAACCATCGATATACAAATCAACTAGTAAGCCGTCTTGGGCAAAGACGCAAGTTGATCATTTTGTGGGTTCATTGAACAATTTTCAATCGCCACTGATGTGGAAACCACGAGCTGATTCCTTGGCAAACAAAGACCATGTTGAAGATACCGGGCGACCCGAGGCTGTTGACTCGGGCCGATCCCAAAATCACTAACGTTTTATATGGTGTTTGCAGGTTTCTTCAAGAAGACCTATTATGCGTGTGTTGCTAGTAGTGAAGAACTTGCCTAATTTAGTGTTTCAACGACATATCATTTTCAAATGTTTTTCAACCGATTTTTTCAAAACTAAAATTGCAAAGTGTCAGTGTTGGTCGATCAATTTTCTTTCTTGTTCATATGTTTACATTTTGTAGTTGTACATATTTTTAGGGGGAGAAAATTGAAAATTCAAAAAATAGTGTTTGTTTGAATTTTAGGGGGAGAAATTGGAAAATATAAAAAAAATGAAAAATTGAGAAATTGATTTGACAGAAACGAGAAATGATAGTACATCAGCATATACGTTATCTGCCATGGATAGACGAAGTCTAAAGGCTGTGGGTACTTGCATAATCTGTGAATGTGCATGACTAATCTGATATTTGCAAGTAAGATATAAACATAAAGCTTGCCTGATAATCTTTGGTTGTTTTCTTCTTGATGTATGCTGTGTGATGATTCCAAAAATAGAAGAAAGAGATATCCTGATGAATGCATGTTTTCATTTTGAAAGATTTAAATTTGTTTGATTTTCTTTATTTTGTCAAACGATCGGGCTTTCTCTGCGTATCGAAAGATCGACCTGATCGTTGTTCGTTTGACGTTCTGCTTTATTTTTATTAGTGTTTCGTATAACTCATCGGACTTTCTCTGCGTGTACGGGAGTACCGACCTGATTGTTATTGAGTTATACAATTTCAACTTGTTTTGCTTTCTTATTTTCCTAAACAATTGGACTTTCTCTGCATGCTCACAAGGCCGACCTGATTGTTGTTTGTTTAGGGTTCTGCTTTCTTTTTGCATGAAACACTATGAACAACTTATATATGTAAATATTCGTTGATGAATAAAAGACAAAGATAAGTCAAAAATATAATAAATCAGATTCTCAATTACTTGAATTTGTGGGTACCATGATTTCTATGCTTGATAAATATAACTAATTCACATCAGAAAACAATAAAAATTGATTTGATTTGACTGATATAAACATGAAAATGTTGTATTTGTGGACTACTTGTCTTGCATGCTAATTAGATTGAAATTGAAATGTGTTAAGTGCATCTCATTGGTATGATCTCATGTTGCGATCTTTCTCACAAAAACATAAGTTATTGCATTTAAAGTTCTAATTTCTGTTGATTTGTCATTTCAGAAAATTTCAAAAAGATTTTAGGTGTGTTTTAGCATAAGTTCGAAAAATCAAAAAGATTTTAGTGCGTTTTGATATAAAATTGATAAAATTTAAAAAGATTTTATTTCTGTATTGTTTTTGATCAACTGAATTCAGAAATGGCAAATTTTTGTTGAATGAACCACAATCGACATTTACATCAGCTCATTTTATTAAAAAGTGAAAAACTGGAAAATTGTGTTTTTTCTGGTTCAAATTGATTAATCTGAAAAATATTAAGGGTTAAAATTGAAAATTGGATTTGGTATGCAATTACCAAAATTGGTTCAGTGGGTCGTACGCCCCGTACCATATGGTACGCTGGGCCGAATCACCTGGGTATAAAAAGGATTTCTGGTATGGTTCTTGCATTTACCGCGTACCACCTCCGAACCTCTCTGAAAAACTCTAAATCACCTCAGTGTGTTTTTTCTTGATTTCTAATTGTATAACGATCCTTTGCTTGAGATTTTTGTTGCTATAGGTAGGTACAGATGTTGCGCATCTTCTCATGGTCTTGAATCTGGTTATCATGGTTTAAATTGTTTGATTTTTTGAGATTAAAGTGTCGGGTTTTTCGCGAAACTGGAACCGGGTTAGTTAAAGGGGTTAACGTCTATCTCAATCTGATTTGAATGCATGTTCTTGGTCGGTTTTTGATGTACATAAAAATCTTGTTGGCCAATTTCAAAAACAATACGGATTTGAGTGTTAAAATCGAAAAAGACTCTTCGGCTGAACTGTTCTTCCGCCGTACCAAATGGTACGCGGCGTACCAGATTTGGTACGTGACCTAATGTGGTCCGTATCTGGTCCGTTTGACCAATCTGGTACGTGGTCAACTATTGTGGTCCGTATCTGGTTCGTTCAACCAATCTGGTATGTGGGCAACTATTGTGGTCCGCTCTGTACCAAATGTGGTCCGTATGACTAATTTGGTTTGCTACGTGGTTTGTTATCAAGTTTTCACAAAGTTCATCGTTTGAGCGTTTAAAGTCAAACTAGAGTCAGTTCTAAGCAGTTTTGATATATCTTGTGATTTTAATGATAATTGTTGTTTGTGATTGTTTCAGACATGGCACCGTTAAAGACCAACGACGAACATAATATTTATGCATATCTCGGGGCATCTGCCAAGTGGAGATCTCACTTTGGAGGAATATTTGATTTTCTGAGACGATCGAGAGTATACTATGCTGCTACACACGAGTGTACACCATACAAAGACTTACTTACAATGTTTTGGACATCAGCTCAAGTAGATTGTTCGGTGACACCTGCAGTGATACGAGCGAGAATTCTTCAAACTGATTTTACTGTAACTGAAGAAGATGTTCGGAGGGTTTTACAATTCAATGATCAACCGGCATTTCCTAAAGAGTTCGATCAGATTGATATGGTTGCTTTGTTAAGGAGAGTAAAGTATGATAGCAATATCTATGCATCCTGGTTTCTCAAAGCAAATTTATGTCCTCCGTACAAGTATCTAATGCTCGTGATTATTAGATGTTTTGGTAACCGACTGAGAGGTCATGAGGAATTTGATATGAAGGTGTTATCTTTCTTTACATCTTTGGTGATGAATCGGGAATTCAATTTCTCAGGTTGGATTTTCGATTACATGAAGGATAACATTTTGGTAAAACAGAACAAGAGTGTGATGTATCCTAGATTTCTGCAAATGATCTTAAACGATCTTCATCCTAATCTTCCAAAGAATCCAGATGATGAATTAGTTTTGAAGCACATGAACGAAGTGGCTGTGGGTAAGTTGCCTACTTATCAGAAAAGAGAAGGAGCAAATGTGCCTCCTCCAGTTAACGTCTGACTGGTCATCTAGCAAACCCTGATAATGTAGCTCCTGCTGACGGTGCTCCAAGACATCCGGATAGTAGTGATGATGAATTAGTGTATAATGAAAATGGAGATCCAATTGAAGATGATAATAATAAAGCAGATGATGATGATGTGCATGTACAAGAACCTGTAGAACAACAACCTGCTGCTTTTGTACCTGTTTAACAGCAATAACAACAAACTCAAGAGCAAGTCGTTCAAGAGCATGTTATTGACCCTGAGGCGGTTAATGTTCAAGAAGATGAGTTGATGCATTATGTTTCTGGAAATGATGATGATGGAAGTATTTCAGATACATATTCCGATTCTGGTGATTATGTTGAGATTTTGCATAATACTAGAGGTGTCCAAGTTAAGAAAGGTTCTAAAGCTCATTTTGGCATATTTGGCTTTACAAAATAAAGATATTTCTAAATATGAGCATTTATCAAAACGATCTGCTAATCGAGAAGACGTTGATGATCCATCGTATACTCCTTCTATGGAGGAATCAGCTAGACAAACAAAAGCTGCTGATAGAGGCAAGGCTCCAATGGTCGTTACAGGAAACGTGTAAAGCATATGTCAAGACCTAACATGATGGTAAGAAAGGGTTCATTCCTTACTGATGCTCGAAAGGCTGGTAGCAGTCTGCCTAGCAAGAAACAAAAGGTTAATCGAAAGCCTTCGATTCCAAATCAACCAACTACCAAGTCTGCTAATGTTCAAAGTTCAAGTCAA
>JBCNJP010000025.1:35994438-36248116 GCA_039602395.1 Deinandra increscens subsp. villosa
TATATTTTGATGCAGGGTTGGGGAGGAGAATGGTTAGTATCAGCCAGACAAAGGCCAAGTTGGATAGTTTGTTTACAACATATGATCTGATTTCTTCCTCTTTGACCTGCTTTTCTTTCAATTTGGGGAAATCTGATTGTAATCCTGATTATCAACCGCCTGCTATGCTTGAGTCTGATGTAATTATGGTTCAATCTAATGTTGAAGATGGTTCTAATGAGAAGGGGCTGTCTGTTCCTTTAATCAGATATGAACATGATAGGAGATACAAGAAGAGTATGAAGGAGATTATGAGTGAGCAAAAGAATAAAATTGGAAAAGCAAAACAGTTCAAAAGGGAGATGGTTCTTAATATCAAAGCTTCCAATTATGAAGGGGTCAAATGTGAGGCCTTTGAAAACATCCCTACTGATGCTGCTGCTGTCTTTGCTGCTAAGAATGCTCCTAATGGGGATGTGGCTGGTTTTATAAAAAAGCAAATTGATAAGGAAGAGATGTTGAGGAAAGAAGAGGCTAAGAAGAATGAGGAAAAACAGTCCTATGCTAAAGCAGTACAGAATGATGAAGTTGACCATGAATTAAAGGAAGTCAAATTTATTCCTCCTGCTTTATTGCCTAGTGGTGAGAAGGTTGTGATTATTAACCCCAAATTTATTGAGCAGTCTAAAAAGGTTTACAAGAATCATTTGTATGGCTACTTTATTGGGACAGTGTGTACTATTGGATGGGTAAGATTTCATATTTACAAAATGTGGAAGAATTTTGGGATTGAGGAGGTTACTACTAATGGGAATGGTATATTCTACTTTAAATTTAAAACTGATGAGGGTCCTTTAAGAGTTTTGAAATCAGGTCCTTGGGCAATAAGAAGTATTCCCTTGTGTGTAAACAAATGGGAAGCTGGGATGGTGTTAGAAAGAGTGGAATCTAAAGTTGTTCCCAATTGGGTCACTTTTCATGGATTACCTCTTGAAATGTGGAATATGGAAAGTATCTGTAGTATGGCCAGCTGCATTGGGAAACCTATAACCTTTGATAGTATTACATCTGATAAATGTTTGAAGAAGGAAAATGCCAGTTTTGCTAGAGTTCTGATTGAGGTTCCTGTTTCTGAAACTCCCCCTGGATCTGTTAAGATTTTCTATCCTATTGATGAGCATGGGTTTCAAAAAAGCATTGACATTAATGTTGAATTTTCAAAGCTCCCAATTAGCTGTCATCATTGTTTAGTATATGGCCATTCCTTTGAGAATTGTATGAATAGAATGCTCACTGAGTCTGAAGTCTTGGAAAGGGAGAAGGCTGCTGTGAAAGGTAATGATGATAAGGATTCTGTTGGCAATGAAATGGCAACTAATGTTCCTGGGAGTAGTGATGGCATTGTCAATGAGGCTAATGTGGCTGGTGTTATAAAAGATTCTGGTGTTATAAAAGATTCTGGTGTGAATAAAGATCCAAGTAGTTCCTGTAGTGCTAAGAAGCCTGTTATTGATGCTGATGGCTTTCAACTGGTGGAAAACAGGAAAAGTGCTGGGATTATACCAGCTATTGTAAGGGATTCTGAGGTTAAGAAGGGTACTGGGAATAAGGGTGCTACTGTGACTAGTGCCTCTAACCCACCTTTGAAAGGTGCCCAGCAGGGAAATCAAAAATTGAAGAAGGAGCAGGCTGCAGGGAATCAAAAGGTGCTAGTAAAGACTGGGGGTCGTATTAAGGGTGAGAATCTGAGTAATGTGAATAAAGGGGATTGTAATAAGGAGGAAAAGCAGGTGGTAAGCATGGGTGGTAAAGGGAATCTGGGCAAGGATAAATCTGACAAGAGTGGAAGATCTCAGAGTGATAATAACCTTCATGGCAGAATTTATGTGCCCAAGGGACAGCAGGATAATAAGAAGACTATTCCTCCTGATAAACCTGGTGCTATTAAAGTGTCTAATTCTTTTGATGTTCTGGTTGATATAACTACTGATATTACCAATGCTACTAATAGCAGTTCTCTTCTTCAACCTAATGATGGTTTTATCCCTGTGAATAAATCAAAAATCCTCACTACTGCCTTGGAAAGTTACTATAAATGCTTGTCTGAGGAAGAGATAAATGATGTTGCTATTTATGTTGTCAATAAGTTGGTTCCTCCTGTTGAAAGAAGGAGTTTATGGAGCTTTGCTCAAAGAAAACTGTTCATGATTCTTTGCAACAAGAATGGGTTTGAAGCAGGTATGGCATGTGTTTTAGAGGATGAGAAAAATGTTGAGGAAGTTTGTGAGATGCAAGATGACTTAATTGATAATATTGAGGATCAGGAGAATGAAATGGAAGTATCTGGTTCTATTAACCAATCGTTGAAATGAAAGTGTTGGCTTGGAATGTCAGGGGCTTAAATAACCTTGATAGGGTTGTTTTAGTCAAAAGAGTGCTGAGAGAGAAGGGTATTTGGGTGTGTGGTCTCCTTGAATCTAGATTAGTGAGTAATAAAATTGATGAAGTCACTAGACAGGTTAACCAAAACTGCCAGTGGATTTCTAATGTTACCTGTTGTAGGGAATGGGCTAGAGTTGTGGTTGGATGGAATTCTTCTAAAGCTAGCGTGCAAGTGCTTGATATGAATGATCAGGCTATACACTGCATTATTAACTCTCTTGAGGGAAAGGAAAGTTTTTTGTGTTCTTTTGTTTATGGCCATATTACTCCTGCTAAAAGGAAATTACTGTGGTTAGACTTGTCTTGTCATAGTAAAATGATTAGAGATTTGCCTTGGGTCTGTATGGGGGATTTTAATGTGATCTTAGATCCGGTTGAGTCCACTTTTATCAACTCTAAAATGAACTCTGCTATTTCTCAATTCAGAGATTGTCTTGCATCCTGTGGCTTGAGTGACTGTGCTTATCAGGGCCTGCAGTTCACTTGGACTAGTAAGCCTAGAACAGGGGAGGGTGTCCTTAAGAAGTTGGATAGAGTTGTCTCTAATCTGAACTTCAGTTCTAGTTTTGAGAGAGTTAGAGTGGATTTTTTGCCTTTTTATTCTTCTGATCACTCTCCTATGTTGTTGAGTTTTCTTGATGTTCCTAAAAGTAAGCCTAAGACTTTTAGATTTTTGAATTACTTAACTAGAAAACCTGAGTTTCATTCTATAGTTGATGAAGTTTGGAGTAAGGATGTGGTGGGATTCAGCATGTTCAAATTAGTCTCTAAACTAAAATGTCTTAAGAAGCCTCTGAGGAATCTGAATTATAGACATGGGAACTTATTTGAGAGATCTGAGAAACTTAAGGTTGAGCTAGAAAGAGTGCAGCAGGAGATGGTGGCTGATCCTAGAAATGGTTCTCTTAGGGATGAGGAACTTGTTTATTTGAATGCTTATAAGGATGCTTTGATTGATGAATACCACTTCAACAAACAGAAATCAAAAATTCAGTGGTTAAAGGATGGGGATAGCAATACTAAGTATTTTCATGCTTCTGTTAAAGAAAGAAAGAAGAAAGGTGTAATTGCTGAAATTGTTGATACTGAGGGTGAGGAATATTCAGGGGATCAAGTTGGGGAGGCTTTTGTGAAACATTTCAGCAATTTCTTGGGGAAAAAGTGTAATGTTGCTGAAATTGAGGATCCTGATTCTTTGTTTGTCAATACTGTGCCCCACAATTTAGCTGAAGATATGGTGCTGCCTGTTACTGAGTTGGAGATTAGGGATGCTTTGATGGATATTGATGATGATAAAGCTCCTGGACCTGATGGTTTTACTTCTAAATTTTTTAAAGCTGCTTGGGGAAGAATAAAGGTTGACTTCTGTAATGCTGTTATGGATTTTTTCAAAAATGGAAAGCTTTTGAAGGAGGTTAATGCTACAACTATCTCTTTAGTGCCTAAAGTTTCTAAGCCCTCCTGTGTGACTGACTTCAGACCCATAGCCTGCTGCAATGTTATTTACAAGTGTATAAGCAAAATTCTTTGCAATAGGATTAAAGGTGTGTTGGAGTTAATTGTGGATGAGAATCAAAGTGCTTTTATACCAGGAAGACAAATTAGTGATAATGTTCTGTTAGCCCAAGAATTGGTCAGATCTTATAATAGGAAAAGTGGGAGTGGTAAGGTGGCCTACAAAATTGATATACAAAAGGCTTATGACACTGTGGACCTTGAGTTTCTTAAATGTATTCTTGGAAAATTTGGTTTCCCAGATCTGATGGTGCATTGGATTATGGAGTGTCTCTCAAGTGCTTCTTTTTCGATTAATATTAATGGGCAGTTACATGGCTATTTCAAAGGAATGAGAGGTTTAAGGCAGGGTGATCCTTTGTCACCTTACTTGTTTACTTTGGTGATGGAGGTGTTAAATCTGATCATTAAAAGAAGGATTAAAAACAATGAGAGCTTTCAATACCATTGGAGATGTAAAGATCTTAAGATCACCCATTTGTGCTTTGCTGATGATCTCATGCTTTTTTCTAATGCTGATAGAGCTTCAGTTCAAGTTTTGAAGGATGCTTTGTCTGAATTCAGCAATGTGTCAGGTCTCATTCCTAATCTGTTGAAGAGCACTGTGTTTTATGGTAATGTTAAAGAAGCCACTAAGCAGGTATTGAACTCTATTATGCCTTTTAATTCTGGCAAGCTTCCTGTGAGGTACCTTGGAGTTCCCCTTTTGTCTAGTAGACTGCTCTATAATGATTGTACTTTGCTGATTGAAAAAGTGAGAAAGAGGCTTGATAGTTGGAAGAACAAGTTTTTGTCCTTTGCTGGCAGATTGCAATTAGTTAAAGCTGTGTTGTTTTCTATTGGGATATATTGGACCTCCATGTTCATTCTTCCTGATAAGGTCCTTAATGAGATAGAGGGAATGATGAGGAATTTTCTATGGGCTCAAGAGACTAGTGCTAGAGGGAAAATTAGAGTGAGCTGGGGTAAATTGTGTCATAAATGGAATGAAGGGGGCTTAGGGATCAAATCTTTGAAATTAATGAATAAAGCCCTGATTGCTAAACACATATGGAACTTGGTTTCTGGCAAAAACTCTATATGGGTCAAATGGGTTAAGGTACATTTGGTTGCTGATAGGAACTTTTGGAGCTTGCAGCCAAAGGATGGGTTAAGCTGGTCCTGGAGGAATATTCTGCATTGTAGGAAACTCATTAAACCTCATATTCTTTTTGAAGTTGGATCTGGGAAGGGGCTGAATGCTTGGCATGATAGATGGCATGAATTAGGTCCTCTTGACTTGTATATCTCTAATAGGGAAATAAAGAGAGTTGGGTTCAATGATGCTTCTACTGTGTTTGATATTGTTAATAATGGTAGATGGAACTTTCCTGAGGAATGGCTGATTTTGTTTCCTGTTCTGAATTGGATTCAATGTCCTATATTATACAATGATAAGGTGGATGGAGTTAGATGGATTAGGAGTGATGGGGAGCTGGTGGATTTTAGCACTGCTTGTCACACCCCCAATTAACCACTAACGGGGTTCATACCGTTAAGGGGTGCGGCTAGACCAGGATCCACAACCATTAGTTACAAATACTAAATGAATCAGAGTAAAGTCCAAATATTAATAATAAAAACAGTCAACAGTACGCAGCGGAAAACATTATCTTTAGCACTAACCGCGTGCTTTACATAAACATTGTTTTAAATTCCCAATTAATTTAATTAAAATAAAAGTCTTCACGTGCCATGCCAACCCGCTCCGGATACTCCTTAGCGATCTGCAAAAGTTTAAACCACGCAAGTGTCAACCTAACGGTTGGTGAGTTCACAGTGGGCTTGTCATGCATTGGCCCGGTCTCATAATCATAATTTGTATCAAGGTATACTCACATAGTATTCGTTTGTGAAAAGCAATGCTAAATGTTATGTCTTAGTTTATAAAGGAATTGTCCGTGACCTACGTCATCGGGTATGAACTAGTTTTGTAAAGTTAAAGTGCTCAACCGATATCGCGGGTAGCTAATCCGTTGTTCCATGCACTAAGGAAGTTTGTACCAAAGCTGACCATAAATTATTGTAGTGGCCGTGCCATCAGTACTGCGGACCTACGTCATCGCGGTTTTGCCTCCCCCGTGTCCTCTCGGGATCACGGTCAAATAGGCTGATATTGTACCTCCGTGCACTCCCCGTGCCACGGGGCGGAGTTTGTCAAACTCCAGTAGATCTACCCAACATCCCCTCGCTTTACAATTAATGGTACAATTTAGTTGAGGACTTTTAAGTTTTCAAGGCATCCTTAGAAATCATGTGATATCATGTGGTTTAGACTTTAACCTACACTAGCCATATTAAAAAGGTTTGCCGGATTCTCATGAATCTCAAAAGTGTTTTTAGTTTCGTTTTAGAAATCGTTGTTTTGGTAATTCGCAAGTGCTTCCCATAAAGCACTTCAAGTTCATCAAGTGGGTGCCGAGCACTCCAAGTTTTCAAGTTTATCAGGGAGGTGCCTAGCACTCTCGAAGTTGTCAGCATTGTTTTTATTTAGTTATTCGGTGTGACCCGAACGGGTTCACGGTAATCGGGTTAGTGACACTCACCTTTGGTTGCACTGCTACACTTGCTAATAATCCAAGTTTGCTTAACGAAGACCTATGAACACGTTTAGGTCCTAAGTATTAGTTCTGTGTCTAATCTTTACTTAACGTCACTATGGCCCATAACATAGCACGTTGGAACTATGACTCGACATACAGACACACGACACCGATGGTTGATCATAAATAAGGGTTCACATATTACAGAAATCATAGCATGTTTCATCATAGCCTAATCATGTAAGTCATGGCATAACATTCAAGTAAATTGCACAAGTTTGGAATCTGGTCTCAGTTTCGCTAGCAGTTTCGCTAGTCAGTTTCGCTGTGTGCACGGGCAGCACTTTCGCTAGGCAATACCCGATGACACAGTTTCGCTAGGCTAGTTTCGCTCGAAACTGTTGGCACAGTTTCGCTAGCCTAGTTTCGCCCGAAACTGGTTTGAACTTTCGTTCAGGGAATTTCGCTCGGTAGATTCGCTCGAGCTGGTCTGGTTGGTTTACCCAGCGACACTGCAGTTTTGCTGCATAGTGTCGCTGGAAGGAGATCTATACAGTTTCGCTGTATAGTTTCGCCCAAAGAACTTAACAGTTTCGCTAGTCGCAAAAATACATTTTTCAAGTCTGAAAATCAATCTGTTGGCCTCTAAACTTCATGTAAGTTAACATCTAGCATGGATAATCATTTACCAACACATAACAATCATCTTTGACATCTCAAACATGGATTTCCATCATCAAATCAGCTAAAACACTAAAAAGTCCATTTTCACATATTTTGACCTAGATCTACCTAGATCTCTAACATGGGTGAATTTAGCACGTAAAGTTAGCAACTTTATGATAGATCTAGCATTCCTAAGCATCCAGAATACAAACATAACAACTTTCATGAAGGTTTGATCATACTTTATTGAAAATACATAAAACATGCACAAACTAGGGTTTCTTGAATCTTACAGGTTTGATGATGATGATGTGCTAGCTGGTAAGGTCTCCTAGATGGTCTGATGATAGTTGGATCCTTTCAGAAATCGTGAGAGAGCAAGAGTGTGTGTGTTTGTTGTGTAAAAGAGGCAAATAGGAGAACTAGGGTTTATTAAGATTATTTATATCAGAGGCTAGTTTCGCTGGCAGTTTCGCTGGCCAAGCGAAACTAGCTCTGATCACGTGTTATCGAATAGCTCAGCTGACTACCGGGCGACACTATAGTTTCGCCCGTTAGTTTCGCTGGCTGCACAATTTAGACAATTTTCACAAAATCAAGGATTTACAATTTGTCATGCTATTCATAATATTAAATCATGCGTTTAAATCACATTGCACATAATGACAACAATAAATGAACACATAGCACATATGGGCGGGTTCGGTGATCAACCAAAGGACGTGGACGTATTCGGCCTAGTTAAGCATTAGTTACTAAGTTAACACTTATAACGTAACTAACGGAGATTGTCTAATGGAAGTAAACCTTGAAATTCTCGGATGTCACATCATCCCCTTGTAATTGGAATTTTCGTCCCGAAAATTATTCTTGCGTCGTAGCGTTTGCAGCCTCGGCTGTCGTTGGTGCTATATTTGCTGGGGAAAGAAAGCAAAAGTTTTAGGGTCGTCACATCCTCTTCCTGTTACAGGAATTTTGGTCCCCAAAATTAAATCATACCTTGGGTTTCCGTGGACGTTTGCTCGAACAAGTGAGGATACTTTTTCTTCATCTGATCCTCTCGTTCCCAAGTATATTCAGGTCCACGCTTTGAGTTCCATCGCACCTTGACGATCGGAATCTTGCTACGTTTGAGGGCTTTCTCCTCGTGTCCCATGATTTCTACCGGTTGCTCAATGAATCTCAGATGTTCATCAATCTCCAATTCCTCCAAAGGAATTACTTCGGTGTCTTCAGCCAGACATTTCTTTAGATTCGAGACATGGAACACGTTGTGAACTCCATCGAGTTCGGCAGGGAGTTGTAATCGATAGGCCACCGGGCCTACTTCCCCGATGATTTCAAAAGGACCGATATAGCGAGGATTCAGCTTTCCACGCTTTCCGAAGCGTATCACACCTTTCCGGGGAGATACCTTCAATAGCACCTTGTCGCCTACCTCGAACTTCAAAGGCTTACGGCGTTTGTCGGCATAGCTCTTTTGTCTGTCACGTGCTGCGGCTATCCGCTTTCTGATTTGAATAATGCGTTCAGTTGTATCATGAATGATTTCCGGTCCGATGAGTCCCTTCTCACCCGTTTCAGCCCAACACACGGGCGATCTGCATTTCCTGCCGTAAAGAGCTTCGAAAGGTGCTGCACCAATGCTCGAGTGATAACTGTTGTTGTAGGAGAACTCCACCAATGGAAGATGAGCCTCCCAGTCTTTACCAAAGTCGAGAACGCAAGCTCGGAGCATGTCTTCTAAAGTCTGAATAGTTCGTTCTGTCTGACCATCGGTCTGCGGGTGATAAGCTGTACTCATATCCAGTCTGGTTCCCAGTGCTTCTTGCATAGATTGCCACAATCGGGAAGTAAATCGGGGATCTCTGTCAGAGATAATAGTCTTTGGCACTCCATGACGTGCCACAATTCGGTCAATGTACAGCTTAGTTAACTTATCCATATTATCAGTTTCCTTCATTGGAATGAAGTGTGCAGATTTGGTTAACCGATCAATGATAACCCAAATCGCATCCGGTCGATTCGATCGATGAGGTAATCCTGTTACGAAGTCCATGGAAATATCCTCCCATTTCCATTCTGGGATCTTTGGTTGCTGTAATAGCCCTGAAGGCTTTTGGTACTCGATCTTGACTCTTGAGCACGTTAAACACTTAGCCACATATCGCGCGATGTCGGCTTTCATATTCGGCCACCAATAGAAGCCCTTTAAATCCTGGTACATCTTATCCGATCCAGGGTGCACCGAATACCTTGACTTGTGAGCCTTGTCCATCACGAGCTCACGAAGATTTCCAAGTAAAGGAACCCAAATTCTGTCATTATAATACCTCAGTCCGTCGGACTTAACCTCAGAGTTACCATCTACACCACGCAGTGCTTCAGCTGCGAAGTTTTCTTCTTTCAAGGCTTCTCGTTGGGCATTGCGGAAACAATCAGAACAACAATGGTGGAGCCCGTGGCTGTTTTGAATGTGGTGCCCAAGGCCACATTAAGAGAGACTGCCCGCAGCTGAGAAGACAGGGTAATGGAAATCAAGGAAATAACGGTGGGAATGGTAATGGTGGAGGAAATGGTAATGGGAATGGCAACGGGAATGGTGGAAATGGTAGAGGTCGAGCTTTCGTCATGGGTCAGGGTGAAGCTCGCAATGATGCCAACGTGATTAACGGTAAATTCATCCTTAATGGTTTCTTTGCTACTGTATTATTTGATTCTGGTGCTGAAAGAAGCTTTATTTCTACAAAATTTGCTAAATTGATTAATGCTAAACCTATTGCCCTAGACGCTAAGTATGTGGTAGAGCTAGCTAATGGTAAACTTCATGATACGACTCAGATAGTTAAGGACTGTAAGTTAGAACTAGCTGGCCATACGTTAGGAATCGATCTTATGCCTTTCCCGATTGGTAGTTTTGACGTTATAGTAGGAATGGATTGGTTATCTGAGAATCGAGCTGAAATTTTATGTCAAGAAAAAGTGGTTCGTGTCCCACTCAAGGACGGAAAAGTGTTAACAGTCCAAGGTGAAAAAGGTGCAACAGTAACCGGTATTATTTCGTTTCTCAAAGCTCAAAAGTGTCTTCGTAAAGGTCACTTCGCGATTCTTGCAAACGTCACCGATTCGACACTTCCCGAGCGCAAAATCGACGACTACCCGATAGTCCGCGACTTCCAAGATGTATTTCCTGAAGATCTGCCTGGTTTGCCTCCATTTCGGCAAGTAGAGTTTGGAATCGACTTAGTTCCTGGAGCGTCTCCGATAGCACGCGCACCTTACCGTTTGGCAGTAAGTGAACTCAACGAACTCACCTCACAACTTCAAGAGCTACTCGACAAAGGGTTTATTCGTCCAAGTTCATCTCCATGGGGAGCACCAGTATTATTTGTTAAGAAGAAGGATGGAACGTTCCGAATGTGTATTGACTACCGAGAGCTTAACAAGGTTACAATCAAGAATTGGTATCCACTTCCTCGAATCGACGATCTCTTCGATCAGCTACAAGGTTCAAGTTACTTCTCAAAGATTGATCTACGGTCAGTGTGGCAACCCTAAAACTTTTGCTTTCTTTCCCCAGCGACGATAGCAACGACGACAGCTGAAACTGTGAACGCTACGACACAAGAATAATTTTCGGGACGAAAATTCCAATTACAAGGGAAGGATGTGACATCCGGGAATTTCAAGGTTAACTTCCGTTAGACAAACCCCGTTAGTTACGTTATAAGTGCTAACTTAGTAACTAATGCTTAACTAGGCCGAATACGTCCACGTCCTTTGGTTGATCACCGAACCCGCCCATATGTACTATGTGTTCATTTATTGTTGTCATTATGTGCAATGTGATTTAAATGCATGATTTAATATTATGAATAGCATGACAAATTGTAAATCCTTGATTATGTGACAAATTTGTATGTTTTAGGTTTCCAGCGAAACTACCGAGCGAAACTATAGTGTCGCCCGGTAGTTAGCTTAACTGCCTGATTCGCTCGTGGTCAGAGCCAGTTTCGCTGGCTAGCGAAACTGCCAGCGAAACTAGCCCCTGATATAAAAGATCTTAATAAACCCTAGTTCTACCATTTTCCTCATTTCACACAAAACACACACCACTTCTTCACCTGCTGCTCTCTCGAGATTTCTGGCCATCCAAGGAGATCATCAAGAGAATCATCATCTCATCTCACTCATTCGATCCTTGATCAAACCGTGAGTCCCAAAAACCATTTACATGCACCTTTTATGTGTTTTCTTTAAAAAGCATGATCAAACCTGCATATAATCGTTAGATCTTCTGTATTTATGTTTAGGAAGGTTAGATCTGTTATAAAGTCACAAGCTTTACGTTTGAAATCCATCCATGTTGAAGATTCATGCAATTTAGGTCAAAATATGTTGAAAATGGGTTTTAGAGTGTTTTTGAAGATTTGATGATGTAAATCCATGTTTATGATGATTAAAATGCTCCTGTGATGTTCCTAAATGCCTGTATATGCTTAGAAATGAATTACATGATGTATAGAGGCTGTTAGAAAGATTTTTGTTAGTTTTTCGGGTTTTTCTTGCGACTAGCGAAACTATGTGTCATAGGGCGAAATTGTATAGCGAAACTGTATATCACTCCCGAGCGAAACTGCCTAGCGAAACTGTAGTTTCGCCGGGTAAACCAAACCAGACCAGCTCGAGCGAAAGTACCGAGCGAAATTCCCTGAACGAAAGTTCAAACCAGTTTCGGGCGAAACTAGGCTAGCGAAACTGTGCCAACAGTTTCGAGCGAAACTAGCCTAGCGAAACTGTGTCACCGGGTACAGCCTAGCGAAAGTGCTGCCCGTGCACCTAGCGAAATTACCTAGCGAAACTGTTAGCGAAACATGACCAGAACCCAAACTTGTGCAATTTGCTTGAATGTTATGCCATGACTTACATGATTATGCTATGATGATACATGTTTGATTTCTGTAATATGTGAACCCTTGTTTATGATCAACCATCGGTGTCGTGTGTCGGTACGTCGAGTCTTAGTTGCAACGTGCTATGTTATGGGCCATAGTGACGTTAAGTTAAAGTCTAGACACAACCTAACACTTAAGACCTTAATGTGATTACTAGGTCTTCGTTAGCAAACATAAATTGGATTAACAACTGTAGCTGAGCAACCTAAGGTGAGTTTCACAAACCCTTTACTTGTGAGCCCGTTTGGGTCACGACGAACATACTAAACGGAAAACAACGCTGACAATTTGAGGTATTGCCTAATGGGATACCTGTTATGGAAGTTGGAGTGTTTTATGGGGAACACTTGCAACTGTCCATCCTTGGGGTTTCAAATGAAATCCGGAACCAACTATTATGGCACTTAAACTCTTTTTGGGATTTCAGATGAAATCCAGAATAAACATTTTAATATGACTAGTGTAGGTTAAAGTCTAAACCAAATGATATCACATGATTTCTAAGGATGCTTAAAAACTTAAAGACCTCAACTTAGTACTGATGATCTGGAAAGCGAGGGGATGTTGGGTAGATCTACTAAGGGTTTGACAAACCCTGCTCCGCGGTACACAAATGTGTAACCAACCGGCCGGGGGCCGAACGGAGTACAATATCAGCCTGTTGTTAGTTGTGGGCCTCCCTATTGGGACACAACTGGAGGCACGAACCATCGGCAAATGCCGAACTCTGTTACGTCAGCTTTCAGCCCTAGTACGACTTCCTTAGTGCATGGAAACCGGATTAGCTACCCGCGATATCGGTTGACTGCTTTAACTTTTACTTAACTAGTGCATATTCAGTAATCAAACTCTTGGCAAAGTTTTGCAAAACCATACTACTTATATATGTTGATACATACGATTATTGTGACCGGGCCAATGCATGTCATGCCCACCGTGAACTCACCAACCGTTAGGTTGACACTTGTGTGGTTTTCACTTTTGCAGATCGTTGAAGAGTGTCCGCTGAAGGTTGGCATGGCACGTGAAGACTTAAATTTTATTAAACTTAACTTGGGAATTTATATACAATGATTTGTTTATGTAAAGCACGTGGTTAGTGCTAAGACAAATATTTTTCCGCTGCGTATCTTTTGAAACTGTTTTTATTTATGAACGTTGGACCTTACTCTGATTCGTTTAGTATTTGTAACTAATGGTTGTGGTCCTGGTCTAGTCGCGCCCCTTAACGGTATAAACTCCGTTAGTGGTTAATTGGGGGTGTGACAGTCAGGATATCACCAGCTTCGCGTTCGAGATGAAGATGTCCCTAAGACTGCTTTCAGAACTCGGTATGGACACTACGAGTTTCTAGTTATGCCGTTTGGGCTAACTAACGCGCCTGCTGTATTTATGGATCTGATGAATCGAGTGTGCAAGCCGTACCTCGACAAGTTTGTAATCGTTTTCATTGACGATATTTTGATCTACTCTAAGACAAAAGAAGAACACGAGGAGCATTTGCGTCTTATCTTGGAATTGCTCCGCAAGGAACAGCTTTATGCTAAGTTTTCAAAATGCGATTTTTGGATTCGGGAAGTCCAGTTTCTTGGACACATTGTCGATCAGAATGGAATTCATGTTGACCCGGCTAAAGTGGAAGCTATCAAGAATTGGCCTACTCCAAGAGCGCCGACCGAAATCCGACAATTCTTGGGACTTGCCGGATATTACCGAAGGTTCATTAAGGGTTTCTCGCAATTGGCTCAACCCTTAACAGCTTTAACGCACAAAGGAGTGCAATATAGATGGGGTGAAAAAGAGGAACGCGCGTTTCAAACACTTAAGGATATGCTATGCTCAGCTCCAATTCTCGCGTTACCCGATGGGGTTGACGACTTTGTAGTTTACTGTGATGCATCCATTCAAGGACTCGGTTGTGTGTTGATGCAACGAGACAAAGTGATTGCCTATGGGTCCAGACAACTAAAGGACACTGAGAAGAATTACACAACGCATGATTTGGAATTGGGAGCCGTTATTCATGCACTCAAGATTTGGAGACATTACCTCTACGGAACAAGGTGCACGATATTTACCGACCACAAAAGCTTATAGCACATCTTTGAACAGAAGGATCTCAATATGCGACAGCGACGGTGGGTCGAACTACTGAATGATTATGACTTAGCGATTAAGTACCACCCGGGAAAAGCTAATATTGTGGCTGATGCCTTAAGTCGGAAAGAGTATGAAAAGCCTCGACGAGTACGAGCGCTGCAACTTACCATCCACACGGGTTTGCCGGATCGGGTCCGCAATGCCCAACGGGAAGCCTTGAAAGAAGAAAACTTCGCAGCTGAAGCACTGCGTGGTGTAGATGGTAACTCTGAGGTTAAGTCCGACGGACTGAGGTATTATAATGACAGAATTTGGGTTCCTTTACTTGGAAATCTTCGTGAGCTCGTGATGGACGAGGCTCACAAGTCAAGGTATTCGGTGCACCCTGGATCGGATAAGATGTACCAGGATTTAAAGGGCTTGTATTGGTGGCCGAATATGAAAGCCGACATCGCGCGATATGTGGCTAAGTGTTTAACGTGCTCAAGAGTCAAGATCGAGTACCAAAAGCCTTCAGGGCTATTACAGCAACCAAAGATCCCAGAATGGAAATGGGAGGATATTTCCATGGACTTCGTAACAGGATTACCTCATCGATCGAATCGACCGGATGCGATTTGGGTTATCATTGATCGGTTAACCAAATCTGCACACTTCATTCCAGTGAAGGAAACTGATAATATGGATAAGTTAACTAAGCTGTACATTGACCGAATTGTGGCACGTCATGGAGTGCCAAAGACTATTATCTCTGACAGAGATCCCCGATTTACTTCCCGATTGTGGCAATCTATGCAAGAAGCACTGGGAACCAGACTGGATATGAGTACAGCTTATCACCCGCAGACCGATGGTCAGACGGAACGAACTATTCAGACTTTAGAAGACATGCTCCGAGCTTGCGTTCTCGACTTTGGTAAAGACTGGGAGGCTCATCTTCCGTTGGTGGAGTTCTCCTACAACAACAGTTATCACTCGAGCATTGGTGCAGCACCTTTCGAAGCTCTTTACGGCAGGAAATGCAGATCGCCCGTGTGTTGGGCTGAAACGGGTGAGAAGGGACTCACCGGACCGGAAATCATTCATGATACAACTGAACGCATTATTCAAATCAAAAAGCGGATAGCCGCAGCACGTGACAGACAAAAGAGCTATGCCGACAAACGCCGTAAGCCTTTGAAGTTCGAGGTAGGCGACAAGGTGCTATTGAAGGTATCTCCCCGGAAAGGTGTGATACGCTTCGGAAAGCGTGGAAAGCTGAATCCTCGCTATATCGGTCCTTTTGAAATCATCGGGGAAGTAGGCCCGGTGGCCTATCGATTACAACTCCCTGCCGAACTCGATGGAGTTCACAACGTGTTCCATGTCTCGAATCTAAAGAAATGTCTGGCTGAAGACACCGAAGTAATTCCTTTGGAGGAATTGGAGATTGATGAACATCTGAGATTCATTGAGCAACCGGTAGAAATCATGGGACGCGAGGAGAAAGCCCTCAAACGTAGCAAGATTCCGATCGTCAAGGTGCGATGGAACTCAAAGCGTGGACCTGAATATACTTGGGAACGAGAGGATCAGATGAAGAAAAAGTATCCTCACTTGTTCGAGCAAACGTCCACAGAAACCCAAGGTATGATTTAATTTTGGGGACCAAAATTCCTGTAACAGGAAGAGGATGTGACGACCCTAAAACTTTTGCTTTCTTTCCCTAGCAAATATAGCACCAACGACAGCCGAGGCTGCAAACGCTACGACGCAAGAATAATTTTCGGGACGAAAATTCCAATTACAAGGGGATGATGTGACATCCGAGAATTTCAAGGTTTACTTCCGTTAGACAATCTCCGTTAGTTACGTTATAAGTGTTAACTTAGTAACTAATGCTTAACTAGGCCGAATACGTCCACGTCCTTTGGTTGATCACCGAACCCGCCCATATGTGCTATGTGTTCATTTATTGTTGTCATTATGTGCAATGTGATTTAAACGCATGATTTAATATTATGAATAGCATGACAAATTGTAAATCCTTGATTTTGTGAAAATTGTCTAAATTGTGCAGCCAGCGAAACTAACGGGCGAAACTATAGTGTCGCCCGGTAGTCAGCTGAGCTATTCGATAACACGTGATCAGAGCTAGTTTCGCTTGGCCAGCGAAACTGCCAGCGAAACTAGCCTCTGATATAAATAATCTTAATAAACCCTAGTTCTCCTATTTGCCTCTTTTACACAACAAACACACACACTCTTGCTCTCTCACGATTTCTGAAAGGATCCAACTATCATCAGACCATCTAGGAGACCTTACCAGCTAGCACATCATCATCATCAAACCTGTAAGATCCAAGAAACCCTAGTTTGTGCATGTTTTATGTATTTTCAATAAAGTATGTTTAAACCTTCATGAAAGTTGTTATGTTTGTATTCTGGATGCTTAGGAATGCTAGATCTATCATAAAGTTGCTAACTTTACGTGCTAAATTCACCCATGTTAGAGATCTAGGTAGATCTAGGTCAAAATATGTGAAAATGGACTTTTTAGTGTTTTAGCTGATTTGATGATGGAAATCCATGTTTGAGCTGTCAAAGATTATTGTTATGTGTTGGTAAATGATTATCCATGCTAGATGTTAACTTACATGAAGTTTAGAGGCCAACAGATTGATTTTCAGACTTGAAAAATGTATTTTTGCGACTAGCGAAACTGTTAGGTTCTTTGGGCGAAACTGTATAGATCTCCTTCGAGCGACACTATGCAGCGAAACTGCAGTGTCGCCGGGTAAACCAACCAGACCAGCTCGAGCGAATCTACCGAGCGAAATTCCCTGAACGAAAGTTCAAACCAGTTTCGGGCGAAACTAGGCTAGCGAAACTGTGCCAACAGTTTCGAGCGAAACTAGCCTAGCGAAACTGTGTCATCGGGTATTGCCTAGCGAAAGTGCTGCCCGTGCACACAGCGAAACTGACTAGCGAAACTGCTAGCGAAACTGAGACCAGATTCCAAACTTGTGCAATTTACTTGAATGTTATGCCATGACTTACATGATTAGGCTATGATGAAACATGCTATGATTTCTGTAATATGTGAACCCTTATTTATGATCAACCATCGGTGTCGTGTGTCTGTATGTCGAGTCATAGTTCCAACGTGCTATGTTATGGGCCATAGTGACGTTAAGTAAAGATTAGACACAGAACTAATACTTAAGACCTAAATGTGTTCATAGGTCTTCGTTATGCAAACTTGGATTATTAGCAAGTGTAGCAGTGCAACCAAAGGTGAGTGTCACTAACCCGATTACCGTGAACCCGTTCGGGTCACACCGAATAACTAAATAAAAACAATGCTGACAACTTCGAGAGTGCTAGGCACCTCCCTGATAAACTTGAAAACTTGGAGTGCTCGGCACCCACTTGATGAACTTGAAGTGCTTTATGGGAAGCACTTGCGAATTACCAAAACAACGATTTCTAAAACGAAACTAAAAACACTTTTGAGATTCATGAGAATCCGGCAAACCTTTTTAATATGGCTAGTGTAGGTTAAAGTCTAAACCACATGATATCACATGATTTCTAAGGATGCCTTGAAAACTTAAAAGTCCTCAACTAAATTGTACCATTAATTGTAAAGCGAGGGGATGTTGGGTAGATCTACTGGAGTTTGACAAGCTCCGCCCCGTGGCACGGGGAGTGCACGGAGGTACAATATCAGCCTATTTGACCGTGATCCCGAGAGGACACGGGGGAGGCAAAACCGCGATGACGTAGGTCCGCAGTACTGATGGCACGGCCACTACAATAATTTATGGTCAGCTTTGGTACAAACTTCCTTAGTGCATGGAACAACGGATTAGCTACCCGCGATATCGGTTGAGCTGTTTAACTTTACAAAACTAGTTCATACCCGATGACGTAGGTCACGGACAATTCCTTTATAAACTAAGACATAACATTTAGCATTGCTTTTCACAAACGAATACTATGCGAGTATACCTTGATACAAATTATGATTATGAGACCGGGCCAATGCATGACAAGCCTACTGTGAACTCACCAACCGTTAGGTTGACACTTGCGTGGTTTAAACTTTTGCAGATCGTTAAGGAGTATCCGGAGCGGGTTGGCATGGCACGTGAAGACTTTTATTTTAATTAAATTAATTGGGAATTTAAAACAATGTTTATGTAAAGCACGCGGTTAGTGCTAAAGATAATGTTTTCCGCTGCGTACTGTTGACTGTTTTTATTATTAATATTTGGACTTTACTCTGATTCATTTAGTATTTGTAACTAATGGTTGTGGATCCTGGTCTAGCCGCACCCCTTAACGGTATGAACCCCGTTAGTGGTTAATTGGGAGTTATAGTAGGAATGGATTGGTTATCTGAGAATCGAGCTGAAATTTTATGTCAAGAAAAAGTGGTTCGTGTCCCACTCAAGGACGGAAAAGTGTTAACAGTCCAAGGTGAAAAAGGTGGAACAGTAACCGGTATTATTTCGTTTCTCAAAGCTCAAAAGTGTCTTCGTAAAGGTCACTTCGCGATTCTTGCAAACGTCACCGATTCGACACTTCCCGAGCGCAAAATCGACGACTACCCGATAGTCCGCGACTTCCAAGATGTATTTCCTGAAGATCTGCCTGGTTTGCCTCCATTTCGGCAAGTAGAGTTTGGAATCGACTTAGTTCCTGGAGCGTCTCCGATAGCACGCGCACCTTACCGTTTGGCAGTAAGTGAACTCAACGAACTCTCCTCACAACTTCAAGAGCTACTCGACAAAGGGTTTATTCGTCCAAGTTCATCTCCATGGGGAGCACCAGTATTATTTGTTAAGAAGAAAGATGGAACGTTCCGAATGTGTATTGACTACCGAGAGCTTAACAAGGTTACAATCAAGAATCGGTATCCACTTCCTCGGATCGACGATCTCTTCGATCAGCTACAAGGTTCTAGTTACTTCTCAAAGATTGATCTACGGTCTGGATATCACCAGCTTCGCGTTCGAGATGAGGATGTCCCCAAGACTACTTTCAGAACTCGGTATGGTCACTACGAATTCCTGGTTATGCCGTTTGGGCTAACCAATGCACCGGCCGTATTTATGGACCTGATGAATCGAGTGTGCAAGCCGTACCTCGACAAGTTTGTGATAGTTTTCATCGACGATATTTTGATCTACTCCAAGACAAAGGAAGAACACGAGGAGCACCTGCGACTTATCTTGATATGGCTCCGCAAGGAACAGCTTTATGCTAAGTTTTCGAAGTGCGATTTTTGGATTCGGGAAGTCCAGTTTCTTGGACACATTGTCGATCAGAATGGAATTCATGTTGACCCGGCTAAAGTGGAAGCTATCAAGAATTGGCCTACTCCAAGAGCGCCGACCGAAACCCGACAATTTTTGGAACTTGTCGGATATTACCGAAGGTTCATCAAGGGTTTCTCGCAATTGGCTCAACCCTTAACAGCTTTAACGCACAAAGGAGTGCAATATAGATGGGGTGAAAAAGAGGAACGCGCGTTTCAAACACTTAAGGACATGCTATGCTCAGCTCCAATTCTTGCGTTACCCGATGGGATTGACGACTTTGTAGTCTACTGTGATGCATCAATTCAAGGACTCGGTTGTGTGTTGATGCAACGAGACAAAGTGATTGCCTATGGGTCCAGACAACTGAAGGACACTGAGAAGAATTACACAACGCATGATTTGGAATTGGGAGCCGTTGTTCATGCACTTAAGATTTGGAGACATTACCTCTACGGAACAAGGTGCACGATATTTACCGACCACAAAAGCTTACAGCACATCTTTGAACAGAAGGATCTCAATATGCGACTGTGACATCCGAGAATTTCAAGGTTTACTTCCGTTAGACAAACTCCGTTAGTTACGTTATAAGTGTTAACTTAGTAACTAATGCATAACTAGGCCGAATACGTCCACGTCCTTTGGTTGATCACCGAACCCGTCCATATGTGCTATGTGTTCATTTATTGTTGTCATTATGTGCAATGTGATTTAAACGCATGATTTAATATTATGAATAACATGACAAGTTGTAAATCCTTGATTATGTGAAAATTGTCTAAGATTGTGCAGTCAGCGAAACTGCTGGGCGAAACTGTAGTGTCGCCCGGTAGCCAGCTAAGTTAATCAGTTAACACGTGATCAGAGCTAGTTTCGCCTGGCCAGCGAAACTAGCCTCTGATATAAATAATCTTAATAAACCCTAGTTCTCCTATTTGCCTCATTTACACAAAAACACACACACTCTTCTCTGGAGAATCTGGTCAGCTGAAAACCATCAAGAAAAACCAAGATCTCAGCCTCCAGACAACATCCATTCGATTCCCTGATCGAATCGTGAGTCCCAAAACCTTCCTTTATGCCATTTTTATGTGTTTTCTATGTATTTCTTCATAAAGCATGCTTAAACCTTCATGATATCATTAGATCTTCTGTAGGAATGCTTAGGAATGCTAGATCTACCATAAAGTTGATAACTTTACGTGTAAAACTGATCCATGATAAAGATTTGTGCCATTTTAGTCATTTTAGGGTTTTAAATGTATTTTGGGTGATTTGATGATAAAATGCATGTTTAAGGTGTTAAAGCTTACTGATTTATGTTGGTAAATGCCTATGTATGCTAAACAATGAATTGCATGTAAAATGGAAGCTGTTAGGTTGATTTTTAGGCTGATCCGTATGTTTTTCGCGACCAGCGAAACTGTCATGTTCTCTGGGCGAAACTGTCCAGCGAAACTATGTATATCTTCGACCAGCGACACTATGCAGCGAAACTGCAGTGTCGCCGGGTAAACCAACCAGACCAGCTCGAGCGAATCTACCGAGCGAAATTCCCTGAACGAAAGTTCAAACCAGTTTCGGGCGAAACTAGGCTAGCGAAACTGTGCCAGTAGTTTCGAGCGAAACTAGCCTAGCGAAACTGTGTCATCGGGTATTGCCTAGCGAAAGTGCTCCCCATGCACACAGCGAAACTGACCAGCGAAACTGCTAGCAAAACTGAGACCAGAACCCAAACTTGTGCATTTTGCTTGAATGTTATGCCATGACTTACGTGATTATGCCATGATAATACATGCTTTGATTTCTGATATATATATATGAACCCTTGTTTATGATCAACCATCGGTGTCGTGTGTCTGTATGTCGAGTCATAGTTCCAACGTGCTATGTTATGGGCCATAGTGACGTTAAGTAAAGATTAGACACAAAACTAATACTTAAGACCTAAACGTGTTCATAGGTCTTCGATAAGCAATACCTGGATTATTAAGCAAGAGTAGCAGTGCAACCAAAGGTGAGTGTCACTAACCCGATTACCGTGAACCCGTTCAGGTCACACCGAATACCTAAAAGTAAAACAATGCTGACAACTCGAGAGTGCTAGGCACCTCCCTGATAAACTTGAAAACTTGGAGTGCTCGGCACCCACTTGAAGAACTTGAAGTGCTTTATGGGAAGCACTTGCGAATTACCAAAACAACGATTTCTAAAACGAAACTGAAAACACTTTTGAGATTCATGAGAATCCGGTAAACCGTTTTAATATGGCTAGTGTAGGTTAAAGTCTAAACCACATGATATCACATGATTTCTAAGGATGCCTTGAAAACTTAAAAGTCCTTAACTAATTGTACCATTAATTGTAAAGCGAGGTAGATCTACTGGAGTTTGACAAACTCCGCCCCGTGGCACGGGGAGTGCACGGAGGTACAATATCAGCCTATCTGACCGTGATCCCGAGAGGACACGGGGGAGGCAAAAACCGCGATGACGTAGGTCCGCAGTACTGATGGCACGACCACTACAATAATTTATGGTCAGCTTTGGTGCAAACTTCCTTAGTGCATGGAACAACGGATCAACTACCCGCGATATCGGTTGAGCACTTTAACTTTACAAAACTAGTTCATACCCGATGACGTAGGTCACGGACAATTCCTTTATAAACTAAGACATAACATTTAGCATTGCTTTTCACAAACAAATACTATGTAAGTATACCTTGATACAAATTAGGATTATGAGACCGGGCCAATCCATGACAAGCCCACTGTGAACTCACCAACCGTTAGGTTGACACTTGCGTGGTTTAAACTTTTGCAGATCGCTAAGGAGTATTTCGGAGCAGGTTGGCATGGCACGTGAAGACAACTTTATTTCTGTTAAACTTAATTGGGAACTTTAAACAAAGAATTTGTAAAGCACGTGGTTAGTGCTAAGACAATATTTTATTCCGCTGCGTTTGTATTCGAGACTTTACTTTATAACTGATTTTTGAGCTAACTCTGATTCATTTAGTATTTGTAACTAATGGTTGTGGATCCTGGTCTTGCCGCACCCCTTAACGGTATAAACTCCGTTAGTGGTTATTTGGGGGTGTGACAGATTGGTATCAGAGCCATAGGTTGCAGAGAACTGGAATCATTTTCTAAAACGATTTGGAAACTGCAACTTGAAACCTTAATTACAAACGAACAAACAAATTCTCAAAACCAAAATAATTACGTGCCAACCTGGGATACTCGCTCTGCTGTGTAAGTAAAAGCTTAGTACGTATGTATATATATATATATATATATATATATATAAATATATATATAGACCGTGTCTAGGAAGTCTAACGGAAAACCTTAGGAAAATTTTCACACACGAATACGAAACGCGAACGCTACTGCGCGCACTACTTCGGGGGAAAGCGACAACGAAACGATGCTACACGCTACGTCCTGATTTCTACTACGATGACTACGCCGACAGTGACTTTTATGGGGAAGCCGACTTTCGACGATAGCTACTTACGACTTACGACGTTCCTCGACGACGCCTCCATCTTGCACGAAAAATTTTTCTGGACTAATAGAGGGATAACGGGAAAATGGCTAATATAAATATTATGGGATATGTATAAAGTATAACTGTGACTGAACACTGGCTACTTTAACTGTTCAGCAAGATGTCTGGTAGAGGACACGGAAGGAACAACATCAACATGATGCCTGCACAATTGCAAGCCATGATCAACGAACATGTGCAAGCCGCGGTGGCAGCCGTCCAAGCTGCATATGCCGCTCAGGGTAACTATTATGCCGGTTAAGGCACAAAACGAATTATATTTGACCTGTTTAAATTTGAACCCGAACTATTTATGCATCAGGAAACCACCACTGCACGTTCAAGTCCTTCATGGACTGCAAGCCACTAACATTTTCGGGCGAAGAAGGAGCGGTAGGACTCCTCAGGTGGATCGAGAAGTCCGAGAAGGTTTTCTCCATGTGTAACTGCCCGGCTGAAAGCAAAGTGAAGTATGCTACTGGTACCTTTGAGGGAGCTGCTCTCTCCTGGTGGAACGCTGAGATTCAAATGATTGGGATCGACGCGGCTAACAACATGCAATGGGAAGCATTTAAGGAACTGACCATGGATGAGTACTGTCCCCGTGACCAGTGAAGAAGCTTGAGGGTGAATTCTTGAATCTGAAGATGTCTGGGTCTAAAATTGAACAGTACACCGCGCGTTACCATGAGTACGCGGTCTTGTGCCCCACAATGGTTGATGCTGAGTTCAAATGCATTGAGCGTTATCTGGAAGGCCTTGCGCCTCAAATCAAGAGTTTGGTGACCGCCAGCAACCCCGCAACCGTGCAGCAAGCCATCCGTTTGGCTCACAAGCTTACTGATCAGGAAGTCGAGAAGGGTACACTTCCTGCGAAAGCCACTGAGAAGACTGCCCTTAGTGGCAAGAGAAAAGCTGATGATGAAGCTCCTGAGAACTCACTGAACAATCAGAGTGTTGGAAACAGCACCGGGAGATCCTATAACTCCCAAAGTCAAAGCAAAAGGTCTGGGAACAACAGTGGTAACTACCGCCAGGGTGGCAATGGTCAAGGCAACTACAAAGGTAACCTGCCTTTGTGCAACAAGTGTGGGAAGCATCATGCTGGTGTTTGTAGGAAGAATTTGAGCTGCGAAAGGTGTGGCAAGGGAGGCCACGAAGCAAAAGACTGTTGGGCAATTTTGCCCGAGCAACAAAACCGCCCCAGGAGAAACAACAACAATCATGGAAACAACAACTATGGGAACAATCGGGGCAATGGGAACAACAACGGTCAGAACCAGAACAACAACAATGGTGGAGCCCGTGGCTGTTTTGAATGTGGTGCCCAAGGCCACATTAAGAGGGACTGCCCACAGCTGAGAAGACAGGGTAACGGTAACCAAGGGAACAACGGTGGGAATGGTAATGGTGGAGGTAATGGTAATGGGAATGGCAACGGGAATGGTGGAAATGGTAGAGGTCGAGCTTTTGTTATGGGTCAGGGTGAAGCTCGCAATGATGCCAACGTGATTAACGGTAAATTCATCCTTAATGGTTTCTTTGCTACTGTATTGTTTGATTCTGGTGCTGAGAAAAGTTTTATTTCCACTAAATTTCCTAAGTTGATTAATGCTAAACCGGTTGCCCTAGATGCTAAGTATGTGGTAGAGCTAGCAAATGGTAGACTTCATGATACGACTCAGATAGTTAAGGACTGTAAGTTAGAACTAGCTGGCCATACACTAGGAATCAACCTTATGCCTTTTCCGATTGGTAGTTTTGACGTTATAGTAGGAATGGATTGGTTATCTGAGAACCGAGCTGAAATTTTATGTCAAGAAAAAGTGGTTCGTATTCCACTCAAGGACGGTAGAGTGTTAACGGTCCAAGGTGAGAAAGGTGGAAAAGTAACCGGTATTATTTCGTTTCTCAAAGCTCAAAAGTGCCTTCGTAAAGGTCACTTCGCGATTCTTGCAAACGTCACCGATTCGACACTTCCCGAGCGCAAAATCGACGACTACCCGATAGTCCGCGACTTCCAAGATGTATTTCCTGAAGATCTGCCTGGTTTGCCTCCATTTCGACAAGTAGAGTTTGGAATCGACTTAGTTCCTGGAGCGTCTCCGATTGCACGCGCACCTTACCGTTTGGCAGTAAGCGAACTCAACGAACTCTCCGCGCAACTTCAAGAGTTACTCGACAAGGGATTTATTCGTCCAAGTTCATCTCCATGGGGAGCACCAGTGTTATTTGTCAAGAAGAAGGATGGAACGTTCCGAATGTGTATTGATTACCGAGAGCTTAACAAGGTTACAATTAAGAATCGGTATCCACTTCCTCGAATCGACGATCTCTTCGACCAGCTACAAGGTTCGAGCTACTTCTCAAAGATTGATCTACGGTCTGGATATCACCAACTTTGCGTTTGTGATGAGGATGTCCCCAAGACTGCTTTTAGGACTCGATATGGTCACTACGAATTCCTGGTTATGCCGTTTGGGCTAACCAATGCACCTGTTGTATTTATGGATCTGATGAATCGAGTGTGCAAGCCGTACCTCGACAAGTTTGTGATAGTTTTCATCGACGATATTTTGATCTACTCCAAGACAAAGGAAGAACACGAGGAGCACCTGCGACTTATCTTGGAATTGCTCCGCAAGGAACAGCTTTATGCTAAGTTTTCGAAGTGCGATTTTTGGATTCGTGAAGTCCAGTTTCTTGGACACATTGTCGATCAGAATGGAATTCACGTCGACCCAGCTAAAGTGGAAGCTATCAAGAATTGGCCTACCCCAAGAGCGCCGACCGAAATCCGACAATTTTTGGGACTTGCCGGATACTATTGAAGGTTCATTAAGGGTTTCTCGCAATTGGCTCAACCTTTAACGGCTTCAACGCACAAAGGAGTGCAATATAGATGGGGTGAAAAGGAAGAACGCGCGTTTCAAACTCTTAAAGATATGTTATGTTCAGCTCCAATTCTCGCGTTGCCCGATGGGATTGACGACTTTGTAGTCTACTGTGATGCATCTATTCAAGGACTCGGTTGCGTGTTGATGCAACGGGATAAAGTGATCGCCTATGGGTCCAGGCAACTGAAGGACACAGAGAAGAATTATACAACGCATGATCTGGAATTGGGAGCCGTTGTTCATGCACTCAAGATTTGGAGACACTATCTCTACGGAACAAAGTGCACAATATTTACCGATCACAAAAGCTTACAGCACATCTTTAATCAGAAGGATCTCAACATGCGACAACGACGGTGGGTCGAGCTACTAAATGACTATGACTTAGCAATTAAGTACCACCCGGGAAAAGCCAATGTTGTGGCTGATGCATTGAGTCGGAAAGAGTATGAAAAGCCTCGACGGGTACGAGCGCTGCAACTTACCATCCACACGGGATTGCCGGATCGGATCCGCAATGCCCAACAAGAAGCCTTGAAAGAAGAAAACTTCGCAGCTGAAGCACTGCGTGGTGTAGATGGAAATTCTGAAGTTAAGTCCGACGGACTCAGGTATTATAATGACAGAATTTGGGTTCCTTTACTTGGGAATCTTCGTGAGCTCGTGATGGACGAGGCCCACAAGTCAAGATATTCGGTGCACCCTGGATCGGATAAAATGTACCAAGATTTGAAGGGTTTGTATTGGTGGCCGAATATGAAAGCCGACATCGCGCGATATGTGGCTAAGTGTTTAACGTGCTCAAGAGTCAAGATCGAGTACCAAAAGCCTTCTGGGCTATTACAGCAACCAAAGATCCCTGAATGGAAATGGGAGGATATCTCCATGGATTTTGTAACAGGATTACCTCATCGATCGAATCGACCGGATGCGATTTGGGTTATCATTGATCGATTAACCAAATCTGCACATTTTATCCCGATGAAAGAAAGTGATAACATGGATAAGTTAACTAAGCTGTACATTGACCGAATTGTGGCACGTCATGGAGTGCCTAAAACTATTATCTCTGATCGAGATCCTCGATTTACTTCCCGACTATGGCAATCTATGCAAGAAGCACTGGGAACCAGACTGGATATGAGTACAGCTTATCACCCGCAGACCGACGGTCAGACGGAACGCACTATTCAGACTCTAGAAGACATGCTCCGAGCTTGCGTTCTCGACTTTGGTAAAGACTGGGAGGCTCACCTTCCGTTGGTGGAGTTCTCCTACAACAACAGTTATCATTCAAGCATTGGTGCTGCACCTTTTGAAGCTCTTTATGGCAGAAAATGCAGATCGCCCGTGTGTTGGGCTGAAACGGGTGAGAAGGGACTCACCGGACCGGAAATCATTCATGATACGACTGAACGGATCATACAAATCAGAAAACGGATAGCCGCAGCACGTTACAGACAAAAGAGCTATGCCGACAAACGCCGTAAACCTTTGAAGTTCGAGGTAGGCGATAAAGTACTATTGAAGGTATCTCCCTTGAAAGGTGTGATACGCTTCGGAAAGCGTGGAAAGTTGAATCCTCGCTACATCGGCCCTTTTGAAATCATTGGGGAAGTAGGCCCGGTGGCCTACCGATTAAAACTCCCTGCTGAACTCGATGGAGTTCACAACGTATTTCACGTTTCCAATCTAAAGAAATGTCTGGCCGAAGACATCGAAATAATTCCCTTGGAGGAATTGGAGATTGATGAACATTTGAGATTTACCGAGCAACCGGTAGAAATCATGGGACGCGAGGAGAAAGCCCTCAAACGTAGCAAGATTCCGATCGTCAAGGTGCGATGGAACTCAAAGCGTGGACCTGAATATACTTGGGAACGAGAGGATCAGATGAAGAAAAAGTATCCTCACCTGTTCGAACAAACGTCCACGAATACTCAAGGTATGATTTAATTTTGGGGACCAAAAATCCTGTAACAGGAGGAGGATGTGACGACCCTAAAACTTTTGCTTTCTTTCACCAGCAACGACGACAGCTGATGCTGCAAACGCTACGACACAAGAATAATTTTCGGGACGAAAATTCCAATTACAAGGGGATGATGTGACATCCGAGAATTTCAAGGTTTACTTCCGTTAGACAAACTCCGTTAGTTACGTTATAAGTGTTAACTTAGTAACTAATGCATAACTAGGCCGAATACGTCCACGTCCTTTGGTTGATCACCGAACCCGTCCATATGTGCTATGTGTTCATTTATTGTTGTCATTATGTGCAATGTGATTTAAACGCATGATTTAATATTATGAATAGCATGACAAGTTGTAAATCCTTGATTATGTGAAAATTGTCTAAGATTGTGCAGTCAGCGAAACTGCTGGGCGAAACTGTAGTGTCGCCCGGTAGCCAGCTAAGTTAATCAGTTAACACGTGATCAGAGCTAGTTTCGCCTGGCCAGCGAAACTGCCAGCGAAACTAGCCTCTGATATAAATAATCTTAATAAACCCTAGTTCTCCTATTTGCCTCATTTACACAAAAACACACACACTCTTCTCTGGAGAATCTGGTCAGCTGAAAACCATCAAGAAAAACCAAGATCTCAGCCTCAAGACAACATCCATTCGATTCCCTGATCGAATCGTGAATCCCAAAACCTTCCTTTATGCCATTTTTATGTGTTTTCTATGTATTTCTTCATAAAGCATGCTTAAACCTTCATGATATCATTAGATCTTATGTAGGAATGCTTAGGAATGCTAGATCTACCATAAAGTTGATAACTTTACGTGTAAAACTGATCCATGATAAAGATTTGTGCCATTTTAGTCATTTTAGGGTTTTAAATGTATTTTGGGTGATTTGATGATAAAATGCATGTTTAAGGTGTTAAAGCTTACTGATTCATGTTGGTAAATGCCTATGTATGCTAAACAATGAATTGCATGTAAAATGGAAGCTGTTAGGTTGATTTTTAGGCTGATCCGTATGTTTTTCGCGACCAGCGAAACTGTCATGTTCTCTGGGCGAAACTGTCCAGCGAAACTATGTATATCTTCGACCAGCGACACTATGCAGCGAAACTGCAGTGTCACCGGGTAAACCAACCAGACCAGCTCGAGCGAATCTACCGAGCGAAATTCCCTGAACGAAAGTTCAAACCAGTTTCGGGCGAAACTAGGCTAGCGAAACTGTGCCAGCAGTTTCGAGCGAAACTAGCCTAGCGAAACTGTGTCATCGGGTATTGCCTAGCGAAAGTGCTGCCCGTGCACACAGCGAAACTGACCAGCGAAACTGCTAGCGAAACTGAGACCAGAACCCAAACTTGTGCATTTTGCTTGAATGTTATGCCATGACTTACGTGATTATGCCATGATAATACATGCTTTGATTTCTGATATATATATATATGAACCCTTGTTTATGATCAACAATCGGTGTCGTGTGTCTGTATGTCGAGTCATAGTTCCAACGTGCTATGTTATGGGCCATAGTGACGTTAAGTAAAGATTAGACACAAAACTAATACTTAAGACCTAAACGTGTTCATAGGTCTTCGATAAGCAATACCTGGATTATTAAGCAAGAGTAGCAGTGCAACCAAAGGTGAGTGTCACTAACCCGATTACCGTGAACCCGTTCGGGTCACACTGAATACCTAAAAGTAAAACAATGCTGACAACTCGAGAGTGCTAGGCACCTCCCTGATAAACTTGAAAACTTGGAGTGCTCGGCACCCACTTGAAGAACTTGAAGTGCTTTATGGGAAGCACTTGCGAATTACCAAAACAACGATTTCTAAAACGAAACTGAAAACACTTTTGAGATTCATGAGAATCCGGTAAACCGTTTTATATGGCTAGTGTAAGTTATAGTCTAAACCACATGATATCACATGATTTCTAAGGATGCCTTGAAAACTTAAAAGTCCTTAACTAATTGTACCATTAATTGTAAAGCGAGGGGATGTTGGGTAGATCTACTGGAGTTTGACAAACTCCGCCCCGTGGCACGGGGAGTGCACGGAGGTACAATATCAGCCTATCTGACCGTGATCCCGAGAGGACACGGGGGAGGCAAAAACCGCGATGACGTAGGTCCGCAGTACTGATGGCACGGCCACTACAATAATTTATGGTCAGCTTTGGTGCAAACTTCCTTAGTGCATGGAACAACGGATTAACTACCCGCGATATCGGTTGAGCACTTTAACTTTACAAAACTAGTTCATACCCGATGACGTAGGTCACGGACAATTCCTTTATAAACTAAGACATAACATTTAGCATTGCTTTTCACAAACAAATACTATGTAAGTATACCTTGATACAAATTATGATTATGAGACCGGGCCAATGCATGACAAGCCCACTGTGAACTCACCAACCGTTAGGTTGACACTTGCGTGGTTTAAACTTTTGCAGATCGCTAAGGAGTATTTCGGAGCAGGTTGGCATGGCACGTGAAGACAACTTTATTTCTGTTAAACTTAATTGGGAACTTTAAACAAAGAATTTGTAAAGCACGTGGTTAGTGCTAAGACAATATTTTATTCTGCTGCGTTTGTATTCGAGACTTTACTTTATAACTGATTTTTGAGCTAACTCTGATTCATTTAGTATTTGTAACTAATGGTTGTGGATCCTGGTCTAGCCGCACCCCTTAACGGTATAAACTCCGTTAGTGGTTATTTGGGGGTGTGACAGCGACAGCGACGGTGGGTCGAACTACTGAATGATTATGACTTAGCGATTAAGTACCACCCCGGGAAAAGCCAATGTTGTGGCTGATGCCTTAAGTCGGAAAGAGTATGAAAAGCCTCGATGAGTACGAGCGCTGCAACTTACCATCCACACGGGTTTGCCGGATCGGATCCGCAATGCCCAACGAGAAGCCTTGAAAGAAGAAAACTTCGCAGCTGAAGCACTGCGTGGTGTAGATGGTAACTCTGAGGTTAAGTCCGACGGACTGAGGTATTATAATGACAGAATTTGGGTTCCTTTACTTGGAAATCTTCGTGAGCTCGTGATGGACGAGGCTCACAAGTCAAGGTATTCGGTGCACCCTGGATCGGATAAAATGTACCAGAATTTAAAGGGCTTGTATTGGTGGCCGAAAATGAAAGCCGACATCGCGCGATATGTGGCTAAGTGTTTAACGTGCTCAAGAGTCAAGATCGAGTTCCAAAAGCCTTCAGGGCTATTACAGCAAACAAAGATCCCAGAATGGAAATGGGAGGATATTTCCATGGACTTCGTAACAGGATTACCTCATCGATCGAATCGACCGGATGCGATTTGGGTTATCATTGATCGGTTAACCAAATCTGCACACTTCATTCCAATGAAGGAAACTGATAATATGGATAAGTTAACTAAGCTGTACATTGACCGAATTGTGGCACGTCATGGAGTGCCAAAGACTATTATCTCTGACAGAGATCCCCGATTTACTTCCCGATTGTGGCAATCTATGCAAGAAGCACTGGGAACCAGACTGGATATGAGTACAGCTTATCACCCGCAGACCGATGGTCAGACGGAACGAACTATTCAGACTTTAGAAGACATGCTCCGAGCTTGCGTTCTCGACTTTGGTAAAGACTGAGAGGCTCATCTTCCGTTGGTGGAGTTCTCCTACAACAACAGTTATCACTCGAGCATTGGTGCAGCACCTTTCGAAGCTCTTTACGGCTGGAAATGCAGATCGACCGTGTGTTGGGCTGAAACGGGTGAGAAGGGACTCACCGGACCGAAAATCATTCATGATACAACTGAACGCATTTTTCAAATCAGAAAGCGGATAGCCGCAGCACGTGACAGACAAAAGAGCTATGCCGACAAACGCCGTAAGCCTTTGAAGTTCGAGGTAGGCGACAAGGTGCTATTGAAGGTATCTCCCCGGAAAGGTGTGATACGCTTCGGAAAGCGTGGAAAGCTAAATCCTCGCTATATCGGTCCTTTTGAAATCATCGGGGAAGTAGGCCTGGTGGCCTATCGATTACAACTCCCTGCCGAACTCGATGGAGTTCACAACGTGTTCCATGTCTCGAATCTAAAGAAATGTCTGGCTGAAGACACCGAAGTAATTCCTTTGGAGGAATTGGAGATTGCTGAACATCTGAGATTCATTGAGCAACCGGTAGATGTGACATCCGGGAATTTCAAGGTTAACTTCCGTTAGACAAATCCGTTAGTTACGTTATAAGTGTTAACTTAGTAACTAATGCTTAACTAGGCCGAATGCGTCCACGTCCTTTGGTTGATCACCGAACCCGCCCATATGTGCTATGTGTTCATTTATTGTTGTCATTATGTGCAATGTGATTTAAATGCATGATTTAATATTATGAATAGCATGACAAATTGTAAATCCTTGATTACGTGAAAATTTGCCTAAGTTGTGCAGCCAGCGAAACTACCGGGCGAAACTGTAGTGTCGCCCGGTAGCCAGCTAAGCTAATCAGTTAAAACGTGACCAGAGCTAGTTTCGCCTGGCCAGCGAAACTGCCAGCGAAACTAGCCTCTGATATAAATAAACTTAATAAACCCTAGTTTCTCCATTTGCCTCATTTCATCACAAACACACACACACTCCTCTCTGGAACCTGGTCAGCCGAGAAAGTCACCCAAGGACCAAGATCTCAGCCTCTAGGCCATCATCTCATCTCATCTATCGATTCTTGATATCAAACGTGAGTCCCAAAACTATGTTTTATGCTTTTCTATGTGTTTTCTTCTTAAAGCATGATCAAACCTTCATGAAAACTTGTATGCTTCTGAGATAATGCTTAGGAATGCTAGATCTATCATAAAGTTAGCAACTTTGCGTATGAAATCCAGCCATGATAGAGATTTATGCTATTTTAGCCATTTTAGGGTTTTATATGTATTTTGGGTGATTTGATGACAAAATGCATGTTTAAGGTGTTAAAGCTTGCTGATTTATGTTGGTAAATGCCTATGTATGCTAAATAATGAATTGCATGTAAGATCAGAAGCTGTTAGGTTGATTTTTAGGCAAATCCGTATGTTTTTCGCGACTAGCGAAACTGTGTGTTCTCTGGGCGAAATTGTCCAGCGAATTTACTTGTTCATTCAGCGACACTGTCGAGCGAAACTATAGTGTCGCTAGCGAAACTGACCCGACCAGCTCGAGCGAAACTACCGAGCGAAACACCTGAACGAAAGTTCAAACCAGTTTCCCTGCGAAACTAGGCTAGCGAAATTGCGTCAGCAGTTTCGGGCGAAACTAGCCTAGCGAAACTGTGTCACCGGGCATTGCCTAGCGAAAGTGCTGCCCGTGCACACAGCGAAACTGCCTAGCGAAACTGTGCTAGCGAAACTAAGACCTGGCCTGAAAACCAAACTTGTGAAATTTGCTTAAGTGTTATGCCATGACTTACATGATTATGCCATGATGAAACATGCTTGATATCTAAATTATATGAACCCTTGTTTATGATCAACCATTGGTGTCGTGTGTCGATATGTCGTGTCTTAGCTTAACGTGCTATGTTATGGGCCATAGTGAACGTTGTTTGAAATGAATTAGACACAAGACTAATATATAAGACCTAAATGAATTATAGGTCTTCATTAAGAAATCAGTCCAAGGATAATTAAGCAAGTCTAGCCGAGCAACCAAAGGTGAGTGTCACAAACCCGCAAGATACGATCCCGTTAGGGACGGAAAGAACAACTTAAAAACAATGCTGACAAAACTTACGAGTGCTGAGCACCGGACGAATAAAAGTCAACTGTTTTTCACCAACGTGTTTATGGGGACACTTGGGGAGGAATTCAGGTCGCTGTTTACGAAAAATAAAATTGATAAATGATTTCCGGGTCCGAAAGGAAACCCTAAGTGAAATGTTTTAATATGGCTAGCATAGGTTAAAGGCTTTAAACCAAATGATATCACATGATTTCTAAGGAATGTTTTGTTTAAATAAAAAGTCCTCATAATTAATTGTGCCATTAATTCGTGGAAGCGAGGGAATGTTGGGTAGATCTACTGGAGTTTGACAAACTCCGCTCCGGGGCACTGGAGGTGCACGGGGAACAATATCAGCCTATTTGACACCGTGATCCCAAGAGGAGGACACGGGGGAGGCAAAAAGAGCAGTGACGAAAGTCCGCAAATAAAAATAAATGACGGTGGAACACCGCAAAAATAAATAGTCAGCTTGGTACAATCTTCCTTAGTGCATGAAACGACGGATTAGCTACCCGCGATATCGGTTGAGTTCTTTAATTCTTACAAGACTAAGCGCATATTAAACAATCGGTAATTGACGTTTAAGAGCATCGTCTTTCATAAAACAAATATTACGTATGTATATGTTGACAAAGAAAATGATTATGAGACCGGGCCAATGCATGACAAGCCCACCGTGAACTCACTAGCCTTTTGGTTGACACTTGCGTGGTTTTGACTTTTGCAGATCGCTGAGGAGTATCCGGAGCAGGTTGACATGGCTCAAGAAAATGTTTACTTTTATTTGAACTAACTTGGGAATTTATATAACAATTTATGTTTTGTAATTAAAGCACGCGGTTAGTGCTAAGATATTTATGTTTACATTCCGCTGCGTAACTTTTGAAACTGTTTTATTTATGAACATTCGGACTTTACTCTGATTCGTTTAGTATTTGTAACTAATGGTTGTGGTCCTGGTCTAGTCGCGCCCCTTAACGGTATAAAATCCGTTAGTGGTTAATTGGGGGTGTGACAGTAGAAATCATAGGACGCGAGGAGAAAGCCCTCAAACGTAGCAAGATTCCGATCGTCAAGGTTCGATGGAACTCAAAGCGTGGACCTGAATATACTTGGGAATGAGAGGATCAGATGAAGAAAAAGTATCCTCACTTGTTCGAGCAAACGTCCGCGAATGCTCAAGGTATGATTTAATTTTGGGGACCAAAATTCCTGTAACAGGAGGAGGATGTGACGACCCTAAAACTTTTGCTTTCTTTCCCCAGCAACGACAGCTGATGCTGCGAACGCTACGACGCAAGAATAATTTTCGGGACGAAAATTCCAATTACAAGGGGATGATGTGACATCCGAGAATTTCAAGGTTTACTTCCGTTAGACAATTCCGTTAGTTACGTTATAAGTGTTAACTTAGTAACTAATGCTTAACTAGGCCTAATACGTCCACGTCCTTTGGTTGATCACCGAACCCGCCCATATGTGCTATGTGTTCATTTATTGTTGTCATTATGTGCAATGTGATTTAAACGCATGATTTAATATTATGAATAGCATGACAAATTGTAAATCCTTGATTTTGTGAAAATTGTCTAAATTGTGCAGCCAGCGAAACTAACGGGCGAAACTATAGTGTCGCCCGGTAGTCAGCTGAGCTATTCGATAACACGTGATCAGAGCTAGTTTCGCTTGGCCAGCGAAACTGCCAGCGAAACTAGCCTCTGATATAAATAATCTTAATAAACCCTTGTTCTCCTATTTGCCTCTTTTACACAACAAACACACACACTCTTGCTCTCTCACGATTTCTGAAAGGATCCAACTATCATCAGACCATCTAGGAGACCTTACCAGCTAGCACATCATCATCATCAAACCTGTAAGATTCAAGAAACCCTAGTTTGTGCATGTTTTATGTATTTTCAATAAAGTATGATCAAACCTTCATGAAAGTTGTTATGTTTGTATTCTGGATGCTTAGGAATGCTAGATCTATCATAAAGTTGCTAACTTTACGTGCTAAATTCACCCATGTTAGAGATCTAGGTAGATCTAGGTCAAAATATGTGAAAATGGACTTTTTAGTGTTTTAGCTGATTTGATGATGGAAATCCATGTTTGAGCTGTGAAAGATGATTGTTATGTGTTGGTAAATGATTATCCATGCTAGATGTTAACTTACATGAAGTTTAGAGGCCAACAGATTGATTTTCAGACTTGAAAAAAGTATTTTTGCGACTAGCGAAACTGTTAAGTTCTTTGGGCGAAACTATACAGCGAAACTGTATAGATCTCCTTCCAGCGACACTATGCAGCGAAACTGCAGTGTCGCCGGGTAAACCAACCAGACCAGCTCGAGCGAATCTACCGAGCGAAATTCCCTGAACGAAAGTTCAAACCAGTTTCGGGCGAAACTAGGCTAGCGAAACTGTGCCAACAGTTTCGAGCGAAACTAGCCTAGCGAAATTGTGTCATCGGGTATTGCCTAGCGAAAGTGCTGCCCGTGCACACAGCGAAACTGACTAGCGAAACTGCTAGCGAAACTGAGACCAGATTCCAAACTTGTGCAATTTACTTGAATGTTATGCCATGACTTACATGATTAGGCTATGATGAAACATGCTATGATTTCTGTAATATGTGAACCCTTATTTATGATCAACCATCGGTGTCGTGTGTCTGTATGTCGAGTCATAGTTCCAACGTGCTATGTTATGGGCCATAGTGACGTTAAGTAAAGATTAGACACAAAACTAATACTTAAGACCTAAACGTGTTCATAGGTCTTCGTTAAGCAAACTTGGATTATTAAGCAAGTGTAGCAGTGCAACCAAAGGTGAGTGTCACTAACCCGATTACCGTGAACCCGTTTGGGTCACACCGAATACCTAAAAGTAAAACAATGCTGACAACTCGAGAGTGCTAGGCACCTCCCTGATGAACTTGAAAACTTGGAGTGCTCGGCACCCACTTGATGAAGTTGAAGTGCTTTATGGGAAGCACTTGCGAATTACCAAAACAACGATTTCTAAAAAAACGAAACTAAAAACACTTTTGAGATTCATGAGAATCCGGCAAACCTTTTTAATATGGCTAGTGTAGGTTAAAGTCTAAACCACATGATATCACATGATTTCTAAGGATGCATTGAAAACTTAAAAGTCCTCAACTAAATTGTACCATTAATTGTAAAGCGAGGGGATGTTGGGTAGATCTACTGGAGTTTGACAAACTCCGCCCCGTGGCACGGGGAGTGCACGGAGGTACAATATCAGCCTATTTGACCGTGATCCCGAGAGGACACGGGGGAGGCAAAACCGCGATGACGTAGGTCCGCAGTACTGATGGCACGGCCACTACAATAATTTATGGTCAGCTTTGGTACAAACTTCCTTAGTGCATGGAACAACGGATTAACTACCCGCGATATCGGTTGACCACTTTAACTTTACAAAACTAGTTCATACCCGATGACGTAGGTCACGGACAATTCCTTTATAAACTAAGACATAACATTTAGCATTGCTTTTCACAAACGAATACTATGCGAGTATACCTTGATACAAATTATGATTATGAGACCGGGCCAATGCATGACAAGCCCACTGTGAACTCACCAACCGTTAGGTTGACACTTGCGTGGTTTAAACTTTTGCAGATCGCTAAGGAGTATCCGGAGCGGGTTGGCATGGCACGTGAAGACTTTTATTTTAATTAAATTAATTGGGAATTTAAAACAATGTTTATGTAAAGCACGCGGTTAGTGCTAAAGATAATGTTTTCCGCTGCGTACTGTTGACTGTTTTTATTATTAATATTTGGACTTTACTCTGATTCGTTTAGTATTTATAACTAATGGTTGTGGATCCTGGTCTGGTCGCACCCCTTAACGGTATAAACTCCGTTAGGCTAGTTTCGCTCGAAACTGTTGGCACAGTTTCGCTAGCCTAGTTTCGCCCGAAACTGGTTTGAACTTTCGTTCAGGAAATTTTGCTCGGTAGATTCGCTCGAGCTGGTCTGGTTGGTTTACCCGGCGACACTGCAGTTTCGCTGCATAGTGTCGCTGGAAGGAGATCTATACAGTTTCGCTGTATAGTTTCGCCCAAAGAACTTAACAGTTTCGCTAGTCGCAAAAATACATTTTTCAAGTCTGAAAATCAATCTGTTGGCCTCTAAACTTCATGTAAGTTAACATCTAGCATGGATAATCATTTACCAACACATAACAATCATCTTTGACAGCTCAAACATGGATTTCCATCATCAAATCAGCTAAAACACTAAAAAGTCCATTTTCACATATTTTGACCTAGATCTACCTAGATCTCTAACATGGGTGAATTTAGCACGTAAAGTTAGCAACTTTATGATAGATCTAGCATTCCTAAGCATCCAGAATACAAACATAACAACTTTCATGAAGGTTTGATCATACTTTATTGAAAATACATAAAACATGCACAAACTAGGGTTTCTTGAATCTTACAGGTTTGATGATGATGATGTGCTAGCTGGTAAGGTCTCCTAGATGGTCTGATGATAGTTGGATCCTTTCAGAAATCGTGAGAGAGCAAGAGTGTGTGTGTGTTTGTTATGTAAAAGAGGCAAATAGGAGAACTAGGGTTTATTAAGATTATTTATATCAGAGGCTAGTTTCGCTGGCAGTTTCGCTGGCCAAGCGAAACTAGCTCTGATCACGTGTTATCGAATAGCTCAGCTGACTACCGGGCGACACTATAGTTTCGCCCGTTAGTTTCGCTGGCTGCACAATTTAGACAATTTTCACAAAATCAAGGATTTACAATTTGTCATGCTATTCATAATATTAAATCATGCGTTTAAATCACATTGCACATAATGACAACAATAAATGAACACATAGCACATATGGGCGGGTTCGGTGATCAACCAAAGGACGTGGACGTATTCGGCCTAGTTAAGCATTAGTTACTAAGTTAACACTTATAACGTAACTAACGGAGATTGTCTAACGGAAGTAAACCTTGAAATTCTCGGATGTCACATCATCCCCTTGTAATTGGAATTTTCGTCCCGAAAATTATTCTTGCGTCGTAGCGTTTACAGCCTCGGCTGTCGTTGGTGCTATATTTGCTGGGGAAAGAAAGCAAAAGTTTTAGGGTCGTCACACTGCTGGCTGTTACAATGATTTGAGGGGTGCTTATCCTGTTGTAGGTTGGACTGGTAGTGTATGGTTTTCTCACAGGATCCCCAGACATGCTTTTGTTTTATGGATGGCCTTGCAATTTAAGCTGTTGACTCAAGACAGACTTGATAAATGGTCTGGGGGAAGTGATCTTAAGTGCATATTTTGTAATGAAATGCCTGACAGTCATAGTCATCTATTTTTTGAATGTAGTTTCTCTGCTCAGGTGTGGGATAGAATGAAACAAAAGGCTAATATGAATGGTGCTCCTAATTGCTAGAAATCTATGGGCAGATTCATGAGTTCCTTACCTAAAAGCAAATCTATTTGGGTTGTCATCAAGAAAATGACTGTTGCTGCTGTTGTGTATTTCTTGTGGCAAGAAAGGAATATGAGAATGTTTCAGAGTGAAAGCAGATCTGTTGATAGGGTGGTGTTCTTAATTACAGAAGCAATTAGACTTAAACTGAAAGGAACTTTGATAAAGTTTTCTAACCAGGTTCTTTTGGCTGATAGTGTATGGCATTTCCTTCCTTATCATCTGTCAAATGAAGTTTAAATGTGAAAGGGGGTGGCAGTTCTATGGTGGTATGTCCTTCCCTTGGGACTGTTCTTTGCTTTATTGGTTTATGTGGCTGTCAAGGATGTTACTTATATTTTGGGGAGGGGGGATTCTAAAGGGTATTCCTGATGTTGAGGTTCTATATATTGTGAGGGTAGTCATCTGGAGCTGTAATGCTCTTCCAGTTTCCAAATTTTTATGTCTGATTTATTTTTTCTTTTTTTGGTTCTTCATTCCGATGATCAGGTGGCTTTCTAAGGTTCTGTTTATCATCTCTGCTTATGAGATTAGGGGTTGGAGTTTAAGATGGCTACAGTGCAGCATTTACCTATGGTGCAGTTATACTATGAATGCCACTTGGGTCAGGATTCATTTGGGTTCTTGGTTTTTATTTTTTAGCTCTCACCTGTGGCATTCAATCCGGCATTCTATCTCTTTGGCCATAGCTTTTCTTTGGTTTAATGTCTTTGGTCCTGGTCTCTGGTACCTGATGAAATGGAATGGTTCTCTTTACTGGGTGGGGGGTTATAATTGGGTCATCCTTGATGTTGAGTTGCACAAAACAGCGTGGGTAGTAATCTGGTGTAGTAATATACCTCCATTATCCAATCTTTTAATTCTTCTTTATTTTTATATTTTTTGGGTTATTACTCTGATGGTTTGGTGGACTCTTGGTTCTATGCATTCCATCTCTGCGTTAAAGGTTAGGGATTGGTGGTTAAAATGGCTGAAGTATAGCATTAACCTCTGGAGCAGTTACTTTAAGAGTGCCATATGGGTCAGGATTCAATTTCAACATCTTGCCATTTTTTTGTTACTTAGCTCTTACCCTTGGTACTCAAACCGGCATTCTCTTATTTTGGCCATTACTTTTCATTGGTTTTTATGTGTGTGGTTGTGGTGTTTGGTATATTATGTATTGGAATGGTGATATTAGCTGGGTGGGGGGATATAAATGGGTCATTTCTGATATTGAGTTGCACAAAATAGCGTGGGTAGTTATCTGGTGTAGTAATACATCTCCATCCTCCAAATTTTTATTTCTGCTTTACTTTTATGTCTTTTGGGTCATTATTCTGATGGATGGGAGGAGATTTGAATCTCTTCTTTCCATTTCCGCGGTTATGATTAGGGATTGGTGTTTAAAATGGCTGATGAGTAGCATTAACCACTGGAGCAGTTATATTAAGAGTACCATCTGGGTCAGGTTTCAGCTTCTTGGTATTTTTCTGTTATTTAGAACTTACCCTTGGTACTCAAACCGGCTTCTTTGTTTTTTGGCCTTAACTTTTATTGGTTTTGATGTCTTGAGTCTGTCCATTTGGACTTGGGGGGGAGGGGGGGATGTGTTGGGATGAGGGAGGTTCATGGTGCTATGATTTGGGACTGGAGTAAGATTGGTAGTGCTTGGGTTGATTTGGACTCTCTATTTGGTAGCATTTGGGATGGGTATGGTAATACTTTGCATGTCTCTCATGTGAACATGGGATTGATTGGGAGGAAAGTCAGTTATTATCATATTCTTAAATGGGAATGCAAGGGTTTACATATGCTAACTGGTGGGAATAATGGAAGAAATTGCTGGTATCCTCTTGGCAAGGAAAAAGGGTATTTTTGGAATATTATGGGTGCTTATCATTGGAACTTTGATGGAGCTAATCTTGATGCTACTTTTAGTTTAACGGTGTCTAAGGTTGTTGATAATCTCTGCTGGTTTAGAATTGGAGGCAGGAACAATGTGAGTAATCTGTTGATTAGTAATAATGTTGGGAAGTTTTTTGTGTTGTGGTACCTGATGTGGGGTGATAAGATAGGTATATGGATGATGGTTGTTATTGATATGGATTGGAACAGCAGGTATAGGTTGGTGCCTCTGTTGGTAATTAATTATTGGTGTAGTATGAGGAAGGATAAAGAGTGGGTGTTTGTTATTGATATGGTTTGGAACAGCAGGTATAGATGGGGCAGTGTGTATGGTCCTAGTGTGGCGGTTAGGGAGCTGCTGTGGAATACTTTCCTTGTTGTTTGGGCTGACCTCGTTGCTGTCAAGTTTTTCTGGTTCCTTTGTTGCTGGTCTTGGAAGACGATTTGCAATGCTATCAGTTGCTTGGCTTGGAAATGGGCTATATTGTGTCTTTACAGGAGATTTTCATCTTGGAAGACGACCCTAAAACTTTTGCTTTCTTTCCCCAGCAACGACAGCTGATGCTGCGAACGCTACGACGCAAGAATAATTTTCGGGACGAAAATTCCAATTACAAGGGGATGATGTGACATCCGGGAATTTCAAGGTTTACTTCCGTTAGACAATCTCCATTAGTTACGTTATAAGTGTTAACTTAGTAACTGATGCTTAACTAGGCCGAATACGTCCACGTCCTTTGGTTGATCACCGAACCCGTCCATATGTGTTATGTGTTTAACTATTTATTGTCACTATGTGCAATGTGATTTAAATACATGATTTAGTATTGTGAATAGCATGACAATTTATGAATCGTGTTTATCTTGCTTAGAATGTGAAATTGACCACTTTTGGTAACCAGCGAAACTACCGGGCGAAACTATAGTGTCGCCCGGCAGTCTATTGGCTCACTCGTGATCAGAGCCAGTTTCGCCTGGCCAGCGAAACTGCCAGCGAAACTAGGCCCTGATATAAAATATCTTAATAAACCCTAGCTCTCCCATTTGCATCCTTTGCACAAAAACACACACACACTCTCCATCTTTTCTCCTGGAAATCTGGTCAGCCGAGAATCACACCGAGCCATCGAGATCTCAGCCCTGAACCATCAACCATCGAGCTTGGAGATCGAACCGTGAGTCCCAAAACCATTTACGTGCACTTTTCTATGTGTTTTACTATAAAGCATGCCTAGATCTCTGTGGAATCATTAGATCTTCTGTTTTAAGGCTTAGGAATGCTAGATCTGTTAGAAAGTCTGTGACTTTACGTTTGAAATCCATCCATAATGAAAATTCATGCTAGATTAGGTCATTTAGGGTTTTAAATGTATTTTGGTAATTTGATGATAAAAATACATGAATAAGGTGTCAAAACTGCTTCTATGATGTTGGTAATTGACTATGCATGCTATATACTGAATTACATGAAGTATGGGGACTGTTAGATTGATTTTTAGGCTGATCCGTAAGTTTTTCGCGACTAGCGAAACTACTGTGTTCTCTGGGCGAAATTGTCCAGCGAAATTATGTGAATCTTTAACCAGCGACACTATGCAGCGAAACTGCAGTGTCGCCGGGTAAACTAACCAGACCTGTCCGAACGAAACTACCGAGCGAAATTCCCTGAACGAAAGTTCAAACCAGTTTCGGGCGAAACTAGGCTAGCGAAACTGTGCCAACAGTTTCGAGCGAAAATAGCCTAGCGAAACTGTGACATCGGGCATTGCCTAGCGAAAGTGCTGCCCGTGCACACAGCGACACTGACTAGCGAAACTGCTAGCGAAACTGAGACCAGAATCCAAACTTGTGCAATTTGCTTGAATGTTATGCCATGACTTACATGATTATGCTATGATGATACATGCTTTGATTTCTGATGTATATGAACCCTTGTTTATGATCAACCATCGGTGTCGTGTGTCGTTATGTCGTGTCGTAGTTCCAACGTGCTATGTTATGGGCCATAGTGACGTTAAGTTAAAGATTAGACACAAAACTAATACTTAAGACCTAAACGTGTTCATAGGTCTTCGTTAAGCAAACTTGGATTATATAGCAAGTGTAGCAGTGCAACCCAAGGTGAGTGTCACTAACCCGATTACCGTGAACCCGTTTGGGTCACACCAAATAACTAAATGAAAAACAATGCTGACAACCTCGAGAGTGCTATGCACCTCCCTGATGAACTTGAAATCTTGGAGTGCTCGGCACCCACTTGATGAGTTTGAAGTGCTTTATGGGAAGCACTTGTGAATTTCTTAAACAACTATTTCTGAAACGAAACTGAAAACACTTTTGAGATTCATGAGAATCCGGTAAACCTTTTTAATACGGCTAGCGTAGGTTAAAGTCTAAACCACATGATATCACATGATTTCTAAGGATGCCTTGAAAACTTAAAAGTCCTCAACTAAATTGTACCATTAATTGTAAAGCGAGGGGATGTTGGGTAGATCTACTGGAGTTTGACAAACTCCGCCCCGTGGCACGGGGAGTGCACGGAGGTACAATATCAGCCTATCTGACCGTGATCCTGAGAGGACACGGGGGAGGCAAATCCGCGATGATGTAGGTCCGCAAATCCTGATGGCACGGCCACTACAATAATAGTCAGCTTTGGTACAAACTTCCTTAGTGCATGGAACAACGGATTAGCTACCCGCGATATCGGTTGAGCACTTTAACTATACAAAACTAGTTCATACCCGATAACGTATGTTACGGACAATACTTTGACTAAACCACAGAACCATGATTATGGATATCTCTAAACATTGCTTTTCTCAACTAAATTGTACATAAGAATATGTTCATACGATTATGACTATGAGACCGGGCCACTGCGTGACAAGCCCACTGTGAACTCACCAACCGTTAGGTTGACACTTGCGTGGTTTAAACTTTTGCAGATCGCTGAGGAGTATCCGGAGCGGGTTGGCATGGCACATGAAGACTTTTGTTTTTGATTAAACTTAATTGGGAATTTAATACAATGATTTTGTAAAGCACGTGGTTAGTGCTAAAGATAATGTTTTTCCGCTGCGTACTGTTAAACGGTTTTTATTTTTAATGTTTGGACTTTACTCTGATTCGTTTAGTATTTGTAACTAATGGTTGTGGTCCTGGTTTGCTCGCACCCCATAACGGTATAAACTCCGTTAGTGGTTAATTGGGGGTGTGACAGATTGGTATCAGAGCCATAAGTTGCAGAGAACTGGAATCAATTTTGAAAACGATTGGGAAACTGCAACTTGAAACCTTAGTTACAAACGAATAAACAAGTTCCCAAAACAAAATTTCTACGTGCCAACCTGGGATACTCGCTCTGCTGTGTAAGTAAAAGCTTAGTACGTATGTATATATATATATATAAATATATATATAGACCGTGTCTAGGTAGTCTAACGGAAAACCTTAGGGAAAATTTTCACACACGAATACGAAACACGAACGCTAATGCGCGCACCATGCCGGGGGAAGGCGACAACGAAACGATGCTACACGCTACGTCCTGATTTCTACTACGATGACTACGCCGACGGTGACTTTTATGGGAAAGCCGACTTTCGACGATAGTACTCACGATTTACGACGTTCTTCGACGACGCCTCCATTTTGCACGAAAATTTTTCTGGACTAATAGTGGGATAACGGGAAATTGTTGATATACATATTATGGGATATGTATAAAGTATAATTGTGACTGAACACTGGCTACTTTAACTGTTCAGCAAGATGTCTGGAAGGGGACACGGAAGAAGCAACATTAACATGACGCCTGCACAGCTGCAAGCAATGATTAACGAACACGTGCAAGCCGCGGTGGCAGCCGTCCAAGCTGCATACGCCGCACAGGGTAATTATTATGCCGGTTAAGGCACAAAGCGAATTATATTTTGACCTGTTTAAATTTAAAACCCGAACTATTATTGCATCAGGAAACCACCACCACTGCACGTTCAAGTCCTTCATGGACTGCAAGCCGATGACGTTTTCCGGCGAAGAAGGAGCGGTGGGACTCCTCAGGTGGATTGAGAAGTCTGAGAAGGTCTTCTCTATGTGCAACTGCCCTGCTGGGGACAAAGTGAAGTATGCGACTGGTACCTTTGAGGGAGCTGCTCTCTCCTGGTGGAACGCTGAAATTCAGATGATTGGGTTAGACGCGGCTAATAACATGCAATGGGAAGCGTTTAAGGAGCTGATTATGGAGGAGTACTGTCCCCGCGACCAAGTGAAGAAATTAGAGGGTGAATTTTTGAATCTGAAAATGATTGGGTCTGAAGTCGAACAGTATACTGCACGTTACCACGAGTTCGAGGTCTTGTGCCCCACAATGGTGGATGCTGAATTCAAACGCATTGAGCGTTATCTGGAAGGCCTCGCGCCTCAAATCAAAGGACTAGTGACTGCCAGCAACCCCGCAACCGTGCAGCAAGCCATCCGTTTGGCTCACAAACTTACTGATCAGGAGGTTGAGAAGGGTACACTTCCTGCAAAGGCCACTGAGAAGACTGCCCTTAGTGGCAAGAGAAAAGCTGATGATGAAGCTCCTGAAAACTCAATGAACAATCAGAGTGTTGGAAACAGCACTGGGAGGTCTTATAGCTACCAAAGCCAAAGCAAGAGGTTTGGAAACAACAGTGGAAACAACCGCCAGGGCGGAAATGGTCAAAGCAACTACAGGGGTAACCTGCCTTTGTGTAACAAGTGTGGGAAACATCATGCTGGTGTTTGTAGAAAGAATCTGAGCTGTGAAAGGTGTGGAAAGAAAGGCCACGAAGCAAAAGACTGTTGGGCAACTCTACCTGAACAACAAAACCGCCAAAGGCAAAACAACAACAACAATCATGGTAACAACTATGGGAACAACCGTAACGGGCAAGGAAATAATCAGAACAATAATGGTGGAGCCCGTGGCTGTTTTGAATGTGGTGCTCAAGGCCACATTAAGAGGGACTGCCCGCAGTTGAGAAGGCAGGGTAATGGTAATCAAGGAAACAATGGTGGGAACGGTAATGGCGGAGGAAATGGTAACGGGAATGGCAACGGGAATGGTGGAAATGGCAGGGGAAGAGCTTTTGTCATGGGTCAAGGTGAAGCTCGCAACGATGCCAACGTGATTAACGGTAAATTCATCCTTAATGGTTTCTTTGCTACTGTATTGTTTGATTCTGGTGCTGAAAGAAGTTTCATTTCCACTAAATTTGCTAAGTTGATTAATGCTAAACCGATTGCCCTAGACGCTAAGTATGTGGTAGAACTAGCAAATGGTAAACTTCATGATACGACTCAGATAGTTAAGGACTGTAAGTTAGAACTAGCTGGCCATACATTAGGAATCAACCTTATGCCCTTCCCGATTGGTAGTTTTGATGTTATAGTAGGAATGGATTGGTTGTCTGAAAACCGCGCTGAAATTTTATGCCAAGAAAAAGTGGTTCGTATTTCACTCAAGGACGGTGAAGTGTTAACAGTTCAAGGCGAGAAGGGTGGAACAGTCACCGGTATCATCTCGTTTCTCAAAGCTCAAAAGTGCCTTCGTAAAGGTCACTTCGCGATCCTTGCAACCGTCTCTGACACGACACTTCCCGAACGTAGAATCGACGACTACCCGATAGTCCGCGACTTCCAAGATGTATTTCCTGAAGATTTGCCTGGTTTGCCTCCATTTCGACAAGTAGAGTTTGGGATCGACCTAGCTCCTGGAGCCGCTCCGATTGCACGCGCACCTTACCGTTTGGCGGTAAGCGAACTCAACGAACTCTCCGCACAACTTCAAGAGCTACTCGACAAGGGATTTATTCGTCCAAGTTTGTCTCCGTGGGGAGCACCGGTTTTCTTTGTTAAGAAGAAGGATGGAACGTTCCGAATGTGTATTGACTACCGAGAGCTTAACAAGGTTACGATCAAGAATCGGTATCCACTTCCTCGAATCGACGATCTCTTCGACCAACTGCAAGGCTCGAGCTACTTCTCAAAGATTGATCTACGGTCTGGATATCACCAACTTCGCGTTCGTGATGAGGATGTCCCCAAGACTGCTTTCAGAACTCGGTATGGTCATTACGAGTTTCTAGTTATGCCGTTTGGGCTAACTAATGCACCTGCTGTGTTTATGGATTTGATGAATCGAGTGTGCAAGCCGTACCTCGATCAGTTTGTGATAGTTTTCATCGACGATATTTTGATCTACTCCAAGACAAAGGAAGAGCACGAGAGACATCTACGACTTATCTTGGAATTACTCCGTAAGGAACAGCTTTATGCTAAGTTTTCAAAGTGCGATTTTTGGATTCGCGAAGTCCAGTTTCTTGGACACATTGTTGATCAGAATGGAATTCATGTCGACCTGGCCAAAGTGGAAGCTATCAAGAATTGGTCTACCCCTAGAGCGCCAACCGAAATCCGACAATTTTTGGGACTTGCCGGATATTACCGAAGATTCATCAAGGGTTTCTCGTAGATAGCTCAGCCCTTAACAGCTTTAACGCACAAAGGAGTGCAATATAGATGGGGTGAAAAAGAAGAACACGCGTTTCGAACACTTAAGGATATGTTATGTTCGGCTCCGATTCTCGCGCTACCCGATGGGGTTGACGACTTTGTGGTCTATTGTGATGCATCCATTCAAGGACTCGGTTGTGTGTTGATGCAAAGAGGCAAAGTGATTGCCACGGGTCCAGGCAACTGAAGGATACTGAGAAGAATTATACAACGCATGATTTGGAATTGGGAGCCGTTGTTCATGCACTTAAGATTTGGAGACATTACCTCTACGGAACAAAGTGCACAATATTTACCGACGACAAAAGCTTACAACACATCTTTGAACAGAAGGATCTCAACATGCGACAACGACGGTGGGTCGAGCTACTGAATGATTATGACTTAGCAATCAAATATCACCCGGGAAAAGCCAATGTTGTGGCTGATGCCTTAAGTCGGAAAGAGTATGAAAAGCCTCGACGAGTACGAGCGCTGCAACTTACCATTCACACGGGATTGCCGGATCGGATCTGTGATGCCCAACGAGAAGCTTTGAAAGAAGAAAACTTCACAGCTGAAGCACTGCGTGGTGTAGATGGCAACTCCGAAATTAAGTCCGACGGACTCAGGTATTATAATGACAGAATTTGGGTTCCTTTACTTGGAAATCTTCGTGAGCTCGTGATGGACGAGGCTCACAAGTCAAGGTATTCGGTGCACCCTGGATCGGATAAAATGTACCAAGATTTGAAGAACTTGTATTGGTGGCCGAATATGAAAGCCGACATCGCGTGATATGTGGCTAAGTGCTTAACGTGCTCAAGAGTTAAGATCGAGTACCAAAAGCCTTCTGGGCTATTGCAGCAACCAAAAATCCCGGAATGGAAATGGGAGGATATCTCCATGGATTTTGTAACAGGATTACCTCATCGATCGAATCGACCGGATGCGATTTGGGTTATCATTGATCGATTAACCAAATCTGCACACTTTATTCCAATGAGAGAAAGTGACAACATGGATAAGTTAACGAAGCTGTATATTGACCGAATTGTGGCACGTCATGGAGTGCCTAAGACTATTATCTCCGACCGAGATCCTCGATTTACTTCCCGATTGTGGCAATCTATGCAAGAAGCACTGGGAACCAGACTGGATATGAGTACAGCTTATCACCCGCAGACCGATGGTCAGACGGAACGAACTATTCAGACTTTGGAAGACATGCTCCGAGCTTGCGTTCTCGACTTCGGTAAGGATTGGGAGGCTCACCTTCCATTGGTGGAGTTCTCCTACAACAACAGTTATCATTCAAGCATTGGTGCAGCACCTTTTGAAGCTCTTTATGGCAGAAAATGTAGATCGCCCGTGTGTTGGGCCGAAACAGGTGAGAAAGGACTCACCGGACCGGAAATCATTCATGATACGACTGAACGAATTATTCAAATCAGAAAACGGATAGCTGCAGCACGAGACAGACAAAAGAGTTATGCCAAAAAAAGCCGTAAACCTTTGAAGTTCGAGGTGGGCGACAAGGTGCTATTAAAGGTATCTCCCTGGAAAGGAGTGATACGCTTCGGGAAGCGTGGAAAGCTAAATCCTCGCTATATCGGTCCATTTGAAATCATTGGGGAAGTAGACCCGGTGGCCTATCGATTACAACTCCCTGCCGAACTCGATGGAGTTCACAACGTGTTTCACGTCTCGAATTTGAATAAATGTTTGGCTGAAGACACCGAAATAATCCCTTTGGAGGAATTGGAAATTGATGAACATTTGAGATTTATCGAGCAACCGGTAGAAATCATGGGACGCGAGGAGAAAGCCCTCAAACGTAGCAAGATTCCGATCGTCAAGGTTCGATGGAACTCAAAGCGTGGACCTGAATATACATGGGAACGAGAGGATCAAATGAAGAAGAAGTATCCTCACTTGTTCGAGCAAACGTCCACTGAAACTCAAGGTATGATTTAATTTTGGTTTAATTTTGGGGACCAAAATTCCTGTAACAGGAGGAGGATGTGACGACCCTAAAACTTTTGCTTTCTTTCCCCAACAACGACAGCTGATGCTGCGAACGCTACGACGCAAGAATAATTTTCGGGACGAAAATTCCAATTACAAGGGGATGATGTGACATCCGGGAATTTCAAGGTTTACTTCCGTTAGACAATCTCCATTAGTTACGTTATAAGTATTAACTTAGTAACTGATGCTTAACTAGGCCGAATACGTCCACGTCCTTTGGTTGATCACCGAACCCGTCCATATGTGTTATGTGTTTTAACTATTTATTGTCACTATGTGCAATGTGATTTAAATACATGATTTAGTATTGTGAATAGCATGACAATTTATGAATCGTGTTTATCTTGCTTAGAATGTGAAATTGACCACTTTTGGTAACCAGCGAAACTACCGGGCGAAACTATAGTGTCGCCCGGCAGTCTATTGGCTCACTCGTGATCAGAGCCAGTTTCGCCTGGCCAGCGAAACTGCCAGCGAAACTAGGCCCTGATATAAAATATCTTAATAAACCCTAGCTCTCCCATTTGCATCCTTTGCACAAAAACACACACACACTCTCCATCTTTTCTCCTGGAAATCTGGTCAGCCGAGAATCACACCGAGCCATCGAGATCTCAGCCCTGAACCATCAACCATCGAGCTTGGAGATCGAACCGTGAGTCCCAAAACCATTTACGTGCACTTTTCTATGTGTTTTACTATAAAGCATGCCTAGATCTCTGTGGAATCATTAGATCTTCTGTTTTAAGGCTTAGGAATGCTAGATCTGTTAGAAAGTCTGTGACTTTACGTTTGAAATCCATCCATAATGAAAATTCATGCTAGATTAGGTCATTTAGGGTTTTAAATGTATTTTGGTAATTTGATGATAAAAATACATGAATAAGGTGTCAAAACTGCTTCTATGATGTTGGTAATTGACTATGCATGCTATATACTGAATTACATGAAGTATGGGGACTGTTAGATTGACTTTTAGGCTGATCCGTAAGTTTTTCGCGACTAGCGAAACTACTGTGTTCTCTGGGCGAAATTGTCCAGCGAAATTATGTGAATCTTCAACCAGCGACACTATGAAGCGAAACTGCAGTGTTGCCGGGTAAACCAACCAGACCTGTCCGAACGAAACTATCGAGCGAAATTCCCTGAACGAAAGTTCAAACCAGTTTCGGGCGAAACTAGGCTAGCGAAACTGTGCCTACAGTTTCGAGCGAAACTAGCCTAGCGAAACTGTGACATCGGGCATTGCCTAGCGAAAGTGCTGCCCGTGCACACAGCGACACTGACTAGCGAAACTGCTAGCGAAACTGAGACCAGAATCCAAACTTGTGCAATTTGCTTGAATGTTATGCCATGACTTACATGATTATGCTATGATGATACATGCTTTGATTTCTGATGTATATGAACCCTTGTTTATGATCAACCATCGGTGTCGTGTGTCGTTATGTCGTGTCGTAGTTCCAACGTGCTATGTTATGGGCCATAGTGACGTTAAGTTAAAGATTAGACACAAAACTAATACTTAAGACCTAAACGTGTTCATAGGTCTTCGTTAAGCAAACTTGGATTATATAGCAAGTGTAGCAGTGCAACCCAAGGTGAGTGTCACTAACCCGATTACCGTGAACCCGTTTGGGTCACACCAAATAACTAAATGAAAAACAATGCTGACAACCTCGAGAGTGCTATGCACCTCCCTGATGAACTTGAAAACTTGGAGTGCTCGGCACCCACTTGATGAGTTTGAAGTGCTTTATGGGAAGCACTTGTGAATTTCTTAAACAACTATTTCTGAAACGAAACTGAAAACACTTTTGAGATTCATGAGAATCCGGTAAACCTTTTTAATACGGCTAGCGTAGGTTAAAGTCTAAACCACATGATATCACATGATTTCTAAGGATGCCTTGAAACTTAAAAGTCCTCAACTAAATTGTACCATTAATTGCAAAGCGAGGGGATGTTGGGTAGATCTACTGGAGTTTGACAAACTCCACCCCGTGGCACGGGGAGTGCACGGAGCTACAATATCAGCCTATCTGACCGTGATCCCGAGAGGACACGGGGGAGGCAAATCCGCGATGACGTAGGTCCGCAAATCCTGATGGCACGGCCACTACAATAATAGTCAGCTTTGGTACAAACTTCCTTAGTGCATGGAACAACGGATTAGCTACCCGCGATATCGGTTGAGCACTTTAACTATACAAAACTAGTTCATACCCGATAACGTATGTTACGGACAATACTTTGACTAAACCACAGAACCATGATTATGGATATCTCTAAACATTGCTTTTCACAACTAAATTGTACATAAGAATATGTTCATACGATTATGACTATGAGACCGGGCCACTGCGTGACAAGCCCACTGTGAACTCACCAACCGTTAGGTTGACACTTGCGTGGTTTAAACTTTTGCAGATCGCTGAGGAGTATCCGGAGCGGGTTGGCATGGCACATGAAGACTTTTGTTTTTGATTAAACTTAATTGGGAATTTAATACAATGATTTTGTAAAGCACGTGGTTAGTGCTAAAGATAATGTTTTTCCGCTGCGTACTGTTAAACGGTTTTTATTTTTAATGTTTGGACTTTACTCTGATTCGTTTAGTATTTGTAACTAATGGTTGTGGTCCTGGTTTGCTCGCACCCCATAACGGTATAAACTCCGTTAGTGGTTAATTGGGGGTGTGACAAAACATGTTTAGCTCGTGTGTTAGAGAGCAGTTATGAGGGTTGGGTGCTTAACTGTGTGTTTTCTACAGTGCATTACTCTCTCTATTCTCTCTCTCTATAATCGAGCTTGTGATCAATCAAAGAATCATTATTTACTTCGTGTGTTTCAAATCCGATTACAATCATGCATCAATAAGATCCGTGTATGTGATTTACAAGATACCAGTTGTTAAACCATATAAGGATCGTTTCTAGATCATAGAAGGACAGAGACGGAGAAATCTAGTCATTTATTGTGTCAAATGGTTACACAGAAGGAGTTTACATCAATGAAACTCTGGAGAGGTTGGACAGACATCTCCTCTCAACACAAAGACAAATTATTGATACCTGATATGTGCGTCGTGTGAAGTATCAAGCAATGTACAAGATCAAATCAAAGTAGGTCTGGCCGAACTTGGTCCGAACCTGGAGTTCTGACTGGCCGAACCTGGGGTTCGGACAAAGATCGGCCAGCTGGGTATAAATAGTCGTTTGGTCTTTGTAATAGTTAGTTCTCAGCGTGCGATATTACTGTTAAGTGTGTGTTTCTGAGTGTGTTTCTCTGAGTTTGTTTCTAAGTGTTTACTGATTGTAATTGTTCTTTGTTGATCAATAAATCAATCGGTTATTTACGTTTCAATGTTCGAATAGCTAGATCGAGTAGACGATCCGATGCTCACTGTAGACGCAAGGAGCGATGGATCGTTTGCTAATCACGTGATAACGTGATGAAGACGATATCAAACAAGTAAATACAAATGGAATTTGTATTAATAAGTCTTGAGAGCACACACACAGAAACACACACAGAAAGGTAGAATATGGCAAGAAGTTTTCAACTCTCTACACATGCTACCTTTTTATAGGTACGACTAAATGAGCTGCGGACCACTTCCGGACCATCTGGTCCGGGCGGACCATTTGGTACGCAGGACCAACTGGTCCGCTGCCCTCATAGTCACACACACATATGCTCTCACATAGATACAATACACGAGACACAACGTAGCATAAGAATATGCTTCTACAAACTCCCCCTTAACGTGTAGTGTATCTTTTCTAACTAAATCTCTAGTCTTCAATCTTCAACAATGTTGCATCCGATCGTCAACTTGAAATCTTGTCAGAAATAGAGCTTGCATGGCTAGATCATTCTTGAATAAATCTTTGACCTTCAAGATCCACTTGTGACAGATATAACGAACTCCCCCTTTCACCATGCTTGAGTCTTGACACACAAAAACCTGCAACTTTAGAAGACAAAAGTTCGGATTTTCTTTGAATTTCCAAAAATAATTTAATCTTGGTGCAAAACTTTTCTTTGAGAATCCAAGATATTGATTTTGAAATATTGATTTTGTATCAAGTGTTGATCAATCGAAAAAAACTAAGAAATAAAATCTTTTTGGCTTTTAGAAACTTTAGATCAAAACACACCTAAAATCTTTTTGATTTTTCAAAGTTATGCTAAAACACACCAAAAATCTTTTTGATTTTTCAAAGATGGAAATATAAATGCAATACAAAACTACACTATATTTTTGGTATTTTGCGAGAAAGATCACGACACGAGATCATATCAGACATAACGCATCTAGCACATTTTAATTTCGGTCTTAATCAGCATGCAAACCAAGATAATCGCAAATACAACATTTATGTTTATTTCAGCATGCACCAATAATTTTTTATCGTTTTCAGATATACTTAAGGTAATTTTATCATGCACTGATAAATCGGCCTCCACTCTATCAGAAATACTGGCAAATCATCATATTTATCATATAAAACCAACTTTCTTAGAGATTTAATCATCCTTGATGAGTCATGCAAAAATAAAGCAGAAACCTAAACAAACAACAATCAGGTCGGCCTTGTGAGCACGCAGAGAAAGTCCGATTGTTTAGGAAAATAAGAAATATAAAAATAAAGCAGAAATTGTATAATCCAACAACAATCAGGTCGTACTCCCGTACACGCAGAGAAAGTCCGATGGATTATACGAAACACCAAAGAAAATAAAGCAGAACGTCAAACGAACAACAATCAGGTCGATCTTTCGATACGCAGAGAAAGTCCGATCGTTTGACAAAATAAAGAAAATCAAACAAATTTAAATCTTTCAAAATGAAAACATGCATTCATCAGGATATCTCTTTCTTCTATTTTTGGAATCGTCACACAGCATACATCAAGAAGCAAACAACCAAAGATTATCAGGCAAGCTTTATGTTTATATCTTACTTGCAAATATCAGATTAGTCATGCACATTCACAGATTATGCAAGTACCCACAGCCTTTAGACTTCGTCTATCCATGGCAGATAACGTATATGCTGATGTACTATCATTTCTCGTTTCTGTCAAATCAATTTCTCAATTTTTCATTTTTTTATATTTTCCAATTTCTCCCCCTAAAATTCAAACAAACACTATTTTTTGAATTTTCAATTTTCTCCCCCTAAAAATATGTACAACTACAAAATGTAAACATATGAACAAGAAAGAAAATTGATCGACCAACACTGACACTTTGCAATTTTATTTTTGAAAAAATCGGTTGAAAAACATTTGAAAATGATATGTCGTTGAAACACTAAATTAGGCAAGTTCTTCACTACTAGCAACACACGCATAATAGGTCTTCTTGAAGAAACCTGCAAACACCATATAAAACGTTAGTGATTTTGGGATCGGCCCGAGTCAACAGCCTCGGGTCGCCCGGTATCTTCAACATGGTCTTTGTTTGCCAAGGAAACAGCTCGTGGTTTCCACATCAGTGGCGATTGAAAATTGTTCAATGAACCCACAAAATGATCAACTTGCGTCTTTGCCCAAGACGGCTTACTAGTTGATTTGTATATCGATGGTTGTGGTTCATCAAAAATATGACCATTTAAATCCACATATTTAGCAGTTTTGTTCACATAAGCGTCAGTACTCGCATTCGTAGGACATTGAGCAGCAAGATGTCCTAGTTTACGACATGCATAACACTTCCTGTGAAAAACATTAAGGGAACTGCTACCCAAGCTTGATTCAAAAAATTGTTTTTCATCAGAAAAATACTTTGGTTTTCTATTTCCCTGTTTACTAAACACCTCATGATAACCAAAAATATTTTCTGAATCAAATGAATCAAAGAAATCATCTGAAGAATCATACCTTGGAGGTGGACTTCGTGAAGAATGACAAGAACTATAAGAAGATCCTCCAGAATAGTAATCAACATCCTTTCATTTGAACACTGTTTGTTTCTTCTGCTTTGATTGATTCTTAGGAACTGAAACCTTCTCCTTCAGCTGCTTCTGTGAATGATGAATTGGTTCGTCTTTAACAACATACCCCAATCCTTTGTGTTTGTAACCAGGAACCTGTGAAGAACTCGACGAAGATTCTGGAACATTTCGGTCTTTAGCTGCGCTAGTGAACTTAGCTTTAATATCTCGCAATTTGTTATCCTGAATCAAAGTTTTTTCTTCTTCAACAGCAGATGTAGAAGCTGAAACCACTTTCACCTAACTTCTTCCCCTTTTTCTCAGATTTATGTTTCTTCTTCATTACCGACGTTGCAAATTTAGAATAATCTTGCAATTCAGCTCTTGGATCAAGTGATACAGATGGAGGATTTAATATAGCCACCGAAGCTGGAACAGAATGTAATTCCTCTTCTTTCATACTTGCATCACTCTTTTCCTGTTGATAAAGGTAATTCAGTAATGTAGGAGACATAACTGAATTCTTCACTTGTTTTTGAAGAGCAAGAATTTCAATTTTCAACTCAGAGATCTTGACTTGAGCATCTAATAATTCTTTCTGAGTACCACAAATGTCCATTAACTCTGCATGAACTTTCTCCCACTTCTTCATGTAATAAGAAACATCTTGTGTTAAAATATAATTCTTCTCACGAAACTGAACATTCGCATCTCGAAGTTTTGAAAGTTCTTCTTGAAGCTCTAAAACTTTATCTGCAGCTTCAACAGCAATCGCGTTTGCTTTTTCATACTTTTGTTGAACAGGATAGCTCTTTTCAAACAGATTCTCAAAATCTTTAACTGCATCAAGATGAGCAACTTTTTCATTCTCATATTCAGTAACCCATTTATCCTTTTCTTGCACCAACTCTGAATTGACTTTTTCTAAATCAGCACATCTTTGTTTTGAACATTCCAAAGCAGCTATCACAACTTTGAGTTCTTCAGTTATCAAACCATAATCTTTCAACAAAATTTCAAATTTATCATTTGCAACAACACATGCTTCACAGTTCTTTTGTACCCCCTTAGTAACTCCTGCAGTATCAGTTTCCACTGTTGTTTCACATGAACTAGTGTCTGAATCAGAATCAATTTCGGCAATAAGTGCAGATTCATCAGGATACAACTTAACATATTTCTTTAGATACGAATTATACACCATAGCAGGTGACGTTTTGTAAATAGACTCTGTAGTAGCATCAAAACTAGAAGTGGAACTTTCTGAATTTTGAGTTGCATTTAATGCCAACTGTTTCTGTCTCTCTTCCATTATTTCAATATCCTTATTCCAATCATAACCTTCATCCATTTATGAAATCAAGGCTTGCGAGTTTGAATTGTTTGTTGAGGACGAAGATACGGATGTTTTTGGATTTTTACATTCACGAGCAAAATGCCAATTTGTGAACATTTGAAACACCTAACTTTGGATTTATCCAATCCAAGTTTTCCTTCTGGAAGAAAAGATTGTTTACCATGCTTCTTCATGTATCTCTTACCTCTTTCAACAGTCATAGCAAATTGCCAATGTAAATCTAACTCATTCAAATGATCATCATCCAGCTGACCTAAGTCATTTACAGACAACTCATCTTCTCCAATTTTCCCAAAAATTGAACCATTTGACGATGAGATAAATGCAGATAGCAATGAAGCTAAATCCTCAGATGCCTTGTCAGGAATTTTAGGCTTTGATGATTGATTTGGACATGTAGGAGTACAACCTGGAGAATAACTATAAGTCTCAGATTTTCCAGCAAGAAATGCAGTAGGAGGACCACTAAAAATGTCTGGCTTTTTAGCATTTATCGTAGAATCATTTTCACCACGATATGCAGCTGGATTCTGTACTTGTGCAGGCATGGATTTGTTGACACTGAACTCCATATCTCTTGCTTGTATCTGCTCAATCAAATTGATGAATGACACTCCTGAATACTCTTTATCATGAGTAATCATCATCACATAGTTTTCCCATTTTTCAGGTAATGCCTCTAATAACTTCTCTTTCAAATCAGCTTCTTCTTTTTTTATTCCAACTAAAGACATTTCACTCAGTAAATGTGAAAACCTAGTAATGAGCTTTGAAATATTTTCATTTGGATAATGCATGAAATTGTCGAATTCTTTCTTTAGAACCTTTTGTTTACTTTTCTTGAATTGATCATTACCTTCACAACGTTTCTGAATTGCATCCCACAAATCTTTTGCAGAAGTATACGCAGAAAATTGATGTAATAAGTCGGAAGGTAGTGCCATTGTTAAAGCACCATAAGCTTTTTGTTCTAGCTTGATATGCCTTCTTTTGCTCACCAGAAAGACTTTGTTGCAAAACTGGCCTTCCATTTGTTCCTGTTGGATACTCGTATAGATTATTGTAAGATATCCAAAAATCAACATCATTAGCACCAACATAATGCATCGCTTCACCCAACTATGATAATCTTCCAATCTGAGCAATTTCGGAACTTTCTGACTTGTTCCTATTTTATTATCATAGTTAATGATAGCTTGCATCGTGTTTTGAATCGCGGAAAATGCTTGAAAATCCGACATATTTTCTAAAATATGACACCTCAAAAACTTCAAACTCAAAAAAACGGAGGTCTTCCAAGCGGATTTAGTGGGTCAAAACTAGACGGTACTGGCCGTAGGCGGGTACAAGTCCTAGATCTCGTCGAGACGAACGTTTTGACTGGTATTGGGTTCCGTAACTCTTTACGGTTCTCAAGTTACGTCAGTTTTAGTGATGAACACTTTTCTGCCAGCGGACCAAAACACTTTCAGCGGACCAAAACCCGGATCAGTTCAAATAGCGTACCAAACTACGATTCAGCGGATCAGATTATACCTCAGCGGACCAGATTAGACCTGCGGATCAGATTGATAACACGCGGACCAGAATATACCTGCGGACCAGATGTGGTATGGCGGACCAGAACTGGTACGGCGGACCAGAATTTTTCAGCGGATCACACTGGTACGCGATAACCGCCACGGACCAGCTCGATGAATATTGCCTAGCAGACCAGACGGCGGATCAATCTGTTCGTCGGGCGGACCAGTCGAGTTTCACGCAGAATGAACTGATTTTTCGAATTTCTGATGATTTTGACTGAAACTTGGATCACGAAGGTGCGCAAACACTATAGGAACACTCAAAAATCATTTTTCACCATAGAAACACTCGGAATTGGAAGAATTTGATGAAAAATGTAAGAACCCCACACTTGTAGACGCAAGGAGCGATGGATTGTTTGCTAATCACGTGATAACGAGATGAAGACGAGATCAAACAAGTAAATACAAATGGAATTTGTATTAATAAGTCTTGAGAGCACACACACAGAAACACACACAGAAAGGTAGAATATGGCAAGAAGTTCTCAACTCTCTACACATGCTACCTTTTTATAGGTACGACTAAATGAGCTGCGGACCACTTCCGGACCATCTGGTCCGGGCGGACTATTTGGTACGCAGGACCAACTGGTCCGCTGCCCTCATAGTCACACACACATATGCTCTCACATAGATACAATACACGAGACACAACGTAGCATAAGAATATGCTTCTACACTCACGCGTTTTCAAGTGGTATCAGAGCTTTCTGGTTCACTCTACTGATCTGTGGTTGCTATTTTTGGACTTTTGAAATGTTTTTGGTGTTTCTCGAGTTTGTATTCGTGTTTTTCATCAGTTATATCGAGTGTTTGGTGTCAAATATGTTCCTAAATCACTTTCTATCGGTTTTTTGATCTACTGTAACGAGTTTCGTCAAAATCTATCCATTTTCGTGCGTTTTTAAAAAATGAAATCAAGGTTCGGAGGTACCTAGTCAGGTTCGGAGTAACTGCTCCGAACTTCAAGTTCGGTCGACATTCGGTCAGAGTTCAGAGCTGTCTCGGTCGAGGTTCGGTGTGTTTTCTAGGTTCGGAGCTAGATCGGAGTCATTTAGGAGTTCGGACTGTTTATTTTGTTTCGGAGCAAGTTCGGACGACGTTCGGACTTTGGATTTAGGTTCGGACATAGTTCGGAGGTCAGTGTTACGCTCGGAGTAGGTTCGGCCAGCAGAATTTAAAATTTTCAAACGATGTCGGAATTTCAAGTGTTTGCTGCAATGCAAAGTGCGAAGCAAACCATGCTGAATTTTGATAATGAAATCGGAACAAGTCAGAAAGTTCCCAAATTGTTAAAACTAGAAGATTATCAAAATTGGAAGAAACAGTTTTCTGCATACATCAGCACAAATGATATTGATTTATGGATTCCGATTCGAAAGTTGTATGAACGACCAACTGAAGAAGGAGATTATAAGGAACTTCAAGATTTTGATGCTGCTGAAAGGAAAAGTTATGAGCTTGAAAAGAAAGTTTATGGTTATCTTACCATGGCATTACCTACCGAATTCTTACATCAATTCAGCACTTGTAAGAAATCAAAGCAATTGTGGGATGCTCTCTCAGCAAGATGTGAGGGTAATGATGATTACAAGAAGACTCGGAAGAAAGTGTTGAACAAAGAATTTGATAATTTTCAAAACTATGACAATGAGAACATTATTGCTCTCGTTTCACGGTTTTCACATCTAATTAGTGAATTAAAGATAGTCGGTATTGAGAAATCTGATGCTGATTTGAAGGAAAAGATTATGGAAGCTTTACCTGAAAAGTGGGAGAATTATGTTTTGCTGCTTACTCATGACAAGGATTATTCTACAATGATGTTTCACGAGCTTACTGGAAAACTTCATGCTCGAGAAATGGAAATGTTAAATTCTAAGAAGTCAACTGCTACTTTGCAAAATCCTGAATTGTATCATGGTGAGAATACGGCAAGCATGAATGCTAAAGCTAAACCAAGTCTGAGTTCTGCACCCAGTACAGCTTTCTTGACTGGAATTTCTGATAATTCTGATAACAAGTCTTCACGGGGTTGTAGCTTTACAATTCCAAATTTTTCAAGTCAGAATGCTTTTTCCGCTGAATCAACAGATGATTGTGCTAAAATGATTTCTGCATTGATATCATCATCTTTTGGGTTGACTATTAAAAATGTTGTTGATGCAAAGTTAACCAGCGATGATCTTGATGCACTTGATGATGATCAACTAACTGAATTGGATATATCTTGGCAATATGCTATGTTATGTCAAAGATCGAAGAGGTTCTTCAAGAAACATGGAAGAAATCTTTCTGGTGATAAACTGGGATTTGACAAGTCAAAGTTAAAATGTTATAAATGTTCACAGCTTGGACATTTTGCCAAAGATTGTCAACAGGCACATGCAAGCAAGCCTGGTTTTACCCAATCACCCAAGCCTGGTTTTATTCAACCATCTACTAGTAACACAAGCAAGACAACAGCTTTGACAACTCAACATGATGGTGTTTATGATTGGGGTCAACAGTTTGGATATGATACATCAGCATTAATTGTCACTCATGAGCAAGATGATTATTATTATGATTCAAGTTCATGTGACGCTACTGAAAATGAGAAATTTGAATCTAGGATTGAATCCTTGATGAATGAAAAAGAATTTTTGATTGAAGAAGTCAAGAGAGTTACTGCTGATTTCAAAATGATTAGTTCGGAGTTGGGAATTTCTAAGGAAAATGAGAAGGAATTAGATATGAAGAATGAATGTTTGTTTAAAGAAATCAAATTGCTGAATGAAGTTTTAGAAATTTCTAAACAAGATAAAAGGGATGTTGAAATTGCAAAAGCTAAGATTTGTTAAGAAAGGGATGAGTTGGTGAACGAAGTCAAGAAATGGAAGGATGAAGCAGAGGATACTGCTTCTGATTTCACAAATTTGTTTGATAAATCAAAAGTCAAGCTTGATCTGCTTACAAAGAATGTGGAAGAATCAACTGCTAAGATTGAAGCATATCAAGTGGACATGGAAAAGTTGTTGGATGAGAAGCAGGAATTGGTTCGTGTCAATAAAGTTCAAGCAGCGAATTTAGAGATTCAAAAGCGAAATGAAGATAAGTTGAAGAAGGACTTATTTGAAGGTCTTGATAATCTTCGCCTGCAAAAATTTGAAACTCACAAGGTTGCAAAGCGATTGATTGCTAAAGAAAAAGAATTTGCTGAGGCTCAACAGAAAATTTCTGATCTAAAAATTCAAGTTCTTGATGCTAACCGATTACTCAATAATGTGTCAAATTCTCAAGTATTCACAAGCTTCTTAGCTAATGATGCAAATTTTGAGAAAATGTTTGATAAGACTACATCACCCCCTGCTCATATCAAAGAAGTTTTCAAAGAAGTGAAGGAACAAGTTGACGAATTTGATTATTCAAATGTTTCATCATCTACTGTTGAGGATGAGAAAATTCTGATGAAAAAGAAGAACAGGACGAATAAGAAAAAGAAGGAAAAGAAATCTGAAGTTTCTCCTGCTCCGAAGTTTGTGTCTGGTTCATCTTCTGCTAATAATGTGAACTTAGCTACTTCAAGTGACAAGATTCAGTCTCAATCTGAGTTTGATGAAAAGATCTTTTATGATCAAAAGAATGTAAATGAAGTAAAAGCTGAATTTTCTCGTTTAGCGAAGAATAGACATTTTACACCTGAGGAGAAGATTTCTGGAAAGCATGTGGGATTGGGTTTTCACGGGATGAAAGATAAAGATGAGAAGAGTCCAGCATCATCATCTCAAAATTTGAAGAAATTAAGGATGAAACAAGTGAAGACGGAAGTTTTTCAAGCTGACAAAGTTCAACCCGAGCGGTTCTACAAACTCAAGGGTTCGGATCAATTATTTTCTGACCAAGAATTTCCACTTCATTGTGTTGATGCTCGGAAGATTGCTAAAGTTTTTGGGAAAGCTCAAGTTTCTTCTGACAGTTCTCAATCTCGAAGTCCTACATCCAAATGGGTTCATGATCACAGGCATCAGGTATATGATTCTCATTCTGATCATGTTCGAGATATTCATGTGTGTTCTTCTCAGGTACATCAAAGATGGGATAAAACGAAAAGACTCTATTATATTTGTCGTCGATCAGGGCATATGGCAAAGGATTGTCCATCACCTGTTGATTCACCCCAAGGGTTTCATAAGAAACCAGTTTTTGGTAAACATGCCAACACAAAGTTCTTTGATGAACAAGGCAGAGTTTTTGATGACGTTGAACCTACATTCTTTCATAAACAAAAACGTTTTGTTCCAATGTTTTCAAAGGTTCAAAGTGTAGGTTCATCATCACAGTCACCTGTGATTGTTTCATCAAAAACTAAATTACCAAAACAACAGTAATGGAAACCTAAGGTGGTTTCTAAACAAAACAACGACACTGGTCGACCAGAAGCGATTCGCTTCGGGTCATTTTTGGACTAATTAGTTTGACCAGTGTGCAGGTACTTCTAGACGACCTATCGACGATTGCAAAGTTGTTGATGGAGGAGTATTCTGCTTAATTTAAATTTCATGATGAATTTTCTAAATCTGCGAATTTTCTGAATTCTAAAACTGCACCATATCCGTGTTGATTGGTCACTTTTCTTTGTTTTTCAAGTTTTTCCTCAAAAAGCCAAAAATAGAGTCTTGTTTTTTGTGTTAAATGAAAAGCCAGAAATAGATTCTTGTTTTTGTGTAAAATGAAAATCCAAAAATAGAGTTTTCATTTTAAGGGGGAGAATTGTAAGTAAGGGGGAGTAATTGAGAAAATGCATGTTATGGGGAGAAGGTGAATACATGCCAAATATATAATGAAGGAAGGTGAATACATGCAAAATATAAAATTGTGAGAAATTGATCATTGGGAAATGATGGTACATTGGCTTACGTTTCTGACTGATGGATAGAGTAGATGAAAGAGCCATAGGATCATTGTGTGATATGCTTGGTAGGCTCGGCAAATCAGAAAGTATTCAGATGTGATATACACTAACTACTAATGCTTGACCATGTGGATAACATCTTGATGCATATTTCATGACACAAAAAGGAAAACAAGTGTGAAATTCAAAATGAGAAGTCACTGTGTATACATGTGTTCTTTTTTCAAAGATTTCAACTTGTTTGTTTTTCTTTATTTTGTCAAACGATCGGACTTTCTCTGCGTATCGAAAGATCGACCTGATCGTTGTTCGTTTGACGTTCTGCTTTATTTTCTTTCGTGTTTCGTATAACTCATCGGACTTTCTCTGCGTGTACGGGAGTACCGACCTGATTGTTGTTGGGTTATACAATTTCAACTTGTTTTATTTTCTTATTTTGTTAAATCCGAGGCCTTATCTGCGTATCGAAAGATCGACCTTAAGGTAGACGATTTAACGTTCTTATTTTTTTTTTTGCATGGAACACAGTTGACGATATCATGAAAATATTATGCATTGTGAAAAATCACAAGTGCTGTCACACAAAGGAAAAAGAAAGAAAAACTGAAAATGTCTGATAATATTATGCATTGTGAAAAATCACAAGTGCTGTCAAAGAAAATCTTATCAATACCTTAACATATCCAGATGTTATGAGTATGATTCTGTCTGAGTTTAAGTTAGACAAATTATACCAGCAATCAGCAAGACTTATGTGCTTCGATTAAATTGAAATTGAAATGCAGTTTAGTGCGTTATGTTCAATATGATCCCATATAGTGATCTTTCTCATACCAAAAATAGTGTTTGATTTTGTATTACAATTGCATTTCTTTTCAGAAAAGAACAAAAAGATTTTTGGTGTGTTTTAGCATAAACTTTGAAAAATCAAAAAGATTTTGTTTCTGCGTTATTTTCGATCTAATCAACACGTGATACAAATCGTTTTTCAAAATAATATCTTGGAGTCTCAAAGAGACGTTTTGCGCCAAGATTATTTAAATGATTGAGCAGGTTGCTGTGTGCAAGATATCACAACTTCTAGTCTTCTGAAGATGTTGATGAAAGACCAGAGATACACTAAAGTGTCATCAAGTATTCAAGATCAAGCTACAATCGAGTTGAGGAGGAGTTTGTTTGAAGATTCATTTCATTGAACGAACGGATTCTACACTTGAGGGGGAGCGTGATTGAAGATACAAAGTTGATGATGTTGAAGAGATACTGCACACGACGAGGGGGAGTTTGTTGATACCTGATATGTGCGTCGTGTGAAGTATCAAGCAATGTACAAGATCAAATCAAATTAGGTGTAACACCCCAAAATTTTATGACTTAAACTATATACGTGTGCTATATTTGTTAAGTAACTGAAATGAATATGATATAATATATATATATATATATATATATATATATATATATATACGTATAAATAGAAAAATGCCACGATTCACGTACGAATATTCGACACGACGTTCGAAGAAACGTCAAGAGGCGAAATTATAGAATATGGTAGATAACGAAAAATAAAGATCGTGGGCGCAGACGGATCTGAAATCCGAGTTATAACGAAGCGGGAAAACACGAAATAGTGATTGGGGCCCGGTTTGTAATAGACCGTAATTAAGCACGAACGTTGTCACACCCTCAAAATCCGCCTGCAAAGTATAACCGTGAGGCGTGTGACAAACCAGGACCTGAGTCATTAGCCATACTAAACCATGCAAAAACAGTTTTAGAGAAATGCGGAAGCGTAAGTAAAAGTATTAACACTATTACGCAAAACACGCGCAACGCGCTAAACCCAAATAAAAATAAACCGATGGGGTTTTAAAATGTGTTGTAGACCCAATGCAAGCATGCGTCCTAATTGTGCTCCAGACCTAGATACCTGTGAAAGACATGCTATGTGGGTCAGCGCAAAGGCTGGTGAGTTCATAAATATCAATGCAAGAAAGAGTAATTGTTTGCTGTAAAGATGTTTGTATCATAATGTTTGTACCATGGTAATCATAATCGTATTTGTAGCTAGCTAGGCCAATGATGCTATCACTATGTGGTTCGCAACCGAAGCGTGACTGTTTGTGTTTGTAATGCCTTCCACCATCGCCTAACACGGACGATGATGATACTGTCTAGGCTAATGTTACACCCGTTCGACATCCAGTCGAGTTAGAGCGACTAACGCGGGTGGGGTTTGTCAAACCCAGTAGTACTACTCAATATAACCTCGCTTTCTCATAAACTAACGGTTCGAAAATGTAAGGACTTCAAATATGTGTTATGTTCACACATACGTGATCAGCTATACAATTATATCACCAAAAATGTTTGTAGCATGCTTTTCTCTCTCAAGGAGATACTTAGAGAGAAAAATGTTAGAGAACTCACCTTAGGGGGCTCGGAAAGAGTTTGCAACCGAAAACGTAAACAGATGACTTCCTTCAGTTCTCATGGCTTCGATCTAGCGTTCTTCGGGATCGGTCGATGTAGTCATCTCGCTCGCAGCTCCGTGCGGTCTCCGAACTGATGCAGAACAACAGATTTGGAGACTGTGATTGATAGAATAGTGAAGGGGAGAGGGAGTTTACCGTCTTAAGGGTGGAGAAGGAGGCTACTTGCGATTTAGGAGGGTGAATGGTGATAAGAATTGGGTTGTTAAGAAGTTTAAGGAGGAGAGGGTTCGTGAGGGGTTCCGAACCCCAAACAATTAGGCACACAATCAAGTTGAAATTTTCATAAATTATCCTATTATCACAATTACTTATTTATTTATTTATTTATTTATTTATTTATTTTAGACCATAAGAATTTACAAGAAACCGACTTTTGTAACATAATCAATTATTAGTTATGCCATACATTTCATAGTTCACAAAATTTGTAGGTTTTATATACGTTTGCAACAAAATCCTTAATTGATGTTAGCAAACCATGAACTCCTACTAGCACAAAAGATTAGCATAAAATCATGCTTACTTACAATAGTTAACATGCAAAGTCACGTAATATCTCATCATTATGAGTTGCACAATTTGTGTTTGTTCACTTTGAGTTATGTTAATTTGTCATCAATGTTCAGGACCGACTCGTGTGTGAATGTTCGTGTAGCGAGTGACACATCTAGCCACTCTAACCTGATGTAATGCATGTATGCACGTTTGTTTTAAAATCACGTATGTGGTGTTAGTGTTTGCTTGTAATAGTGTACATTGTGTTAGCCAATTAACCTGAAAATGCTGGGTGTCACATCATCCCCTTGTTGAAGGAATTTTCGTCCCGAAAATTAAGATCGTTGCTCATATGTTGGACACCAAAACATAATTTTATTTTCTAGCTGTCACATCATCCCCTTGTTGAAGAAAATTTCGACCCCGAAATTTAACTGTTACATCGTTGGTCGACGTTTGTCTGTTTGAATAAATGAGGATGCTTCCTATTATTTGATTGACACATTTCCATGTTAACACCAATCCATGACTAAAATAGCCAACGAACCTCAAAGATTTATACATTTACGTATACGTGTCGTTTCCCCCATTCGGCTTATTATTTCTGCTGGTTCTTCAGCGGACTACCATTGATCATCGAGTTTCATCTCCTCGAGTGAAAAAAAAGTGTTTCATTTGATGGACACCTTTCCGGTTGGATGCGTGAAACACGTTGTGTGTACCGTTAAATCTTTCTTATAGATTCAACTCATATGCTAGACAACCAATACTATCTACCACCGCTAATGGTCCTACGTATTGTGCGTTTTGCTTGTCCTATTTTCTTCCAAAAGGGTTACCCTTACCAGGGTGAGACTCTTAGGTAAAATGTCTATCGGGATAGTCCTTTTTATGACTGCGGAATGTTGCACACGGTCTTGAGTTTGTATGATCCTTTCTGATGTCTTGTATAGGTTTCAGGACCTGTAAGTTGAGCATCACCCACCGCTGCTCAGCAGGTGGGTGGCCTACATTTTTGTACGTTAGAGTGTAATAAATGGTGCTATGACAATGTTAGTGTGATAACTTAGTGAACTCAACCAAGTGTTAAGAGTGTTTCCCAGTCGTTGTCGAAATCCATCTCACATGCCCTAGGTATGTTGTCTATTGGCTTGGGTAGTGAGCTAGCTCGTTCCTTCGGTTTGAAAATGATATGTAGTATTCGTGTCCAGACTTGTTCCCAACGCCTTTGGCAATGATGCCTGTAAACGAGGTGTAAATCAATTAGCTCGACTCGATATGGTCCAAGTGGTACTCTGTGCCGGGAGGCAATCTCCTTCATATAGTCCGAGATAACTTCATTGTTCTCTCCGTCTTTTAGGTCGTTAGAAAGAGTGTAGGTTTGGTTAGTTGAACAACTATCACCCGGATCGTATCACGTTCGCCTAATGTTCGAGGTATTTTGTGGTAGAGTCCATAGATGTTTGTCTCTGCTTCACATATGAATGTTTCTGGTGGTAGTAATAGTCCGGGTAACTGCTGATGTAGGATCTGAACATTGGAGCAAGCCAGACGCTGGCTCACATAGGTTCCAATTCTGGCCTTCGTTTTGGGCCACCGGTGGAATGTTTTCAAATGTTTGCATCGCGTGTACAAACCAGAATGAGTAGATTGTCAAGAACTACGAATTTTATCCATTACTAGCTTTCTTAGATTCCCGTATTAGGGGACCCATACGTCAACAAATGTTATCTAGTTTGTCCATCATCCCATCTCTACCTTTGTTTCTCACCGTGCTTCGAGTTAAGCTTCCTAATTTTTCTTTGGTAGTCTAGTGCGTATTGTAAGTTGGAATGCTCGATCTTGGCTAAGTTTAGGGGTTTCCTTTCTACTTAGGAAACCAGATACAACGCTAGCCTTTCCTGAATAGTGATTAGGGCCTTCTTGATATGACGTTCAGTCCCGCTTCTAAAGCACCATTAGTGTATATATATAGGGTGTACCTTAGCTAACCCACCACGCCTTTGGTGTTCCAGAAGCGTACTAGTCGCTTACCAAAACCGCCATCCTTCTTGTTAGTAAGTAAACGAGTTTAGAGATATGACAAGGCTCATGATAGTTGTTACAGAATAGTGTTCTATTCCATTCCATTGTACTTGAGCATCCACGCTCACGTTAAGGTCTCCGAAATCTTGTAATCCTTGCGGATGGTGAGTTTGGTACCATACAGTTAATGTCTCCAGAACTTTGATTTAAACGGCATTTCACCCAATTCTAAGTCATGTGTGATGTAAACCTGCCCGTGCATCTTCAGCTGATGTGTGGCATAGGTGATGACTTTCTCATGTTGTATCAATGCACAACCGAGACCTTGCTTGGAGGCATCTCAATATGCCATGACGTCTTTAGTCTCCTTGGATAGGATATAATCAGCGTGTTGCGAAGCTCCTGCTTCAGCATTTGGAAAGTCGCTTCGTGGTCATCACCTCAATGTGGTATGTAGTATCTTTTGTGGTCCACGGGTAAGGAGTTAGGCAGTCATAGAAAGTCCTCTCAATGAGTCGTCAACAGCCATCCGTCAAAATATCAAGTTGATGTCATCGTTGATGGTGTTGTTAAAGCTGGCCAATCCTCAATGGCCTCCCCAGTAGAGAGGTCAACCTAAATCCATTTCTAAGCATGATAGGGTCGGATGGAGGTGTTTCTTCATGTTTACTTCTCGGGTCTTAGGGTGATCCAAATAATATTAATAACTTGATGCCGAATTAATCGAGGTAGGGTTCACACACACGGTTCTCGAGATGTCTGAGCACCGCGGGTGTGTTGGTCAACCTATCAGCTATGGCTAAAACTCACAATGATCATACTGATTTCCTAAACATAGTCTTTCGTGACTTCCTCTTCCTGAATTCTTAGCTGATAGTATGCAGATTCTCCATTAACTCTTAGAGCCGTAGTTTGTTCCAAGAGTTGGTTGAATTAAACGAAAGCTTAAGGTAGTGTTAATGGTGTTGGAAGGTAGCCTTGTTCCTCTCACGGAAATTGATGCACGTACACGAATTACCGACCTTTTTTTTCTGGACAATGAATTGGGGCTGCCCACGTCGATAAACTTGTCATAATATACCCTTTATCTTGCTACTCAAGAAGCTGGGTGTACAACTACTGTAGTTTGCTTGGTGCGAGTTGGTATGGTGTTGGGGGAATAAAAGTTGCCCCAGGTTCAGGGTCAATCCGAGGTTCGACTTAACAATGAGGTGGAAGACCGAGTAGGTCTTTGGTGAATATTTCTCGAAGATTATGAATGACAGGAAAATTCTTGATCTTCCTATCTTACTTAAGTTTCTCGTCAATATGAGCTAGAATAGCTATGTGATCCCTCCGTAAACACCTTAGTGTCCTTAGATGTGATATGTTGCTTAGGATAGACTCATTTCCCTGTCCCTAAACTTGACAGGACTTTCCCAGTAGGGAGGAGAATGCAGACAATTCTTCACCTGATAAAGAGTCTCGGCTCGACGCTTGGATAACAAATCCATTCTGACAAATATCGTCGGATCTACTTAGAGTGATTAGCACATGGGTCTGTTGGTTCTAGTTACATCTCCTGACAACATTTCTTGCTTCCACTCGGTTCTTCCATTTGTAAATTTTAGTGTATGCCTAGCCCCTACTGAGGTTTGGATGTCTCTCATCACCTACAAAATGTTAACGACGCTTAAATCATTCCAGGCGTTGCCCGAACCACACATGGATACACAATTGTTTATTCCTTGGGAAATTTCTCTTAAAGTGTTTCCTTCTATTTCTATTCAAGACATTCAGTGATGGATCTAGCAGCCTTGTGTTGGTTGTTTAAACCTTTAGCCTTGCAAAACAAAAAAAATTGTCCATGCGGCTCACATTTCCACAGTTCTGACGATAATGCTTGCCACACGCGTCAGTGTGATGGAAGTCACACTTCTTATACTTTGGGAGTACTTTCCAATATACTCGCCTCAACCCTAATTGTTTGATTCCGATTACTCTACTTGTTGAAGTAGTTACTCGTTGAGTTACTAAGCTTGTGACTATGTTGCTGTTGTTGGTTAACATATAAAACTCGACTCTAGAATTGTTGCCACTTGTGTTGTCCCACTTTCTCTTATGTTAAAAGTAACCATAACAAACTTCCTCAAGAAGGGGTACTTTGAGTTATAGCCCGGTCAGTAAGTCCATAGGCTAACCGAGCTGCTCGTTGGGTGGTAGTGGGATTTGCTCTAGTTACCATGCTCCCAATCTAATGGCCAATCCGACCACGTGAAGTTCTATCTACTTGTAAACCGGTTTCTTTATGTGAGGACGCGAAAGAGCCCATTCATTTGATAGGGTTATATAAGTTCAGGTTTCTAGAATTCTCCATCCTGATATTCCGTAGCTTGCTCTCTTGTCTGTTAACAACATTTCTGAAACACTACTCCTTCTTGGTGAATGTAGTGAACTTCCTTCCAATACCTAGGTATTCCACCAGGTGAGTGCGGGTCCCTTGAATGCTCATATCACTTACTGGGCTCTGTTGTATAAGGGAAATCACACATCCCTAATGTCGATTTTTGTCATCTTATTATATCCGAGCGAACTAGCCGCCCCTTCGGTTCCGTTGAATGTGTGAACCTTACAACCCTTAAAGTTCCTAAAAAATGCAGGATCCTTTGACCTCCTTGCCCCTACTCATGGGCATGAATTGCTAATGTTGTCATTAGGTATTGATTGTTTGATGTTTTTTTTTCGTTAGATTGTAGTCATGTTAGGGTCACCACGACCTTATCCTCGGGTTCCTCTTCACCCTCCTGGGCGTGAAGTAGCTTAGGTTATCGCATACGCGACAAACTTGATATGTGCCTCGGCTGTCGCTACCCATGTCACTCGCCTTCATGTTTCTAAATCTTGTTGCGGCCGCTCGGGTCTCAATGTTCCCAAATTCTAGTTTTATGTGCGAACAGATGCTTCTCCAGCTCTATGTGAGAATCAATGTGGTTCATGTCAGCTGCCTCAATGTCGAAGCAAAATTTTCTTGTAAGGACTCGAAGATCCTTCTCGATCTCCAGTAATATTGTGATCGTTATTGTTCTATTATACACCTCTCGCAACTCGCGGTCCACCCGACCCGGGCGTGCTGCGATAATACGCTATGTGAGTCTGCTCCTCTTAAGCGTTAGTGTAGTTATTCAGCTTCACTCAACGTTCCTTCGATTCAGACGTTCATAGGTCTAGCAGGTCTCTTACCCGTTCGGGATGATGTAGGGGATATCGACATGTTTGTAATATAGTATGTATACATACATATATGTAATGAAATTTTATAATAACAAGAACATGTGCGTGTGTATGTGTATGACTAATGCAACTCTAAGGCTATAGTTGGCCTACATGCAAGACCTAGTTCACTATAACCAATGGCTCTGATACCAATCTGTCACACCCTCAAAATCCGCCTGCAAAGTATAACCGTGAGGCGTGTGACAAACCAGGACCTGAGTCATTAGCCATACTAAACCATGCAAAAACAGTTTTAGAGAAATGCGGAAGCGTAAGTAAAAGTATTAACACTATTACGCAAAACACGCGCAACGCGCTAAACCCAAATAAAAATAAACCGATGGGGTTTTAAAATGTGTTGTAGACCCAATGCAAGCATGCGTCCTAATTGTGCTCCAGACCTAGATACCTGTGAAAGACATGCTATGTGGGTCAGCGCAAAGGCTGGTGAGTTCATAAATATCAATGCAAGAAAGAGTAATTGTTTGCTGTAAAGATGTTTGTGTCATAATGTTTGTACCATGGTAATCATAATCGTATTTGTAGCTAGCTAGGCCAATGATGCTATCACTATGTGGTTCGCAACCGAAGCGTGACTGTTTGTGTTTGTAATGCCTTCCACCATCGCCTAACACGGACGATGATGATACTGTCTAGGCTAATGTTACACCCGTTCGACATCCAGTCGAGTTAGAGCGACTAACGCGGGTGGGGTTTGTCAAACCCAGTAGTACTACTCAATATAACCTCGCTTTCTCATAAACTAACGGTTCGAAAATGTAAGGACTTCAAATATGTGTTATGTTCACACATACGTGATCAGCTATACAATTATATCACCAAAAATGTTTGTAGCATGCTTTTCTCTCTCAAGGAGATACTTAGAGAGAAAAATGTTAGAGAACTCACCTTAGGGGGCTCGGAAAGAGTTTGCAACCGAAAACGTAAACAGATGACTTCCTTCAGTTCTCATGGCTTCGATCTAGCGTTCTTCGGGATCGGTCGATGTAGTCATCTCGCTCGCAGCTCCGTGCGGTCTCCGAACTGATGCAGAACAACAGATTTGGAGACTGTGATTGATAGAATAGTGAAGGGGAGAGGGAGTTTACCGTCTTAAGGGTGGAGAAGGAGGCTACTTGCGATTTAGGAGGGTGAATGGTGATAAGAATTGGGTTGTTAAGAAGTTTAAGGAGGAGAGGGTTCGTGAGGGGTTCCGAACCCCATACAATTAGGCACACAATCAAGTTGAAATTTTCATAAATTATCCTATTATCACAATTACTTATTTGTTTATTTATTTATTTATTTATTTATTTTAGACCATAAGAATTTACAAGAAACCGACTTTTGTAACATAATCAATTATTAGTTATGCCATACATTTCATAGTTCACAAAATTTGTAGGTTTTATTTACGTTTGCAACAAAATCCTTAATTGATGTTAGCAAACCATGAACTCCTACTAGCACAAAAGATTAGCATAAAATCATGCTTACTTACAATAGTTAACATGCAAAGTCACGTAATATCTCATCATTATGAGTTGCACAATTTGTGTTTGTTCACTTTGAGTTATGTTAATTTGTCATCAATGTTCAGGACCGACTCGTGTGTGAATGTTCGTGTAGCGAGTGACACATCTAGCCACTCTAACCTGATGTAATGCATGTACGCACGTTTGTTTTAAAATCACATATGTGGTGTTAGTGTTTGCTTGTAATAGTGTACATTGTGTTAGCCAATTAACCTGAAAATGCTGGGTGTCACAAACGTCACTAAATTAACACCGAAGAGAAAATAGAATATCAGGTATTATTAAATACTTGATTTATAATCATTATAAAATATATTTACGATGTTCGGCACGAAAAACGATGGAATCAGTAACCGTTGCTGTTACGCGATAATAATCGAAATAAATTTGGTTAGCCGTTCGAGATAATTATAAAGCCTCGGCAAAGTATAAATAATTATTATAATATTTATTAAGAGTTTCGGTCGAGAAGACGTATTCGGCCTGTGAAACGGCCGAGACCACAACAATAATTAGACGCGCTTCTACCACGTGGTAACTAAACGCTCACATGTTAACGTTTTAACCAAAGAATAAATATTATGAGTATATTTATTAGACTCCCGTAATATTTTAGATGTTCGGGAATTTTTATAAACCGTTAATGAAATATTAAAACGGGTCTAGATTACGGGGTATAATACCTACTTAATTATTAAATATTGCTTGTTCCTTACTTCTCATTTTCCTCGTCATTGAATTGTCTGTCAACTAGAAAGAAAAGATTCTGTGATTCAGCTCATAATTTGAATACTCACAATGCTACGTGTGTATTATTTCCTTCACTTAGAATCTTTACAAGTTAAGTATAAATACATACACAACACACAATTCACAAACACACACAATTCTCAGTACATGACAAACAAAAAGAAATGAAAAAGAGAGTGGGAGAGGGACTGTCGTATGAAAGAAAAAGAAAGAAATAGAAAAAGAGAGAAGAGAGAGAGAGGTGTACGGCAACGGAACCCAACCCCCCTCCCTCTCTCGATTTGCCGGCGACCTCCCCATCATTCCCGTCGTTCTCCGATGATATTCCGGCAAAGCCCCTTACGATTTTCCAGCAAACAAAAACGGCGACCTAGCAGCCATCCATGGCGGGCATGGCGGCCTGCTGTCTCGTCCCCTCCGGCGAACTACTGCCCTTATTTTACCGGCAACCTGCAACCACCCAGCAGCAGCAACCGACGACGTTCCCTGGCTCCTCCCTCGTTTCCGTTCGTTTTATTTCCGGCGACGCAGCTCCGGCGAATCGAAGCTCGTCAGCAGCAGAACCCGGCGACCATCTCGCCACTCCTCCTGCAGTCGGTGTTACCCTGCACGACGAAGACCCACGACGGCTTTAAAACCCGCCTCCGACCCCCGGCATGATGAAGATGATGACGCCCGATGACGATAACGGGCGACGAACGAAGACGGTGGCTGTGAAGCGCCGGAGAGTAGCAGCAAGTGGCGGAAAGGTGATGGTGGTGGTTACGTTAAACATGATGAAACCGGATTAAACTCGGTAAACCCGATAAAACCGTCCCCTCTTTCGATTGACTTTCGGTGACGTGCGGTTAACGACGGGCGAATACGGAGACGATAGTGAACTACCGGGATGGCGGAGAATGGTTGCGGTGATTAACGGTCGTCGAAGGTGATCCACGGTGGCGGCAAACGGGGCGTAAAATAGTGACGACGAGTTAACCCGTTTACACTTTCGGTCAGTGTTTCGGTGGCGTAACGAGGTCCAAACGACAAACCGACAACGGGGAAATGCTCGCGGCGAGAAAATAGTCGGGAAGGACTATTCGTTTGTCAAGAACGGACAACTTTATTATTCGGTTATTCGGACTCGTTTCACGACCCGTCAAGAGGTAAACACGTTATATTTGTTATTATTACAAATATTTAAGTTAAAGTTTATATTAAATCATAATAAAACGGGATAAATAATATAAATATATATTTAAGACAAATAAATATATATATGATTATTAATCAGTTTTATTTAATAAAATTGATTAAAAGAATATATATTTAAATATTAAATATATATATATTTAATATAAAGATTAACGATAATGATAAATTAATTATCAGATTAAGGTTTATGTTTAATATATATTTAAAACATATTAGAATATGTTAATATATATTTAAAAGTGTTAATATTGATATTAGGGTTTTCTAGACATTGTTCTGTGAAAACCAAGTAAACGGTAACGAACTAAGCTTTTAAATTTTAAAGCATGTTATAAAATGTTGTAACAGATAATACCCTAAGTCAGTTTTGAATAAAAATGAGTTTTGATAAAAAAAATAAGAAAAACATGAAATTAGGGTTTCGGAATATGATCACTTAATATAAAACAATCCGGAAGGTATAATGACTTGGTTTTTGGTATGAAACTGTGTTTATATACATAATAAGTATATATAAAGTTAAAATGGATAAATGATAAAGTATTCCAAATACCGAGTTAATCGGATATTTAGAAGTTCGCGCGGACCGGAAGGGTAGACACCTGTACACTGGGGTTCTGGCAATAGCGGGGGTGTCGCCATCCCATCTGGGCAATGGCATCCCAACACTGGGCGATCCCGGAGTGAGTGTCTACTTATAGGAATGCGCGTCTTCATAATTATCAATAAAAGATAAGGATAATGGCCTAAAGGGCATTTTGGTCATTTTGACCTTTAAAAGGAATAAACTTAATAACTAAGTATTATTAAGTTAAAATAAACATAGGAAGTGTTTATTATATTAAACATTGCGTTAACGCCATATAATACGCGATTAGGTTTAATTGGAAGGCATTGCGGAGACTTTGTCTGAATTAACTGCTTAAGAGAATAAGGTGAGTTCTATGAGCCCACTTTTAAATGTTTTACACGAATTAAAAGAGAATAAGGCATTGCTTTTCACAAATAAATAACTTGTAAGTATACCTTGACACGAATTATGAGTATGAGACCGGGCCAATGCATGACAAGCCCACTGTGAACTCACCAACCGTTAGGTTGACACTTGCGTGGTTTAAACTTTTGCAGATCGCTAAGGAGTATCCGCTGGCGGTTGGCATGGCACGAGAAGATACTTATTTCTGTTTCAACTCAACTTGGGAATTTTAAAACAATGTTTATGTAAAGCACGTGGTTAGTGCTAAGACAATATTTTATTCCGCTGCGTGTATCTAAGACTTTGATTTATAACTTGTGTTTGGTCTAACCCTGATTCGTTTAGTATTTGTAACTGTGGTTGTGGATCCTGGTCTAGTCGCGCCCCTTATCGGTATAAACTCCGTTAGTGGTATTTTGGGGGTGTGACAGATTGGTATCAGAGCCATAAGTTGCAGAGAACTGGAATCATTTTTGAAAACGATTTGGAAACTGCAACTTGAAAACCTTGGTTACAAAACGAATAAACAAATTCCCAAAGACTAAATTTTTACGTGCCAACCTGGGATACTCGCTCTGCTGTGTAAGTAAAAGCTTAGTACGTACAGATATATATATATATAGTATAGATATAGACCGTGTCTAAGTAGTCTAACGGAAAACCTTAAGGAAAATTTTCACACACGAATACGAAACGCGAACGCGAATACGCACACTACTCTGGGGAAAGCGACAACGAAACGACGCTACACGCTACGTCCTGATTTCTACTACGACGACTACGCCGACGGTGACTTTATGGGAAGCCGACCTTCGACGATAGCACTTACGACTTACTCCGACGACGCCTCGATTTTGCACGAAAATTTTTCTGGACTAATAGAGGGATAACGGGAAACTGATAAAATGCATATTATGGGATATGTATAGATATAACTGTGACTGAACACTGGCTACTTTAACTGTTCAGCAAGATGTCTGGAAGAGGAAACGGAAGAGGCAACATAAACATGACGCCTGCACAGCTGCAAGCAATGATTAATGAACATGTGCAAGCCGCGGTGGCAGCCGTCCAAGCTGCATATGCCGCACAGGGTAACTATTATGCCGGTTAAGGCACAAAGCGAATTATATTTGACCTGTTTAAATTTGAAACCCGAATTATTATTGCATCAGGAAACCATCACTGCACGTTTAAGTCTTTCATGGACTGCAAGCCGATGACATTTTCCGGCGAAGAAGGAGCTGTAGGACTCCTCAGATGGATTGAGAAGTCTGAAAAGGTTTTCTCCATGTGTAATTGTCCTGCTGAAAGCAAGGTGAAGTTTGCTACTGGTACCTTCGAAGGAGCTGCACTCTCCTGGTGGAACGCTGAAATTCAGATGGTTGGGCTAGACGCGGCTAATAACATGCAGTGGGCAGCATTTAAGGATCTGATTATGGAGGAGTACTGTCCCCGTGACCAAGTAAAGAAGCTAGAAGGCGAATTCTTGAATCTGAAGATGATCGGGTCTGAAGTCGAGCAGTACACTGCACGATATCATGAGTACGAGGTCTTGTGCCCCGCAATGGTTGATGCTGAATTCAAACGCATTGAGCGTTATCTGGAAGGCCTCGCGCCTCAAATCAAAGGATTGGTGACTGCCAGCAACCCCGCGACCGTGCAACAAGCCATTCGTTTGGCTCACAAACTTACTGATCAGGAGGTTGAGAAGGGTACACTTCCTGCAAAGGCCACCGAGAAGACTGCCCTTAGCGGCAAAAGAAAAGCTGATGATGAAGCTCCTGAGAACTCAATGAATGTTCAGAGTGTTGGAAACAGCACTGGGAGGTCTTATAACTCCCAAAGTCAAAGCAAGAGATCCGGGAACAACAGTGGCAACTACCGCCAGGGTGGCAATGGTCAAGGCAACTACAGGGGTAACCTGCCTCTGTGTAACAAATGTGGGAAGCATCATGCTGGTGTTTGTAGGAAGAACCTGAACTGTGAAAGGTGCGGCAAGGGAGGCCACGAAGCAAAAGATTGTTGGGCAATTTTACCCGAGCAACAAAACCGCCCCAGAAGGAACAACAACAATCATGGGAACAACTATGGGAACAATCGGGGCAATGGAAACAATGGTCAGAACCGCAACAATGAAGCTCCCAGGGGAAACGGTAACGGGAATTGTTATGAATGTGGTGCTCCAGGCCACATTAAAAGAGACTGCCCACAGTTAAGAAGACAAGGTAATGGCAATCAGGGAAACAACGGTGGGAATGGTAATGGCGGAGGTAATGGAAATGGAAATGGCAACGGGAATGGGAATAACAATGGGAATGGTGGTAATGGTAGAGGCCGAGCTTTTGTCATGGGTCAAGGTGAAGCCCGCAATGATGCCAACGTGATTAACGGTAAATTTATACTTAATGGTTTCTTTGCTACTGTTTTATTTGATTTTGGTGCTGAAAGAAGTTTTATTTCCACTAAGTTTGCTAGACTGATTAATGCTAAACCGATCGACTTAGATGCTAAATATGTGGTAGAACTAGCAAACGGCAAACTCCATGATACGACTCAGATAGTTAAGGACTGTAGACTAGAACTAGCGGGCCATACCCTAGGAATTGACCTTATGCCTTTCCCGATTGGTAGTTTTGACGTTATAGTAGGAATGGATTGGTTATCTGAGAATCGAGCTGAAATTTTATGTCAAGAAAAAGTGGTTCGTATCCCACTCGAAGGAGGTGAAATGTTAACGGTTCAAGGTGAAAAAGGTGGAGCAGTGACTGGTATTATTTCGTTTCTCAAAGCTCAGAAGTGCCTTCGTAAAGGTCACTTCGCGATACTCGCAAACGTCACCGACACGACACGCCCCGAGCGTAGAATTGACGACTACCCGATAGTCCGTGACTTCCCAGATGTATTTCCTGAAGATCTGCCTGGTTTGCCTCCTTTTCGACAAGTTGAGTTTGGGATTGATTTAGCTCCAGGTGCCGCTCCGATCGCACGCGCACCTTACCGATTGGCTGTAAGTGAACTCAACGAACTCTCCGCACAACTTCAAGAGCTACTCGACAAGGGTTTTATTCGTCCAAGTTCGTCTCCATGGGGAGCACCGGTGTTATTCGTTAAGAAGAAGGATGGAACGTTCCGAATGTGTATCGACTACCGAGAACTCAACAAAGTTACTATCAAGAATCGATATCCACTTCCTCGAATCGACGACCTTTTTGATCAGCTACAGGGTTCAAGCTACTACTCAAAGATCGATCTACGGTCTGGTTATCACCAACTTCGCGTTCGTGAGGAGGATGTTCCTAAGACTGCTTTTAGAACTCGGTATGGACACTACGAGTTCCTGGTTATGCCGTTTGGGCTAACCAATGCACCTGCTGTGTTTATGGACCTGATGAATCGAGTGTGCAAGCCGTACCTCGATAAGTTTGTAATAGTCTTCATCGACGATATTTTGATCTACTCCAAGTCAAAGGAAGAACACGAGGAACATCTACGACTTATATTGGAATTGCTCCGCAAGGAACAGCTTTATGCTAAGTTTTCGAAGTGCGATTTTTGGATTCGCGAAGTCCAGTTTCTTGGACACATTGTCGATAAGAATGGGATTCATGTCGACCCAGCTAAAGTGGAAGCAATCAAGAATTGGTCTACCCCAAGAGCGCCGACTGAAATCCGACAATTTTTGGGACTTGCCGGATATTATCGAAGATTCATCAAGGGTTTCTCACAAATAGCTCAACCCTTAACAGCTTTAACGCATAAAGGAGTGCAATACAAATGGGGTGAGAAAGAAGAGCGCGCGTTCCAAACGCTTAAAGACATGTTATGTTCAGCTCCAATTCTCGCGTTACCCGATGGAGTTGACGACTTTGTGGTTTACTGCGATGCATCGATTCAAGGACTTGGTTGTGTGTTGATGCAACGGGACAAAGTGATTGCCTATGGGTCCAGGCAACTTAAGGATACTGAAAAGAACTACACGACTCATGATTTGGAATTAGGAGCCGTTGTCCATGCACTTAAGATTTGGAGACATTACCTCTATGGAACAAAGTGCACAATATTTACTGACCACAAGAGCTTACAACACATCTTCGAACAAAAGGATCTCAACATGCGACAACGAAGATGGATCGAGTTATTAAATGATTATGACTTAGCGATTAAGTATCATCCTGGAAAAGCCAACGTTGTGGCTGATGCTTTAAGTCGGAAAGAGTATGAAAAGCCTCGAAGGGTACGAGCGCTGCAACTTACTATTCACACGGGATTGCCGGATCGGATTCGCGATGCCCAACAAGAAGCTCTGAAAGAAGAGAACTTCGCAGCTGAAGCACTGCGTGGTATAGATGGTCACTCTGAGGTTAAGACTGATGGAATCAGGTATTATAATGACAGAATTTGGGTTCCTCTACTTGGAAATCTCCGTGAGCTCGTGATGGACGAGGCTCACAAGTCAAGGTATTCGGTGCACCCTGGATCGGATAAGATGTACCAAGATCTAAAGAGCTTGTATTGGTGGCCGAACATGAAAGCCGACATCGCGCGATATGTGGCCAAGTGTTTGACATGCTCAAGAGTCAAGGTCGAGTACCAAAAGCCCGCTGGTTTATTACAGCAACCAAAGATCCCAGAATGGAAATGGGAGGATATCTCCATGGATTTTGTAACGGGATTACCTCATCGATCAAATCGACCGGATGCGATTTGGGTTATCATTGATCGGTTAACCAAATCTGCACATTTTATCCCGATGAAGGAAACTGATAATATGGACAAGTTAACGAAACTGTACATTGACCGAATTGTGGCACGGCATGGAGTGCCTAAGACTATTATCTCTGATAGAGATCCTCGATTTACTTCCCGACTATGGCAATCTATGCAAGAATCACTAGGAACCAGACTAGATATGAGTACAGCTTATCACCCGCAGACTGACGGTCAGACGGAACGAACGATTCAAACTTTAGAAGATATGCTCCGAGCTTGCGTTCTCGATTTTGGTAAAGACTGGGAGGCTCACCTTCCGTTGGTGGAGTTCTCCTACAACAACAGTTATCATTCAAGTATCGGTGCTGCACCTTTTGAAGCACTTTATGGCAGAAAATGTAGATCGCCCGTGTGTTGGGCTGAAACGGGTGAGAAAGGAATCACTGGACCGGAACTCATTCATGATACGACCGAACGGATAATTCAAATCAGAAAACGGATAGCCGCAGCACGTGACAGACAAAAGAGCTATGCCGACAAACGCCGTAAACCTTTGAAGTTCGAGGTAGGCGACAAAGTGTTATTGAAGGTATCCCCCTGGAAAGGTGTGGTACGCTTCGGAAAGCGTGGAAAGTTAAACCCTCGCTACATCGGACCGTTTGAAATAATTGGGACAGTAGGCCCGGTGGCCTATCGATTACGACTCCCTGCTGAACTCGATGGAGTTCACAACGTGTTTCACGTTTCCAATCTAAAGAAATGTCTGGCTGAAGACACTGAAATAATTCCCTTGGAGGAATTGGAAATTGACGAACATCTGAGATTTATTGAGCAACCAGTAGAAATCATGGGACGCGAGGAGAAAGCCCTCAAACGTAGCAAGATTCCGATCGTCAAGGTACGATGGAACTCAAGACGTGGACCTGAATATACTTGGGAACGTGAGGATCAGATGAAGAAAAAGTATCCTCACTTGTTTGAGCAAACGCCCACAGAAACTCAAGGTATAATTTAATTTTGGGGACCAAAATTCCTTAACAGGAGGAGGATGTGACAACCCTAAAACTTTTCGCTTTCTTTCCCCAGCGACGATAGCAACGACGACAGCTGATGCTGCGAACGCTACGACACCAGAATAATTTTCGGGACGAAAATTCCAATTTCAGGGGAATGATGTGACACCCGAGAATTTCAAGGTTAACTTCCGTTAGACAAATCCGTTAGTTACGTTATAAGTGTTAACTTAAGTAACTAATGCTTAAACTAGGCCGAATACGTCCACGACCTTTGGTTGATCACCGAACCCGTCCATATATGTTATGTGCCTATTTATTGTCCTTATGTGCAATGTGATTTAAATACATGACTTATTATTGTGAATAGCATGACAAATTGTAAATACTTGATTATGTGAAAACTTGCCTTTTTGGTCGCCAGCGAAACTACCGGGCGAAACTATAGTGTCGCCCGGTAGCCAGCTAAGATAATCCAATAACACGAGACCAGAGCTAGTTTCGCCTGGCCAGCGAAACTGCCAGCGAAACTGGCTCCTGATATAAATAATCTTAATAAACCCTAGTTTCTCCATTTGCCTCATTTCATCACAAACACACACACTATCCTCTGGAAACTGGTCAGCCGAGAAAACCATCAAGAAACCGAGACCTCAGCCTCAAGACCATCACCTCATCTCATCTATCGATCCTAGAACCAACCGTGAGTCCCAAAACTATGTTTCTTGCTTCTTCTATGTGTTTTCTTTATAAAGTATGCTCAAACCTTCATGAAAACTTGTATGCTTCTGAGATAGTGCTTAGGGATGCTAGATCTATCATAAAGTTGACAACTTTGCGTATGAAATCCAGCCATGATAGAGATTTATGCTATTTTAGCCATTTTAGGGTTTTAAATGTATTTTGGGTGATTTGATGACAAAATGCATGTTTAAGGTGTTAAAGCTTGCTGATTTATGTTGGTAAATGCCTATGTATGCTAAATAATGAATTGCATGTAAGATCAGAAGCTGTTAGGTTGATTTTTAGGCAAATCCGTATGTTTTTCGCGACCAGCGAAACTGCGTGTTCTCTGGGCGAAACTAGGTAGCGAAACTATATCTCCTTCCAGCGACACTACCCAGCGAAACTATAGTGTCGCCGGGTAACCTGACCAGACCAGCTCGAACGAAACTACCGAGCGAAATACCTGAACGAAAGTTCAAACCAGTTTCCCTGCGAAACTAGGCTAGCGAAACTGCATCAGCAGTTTCGGGCGAAACTAGCCAAGCGAAACTGTGTCACCGGGCATAGCCTAGCGAAAGTGCTGCCCGTGTACCCAGCGAAACTGCCTAGCGAAACTGTGCTAGCGAAACTAAGACCTGACCTGAAAACCAAACTTGTGAAATTTGCTTAAGTGTTATGCCATGACTTACATGATTATGCCATGATGAAACATGCTTGATATCTGAATTATATGAACCCTTGTTTATGATCAACCATCGGTGTCGTGTGTCGGTATGTCGAGTCATAGTTGCAACGTGCTATGTTATGGGCCATAGTGACGTTAAGCAAAATTAGACACAAACTAATACTTAAGACCTAAACGTGTTCTAGGTCTTCGTTAAACAACAATAATTTGGATTACTTGAAGTGTAGCAGTGCAACCAAAGGTGAGTGTCACTAACCCGTTTACCGTGAGCCTGTTTGGGCCACACCGAACAACTTAACGAAAAACAATGCTGACAAATACATGAGAATTCGGGAATGCTCGGCACCCACTTGATGAACAGAAGTGTTTTTATGGGAAACACTTGTGGACTTAAACAAACTGTTTCTGAAAAGAAAACTGAAAATGATTTTGGGATTCATGAGAACCCAAGGTAAACCGTTTTAATATGGCTAGTGTAGGTTAAAGTCTGAACCATATGATATCACATGTTTTCTAAGGATGCCTTATAACTTAAAAGTCCTCAACTAAATTGTGCCATTAATTGTAAAGCGAGGGGATGTTGGGTAGATCTACTGGAGTTTGACAAACTCCGCCCCGTGGCACGGGAAGTGCACGGAGGAACAATATCAGCCTATTTGACCGTAGTCCCGGGGAGGACACGGGGGAGGCAAAAACCGCGATGACGTAGGTCCGCACCGTACGGGATGGCTCGGCCCCCACAAAATAAGTCAGCTTTGGTACAAACTTCCTTAGAGCATGGAACAACGGATTAGCTACCCGCGATATCGGTTGAGTCCTTTAACTTTACGGAACTAGTACATACCCGATGACGTAGGTCACGGAAATTTCATTTATAAACTGAGATATAATTACGAGCATTGCTTTTCACAAATAAATAACTTGTAAGTATACCTTGACACGAATTATGAGTATGAGACCGGGCCAATGCATGACAAGCCCACTGTGAACTCACCAACCGTTAGGTTGACACTTGCGTGGTTTAAACTTTTGCAGATCGCTAAGGAGTATCCGCTGGCGGTTGGCATGGCACGAGAAGATACTTATTTCTGTTTAAACTCAACTTGGGAATTTTAAAACAATGTTTATGTAAAGCACGTGGTTAGTGCTAAGACAATATTTTATTCCGCTGCGTGTATCTAAGACTTTGATTTATAACTTGTGTTTGGTCTAACCCTGATTCGTTTAGTATTTGTAACTGTGGTTGTGGATCCTGGTCTAGTCGCGCCCCTTATCGGTATAAACTCCGTTAGTGGTATTTTGGGGGTGTGACAACGGTTCCCCGGGGTAACGACGGTTACTCTATGAAAGGTTTCGGGTGGCGACGGTTGCCCGAGGAACTAACGTGGTTCCAATAGACAATGCTTAGTAGAATGAATGGTGAAATGTTTTGGTATAATTCTGTTACGTCTTATACCTGATAAAGGATAAATGTTTTGGTATAACTCTGTTATGTTTTATACCTGATAAATGTTTATAAAGAAGGGGTCGTTAGGCCCAAATGTTTGAGGTAAACCTTTCAAGGAAAGGTAAAATTTTAAAATACTTAGAACTCACCAGCATAAGCTGACCTTTAAAAGCATGTGTGTCAGGTATCGATGATGTTTAAAGTAGCAAGGGAAGGGCTCTAGCAAGGGCAGATTAGATGGGCAAGCTATCAGGAATGACTCGGTAGTAGACTGGCATAGCTATAGATAAGATCTAGTTATAGATTATGTTATTATCTTCCTTACTATTGTAACTCGTTATATATATAAATGAAAAGTTTTTAATTTTCGCTGCTTAGTTATCTCTGTTGTACCATGTGTTCATGAGTAAATCCGACACGTGACCCCTCCTGGAACCAAGACTGGGAGTGGGCATCACAAGTTGGTATCAGAGCCTTGGTTTAAGAGATTTAGATACTAGCACGGTATCTAGACTTAAACTAGGACTCTTGGTAAACATAGTAAGGTAAGATAGGAAATGTAAATGCCAGTCAGGATAGTCATGCCCATAGGAAAAATGTTGCACGAGGAACATAGGAGGTAGGACTTAGGATATGCAAGTACGGAGAATACCCGATTGCAATTAGCTACTGTAATTTGGTATTTTACCCAAATGAACATATCATAGGTTCTAACTGTTATGTGGCCTAGTGCAGGGTAGGTTAATTGACGGTGAGATACGTGGTCAATAACTTGTAAAGAATGCCTAGAGAAAGGTAATTTTTTTAAAGACCGGTTTTTAGAATTACCGGTAAATGATAAAAGGAAAGGTACGGACACTAGGAATGACTGTGATAAGAATAACTGGGTCTTGAACGCATCATAATTATATAATTGTATGGCGCGCGTACACTTATCTAATTATCATGAATTCAAAATTTGGAGACTTCACGTCACATGAGTTCTGAAGTGTTAGACTATTTTGATCATAGGATCAGAAGGCTAGAAATCATAGTCATGATAGAAATGCAAATAGAACATCCGATACGAAATCTGATGTCAGTAAAAATGTAAAGACAAGTACCTTCAGCAAAGAAATGAAAGCCGTTATAAATAGTGGCAGAAGCATTGAAGGTTACGTTGCTATCGATCACTAATCAATTTCCGGAACCTTTGACGAGAAAAATGTCCAATAGAGCGACCGCTAGTGAAGCTGGTCCCGAGGAAGCTTTTGGACTCCCGATGAAAGATGAACGGAAACGGTACGTGGGTGAAGAAGGTCTTGAAGACAATGACGGCGAATTCCACAAGAAGGCTAAGGGAGCTTCTGAACAAAGAAGGCCGATATGCTAGATGTGCGAGAAACATCATCATAGGAATTACATTGAAGAACTCAGGAACCGTTGAAGATGAAAAGAGGTATAGACAAGCCTAGAATGTCACCTTAAGCAAGGAACTGTAGACGTGATAGACACTGTCACGGTAAAGTAGAAATAAGATTTGCTACGGCAAGAATAGTAGAAACGACGTTCCAAGCTACGTTGCTACCTTCAGAAGACCATCACTATAGGTGATAGGACGGGAGGCTCAAAGCAGAAGCTAGCAGTTTGAAGTTAAGGATAGTTCAAAGAAGAATGATAAAGGTTACCACAAGATGGATCGAGAATCCACAAGCTTAGGAGTATGAAGGTCCAGAGTAGGCCAAGAAGAACTTACGTCCTAAGGGATATTGTTTCTTCAAATGGCATGATAAAAGCACACAATGATTAGATGAGCTACACAAAGAAGAATTCCAGCATAAGGAGAGGAAAAGCATTGTCAAGGAATCCCGTAGTCAAGCTACCTTAGAAAGCTTAGGATTACGTCTTCCTTAGGACAAATGCAAATACGTCAAGATAAATGACCTCAAGACAAATATTGATACACGGACGAGCCTGACGATATATTAGCAACAATTGCAAACTTAGAAGTCGGAATTTGATGTTAGGAATTGTCACACAGTGCACTGCACCGATGCAAGTAAACGATCAGTATTTGACAAATGTTCTTCTTAAAATCAATATCAAGCTAGAGATGACGATGGATAAATTTAGATGCTAAATGAATTAACTCGCGGGATGCTACGCATAAACTGAAAGACTCGACTTCATATGCAGGGATCGTGATGACTTGGCAGTAAAGATTACAAAACATGAAAGTACATGGGTCAAGAGGTAAGTCATACTCAATGTATGCCATTGACTCAGAGGCAAAATCAAGAAGCCGAAGAACGTACCAGCGAATCCAATGAGCAACTCGTCAGATCAAGAAATGGGGTTCCATAATCAACTCAACGCTGAAAGCAACATCAGGAGTAACATCAGAAGCAACACCGGAAGCAGCAAAAGCAACATCAAGAGCAACGCTAGAAGCAACAACGCCAGCAACAACAGCATTAGAAGCAACAACGCCAGAAGTAGAAACACCGTACCAGTTATCTCCATTAGAAGCAGGGAAATTTCTTTAAGTTAGGTATCTCGCCTTAGGATACTCCAACAATTTCAAAAAGAAAGACGGAAGCCAAGGATATGCATAGAATGCAAGAAGAAGCTATCGGTGAGAAGTACACAATCATTTGCCAAGAATCGGCAGACCATTCAAGAGCAAGACGATTCCCCAAAGATGATCCGAGATCAGATTAGCACCAGCTAAAGGAGTAAGAACGAGACTGTAAGAGAACGGCTTTTCGGAAGCAAAATAATCATTACAAGTGATTCGTATGGATTGGAATGACAAACACTCCTTCAATCCCAAAAATCTTGTAACTGAGCATGCTGACAAATGACGTTCTAAAGTTCTCAAGAATGGTGAAGAATGCATGAGGCATTGGAAGGAAGTACTGAAGATCAGAAAAGAAAGAGGCTACGTCTAAAGCCATCAAAACTTTCCAAGGATCGTAACGCCATTAGGTTGACTAAGAAGATGTCAAGTCCTTTTGGAATCCTAATCAATAGCAGGCATGAAATGAAGTAATGAACAAATTAACTTGGGCATCGGTACGATCATTACCGATTAGGCCTAATGGAAAAAGGGAAATTGCATCAAAAGTGTTTACACTCAAGGGATGCAAACAACAAACGAGGTTGTACGCAGAATGTCCAAATTAGTTATTTAAGTAAGTAATAGATAGTCATGAATTATACTGATTTTGTTGTGGTTAGAATAGTAATATCGCCCTACACCAGACTAGTAATAGTACGCCTCTAGTTGTATCCAGGGTGTGGTGGATACGCCGCTGGTACATCCTATATATATACACCTAAGGTACAACCAGAAGTGGCACTAGAATTAGTCTCGTGCAGGTAGATATTACGGGCCACTGTGGAAAACAAATAAGTAGCATTCATGAATACATATCACTTACTAACAAGTAACTGAGGGACTGTTAATGTCCAGAAAAGAAGTTCAAATCTTGCAGCAGGCAGAAATGTTTAACGTACGTAAAGGTTCAAGCAGAATGACAGAAGCTTCGCGATAAATTTCGACTTTAGGAAATTCGAAGCAAATTCCGGTGGGAATCATAATCAGGCTGCCCTATATGTAGCTAAAGAGTTATGACACCGCCTAGATAGTATGTGATTGATAAGAGGAATAGTTCCTTTATTTTGAGAAACGTATTTCTCCTAAATCGTTAGTTAGACTGTTTGTTAGGGATTCATTCCTAAGAGTACTAGCATTAGTTATAGAAATGCGGTTCACATTCTAATTGAGAACATGATTTTGTGAATAGAATAGTTAAAGTATTACCTTATAGGTAATAGAGTTAAATGATAAATGGTCATAGAAATTTGTAACGATCATAGCCTAGGAACCAAGTGGTTCATATGATATGGATGCATTAGATGCATAGAAAAGTTTCCGGATTAATCCGGGAAAGGAAAGAAAGGTGAAAAGGTAACGAACTCATTGTGAGTTAAATAACATTTTGAGCAGGTTTCGAGGACGAAACCCTATTTAAGGGGGGTAGAGTTGTAACACCCCAAAATTTTATGACTTAAACTATATACGTGTGCTATATTTGTTAAGTAGCTGAAATGAATATGATATAATATATATATATATATATATATATATATATATATATATATATATATATATATATATATATATATACGTATAAATAGAAAAATGCCACGATTCACGTACGAATATTCGACACGACGTTCGAAGAAACGTCAAGAGGCGAAATTATAGAATATGGTAGATAACGAAAAATAAAGATCGTGGGCGCAGACGGATCTGAAATCCGAGTTATAACGAAGCGGGAAAACACGAAATAGTGATTGGGGCCCGGTTTGTAATAGACCGTAATTAAGCACGAACGTCACTAAATTAACACCGAAGAGAAAATAGAATATCAGGTATTGTTAAATACTTGATTTATAATCATTATAAAATATATTTACGATGTTCGGCACGAAAAACGATGGAATCAGTAACCGTTGCTGTTACGCGATAATAATCGAAATAAATTCGGTTAGCCGTTCGAGATAATTATAAAGCCTCGGCAAAGTATAAATAATTATTATAATATTTATTAAGAGTTTCGGTCGAGAAGACGTATTCGGCCTGTGAAACGGCCGAGACCACAACAATAATTAGACGCGCTTCTACCACGTGGTAACTAAACGCTCACATGTTAACGTTTTAACCAAAGAATAAATATTATGAGTATATTTATTAGACTCCCGTAATATTTTAGATGTTCGGGAATTTTTATAAACCGTTAATGAAATATTAAAACGGGTCTAGATTACGGGGTATAATACCTACTTAATTATTAAATATTGCTTGTTCCTTACTTCTCATTTTCCTCGTCATTGAATTGTCTGTCAACTAGAAAGAAAAGATTCTGTGATTCAGCTCATAATTTGAATACTCACAATGCTACGTGTGTATTATTTCCTTCACTTAGAATCTTTACAAGTTAAGTATAAATACATACACAACACACAATTCACAAACACACACAATTCTCAGTACATGACAAACAAAAAGAAATGAAAAAGAGAGTGGGAGAGGGACTGTCGTACGAAAGAAAAAGAAAGAAACAGAAAAAGAGAGAAGAGAGAGAGAGGTGTACGGCAACGGAACCCAACCCCCCTCCCTCTCTCGATTTGCCGGCGACCTCCCCATCATTCCCGTCGTTCTCCGATGATATTCCGGCAAAGCCCCTTACGATTTTCCAGCAAACAAAAACGGCGACCTAGCAGCCATCCACGGCGGGCATGGCGGCCTGCTGTCTCGTCCCCTCCGGCGAACTACTGCCCTTATTTTACCGGCAACCTGCAACCACCCAGCAGCAGCAACCGACGATGTTCCCTGGCTCCTCCCTCGTTTCCGTTCGTTTTATTTCCGACGACGCAGCTCCGGCGAATCGAAGCTCGTCAGCAGCAGAACCCGGCGACCATCTCGCCACTCCTCCTGCAGTCGGTGTTACCCTGCACGACGAAGACCCACGACGGCTTTAAAACCCGCCTCCGACCCCCGGCATGATGAAGATGATGACGCCCGATGACGATAACGGGCGACGAACGAAGACGGTGGCTGTGAAGCGCCGGAGAGTAGCAGCAAGTGGCGGAAAGGTGATGGTGGTGGTTACGTTAAACATGATGAAACCGGATTAAACTCGGTAAACCCGATAAAACCGTCCCCTCTTTCGATTGACTTTCGGTGACGTGCGGTTAACGACGGGCGAATACGGAGACGATAGTGAACTACCGGGATGGCGGAGAATGGTTGCGGTGATTAACGGTCGTCGAAGGTGATCCACGGTGGCGGCAAACGGGGCGTAAAATAGTGACGACGAGTTAACCCGTTTACACTTTCGGTCAGTGTTTCGGTGGCGTAACGAGGTCCAAACGACAAACCGACAACGGGGAAATGCTCGCGGCGAGAAAATAGTCGGGAAGGACTATTCGTTTGTCAAGAACGGACAACTTTATTATTCGGTTATTCGGACTCGTTTCACGACCCGTCAAGAGGTAAACACGTTATATTTGTTATTATTACAAATATTTAAGTTAAAGTTTATATTAAATCATAATAAAACGGGATAAATAATATAAATATATATTTAAGACAAATAAATATATATATGATTATTAATCAGTTTTATTTAATAAAATTGATTAAAAGAATATATATTTAAATATTAAATATATATATATTTAATATAAAGATTAACGATAATGATAAATTAATTATCAGATTAAGGTTTATGTTTAATATATATTTAAAACATATTAGAATATGTTAATATATATTTAAAAGTGTTAATATTGATATTAGGGTTTTCTAGACATTGTTCTGTGAAAACCGAGTAAACGGTAACGAACTAAGCTTTGAAATTTTAAAGCATGTTATAAAATGTTGTAACAGATAATACCCTAAGTCAGTTTTGAATAAAAATGAGTTTTGATAAAAAAAATAAGAAAAACATGAAATTAGGGTTTCGGAATATGATCACTTAATATAAAACAATCCGGAAGGTATAATGACTTGGTTTTTGGTATGAAACTGTGTTTATATACATAATAAGTATATATAAAGTTAAAATGGATAAATGATAAAGTATTCCAAATACCGAGTTAATCGGATATTTAGAAGTTCGCGCGGACCGGAAGGGTAGACACCTGTACACTGGGGTTTCTGGCAATAGCGGGGGTGTCGCCATCCCATCTGGGCAATGGCATCCCAACACTGGGCGATCCCGGAGTGAGTGTCTACTTATAGGAATGCGCGTCTTCATAATTATCAATAAAAGATAAGGATAATGGCCTAAAGGGCATTTTGGTCATTTTGACCTTTAAAAGGAATAAACTTAATAACTAAGTATTATTAAGTTAAAATAAACATAGGAAGTGTTTATTATATTAAACATTGCGTTAACGCCATATAATACGCGATTAGGTTTAATTGGAAGGCATTGCGGAGACTTTGTCTGAATTAACTGCTTAAGAGAATAAGGTGAGTTCTATGAGCCCACTTTTAAATGTTTTAAATGTTTTAATATTTTCGGGCCTGATATACATGCAATGATATATATATTCAACTGTTCACTTAAAAAGTATCTGAGATGCCTTTACTTGTTTTGTGTTGATACACATATAATACTTATAACTGTTTTATAGTTATTATTACCTGTTATTACTTTTTCGGGAAGGTTATAATAAACGGGTAATATAAAGGATGAAACTTTTATATAAAGCTTTGAGAAATGAAAAATGTGAATGTTTGGTCTAAGCCTATGTATAGGACTAAGCGTCGGGTAAATATGATCTTATTAGCCTTGTTATGCAAGACCCATAACATTATATTTATGAAACGCTTATTTCCATATACGGGTAATGGACTGGTGTTGAAACGGCTATGAGTCCAAATACAAGAGTTATTTAAATGGACTTTTGAAAAGGATGAAAAGGTTTAAAAGGTTGAAAAAGTTTTAATCTAAGCAGATATTGTCTAGAGAAAGGGAAAAGGTGGTTGTACAATCAGAAGCGGGGGATGACGGTTCCCCGGGGTAACGACGGTTACTCTATGAAAGGTTTCGGGTGGCGACGGTTGCCCGAGGAACTAACGTGGTTCCAATAGACAATGCTTAGTAGAATGAATGGTGAAATGTTTTGGTATAATTCTGTTACGTCTTATACCTGATAAAGGATAAATGTTTTGGTATAACTCTGTTATGTTTTATACCTGATAAATGTTTATAAAGAAGGGGTCGTTAGGCCCAAATGTTTGAGGTAAACCTTTCAAGGAAAGGTAAAATTTTAAAATACTTAGAACTCACCAGCGTAAGCTGACCTTTAAAAGCATGTGTGTCAGGTATCGATGATGTTTAAAGTAGCAAGGGAAGGGCTCTAGCAAGGGCAGATTAGATGGGCAAGCTATCAGGAATGACTCGGTAGTAGACTGGCATAGCTATAGATAAGATCTAGTTATAGATTATGTTATTATCTTCCTTACTATTGTAACTCGTTATATATATAAATGAAAAGTTTTTAATTTTCGCTGCTTAGTTATCTCTGTTGTACCATGTGTTCATGAGTAAATCCGACACGTGACCCCTCCTGGAACCAAGACTGGGAGTGGGCGTCACATTAGGTCAGGCCGAACTTGGTCCGAACCTGGAGTTCGGACTGGCCGAACCTGGGGTTCGGACAGAGATCGGCCAGCTGGGTATAAATAGTCATTTGGTCTTTGTAATAGTTAGTTCTGAGCGTGCGAGATTACTGTTAAGTGTGTGTTTCTGAGTGTGTTTCTCTGAGTTTGTTCTGAGTGTTTGCTGATTGTAATTGTTCTTTGTTGATCAATAAATCAATCGGTTATTTACGTTTCAATGTTCGAATAGCTAGATCGAGTAGACGATTCGATGCTCACGCATTTTCACAAATGACCAAAAGTCTAAACTTACAAGCTAAGTTTCACCTATTTATAGGTAAACTGCCCAACGTACTCGACTACCCAGCGTACCATTTGGTACGCTGCAGCGTACCATCTTGTACGCTTCATGGTATGTTGGCAACCTAGCTATTTCAACAATCTAGACAATTACATAATTCGCACAACAATGACCACACTTGAAACATGCTCTAACAGCAACATCAACAAACAAAGTGGAGCCGCTGAAGTAATTAGGTCATGCAAACTAATCATTTGGTATGAAGCATCGATGGCAAAGCGATAGTCGATAGAGGCGGTCAATCGAACTTTGCAAGATATTATAGGCGTTAGGCTCCCATTTGGTGGAAAGATAATGGTTATGGGAGGCGATTTTAGACAGGTGTTGCCGGTCGTTAAACGTGGCACTCGAGCACAGATTGTAGACGCCAGCTTACGCATGTCACCTCTTTGGTCTTTGACTAGAGTAATGCGGTTGACCATAAACATGAGAGCGCTTAATGATCCATGGTTTTCTGATTTTCTTTTAAGAGTTGGTGATGGAACCGAAGAATCGATCGAAGGAAGCTTTATCCGCATTCCTGATTCCATGACAATTCCATCCACTATCCGAGAAAACTCTATAAAAGAACAGATCGATGCCATCTTTCCATCACTTCAACATAATATGCATTCCTCGGATTATATAATTTCAAGAGTAATTTTATCCACTAAGAATGAGAGTGTTGATGAGATTAATGAACAGATGATTGACAATTTTGAAGGGGAGGAAAAAGTTTACTATAGTTTTGACGAGGCTGAAGACGATTGCAACAACTTATATCCGGTCGAGTTCTTAAAGGTCGTCTAAAAGTTGGATGCTAAATGTTAGTGGTATGCCGCCTCATAAAGGTCGTCTAAAAGTTGGATGCCCCATAATATGACTGCGGAATATAGATCCATCACATGGTCTATGAAATGTCACAAGATTGATATGCAAAGGTTTCCAGCGCAAATTTTATTGATGCCGAAATAGCCGTTGGCCAACATATTGGAAAACGAGTGTTTTTGCCAAGAATCCCTCTCTCTTTCTAAAGAAGACATGTTACCGTTCAAATTGAAAAGAAAACAGTTTCCCATTCGACTTAGCTTTGCCATGACAATCAATAAAGCTCAAGGTCAAATAATTCCGCACGTTGGTGTTTATCAACCGGATTCTGTTTTTTTTCGCATGGACAACTATACGTGGCATTGTCAAGAGGGATATCACAGGAAAATACAAAGATATTAGTGCATATAGCCAAAGATTTTAGAAGAGACGGGGTATACACCTCAAATGTTGTTTATCAAGAAGTCTTACATGATCAATGAACTTACTTGTTTATCTTCCGGATTCTGTATTTTCCCATGGGCAACTCTACGCGGCATTGTCAAGAGGGCAACTCTACGCGGCATTGAATATGTGTGTATCCCTAAATATTTTATTATGTTAAAATACTTGGTAAAATACTAACATTACTTGGTAAAATATGTTAAAATATTTTGTTATATTTGAATATGTTAGATTATTATTTCTTTTATGTTAAAATACTAACATATTTGTTTTTTTTACATTAAATAGAAAGTTCCTAAAGATGTCTGAAGCCTTTTCTAGAACCAGGTATGTTATGTTATCCTTTAACACTTTTAATATATATTGTGGTTATGATAAAATCAATGTAATATAGACTTTAACGTTACATTTCAGTGGCAAATGTTGGATCCGATTGAGGACAATGAAGAGTTTCCTAGTATTCTTAGCGATGAAGAGTGGTGGGATCTTTATGGTCAGGAGGTCATTTAAATGGTTATGTTTTATGAGGCCCTCTTAATGTGACCTCATCAAAACTATCATCAAAACTATTATGTTCATGAATTCAACTTAAAACATTGTTTATGACTGATTGCATGGCGTACGACACGAATTGACTTCCTTACTATGGAATTCCAATAAATAACGCACCCTTACTTTTTATACATAAAATAACGCATACACTCTAGAAAACTCACAAAAACACAACCTAACTGTCTTACACTTAAAAAAACCGCATGTATTCTATATAAATAACGCACCCTTTACTTTTTTTACATAAAATAACGCATATTTGATATAAAAATAATGCATACACTCTAAAAAACTTACAAAACACAACCTACCTGTCTTACACTTAAAAACATGCATGTTGTTAATAAAAAATAACGCAAACACACATAACATAATCGCACCTGTTAAAAATCACGCATTAATAGCCTAACATACTTAAAAATTCACGCATTAGTAGCCTACCTGATTCAAGTAACTAACATATATATATTTAAAAATCACACACGTTGTTCTAAAAATCACGCATACACTCCAGAAAACTCACAAAAACAACATGTTTCACAATTAATAAAATAATGCATGTTGTTCAAATAAAATAACGCAAACAAAATACAAAAAGCATATAATAGATTAAAAAGAAAAGAGTGCCATATATTAGTATTTATAAAAATTTACAAGTGGAATATACTACTAACGATCAAAAAACATCATAAAACATCAAAAAAAAAAACCCCAAAAAAATGGGTCTCTAAATCTTCTTAAAAATTTCAACAGCCTCCACCCTGTCCTTACCCTTCTTAATCGTGTTGTCGACAACACCACTAAGGAGGGTATGAATCTCCTCCTTCAGCTCCAACTGCTGAGTAATATACTCAGCAGTAGCCTCTTTCATCGCGGACTCCGGCTCTTCCACAAGCTCCTTGAGCATCCTGATGTGGCCTTGGATGTTGTTGACAGTAAGACCCCTGATCATGGCGAAAGAATTACACATTATGCGATAATCCTTTGTTTCTTTCGCATGTATTTGTTCAACAATTTGCATGACTGCATTTTTAGACGCAGAGTTAGGGTCCGATGAAGAAGACGCCATTTTTTTATGTTAAAAGGATGAGAATATTGTATTTAGGTCTGGGGTATATGGGAGATTTGGGGACTTCGTGCGTCGAGTACGGAATGTGCATGAAGAAAGACATAATATATATATATACAGAACAAAAAATGGAGGGAAATGAAACGTCGGATACAATTAAAAAAAATTACATAATAAACTCAAAAATAAAAAAGTTGAATCGCTTCCATTACACCTCCCCCAACCGTCCCCATTAATACGGTAATAAATAAAAATGCAGGTGACGCATTTAATACCACGCAAAATCTCATCATCCACCGTCTATAAAACTAGGCACTCGGTTGCATTTTGAAATCACGCAAAAACAGTTCATTAAATTAAAACATCAAATCACAAAACCACAGTAAACGAAAAAATGTCTTCATTTCCTCCAACACCACAGAAGCCAACATCAACGCTCTCAAGGAGAAACTAACTCGACAAATAATGATGGAGTACAACAAGGAGAAACTAATGATAGACGTCCTCAAACAAAATTTCGAAATCCTCCAAGAAAACACGCAAGCCAGAGAAGAAATCGCGCAGAAGATAAGCAGTCTGCCAAAGAATTCACTTCAAGACATTGTCCGTTTGTTTATGATAGACCAGGACAAAACGGATATGGAGCAGATGGAAACAATACACAAAATACTCGAGGCTATGAGTGTCTCTCTTGAGTTAAAAGTCTTTTTTACAAGCCTATCAGTAGAATGTATCCCTGTTATCAAATAATAATAATAATAATAATTTTTGTATTTCTTCATTTTATTCTTCATTTATGTTGGTTTATGTTTACTTTAATTTATGCACATTATTAAAAATCAATAACACATCAAAAAAATGATTATTAAAAAAAATATCCAGTAATATATAAAAAAACAATTCGAACTTAGAATTACGCAAACTACAAACTAATTATGCAAACGATGAAATTACGCACATATTAAAATAAAATCACGCAAACACAGAAAACTCTAGTAAAAAACTAAAACAAAACTACTTAAACGTTATCAATGATTCTGCGAAAAAGAAAATCAACCTTAAAAATACGCAAGTGTAACAATAAAATACAGCATTATTACGCACACTATAATTGTGTATGACTCCCGCTAAAAATACAAAAATTTTGAGATTCTGTTATCACGCATTTTACTTGTAATTTCACGCATAAAGTAACTCATAAAATTAAGGTTACAACAAACCACGCAACGACATATAATTAAAACACAAAAAATAACATATTCACGCAAAACAATAAAAAAATTACGTAATTATTAAATAAAACGTAAACAGAAAAACTCTTACAAAAAGAAAAAAAACATGAACATAAGTTCAAAAAAATAATTAATTGACTTTCTATAATCACGCATGTCGTTTTTATTTTGACGCATGAAGAAACTCGATATAATACACCTTACAACACATCAGGCAAAACATACATAATTAAAAACGAACGCTGTGACGCAATCTACCATCTATTTTAATTAAAAACTTTAAATTGATAAAAATGCCCCTCCGTGTCCAGAAAGAAAATGCCACACGTCGGCCTCTCCTTTCTTCGCACGGAAAAAACCCTTTGTATTTGAACTTTGACCTATATATATATATAGGGGAAAGTTATTGTACAAAGGATTGTTTGTGTGCGAAGCGTGCGAAGGGATCTCATCCACTCATCTGCGCGTTTTTTTATCTGACGGCTTATAATTAATTTAATGGCTTTTTTCTCGGAGAACTAAACAAAAAGGGTAGCGACGTCATTTTCTAAAAGGGCGAACCTATTTGAACCCGTATAACGCATACATTTCAAAAACCATCACCAAAAAACGAAATTAAACAGGTGCTGAAGTAAAATTCAAAAACCATATGATTCTATATTGTCTGAAACCATACTACAATGGAGATAGCAACAATTTCATCAAAAAAATGTTGAAAATACAATTAAACTTTTATAGAATGAATCTATACAATATATGATACTGAAAAACATTTTGCCTGAGATGCGATGAACAGTTTGATAGTTATGCATGTCTAAAAACGCAGGTAAAAAGGACGAGAAAAGAACAAAGAACAGACACGACAAGCCGATTATGATAGAGGAGAAGATGGAGAGAGGTTGCGTTAATCGTTAAATTTGTTAAAACCTAGTTATTGCGCTATTTACTTTATATTATATGCGTTGTTTTATTTGAATATGTTACGTTAATCGTATAAAACAATGAATGTCTATTGAGAATCTATACGATTGATTTTTTTTGCTTGCGTGAAATGTTTTAGACTATTTGCGTGGATTTTGAACCACTTGCGTGATTACTCTGAAAAAATAGCATCATGAATATAACTTGCATAATTTCTAACATATGCTTGCGTGATTATTTTTATACACTATTTGTGTGGATTTTGAACCACTTGCGTGATTTACAGTGCAAAAGTTGGCTGAGTTGAGGAAGAAAGTTATACCAGATGGTCACAATGATGATAATGACTTTCAAACACCTTTGAAAAAGAAAAAAAGAAAAGCAACAACAAAGGATGATAAAGAAGAAAAAAAGAAGCCTAAAACACAAAGGCAAACCAGATTTGTAGAATACACAAACAAGAACATAACAATGAGGTGCTCTATTAAAATTCTTACTAATGCAATGAAGAATTTCAATGAGAATCAGAGAAAATCAATAGATGAAATTGGCTTCTCAAGTGCTTTAAATCTGACAATAAAAAATCACGTAGCTGTATTGGGCTACTGGCTGGTCAAAAACTATGACACAGATAATCATGGCCTAAATGTGGGCAGACACAAAATCAAGGTAAATGCACAAAAAGTGCATGAGGTTTCTGGAATCCCTATGGGGAAAATAGAGGTAACAGAGAAGAACAAACCAAGAAAGGGATCAAGCAAGTCAACTGATGACTTCAAAAACTAATTCGACAAACCAGCAGTATTGTTTAATGATGTCCTTGAAAAAAATCGCAAAACAAAAAGAAGGAGGAAAAATGTTCAAGATAAACTTCCTTGTTGTTTGGAATACAGTAATAGGCTACATCAGAAAATCCACAACTGTAAATCAAAGGTTCCTGATCAGTATTGAGGATATGTCTGAAATTAAGAACATGGACTGGTGCAGTTATATGATTGACATGCTGGACATGACTATAGAAGAGTGGCATGAGGATCAATTTAATGGTCCTTTGACCTTCCTCACGATATGTTTTATTAAAATAATATAGAATATTATGAGAAAGCAATAGAAATAATGTCCACTAATGTTTTTAAACACAGGTGTTGTACACACATGAATGGCAAAAAAAGGCACAAGGCACTAATTGATCCACAACAAACACTAGCAATATTGTACATTTCAGATAGAACCTTAGAGATGATGTAGGAATATTTGTATGATAATGGCCCACTAACTGATGTGGAAGATCAAGATGATGAGGATGCTGATATCAGAAAAGAAAAAGATGCGGCAACATCCCTGCAAACAATGAAGAAAGCTGGAGTGGTGCAAACCTCACCAGATTTAATGAAAGCACCTGAGCACTATAAAACACCAGAGAAGAAGAATAATGAAGATGAACAACCTGTAAGTTTTACGCATGTATTATTGACGCATGTATTAATTAAAAATAACACATGTTATAAATGAAAATAACGCATGCTATGAATATAAAATTTATAGCAGGTTTCTCAGAGAGGTGACATGGTGAAGGATGTTGCTGATCAAATACATTATGATTTCTCAGCAGACTATGAGATTGATGAAGATGCAAACATCATCTCTCCCGCATTAAAAATAAAAATACTAGTAGGAACTTTCACCTAGAGTGTTATGGACTACTACATCACACCCACCCAAAAAGATACACAGACATGAGAGAATGTAAGTTTTCATCCATATTGTAAATTGAGAAAATCATGCATGATTTAAAAGCAAATAACGCACCATATATAAAAATCACGTATGTGTTTCCTACTAAATAACGCAAATATATTACCATCTCAAAAATAGGAGTGGATGACTTTAATGGATCAACACATGCTGGTGTTCGATAAGGTTGTAGCTGAAATAACAAGTTTGATAGAAGATGGAAGAATAAAACATGGTGAAAGCTACACATACATTGAAAAAATGTGAAGAGTGGAAGAAAAAATTGCAAAGTCTATCACAAAGTCTAGAAGGTACAACAGAACAAACTGATCCAGAGATATTAGAAGTCAACATAGCAGAGTAAGAAAAACAGGGTGGTGAAGAAGAAAATGTTGAGGTTGAGACTGATGTTGAAAATGAAGAGAAAGCTAAAAATGGAAACACCTTAAAAAATAACGCAAATGCTAATTATAATAACGCAATAAGCATTTCCTAAAAATAATAACCATTTGAATGTAAAAAGACAGAATGGCAGAAGGATGATGAAAATAATGATGCTGAAGATGTTGAACCTGACGATGGTGGAATTCAAACAGAACAGAAAGGTAAAAATGGAATACACTTTCCATAATAATGCAATTGCTAACTATAATAACACAAATGACCATTTCAATGTAAAAAACAGAAGGAGAGAAAGAGGATGATGAGGAAGCAAATAAGCAAGTAGATGTGACACATCTGGATGAGCAGATAGAAAAAACTGAAACAACCCAAGGTAATAACGCATGTTAATAATCTTTCTAACAATTTGATATCTAATTTTATTTTTTTGAAAAACGCAGAAGGTAGCAAAGACGTGGTTGCCAATGATGACATTTCAAGGGGGGACTCATTCTCAAGCATCACATATAGAAGGTAATTACGCAATGCATATTTATTTTTCAACTTTCATAAAAATAACCCAATTGAACTTTGATTAAAAAAACAGATTCTACTAAAGAAACAAATGAAGTTATCTCTTTCATACAAACAATCTCATTCCTGCAACCACCTACTGTAGTGGAAGCAGAGAATCAAAACAAAGAAGAAGCTGCAAAGGATGCTGCTGAAGAAGGAAATGTAAAATAACTGAGGATAAAATTTGCTACAAAGTGAGGAGAAGCAGAAAGAAGAGAATGAGGAGAACCAAGGTATCTAAAAAAATTTGTATTCATTATGAGATTAAATTTTGAAAATAATCACACATAAACTTAAAAAATGAATTCAAAAAACAAAAGAGAAAAGTGAAGAGGATGAGGAAGAGAAGGATAATGATAAAACTCCTAAAAGGGTGAAATTGATGAATAAGAAAATCAATATAGCCCAAGAACAAAGAGAAGGAGAAGAAGGGCCTTTGCACTTAGGTCCCCCTACTACAGGAAAACAGTTGAAATAACAACTAAGCTGCAAGTATTTGAAAAAATGATTGCAGATTGGCTGTTCACACCGATCAAAGATGAACTGTAAGAATGTATCCATGTTAAATATATCACAATTACAATAAAAATATCTCATAACAAAATGACATGTTTTTTTTATAACTTATGCAGATATGTTGTGTATGAATCAAACTATGGCACAACAATGTATAAAGCTGTATTGGAAAGCTTTCATCCTGGAATCTACGTACACACATATGCTCTGGAAGCATATATAGAGATATAAAATGATGAAGAGTAGACCAGAGAGAAGGACAAACCAATGAGATTGTTTTGCTTATCCACATTGCTGGTACAAAAAAATAATAATAAAAATAACGCAACTTATATAGAAGAAATCACGCAAAAACTTATTTTGATTGCTGATTTAAACTTTTTTTGCAGTCTGATGTACTCTACATTAATGAACAGTATGATGATGATTATAGGCAAAAAATCTTTGCAGACAACCTGCAAAAACACATAGAAAGATTGGGGATGTCTTCACTACGGAACGTGGATCTATGTTTTATTCCGATTCTAATGAGCGAACACTTCTATGTAATCTGTTTCGATATACAAACTGGAGTTGTCAGCTTGTTAGACAACATGGTGGATCGGAAAAAGTTTGAGAATAGATACCAAGGAGTCCCCCATAAAGTGGTAATTCTTTATCACGCAACATTTTCTTAAAATAACGCATTCTTTCATTTTGTAACAAATTTTATAATTACGCACACTTTATATAATAATAATGCATTCTTTGAAAAATCACTCACCGTTCAAATAAAAAATAACGCATTGTGCCATAAATTTGCAGCTTAAATGTTTGAAAGGCTATCTGGAAAGCACAAAACATCTCATCATATGTTGTTTGACCATGAAAACATCGAAAGGGTAAAAATGAAATGGAGAACCACGAAAACTTTGTTGATTATGGAATATTCACTATAAGGCTGTAGGTCCGGAAATCTCCCAAACACACGATATATTAATCAAACACGAGTGCGGAATCCTCGTGAAAGATCGATTCAAGAAAATAGTAGAAGAATAGACTAGATCTTTAAGAAAGATGAAGTCTTGAATGGAATCGGCTACTATTGAAGCAAAGAAATGCTGATCGTGAACTAGAACTCTCTTGAAGAAATCGTGAACAACAATATCAAATGCTTACTTGATCATAAACATGAGGTGGTATTTATACCACCTCTTACAAGGCCTTGGGCCAATCATAAACTCTAACTAGCCCAATCATAAACCCAAGCCCATGCCCAATCTAATAGTAAACTAGCCTAAACATAATAAAACTAGCCTACTAATCTAATTAAACCCTCTAAGCCCAGCCCAACTTATTTAATATTACAAGCCTCATAATCTAGCCTATTGAAGAGGAAGTCTCCTCTTTCAACTCTTTAGCATATCAACAGATCTCCGACGAGGTCAACCCTTCTAGAGAGAGAAACACGAGTGGCGGGAAGAGAGAGAGAGAGAGAGAGAGAGAGAGGACTCGTGGACTGCTGAAGGCGGTGATGCGTGGAATCTGGTGGCAGAGCAATGACGACAAGGAGATCACCATCCAAGTTTTCCTCCTCCGATATTAATAATAACAATTCGCAATTCGTACCTCCTTCCGAAACCCTAGCTTTTTGATCCATAGGCGAACTTTCACGGATTTCAGACGAAATGACGGAGGTGGGGAAATTGCTGTACATAGTGGTGGAGGAGGATCATGAAACAACGAAACGGCATGAAGAATCGTCGTTTCGATACACTCGTCCTGTTCTTCAGAGCAGTTTGCAGTTGATGGGATGTAAAGCTCGTCACGCCTTCAAGATAAGCCAAAGGGTGTTTGAAATCATGAGAAAGAAGTGCTTAGAGGACAGTTTGGCTGATGTAGGTGTGATCCAATGGGGAAAGGATTTCTTGAAAGTACATTCTGCGAAAGAAAATAGGTGTAACACTGATAATCAGTCTGATAAGATGACTGGAAGTAATCATGTGGTTCCAGAGAAAGATGGCAAACCTTTTGATTTGTACAAAAAACGCACGACTATTGTTGTCAAAAGAAGGATTTTCATAGATGTTGTGTGTGATGCTTTGTCTGAATACAAGTATGTTGGTCCCAATCAAAGAGCTGATTTTGTTTTAGCCTGCAGGATTCGTGAAAGGAAGGAATCTGTTACTGTTTTACTATGTGGTACCAGTGGATGTGGCAAATCTACATTGTCGGCTTTGCTGGCTAGTAGGTTAGGGATCACAACTGTTATATCTACAGATTCCATAAGGCATATGATGAGAAGTTTTGTTGATGAAAATCAAAATCCACTTCTATGGTCTTCTACTTACCATGCAGGTGAACATCTAGATCCAGTAGCTGTCTCAGAAGCTAAAGCCAAAAGAAAAGCTAAAAAAGAAGTCAATGACGTATTTGATGGTTCCATGAACCAACCAGCACCAAAGGATGGTTCTAGTTTGCCCAAAGTTGACTTGATTAGCCCTAAACAAATGGCCATTGAGGGATTTAAGGCACAAAGTGAGATGGTTATTGATAGTCTCGATCGACTTATAACTGCATGGGAAGAACGGAAAGAATTAGTTGTTGTGGAGGGTGTTCATTTGAGCCTTAATTTTGTGATGGGGTTGATGAAGAAACATCCATCAATCATACCTTTCATGATATATATAACAAATGAAGACAAACACATGGAAAGATTTGCGGTTCGTGCAAAGTATATGACTCTGGATCCTGCCAAAAATAAATATGTAAAGTATATTAGAAACATTAGAACAATCCAAGAATACCTATGCAATCGAGCCGACAAACATCTAGTTCCAAAAATTAACAACACAAATGTCGATAAAAGTGTTGCTGCAATACACGCGACTGTTTTCAGCTGCTTAAGAAGACGTGAAGCTGGAGAACAGCTTTATGATCCCACCACTAACACGGTTTCTGTAGTTGATGAAGAATATAGAAATCAATGTGCAGCTAATTCACTTGGCTCAAAAGGGATGTTTCAGTTAATTCAAAGGCAAGGTTCTTCAAGACACTTAATGGCTCTTTTGAACAATGATGGCTCAGTTGCAAAAGCATGGTCTGCTGAAGATGGGTTAGGTGTGCCTATGGATGGACCGTTGCAAATTGGGAAATCTGAATCTGTTAACCTGCAATTTGGTAATTTTGGAATTAGTGCTTGGCCAACTGACCTTGGCGGCACTAGTCATGCTAGTAGTGTTGATGACTCAAGAGGTGAGCTTACTGATAATGGTACTAAATATTATTCTTCATGTTGTAGTTCACCTAAGGTCTCTGAAGGACATGCTAAAGAGTTGAAAGAGGAGACTTCGGTGCATGGTAGTGATGAAGAGGTAGATGATACCCGTGAGGTTGATAGTGATGAGGATCTTAGTGATGATGCCAAAGAACATATGCATGAAGAGATGGAAGGGTCAGTTGATGAGGAATCAACTAAATCAGATGAGGAGTATGATGATCTTGCTATGCAGGATATTCAAGTAAACGGTTAGATTATGAGGCCGAATTGCGAAAGGAGGTACGAATTGCGAATTGTTATTATTAATATCGGAGGAGGAAAACTTGGATGGTGATCTCCTTGTCGTCATTGCTCTGATACCAGAGAGGGGATAATAAGTATTATCCGATGGGAACTCGAGGATGATACTTATTATCCGAAAAGACTTCCATAATACATTGTATCCGAAGGGAACTCGAGGATAATATGTATTATCTCAGGGGAAGTCCTTAGCTGAGGGGAAGTAATCAGCTAAGGGGAAGTCTTTAGAGGTCTTTGGGTTCAGGGGAAGTTTTATAGAAAACCCGTAATCTATATTAGGGTTTTTGGTTAAAATTATGTTAATTTGAATCAACTGAACAGATGATAATTACCTCCTAACCCAAAGACCAGTCATGACATGTCTGGTAGTGTATATTTTTTGAGTATGGGATAATAAGTATTATCCGAAGGGAACTCGAGGATGATACTTATTATCTAATGGAAAAGACTTCCTCCGTCAGATCTTGACAAATTTTTTTTTTTTTTGTTTTTTTTTTTGTTTTTTTTTTTTAGGTTTGGAACCGGTTTCGATTTATATCCTTGTATGAAAAACCATAAGCACACAGTTTTAACATTCAAGGACCAAGAACAAACATGCAGCATGAGTACAACAGTTTACCGTTTGGTGCCATATACAAAAAACAAAGACTAAAAATGATTAAAAATTACATAAAAACTAACCCTGCAAACCACTTGAAATTTGTAGGCTCAAGACCCTGCCCTTTCCGAAGCCCGAGGTTCATGAAACGGACGGGCTAACTCGTTCGTCTTTCTCAGAGGCTGAAATGCTGTAGGATCGTCCTCTGACTCTAAGGCTTCCTGAAGATGGCAATTTTTTTGAGTTAACCGCTAGTGACTCAGCTAATGGTTCATCTTTCCCAGAGGCTGAGACGCTGTACGACCGCCCTCTGATTCTAAGTTTTCCTAAAGATGGCAATCTTTTTGAGGTGATCGCTAGTGAATCCGCACCTGACTTGCTTTTGGTTTTCAAGAAACGGTCAAGATTTTGTTTATACTTGTCGGTATGAGTGCTTGTTACTGTATCATGTTGGTTTCTAGATATGTCACTCTCGGATTCTAATTCCACGTCAGTGAAGTAACCGTTTACTTGAATATCCTGCATAGCAAGATCATCATACTCCTCATCTGATTTAGTTGATTCCTCATCAACTGACCCTTCCATCTCTTCATGCATATGTTCTTTGACATCCTCACTGGCCAGGACATAACTGAAGATGATATTTATGGGGACTTGGAGCCACTAACCCATAAAAGGTCAAGAGAAGATATGATTGGGTCGTCTGGCAGTGATGATACACCTCCTGAGCTAAATATAAACGTTGATGAAGCTTTCGTAGAAGAACCCGTCCCTGCTCGTGAACCATCTCCGCGAAAGAAATCTGATCCTAGGAGCATACGGTTCAAGTTCACCAAGACAAGCTCAAGCCTTTTGGTTGTACAACCAGCTGGACCCAGTTCCGAGGGTGCCAGTGGTCAAGAAGAAACTGTTGGTGAAACCCTTCAAGAGCAACCGTCTCTCACACAGACTGAAGATGGTGATGATCAACCTGCCCCTGTGCAGCAAGCTAGTCCGAATCTGAACGTGCAAAGCCCTGTACGTGAAGATAGGCAATTTCTGGAGGTTGAGAGCACCTTCGTTGTTCCAAGTCCGGTTAGAGTGAGCCTCTCTACCGCGACCAGCCAACCACTCGCAGCTCCAGGTTTCCGCCCATTGATGGCTGCTGAGCTTCCAGTTGATTTGAGGATTAGTGCTCATCCTCAGATCAACTTCCTGATCTCTCAGAATAGGATCAGACAGAATGAGATCAAGGCTCTCACGGAAGAAAACCAGCGTTTGAGAGAGAAGGAGGAGGCAAGCAGCAAATATATGAGAGAGTATGAGGTGGCAGACAAGGAAAGAATGGAATATCTTTACAAGATGATAAAGGACCTGAGAAGGAAGGTTAATGCACTGACAGATGGTGCAGGGCCTAACAACACGGGTGCCTCTGGTCAGGGTTCATCTCAGGGAAATCAAGCTGCTGAAGCAATGGAGACTGACGAAGGAGATGAGAATATAGTGATGCCGGATTACGCCCACTGTGGCAGGATCATCTCAAAGGCTCCAAGATTCCACGAAAACTGGTTCAAGGAGTTTTTCCAAGGACTAGCTCCCACACAGTACACCATTGACGTTGGTGAAAGCTCAATTGATAAGCGTGGGAGTCGTGAGGCAATCTTATGTTGGCACTACGATATGGAGAAGAAAATCTTTGCCGTGATCCGTGACGGCTATAGTCCAGTGGAGTACTACTCTACACGTGCTCAATTCCACTCCTGGACTGAGCCTGAGATCAGGAGCCTTCTGAGAGCTCCATTTATTAACAGGTGGAATGGACCAGAAGGTAATCAGATCAGAGATAATCTGCTTGGCCACATGGAGAATGATTTCAGAGATTTCGAGCTGAAGGAGGTCAGGTGGAGAGAGACCGGGACTGACCCCGTGACAGGGGAGTCTATTGGAGAAGCACGGAGGCCACCAACTAAGCGCACAAGGGTGATTAATATGTTGGATGAGATCGAGGATGAAACACTAGTAAGAAACTTTGATTGCTGGTATTACGATCCAACAACACATGAAGTGGTGGTTCTCTGCAAGCCGATGCGTCAATTCAGATTTTATGACCCGGTGGATTTGCTTCGATTTGGTGAGAGAGATATCAAGCTTCTGGCCACCCAACCCATCCTTGAAATCGTGAACAACAATATCAAATGCTTACTTGATCATAAACATGAGGTGGTATTTATACCACCTCTTACAAGGCCTTGGGCCAATCATAAACTCTAACTAGCCCAATCATACACCCAAGCCCATGCCCAATCTAATAGTAAACTAGCCTAAACATAATAAAACTAGCCTACTAATCTAGTTAAACCCTCTAAGCCCAGCCCAACTTATTTAATATTACAAGCCTCATAATCTAGCCTCTACAATCTTCCCCTAGGCTTGTGATATTAAATGTCTTCGATCTTTGAAAATCTTCTTCTTGACTGGCTGGCAAAGACGTTGATGAAGATTCTTTCCGCAGAAATCTTCAATAGGTTCATGACGGGCACTTGGGACTTCCTCTTGATCAGCATCAGCTCGAACTTCTTGAATTTGAACAAGCAATGAGATGGAGGATTCTCAATGACTTGCTTCTTTTGAAAGAACTGGTTCTTGCTGAATCTTCGGTAACTGTCTTGAATCTTCAAAAATTAGAGGGTTGAAATTTTGAAAACCTCCTAACTGCGAAGACCTTGATTGTTGAACTTCAAACTTCATGAACTCTGACTGCTCTCTGTATCATTTTCTTTCTCAAATATTGACTTAAAATCTTCAGCTTCCCCTAAACTTGTGAGCATTTTCTTTGAAAAAACTTTTGAAGCTCTTGGATACTTGTAAAGATACCAACAACTTCCCCTGAACAGTTGCTTATTCAGATGGTAGTCTTGTCCGGCTGGTTCTTTAGCTTTGAGCAGCAGCAGCAGCATCTTTCTATCATCAACCTGTCGGACACACATTTGAAAAAATATACACTACCAGACATGTGATGACTGGTCTTTGGGTTAGGAGGTAATTATCATCTGTTCAGTTGATTCAAATTAACATAATTTTAACCAAAAACCCTAATATAGATTACGGGTTTTCTATAAAACTTCCCCTGAACCCAAAGACCTCTAAAGACTTCCCCTTAGCTGATTACTTCCCCTCAGCTAAGGACTTCCCCTGAGATAATACATATTATCCTCGAGTTCCCTTCGGATACAATGTATTATGGAAGTCTTTTCGGATAATAAGTATCATCCTCGAGTTCCCATTGGATAATACTTATTATCCCCTCTCCTTCCCCTAAAAATTTGTCAAGATCTGACGGAGGAAGTCTTTTCCATTAGATAATAAGTATCATCCTCGAGTTCCCTTCGGATAATACTTATTATCCCATACTCCTTCCCCTAAAAATTTGGCAAGATCTGTCGGGGGCATATTGTCATGCATTAAAACCCTTGAAAAACATATTTTGACTTCTCAAATCAACCTGGCCAAGACAAAAACACACCAAAAAGAACTTAACAACTCACACACGAAAGATAAAAACTAAACAAATACTTACCAAACCAAACATGAGAAAGTTTACAAGGGATCAAACCATATGAATCTGACTGAGGAACCCTTTTCAGCTTCAGTTACTTAACTAGTCCAGGTGATTGCCGGTATGTTTGTCCGCTTTAAACTCAAACCCGTTTAATCCCAACCGAATGCGTCATGCTTAATATAGTACATTATTACCGTCATGTTTAATTGTCCCCACACCCAAGCGTACACAGCAAAACCTACCCAACCTCAGAGTTTATTGAGGATTCACAAACCCCCAACTTGAGGAACCATGCAACACCGCTATGACTGCCACTTATTTTCATTAACCATCAGTTCGTGATCAGGTCGGCCGCTAAGCACGCAAAGAAGCCCAACTGAGTGATTATTTATTCTCTTTTCTTTTTCATTTTCTTTTTCTTTTTCCTTTCTTTTTCATTTTCTTTTGCTCTGTGGTGTTGTCAAGATAGCATAAACATGGCGTGTGAGAGAGTGAATACTAGGTATAATTACCACTCTCAACCCGTTTTTGTCGGGACTCAGTCTTTTAAACTATGCAACCTAGGATGGGAAGCTAAACATATATATCTTTTAAGTTCACTGCACTTTCATTGGAGGTCATAAGTTTAGGTCGAGCCTACCGAGCATATCACCGTGGAGCTTGCCTTTCACTTCCGCCTTACGCGTGTAAGCCATCTCCAACAAGAACATTCATTTGACTTCCCCTAAACTTCTCAAAAACAAGAAACAATTAAAAATTGAAAAGCACACTATTTTTGAGGGGTCAACATTTTCATCTTCTTTACATTTCTTCCCCTTGCTTTTTGATTTTTAATGTCACAATTTTGTGAGCATCATCATTTTTTTTCATCATTTTTTTTAAACAATAAAGATAAAACACACAAACACACTTAAAAGAACAAAACACAAAATTTTGAAGACATCTGGCCAAGCTAACTTTCAAAGTATTGATTTTGAAAATTTTAGAAAATTGGGTTTCATGACATGCACACTTCATTGCATTTGAAGTCAAACACTTCAACAAATAATCACCAAGTGAAAATTTTAGAAAAAATGGTTTGACTCAAAACACCCTTTGTTGCCTCATCATTCAAACAACCAAGTTAAGAACAGTACCTTTCATGCTGATATTGACATTTTACCTCTCAAAGAGACATACCTTCCATTGTATATATTACTTGACATGACATGAAGATGCGTCTCTGAAACTGTGCCTGGAATAATCACTTATCGACAAACAAATTAGTAATAAAACGTTAGTGATAATCCTCCTTGATCGTTCCTGCACAGAGTGAGAGATTAGTTAGCTAATAGTACCCATGCCATTGTTTTTCTGGGTACTCCTGAGGAATCAATGAATGAAATTTCTTTTAAAAACATTCCTTTTGAAAGATCAGGAAGTTGGGATGATTCGGTTGTAGCTGCCTTGACTTTTGGCTTCCAAATTTCCCGCTTTAAGATGTAGCAGACTGACTGATGACGATTGCTGGAAGATAAAGACCTACATTCGACAGTAATGTCCAAGGGAGAATTTGTTAGAGCATGTCCCGAGTGTGGTCATTACTCTGCGAATTATGTAATTGTCTAGATTGTTGAAATAGCTAGGTTGCCAACGTACCATGAAGCGTACTAGATGGTACGCTGCAGCGTACCAAATGGTACGCTGGGTAGTCTAGTAAGTTGGGCAGTTTACCTATAAATAGGTGAAGCTTAGCTTGTCAGTTTAGACTTTTGGTCATTTGTCTTTATGTTGAGAGGAGAGGTCTGTCTAACCTCTCCCGAGCTTTATTGATGTAAACTCCTTCGGTGTAATCATTTGACACAATAAATGGCCAGATTTCTCCGTCTTTATCCTTCTATGATCTGGAAACGATCTGTATATGGTTTTACAATTACATATGTAAAACAACACTTAAAGGGCATGATGGTCATTTCACCATTTGAAATATGTAAACAGTGAGTTACACATCATGCTTACACATCATATGTAAACCAACACTTAATATATGTAAAGAGTGAGTTACATATGTAAACCAATGTTACATATTTAGCACAATTAAATTTACAATTGAGTTTTGAAATAAAAAATTATATATGTAAAACAATAGTTACATATGTAAAACAACACTTAAAGTATGTAAACAGTGAGTTACATATGTAAACCAAGAGTTACATATCTAATACGATTAAATTTACAATTGTGTTTTGAAACAACTATCCGTTTATAAGCTCTTATTAGAATCTTTGTTTAGTCGTTATGTTGTGTTCTAGAAGTGTTACATATGAAACCCAAGTCTTACATATGTAAACCAATAGTTACATATATAAACCAACACTTAAAATATGTAAAACAGTGAGTTACATATGTAACCAAGAGTTACATATTTAAACCAAGGCTTAAAATATATAAACAATGAGTTACATATGTAAACCAATACTTAAAATATGTAACTCAGTTGTAAGGAATATTGCGCTTAGAAGATTTCCGGCTGAATGCCAATTTTGTTATGTTCCGGCTGAAGTTGAAGTTGAAGCGGAATTCTCACTACAAGCGGAACTGACAGTTCAAGCGGAAAGAAGCAGTTTTGTCCTTTAGCGAATATTCTGGGTGAACTCAATTATCCACCAGATAATGAGTTCAACCGAACTTTTCCTAAGATGTCTTTTCAGCAAGTCTAATCCTGCAAAAGCTTCTCGTATGCTTCTATATCTGATTCAAGCCGCTCTCCTAAAGTAGTATGATGTTGCAAACACGCAAGATATTCCAATTGTCGATGTTTATTCTTTTGGTAGTTTGTATTTGACTTTATTGTTTACGGTGTAGATTAGATCGCTTGAGATCAATGGCTGTTATTGATCTCATCAGCACTATATATAGCTTAGTTAGCTTATAGTTTACACATACAGATGAGGGATATTTTGTTGGATACTCAGGTGTGTCAAAAGCATACAGAGTGTACAACAAGAGAACCAAAATTGTTGAGGAAACTATAAATGTATATTTTAATGAAAAATCTACCAACAATTTTGAATCTCAACCCACTTGGTTATTTGATATTGACGCACTAACCACTGCTTTCAACATAACTGTTGATAAGCCTGTGAGATCTCTAGTGCAGGAACATAACTTATATAGGTCTGCTGATGAACATTGGACGAGCAACTCTGCTGGAACTGAGAAGCAAAACTTCTTCTCTTTAATGAGCATCAAACCTATCTTGCCAGGCAATGGAAAGAAACCTTCTGAAATAATCCAAATTGAAGAAGAAATTGTTCCGGTCGAAGTTCAAACGGAAATTTCTTCGACTGAAGTTCAAATGGAAATTTCTCCGGCTCAAGTTCAACTGGAAAACTTTATTTCAGAAACTATTGAGAACAATGATTCCGGATCAACTGAACCTGAAAATTCAAATGACGAATTCAGTTTCGAGCATCTAACCCACATTTCAGAGGATAGTTCTCACAATACAGTTGAAAGTTCAAATCCTGTTTCACAAATTGCTGATATTGAGCTTGATCACAGACTTCCTCAGCTCAATATACCCTAAAATGGAAAAAGCCATGAGTTCCCTATGTTTCTCGACAGAAGAATCAACAGAGATCATCCAGTGAGAAACATTATTGGAGAAGTGTCAGCACCTGTGTTGACAAGGAGTAGATCTACTAATGCAAACATCTGTTTGCATGCTGCATTTTTGTCTCAAGAAGTACCCAAGAAGGTAAAAATTGCCTTGGAAGACAACAGTTGGGTAGAGGCAATGCAGGAAGAGTTATTTCAAATTAACAAGCAGAAAGTTTGGGAATTGGTAGGTCTGCCTGATGGAGCAGAATCAATTGGCACTAAGTGGGTCTTCAGAAATAAGAAAGATGACAGGGGAATTATTATTAAAAACAAAGCAAGACTAGTAGTGCAAGGCTATGTACAGGAAGAAGGGATTGATTATGATGAAGTGTTTGCACCAGTGGCTAGATTGGAAGCAATCAGAATCTTCTTAGCCTATGCTGCCTTCAAAGACTTCTAAGTATTTCAAATGGATGTCAAAAGTGCCTTCCTGTATGGCCTACTGGAACAAGAAGTATATGTCAACCAACCTCCTGGCTTTGAGGACCCTCACCATCCCAACAAGGTGTGCAAGCTAATCAAAGCTTTGTATGGTCTCAAACAAGTACCTAGAACCCGATATGAAACTCTTTCTAACTATCTTCTAGAGAATGGCTACAGGAGAGGGGCTATTGACAAAACCCTTTTTGTTAAAACTGTTGGTAAGGATATGTTGATGGTACAAATCTATGTAGATGATATTATTTTTGGTTCATCTAATACTGTTTTGTGAAAGGAGTTTGAAACTTTGATGCAGTCCAACTTTGAAATGAGCTCTATGGGAGAATTAACATTCTTCCTAGGACTACAAGTGAAGCAAACTGCAGATGGAATCTTTCTGAACCAATCAAAGTTCATTCAAGACATGTTGAAAAGATTTGAGATGCAAGCTTGCTCAAGTGTAAAAACTCCTATATCCACTTCCCACAAGTTAACCAGTGACTTAAGTGGCAAGCCAGTGGATGTGCACATGTACAGGGCAATGATAGGCTCACTGATGTGTCTTACTGCTAGCAGACCTGACATCATGTTCAGTGTTTGCTTATGTGCTAGATATCAGTCTTCACCAAAGGAGTCACATATGCTAGCTGTTAAGAGAATCTTCAAGTATCTGAAGGGCCAACCAAAACTGGGTTTGTGGTATCCCAAGAACTCTGACTTCTCTTTCAGAGCATTCACAGACAGTGACTATGGTGGTTGTGACATTGATAAGAAATCAACATCAGGTGGATTCAATTTTTGGGTGAAAGACTTGTCTCTTGGCAATGCAAGAAACAAACTTGTGTTTCCACTTAAACTGCAGAGGCTGAGTATATTGCTGCCTCAAGTTGTTGCAGTCAGGTTCTTTGGATCTAAAATCAAATGCTTGACTATGAGATCAAATTTATGGAAACTCCTATCCTTGCTGACAACAACAGTGCCATCTCCATCATCAACAATCCTGTAAAGCACTCTAAAACCAAACACATTGACATAAGGTATCATTTTATTAGAGATTGTGCAGAAAAGAATTTGATCAAATTATTCAAAGTTCATACTGATCATCAATTGGCAGACTTGTTTACAAAAGCTTTTGATGAGGCAAGATTTTTCTATCTCATCACAGCCATTGGGATGATGAATTTTGAATAAAAACTTTTCACAATTTTCAAATAAAAGAGAGACATGTGCTTAAGAGCCCATCTCTTGATACAAAAAGAAAAAGAGAAAGAAAATTTCTTGTGATAATTTCAGTTCATAGTCAGTAACCTCTGTTACACCATGAAAATTTATCACAAATTTTCAAAAATCTTGTGTTTTGGTGTTCAGTTTCAAGTTCCGGTTCAACCTGTGAGTAAAACAACTTTTGAAACTCACCGGGTGAACTTCAACCGGAAAAATGCTTTGCAAATGACGTGGCAAATGTTTTTGAAAACAATTCTTCCAAGCGAAAAAATCATCCACATGAAGTTCAAACGGAAGAAATATGGTTTTTAAAATAAAGGAGAAATGGGTTCCGCTTGAACTTCCGGGTCAACAAAGTCAAAGTCCCATTTAATTACCCGGAAGGCACAACTTTCTAAGCGGATATACATTTATTTACCCATTAAGTTTTTAACTGTTTTAAATCCGAGGTTTCAGTAAATTTACTTTTGGATAAAGACATGCTTTACCCAGTTGTACCGCAGGGTTATATTTGCAAGTAAAGGGCTTTTGTTTTAGTTTAACTCTAACTAATAACGATCCTACATCAGTACAACATAAAAGCATAAAATAGGCATACAAACATCATGAAATACTGAAAACACATCAGAGTCAAACATATAAAGCTTATACATGTAGAAAAAATAATCCATTTTAATAGATTACTCTATAGATTAATGTAAAGGTTAACTAGGTATAATAAACATTTTATTAAAAAAAAACTTGCATAAAAACGAGAACGAGAAAATATATAACAAAGAAGAAAATCTATAAGAAAAATATAATTTTGATATTAAAATCCAAATAAAGATAAAAGAAAACTAACCATTTGAATATTAAAATCTCTAAACAAATTATGACAAAGCAAAGTATTATCACACCTAACCCATTTTCCTTTTATTATTTTTCTTATTTCATTTATTATTCTCATCTTCTTCTTCATCTTTATCATACTAGATGGTGAAGAGAAACAAGTACCTTTGATTTTGAGTTTCGAACTAGATGGGAATAGCCGACGAACGAAGCCGTCTCTTTTACGAGCGGCGGCGGGTCTACAAGCGATGAGTGAATCTACGAGCACCGACATATCTACGAGCGTTGGTGGGTGATGGTGGTGGGTTTCTCAGATCTTGAGTTCCATGGTGGAAGTTTTGAAATTATTTGTGGGTTCTGAAAGAAGAAATGGAGAGAGAGAAAGAGAGGGGGAGGGTGGGAGGAAAGAAGATGATGAGATGGTGATAAATGAGAGTCAATATAGAGGACGACATTATGGGTTTCTCAGATCGTTAGATTCATGGTGAAAGCTTAAAAATTTCTTATGGTGTGACACCCGGCAAATTCAGGTGATTTTTCTGGACGAACGCGAACAACTATTTATTCGAACATACATGCATTAATACATCTAATAAGAATTTTAGATGGGTCATTGTGTCCACGAACAATCACACACGAGTTGAGTCGGTCCTAAATCGTTGGTGACTAAATTATTTAAACGCTATCGAACGAACACAAGGTGCATAACTTATAACTCTATAATATTATGTGTACTTGTGTGCTATTTGATGTTACGTGATTATAACTTCATGTGGAATTATGTGTTATTAGGAGCAAGCTTCATAAGTTATATAGATTACACAATTGATGAAATTGTTATATTATAAAATTTCGGTCATCTGAGAACTATTAAAACAAAAATATATAGATAAATACATATCTCAATTCAAAATTTTGTTGAGATAAATCTCAAATCTTTTTTTTTTTTTAAAAAAGGGGCTACGTAATCCCTTCCCAACCTCCCCCTTATATTGCGAATACCCTCCCTCCAATACCCTACCGCACGCATCTCTCCCACAATCAGGCGACATCCTCCATCCCCTCTCTCGACAGAACCGTCTTCTCGGATAACCGCAGAGACTACCGGAGAACTCGAGCGGCTAGAAACGAGCAGTGGAGATCCGCGCATATCAAGCATACTCTCTCGCTCTCTAACTCATAGATTTAAGGTACGTAACCGTAAGACCGCTATCCTCGAAACCCACTGATATGAGTCCGCTGTTTCCCCGTGGGTTCGAGTTGCTCTCCGCTTATATCTACGTTTTGAACCGCATGCGTTTTTACTGAATGCTATTGTCTAAATCTGTGTATCTGTGTGCTCTCATGCGAGTATTACGGTTTTGTAATTGAAGTGTGGTGATCGACATAATTTATGCAACGTGATTTAATGGCATGCGATATTATTAAGCTATTCAAAACCTGTATATAAAACTGATTGATGGAAACTGTGATATATATACGTATATATAAATAAAGGGTGGGACCGAGATGGTTTGGTAATATAGAGAAGAAGACACCCGTTTCTTTTTGTGATTATATATAGAGAGAACTGAGTTTATTAACAAACATGAATCTGCCCCAGTGGCTGAGACTCTTTCTTTAGAGTGAAAGGTCGCAGGTTCTAGCCCTGCGCCCAGCACTCCTTTTTGGTTTAATTCTCTGCCAACTTGCTGTGTTCCTCCTCATACCTTAGGTTAATAAGTGTTGCAAACTGGGTAATTAGAAATTTAGAATTTGGCCTAGTGGTTAAGGCCTTGAGTGGCGACTGGGCTATCCTAAGTTCGATTCTCGCTCACTGCAACTGGTATCCTCTTATTTTTATTTCTGTTCCATTAGTAAGGATAGGATACTTGAATGCAAAAGGTTAAAAAGATTAAGAACCGGGTTAAAACATCAAAACAGAAACTGTCATGGTGGTTGTAATACTTGCGTGGGACTGGGGGTTCGTGGGTTCGAGCCCAGCTCTCAGCAGTAGTTTTATTTCTTTTTGCTCTCTGGTTAGTTAATATCCCATGCTCACCCCTTGGAGTGATATATTGCATGTAGAACATGATTGCCTTAGGAAACCTTGTGTTGTGTATGTCTAAACTGTGAAACCGTGCGTGCTTTCTATCAATCGATTTACAATCAATTTAGGGTGCATGCTAGACATGAATAACGTGTGCTTACTTGTTGCTTGCTATTTATGAGAAACATGCTATATATGGAAACTTTTATAAAATATAAACTTTTCAAAATTTGAAAGTTTAACTAAACAAGCAAACACATCAGTTAACAAGTCACCAACGTGTCGCCAGGGTCGGTTGAGTCAGTCTCGTGTTCATTCACTGTAGTCTTACACGTTCACAAACATATAGGTGATTCGTAGGAATTCATCAACACTTTTATTTGAACTTTCTTGCCGAGCCCCCAAAGGTGAGTTCTCGAACATTTTCTCTGAATATTTTATTTAGAGAAGGAACATGCTACAAACAGTTTGGTAATATAATTGTATGGCTGATCACGTATGTGCAAACACATAACACGAATTACAAGTCCTTACATTTCGAACCGTTAGTTTATTGAGAAAGCGAGGTAATCTTTGGTAGTACTACTGGGTTTGACAAACCCCACCCGCGTTGGTAGCTCCAACTCGACTGGATGTCGAACGGGTGTAAAATTAGCCTAGACAGTATCATCATCGTCCGTGTTAGGCGATGGTGGAAGGCATTACAAACACAAACAGTCACGCTTCGGTTGCGAACCACATAGTGATAGCATTATTGGCCTTGCTAGCTACATTTACTATTATGATTACCATGGCACAACATTTACAAACATCTTACAAACATTTATTTTCTTGCATTGACATCTATGAACTCACCAGCCTTGCGCTGACCCACATAGCATGTCTTTCGCAGGTCTTTGAGGTACGAGCACGCTAGGATGCATATTGCATGACAGTTTAAACATTTTGAGTTGCATTTCAACTTTTACCGTTGGAGTTATTTTCTTTTGTGTTTGGTTTGGAGGGCGCGTGTTTTGCGCAACACTTTTTACTTACATGTTACGCTTCCGCATTTCTTAAATTGTTTTGGTGTGTTTGCATGGTTTGGTATGACTAATGACTCGGATCCTGGTTTGTCACACGCCTCGCGGTATAAACCCCGCAGGTGGATTTTGAGGGTGTGACAGATTGGTATCAGAGCCATTGGTTATAGTGAACCCGGTCTTGCATTTAGGCCAACTATAGCCTTAGAGTTGCATTAGTCATACACGAGAGCACACACTTGATTTAGTTATATACCGATATTTCATCCATTACAAGCATTTTAATATACATATATGAATACATATATATTACGTACAGACATGGCTGGTTCATCATCCGCTCCTTCCTCTACTCCTTCGACGAGCAACAATGGATCCGCACCTGATAACTGGGCCTGGTATCCTTTCGCGGTGGACCTGATGATTCGCAATGAAGGAGTGCCTCCACTTCCCCAGGAGCCAAACGCACACATGTGGCCATGGACCCTACCTCAAACACTCTATCCCTCGGAACGAGTCGTTGCATCCCTTGTGTCTAAATGGGGGAAAACAACTCAGCAGTGTCAGGAGATGGCTGCCGCAATCGAAGAGCTAAAAAGGGAGAACAAGGAAATGCGTGGGAGATTACGCGTTCAAGATGAGAGGTTGCTGAAACAAGAGCGTCGTAGTACAAAACTAAAGGAGGATGTGAGGTTGAATGACGAGGGGCGTGGAAGGTTGTTGGTACAACTTGAAGAACTGCGAAAAGACCTTCGAGACCTTAGACACGAGTTTCATACTGAAAGAGATGAGTCCAAGTTCAGAGAGGAAGATTTAGAACAACTCAGGGGCAGAATAGAAAATTTGGAATTAATGTTGTTGGCCCAACAGGGTGATATAGCACCTGCACAAGCAGAGCCTGCAGAAGAACTTGAGCCCGAAGAGGAACTCGAGCCTGAAGAAGAACCTGAGCCCGAAGAGGAGATGGAACCTCTGGAGGAAGAGGAACCTGCAGACGACGACCATTCAGATATCTCCTCTGTTGATACTGATGTTTAATCATGGACCTAGATGGGTTTGGGTTGTTCCCATCAACTAGTACTTTGAATATTAATTTCTGAATTTCTGGATATTTTTGTGAACTAGTTGCAAATTTATTTGAATTGAAATTATCATTTAATTTATTATGTTGTGTTCAGACGTTGTTAAATTCGTTGTGTTGTGTGTATGTATCTGGGTGATATATTACATTAGATTCTTTGTCTCATTTTGGATATTTGTGATTGAAAGGATAATGTCGGGACGTAGAAGCGGAAACCCTGCTAACTTGACGGCGGCTCAAATCAACACACTGGTGAACAACAGGGTCAATGCTGCACTGGCAGCCTATCAACAACAGCACCCGCCGCAAAACCAAGGTAAGATTTTACCCTCATACTAACATACCAACTCATCGAGGATATGATGTAACCGGTACGTCTATCTCCATGAATTACAGGTGCAGGCACCAGCGCCCATAAGCAATTTATGGATGGGAAGCCACCCACATTTACCGGAGAGACTGGCGCAGTGGGGATGCTGCGTTGGGTTGAAAAGACCGAGTCTGTGTTTGCTGTATGCAACTGCCTTCAAGCAAACAAGGTGAAGTTCGCTGCTAGTACATTGGAGGGCCCGGCTCTCACATGGTGGAACCTACAGGTACAGATGTTGGGAATGGCTGAAGCTAACGCCATGTCTTGGGATGATTTCAAAGCAGCATTAACTGAGGAATACTGCCCAAGAGATGAACTTCAGAAGCTTGAACGAGAACTCCAGGATTTGAAGATGCAAGGGTCAGAAATTGAAGCCTACACTCGGCGCCATAATGAACTAGCAAACTTGTGCCCGAACTTGGTACAACCAGCATACAAGCGGATCGAGATTTATCTTGGTGGGTTAGCCCCACAAATCCAGGGAATGGCCGTCTCCAGTAACTCTACTACTATACAACAGGCCATCCGTATGGCCCATAAGCTGACTGAAACAGCTGTGAATCAGGGAATTCTGCCAAAAAGAGGTGCCTCTGCTAATGCATCAGAAAACAAGAGGAAATGGGAAAACAGTGACTCAAAGTCTTCATCATCTCAGCAACAACCGCATAAGCAGGGAAGACATGAACACAACAATCGGGGTAACAATCAAAGTGGTTCAGGCAATCAAGGAAAGTACAACGGGAAGTACCCCAAATGTAACAAGTGTGGGTACCATCACTATGGTCAGTGCGAGAAGTTTCAATGCCGACGGTGCGGGAAAATAGGTCATGCCGCCAAAGATTGTCGCGGAGAAATTCAGACAAATCAACAGCAAAAGGGGTGCTATCACTGTGGAAAAGAAGGCCACATCAAAAGAGACTGCCCACAATTGAAGCAGAATAACAACAATGGTGGCGGTGGTGGTGCTAGGGGCAGAGCATTCACTATTGGCAAGGGAGATGCTAAGAATGACAACAATGTGGTGACTGGTAAGTTCCCTCTAAATAACCGTTTTGCTAATGTTCTTTTTGATTCGGGTGCCGATAAAAGTTTCATATCAAAAGACTTTAGTAAACTGTTAGGGATCGAACCAGTAGAATTAGAAACTGCTTATTCCATAGAATTGGCTGATGGAAAATTAGTGAGGGTAACACACATTTACAAGCAATGTAGGATAGAACTATCTGGCCATAGTTTTCATATCGACCTTATGCTCACACCTCTCGGAAGTTTTGATGTCATCATTGGCATGGATTGGTTGTCTGACCACAACGCTGAGATCGTATGCAACAACAAAGTCGTCCGTATTCCACTTCCTAACGGGGAAGCCATTTCTGTTCAAGGTGAAAGAAGCGGTACTGTCAAAGGAATTATTTCCTTTATGAAAGCGCAGAAATGTCTGAGAAAGAAAAACTGCACGGCATTCTTGGCTCTAGTAACTGACAATGCTCGGGAAGAGAGGAAGGTAGAAGACATTCCTGTAGTCCGCGATTTCCCTGATGTTTTTCCGGAGGACTTGCCTGGTCTTCCGCCCCATCGTCAAGTCGAGTTTGAAATCTCACTCGCCACCGGTGCAGCGCCAATTGCTCGTGCTCCCTACAGATTAGCCCCACCTGAGCTGAAAGAATTATCTACGCAATTGCAGGAACTTTTAGATAAAGGCTTCATTCGACCTAGCACATCTCCATGGGGAGCCCCTGTCCTTTTTGTGAAGAAGAAAGATGGGACTTTCCGCATGTGTATTGATTATCGAGAACTAAACAAGGTCACTATCAAGAATCGTTACCCCCTGCCTCGCATAGATGACCTGTTCGATCAACTCCAAGGGTCGAGCTATTACTCAAAGATCGATTTAAGATCCGGCTACCATCAACTACGTGTGAAGGAGGAAGACATTTCCAAGACGGCATTTCGCACAAGATACGGTCACTTTGAATTTCTGGTTATGCCATTTGGGCTAACTAACGCACCCGCCGTATTTATGGATCTCATGAATCGGGTGTGTAAGCCGTACCTGGACAAGTTTGTCATCGTTTTTATTGATGACATTCTCATTTACTCGAAGAGCAAGGAAGAACACGAGGAACATTTACGGTTGGTTTTGCAACTGCTACGACAGGAGGAACTATACGCAAAATTCTCCAAGTGTGACTTTTGGATTCGAGAAGTGCAATTTCTCGGCCACGTGGTTAACGAAAATGGAATCCATGTTGATCCGGCAAAAATCGAGGCGATCAAAAACTGGGAAGCACCCAGGACTCCTACTGAGATTCGACAATTCTTGGGTTTAGCTGGTTATTACAGGCGCTTCATAGAGGGCTTTTCGAAGATTGCTCAACCCCTTACAGCGTTAACACAGAAAGGCGTCGTTTTTAAGTGGAGTGACAAGCATCAACAGGCATTTCAATTGCTTAAGCAAAAGCTAAGCAGTGCACCTATCTTATCCTTGCCAGAAGGAACAGAAGACTTCGTGGTGTACTGTGACGCGTCCAACCAGGGTCTCGGTTGCGTATTGATGCAACGCGAGAAAGTTATTGCTTACGCTTCTCGACAATTGAAGGTACACGAGAAAAATTACACCACTCATGATCTAGAGTTGGGAGCTGTGGTCTTCGCACTAAAGATTTGGAGACACTATTTATATGGTACAAAGTGCACAATTTATACGGATCACAAGAGCTTGCAGCACATCTTCGAACAGAAAGAACTTAACATGAGGCAGCGTCGGTGGGTCGAGCTGTTAAATGATTATGAATGTGCGATAAAGTACCATCCGGGGAAGGCTAACGTGGTAGCCGATGCCCTCAGCAGAAAAGAAAATGCCAAACCGAAACGGGTTCGAGCTTTGCAATTCACAATACACGCAGGACTACCTGACCAAATCCGCAACGCTCAGATCGAAGCATTAAAGGATGAAAACCGAGCAGCTGAATCGCTTCGTGGGTTGGACAAACAGTTAGAAACAAAGGCTAACGGTACGAGATATTTCCAAAATCGGTTATGGGTTCCTTCCTTTGGGAATTTACGTGAGCTCGTGATGGACGAATCTCATAAATCCCGATACTCAATCCATCCTGGTGCAGACAAGATGTATCATGATCTAAAGGTAGCTTATTGGTGGCCAAACATGAAAGCGGACATTGCTACATACGTGAACAAGTGCTTGACGTGTTCCAAGGTTAAGGCAGAATATCAGAAACCTTCGGGGCTACTTCAACAACCAATAATTCCTGAATGGAAGTGGGAACACATATCAATGGACTTTATTACAAAGTTACCAAAGACCTCTAGTGGTTGTGACACTATCTGGGTGATCGTCGATCGACTAACAAAGTCCGCGCATTTTCTGGCCATCAAGGAAGAATACAAGACAGAGAAACTCGCTAAGATTTATATAAAGGAAATAGTTTCCAGGCACGGGGTGCCAATCTCCATTATCTCGGATCGGGACGCCCGATTTACCTCCCACTTATGGAGATCATTGCATAAAAGGTTGGGTTCGCGACTTGATATGAGCTCGGCATACCACCCTCAAACGGATGGCCAGAGTGAGCGAACTATCCAAACACTTGAGGACATGCTGAGAGCATGTGTTATAGACTTCGGAAACAGTTGGGAGGACTCACTTACCGTTGGTGGAGTTCTCTTACAACAACAGCTACCACACGAGCATTCAAGCAGCACCATTTGAGGCACTGTACGGGAGAAAGTGCCGATCACCTATCTGCTGGACGGAAGTTGGGGATAGCCAACTCACCGGTCCAGAACTGATACTCGAGACGTCAGAAAGGATTGTTCAGATCAGAAACCGGATGAAGGCGGCTAGAGACCGTCAAAAGAGTTACGCAGACAAAAGGCGAAAACCACTTAAGTTTGAAGTTGGTGACAAAGTTCTTTTAAAAGTGTCACCTTGGAAGGGTGTCATTCGCTTTGGCAAACGTGGCAAACTGAACCCACGCTACATTGGACCATTTGAAATTATCAGCGAAGTTGGCCCGGTAGCGTACGAGCTAAACTTACCAGAGAAACTGCGTGGGGTGCACAACGTCTTCCATGTGTCAAACCTGAAGAAGTGTCTATCAGATGAAAGTCTAGTAGTACCACTAGACGAGATCCAAGTCGATGAACAATTGCGCTTTATCGAGGAACCGGTTGAAATCATGGATCGTGAGGTCAAGACGCTCAAACGCAGTAAGATCCCGATAGTTCGAGTTCGTTGGAACTCGAAACGTGGACCAGAGTTCACGTGGGAACGCGAAGATCAAATGCGAAAGAAATACCCACAACTCTTCGACAAACAAGCAACGACGAATAGAGGTACGAACTAAATTTCGGGTCGAAATTTTCTTCAACAAGGGGATGATGTGACAACTGAAAATTTTACTTTTCTTTGTGTCTAGCGAACGAGCAACGATCTTAATTTTCGGGACGAAAATTTCTTCAACAAGGGGATGATGTGACACCCGGCAAATTCAGGTGAATTTTTCTGGACAAACACGAACAGACTTATTTATTCGAACATACATGCATTCATACATCTAATAGGAATTTTAGATGGGTCATTGTGTTCACGAACAATCACACACGAGTTGAGTCGGTCCTGAATCGTTGGTGACTAAATTATTTAAACGCTATAACGAACGAACACAAGTGTGCAACTATTTACATGTATTACGTGACTCTACTTGATATGCTACTGATTTGTATTCTTGATGTGCTACGGGTTACTAGAAGTTACATGACTTATGAACTTCATTTAGGAATTATGTGTTATTAGGTAGCAAGCTTCATAAGTTATATAGATTACACAGATTGATGAAATTGTTGATATTATAAAATTTCGGTCATCTGAGAACTATTAAAACAAAAATATATAGATAAATACATATCTCAATTCAAAATTTTGTTGAGATAAATCTCAAATCTTTTATTTTGTAGTTAAAAAGGGGCTACGTAATCCCTATCCCAACCTCCCCCTTATATTGCGAATACCCTCCCTCCAATACCCTACCGCACGCATCTCTCCCACAATCAGGCGACATCCTCCATCCCCTCTCTCGACAGAACCGTCTTCTCGGATAACCGCAGAGACTACCGGAGAACTCGAGCGGCTAGAAACGAGCAGTGGAGATCCGCGCATATCAAGCATACTCTCTCAGCTCTCTAACTCATAGATTTAAGGTACGTAACCGTAAGACCGCTATCCTCGAAACCCACTGATATGAGTCCGCTGTTTCCCCGTGGGTTCGAGTTGCTCTCCGCTTATATCTACGTTTTGAACCGCATGCGTTTTTACTGAATGCTATTGTCTAAATCTGTGTATCTGTGTGCTCTCATGCGAGTATTACGGTTTTGTAATTGAAGTGTGGTGATCGACATAATTTATGCAACGTGATTTAATGGCATGCGATATTATTAAGCTATTCAAAACCTGTATATAAAACTGATTGATGGAAACTGTGATATATATACGTATATATAATATAAAGGGTGGGACCGAGATGGTTTGGTAATATAGAGAAGAAGACACCCGTTTCTTTTTGTGATTATATATAGAGAGAACTGAGTTTATTAACAAACATGAATCTGCCCCAGTGGCTGAGACTCTTTCTTTAGAGTGAAAGGTCGCAGGTTCTAGCCCTGCGCCCAGCACTCCTTTTTGGTTTAATTCTCTGCCAACTTGCATGTGTTCCTCCTCATACCTTAGGTTAATAAGTGTTGCAAACTGGGTAATTAGCAAATTTAGAATTTGGCCTAGTGGTTAAGGCCTTGAGTGGCGACTGGGCTATCCTAAGTTCGATTCTCGCTCACTGCAACTGGTATCCTCTTATTTTTATTTCTGTTCCATTAGTAAGGATAGGATACTTGAATGCAAAAGGTTAAATAAAATTAAGAACTGGGTTAAAACATCAAAACAGAAACTGGTCATGGTGGTTAGTAATACTTGGGATGGAGACTGTGTGGTTCGTGGGTTCGAGCCCAGCATCTTAGCAGTATCTATTTTATTTCATTATTTAGCTACTCTGGTTAGTTAATATCCGCTTGCTCATCCCACTTGGAGTGATATTAATGTGCATCGTAGACACATGATTGCATGTTAGGAAACCTTGTGTTGTGTATGTCTTAGAACTGTGAAACCGTGCGTGCTTTCATGTCAATCGATTTACAATCAATTTAGGGTGCATGCTAGTTAAGCATGAATAACGTGTGCTGTACTTGTTGCTTGCTATTTATGAGATAACATGCTATATATGGAAACGTTTTATAAAATATAAACTTTTCATAATTGGAAAGTTTAACTAAACAAGCAAACACAATCAGTTAACAAGTCACCAACGTGTCGTCAGGGTCGATTGAGTCAGTCTCGTGTTCATTCACTGTAGTCTTACACGTTCACAAACATATAGGTGATTCGTAGGAATTCATCAACAGTTTTATTTGAACTTTCTTGCCGAGCTCCCAAAGGTGAGTTCTCGAACATTTTCTCTGAAGTATTTCATTTAGAGAAAGGAACATGCTACAAACAGTTCTGGTAATATAATTGTATTGGCTGATCACGTATGTGCGAACACATAACACGAATTACAAGTCCTTACATTTCGAACCGTTAGTTTATTGGAAAGCGAGGTAATCTTTGGTAGTACTACTGGGTTTGACAAACCCCACCCGCGTTGGTAGCTCCAACTCGACTGGATGTCGAACGGGTGTAAAATTAGCCTAGACAGTATCATCATCGTCCGTGTTAGGCGATGGTGGAAGGCATTACAAACACAAACAGTCACGCTTCGGTTGCGAACCACATAGTGATAGCATTATTGGCCTTGCTAGCTACATTTACTATTATGATTACCATGGCACAAACACTTTACAAACATTTATTTTCTTGCATTGACATTATGAACTCACCAGCCTTGCGCTGACCCACATAGCATGTCTTTCGCAGGTCTTTGAGGTACGAGCACGCTAGGATGCATATTATGACAGTTTAAACATTTTGAGTTGCATTTCAACTTTTACCGTTGGAGTTATTTTCTTTTGTGTTTGGTTTGGAGGGCGCGTGTTTTGCGCAACACTTTTTACTTACATGTTACGCTTCCGCATTTCTTAAATTGTTTTGGTGTGTTTGCATGGTTTGGTATGACTAATGACTCGGATCCTGGTTTGTCACACGCCTCGCGGTATAAACCCCGCAGGTGGATTTTGAGGGTGTGACATATGGTGTTAAAAGAAGTAAGAAATAAAGAGAGTGTAGGTGGTGGCATAGTTGGTAATGATGGTGGCGGAGGTGGTAATGGTGGTGGTAGAGGTGGTAATAGCGGAGGTTGTAAGGGTTGAGAGAAAGAAAGAGATGTGAGTTTGAAATGAAAAATAAAAATAAAAAAAGCTATAGGAGATGTGAGAGATAAAAAGATAGTGATGTGATGTGGAAAGAGAGTGAAAAAGACTCTGCAAAAGTACATGCTTAAAAATTCTTATTACGCATTATACCCTTTTGACACTAAAGACAAAATGAACTGATAATAAAAATTAAGGAAAAAGATGAAAATAATATAGGTCATGAGATGATGTTGATCAATGGTTAAGAAGTAGTTTCCCAAATTTTCAAAACTCAAGGAGGTTTTCATTTTATCCTTCCTCTCTCTCTCTCTCTCTCTCTCTCTCTCTCTCTCTCTCTCTCTCTCTCTCTCTCTCTCTCTCTATATATATATATATATATAGGGTTAGGATCATGCGAAAACACATATATATTGCGAAAACGTGAAAACACATATTAAAACCTCTATAACTTCTTCATACTTTAATAGTTTTTTTTAATTTGCATCAAAAATCTTAGAATTATGTAATCTTTAATTATGGGAAAAAAATTAATAAAAAAATTAATGTTTTGTTTTATTTGTGTGATACACATGTGCAGCACAAAAAAAACTCATACTTTTAGTATACATTAATATATTTTTTTCTAAGTCGCACCATATATGTTATCTTCCTGTTATTTTTTCGTATTTTTTTAATGATGCACATGTGCAGCACACCAAAAGAAACCTCATACGTGTGGTATACATTAATATTTTTAAAAAAGAAATTGCACCCTAAATCTTATAGTTGTGTTATCTTTAGATCTAAAGAAAAAAAATTATATTTTACATATTTTTTAATTCTATGTTGCACATGTGGACTATATAGCATTATCATTAGTACGATAAATGCTTCAGTGTTTTTTTATAAGTTTTTAACATAATGAGTGTTTTTCGCATGATAATTCGTCTTTGTGCAGTGCTAATGATAATGATGCACATGTGTATCACACGAAAAAAACACGAAACATTAATTTTTTTAAACTTTTTTTCGAGAAATTAAGATAACATAATTTTAAGACTTTTGGTGCGAATTTTATGAAAAAACATTAACGTATGAAGAAGTTAGGTAGGTTTTAATATTGGTTTTTACGTTATCGCAATAAAAGGTGTTTACGCACGATCCTTACCATATATATATATATATATAGGGAGAGGATCATTTGAGAACTAAAAAGAACTAATTTGAGCCACATGTTTATTACATGTATCCCCCCTCCCATGAATTGTAGTGCCCCCCCCCCCCCCCCCCCTGAAATTTGTGGTTGAGATTTAGTTCTTAAAAGTTCTCAAAATAAAAAGTTCTCATTTGAACCTAACCCTATATATATATATATATATATATATATATATATATAATATATATATATATATATATATAGGGAGATGATCATTTGAGAACCAATTGGTTTTGAGAACTTTTGAGAACCATTCTAAGCCACTAGTTTTGTATATATGGAAACCCCCCCCCCCCCCATGAATTATAGTGGTCCCCACCTGAAATTAGTGGTTAAGATTTAGTTCTTAAAAGTTCTTATAAGAAAAAGTTCTCATTTGAACCTAACCATATATATATATATATATATATATATATATATATATATATATATATATATATATGAAGGATCATGCAAAACCCACATGTTATTGTGAAAACTCAAAAACTAATTAATGAGAGATGTAAACTTGTCATGTCACCTAATATATTTTTTCAACTTCATATACATCGACCTCCATCCCTGCGACTTATCTTCATATCCCGACTTCTTTTCATCTCAGGCGATCTCCCTCTCCGGCGAACGTTTAAAATATCCGGCCAATCTCAGACGGACGTCAGGCGAATCTTATAAAGGTATGAGATTTTGTTTCCATATTCCTTCTCTCTTCCTTATTCTCCATGGCCTTCTAGAAAAAAAGTCGAACTTTTTAGGGTCACATACACATTTTTCATTAATCAATCCAAGATTATTCTAGTTTCGACAACACTATCCAAGTATGTAAACAACATTTCGAGTGTTTTTGATGATTCCTAGTTGCTCAATATGACTATAATCTAGTCTTCTAGAAGTCTCACAGTAATGCACGCAAGGTGTTCGATGAAATGCCTATGGGAAACTTAGTACTTTTTTCTATTTTTTTGTAACAATTTTGATGTTTTTTTTGTTGTATTAGGTGTCTACCTAACAAAATACGTATTAAATTGACGATTATACCATAACAACGACGATGCTATACATGTGCAATAATGTCTATAGGTAGGTTTTTCAAACTTTTAAACTTATTTTATATAGGTGTTTCATATGTGTCATACGTGCCTACATGTGTTTAACTTTGTTAACTCTTTGAATTTCATCTATGCTAAACCGACACTTTTCTATGCTCGATTTCACCCAAACGGGGCTCTAAATCTTCAAACTTGGGGTATTAGATCGAGGTTAGCCGATTTAGGGTTCATATGTGCATAAAAGTGGGAAAAATGGGGGCTATGGAGTTTAAGATGAATTTATAGCAAGATTTTTAGGTTTTCACCTATTAGATAGGTGATGAAGGCCGTGGCCAAAGGATCTAATATTCCCTGCATCGCGCCCAGGCAGGGCCTCCCTTCGTCGGGTCTTCCGTTCTCGCAACCGTTTCTTCGTTATTTGACGTTTTCGAGTCCCGTTTTCTATGTTTTTCACCATTTTTCATCCCCCATCACATCAAAGACATTCAAGCCAATAAAATTGAATATAAACATGCCATATATTTAATTATGATCGAGCAAATAAATTACACAACACGTTTTTTGTTGGTTTTGTCGTACGTATCGATTTTGGGAAATTCACCAACGTTTCGCGACTCGATTAAGGGCGTGATGACTCATGACTTGATAATTGATTATTAGGCTCATAAAAATGTTGAATTTGACATACGATGACCAAATACGAGATTCCCGTAAACGAAGAATCGTGTATCGAAATCGCGAAAAAACCGGAACTTGCTTTATTTTTTATTCGAGGAATCCAATTTGATTCCAAATGACTATAATTAGATATTTAACTTGAAAAATAAATTCTAACTCATTTAAAATCCTTATTTGGGCTATAATACCCGAAAATTCTCCTAATACTTAATAATTCGCAAATCGAGTAAACTGGGAGTTTCAAAATGGGTCGAGTTTCACAACCGACTAATTTGCAAATGTTACAGTCTCCCCTACTTTAAAAAATTACGTCCCGAAATTTGAAGAGAGTTAATAAATTTAAAGTAAAAGGGTAGTTAAAAGAGTTTTAACCAACACATTTTGACATTAAAGACCAATATAAAATATTTTACTGAGGGACGGAATATATCCTTGATTACAAAATCAATTATGACGATGCCAAAACTTTACCTGATCGCATGGGTTATGTTAGTAATGGAGATAGAGGAAAATAAATTATGATTTAACCAACCATCAGAGACATACCCACACACACACTGTTCTCGGTCTGACTCTCAATGCACCATAAAGGAACTATCGATGCTTATATATAGGGTGTACCGCAACTAACCCACCATATCTTAGAAACCTTTAGTGTGTACTGTCACACCCTATAAATATGTGGCGGGAGCGAAACAGTTGTATCACAGTCAAGTTCAAGAACGTACTCTGGATGATTCGAAATCTAGAGCCGTTTGGATTTTTTAACTTTAATTAGAGTAAAATATGGAGTTTTCTTAAATCATTACGTAGCGAATTTGTAATGAGTAGGATAAAGTATTTAAAGTTTACAAAACCTCTTGTTTGATCAAACAACGTTTCACCAAAACATTACTCTCAAAATATTTTTAAAACATAACACCGTTAGGTGTAATGCTGAGAAAATCTCCAACGGCTATCTTTCCTACTCCAATCATAGCTAAAGAGTCTACATGATCAACAAGACACGTCCAAAAGATGCATGCACAGATGTTCAGGTACCTGAGAATTCATGTAATAATACGGTCAACAAATAAATTTGTTGGTGAGTTCCACAGGTTTATAGTTGCTAGCAGTAAAATTTAAGTAAAATTCAATGTGAAAACAGTTTTTGCTACTCGTTGACAAATGAGGTTTAGACTTGTAGAAATGTTACCATGAACCCTGAATTCCGAAACTAACTGATTACCCACTCCTAGTATCTTTTGTCTAGTTGATACCGCATAGCCTAATATAACTATTTGTACTCTTCGACAATTAAAACGAAGTCACGATTGGAGCGACCAAATCAGAGCAGGGGGGTTAACCCGATAGATCTATTCAAATAGTTACCATTCCTCGTGATAAATTAATTGGATTCAGCTAATAGTGGGATTTGAGTATAACATGTAACAGATAGGTTTACAAAGTCTGTTTGTCTAACATAGCAAAAGTAAGTATGAATTCTCTCCCAAATAGTTAAAAACAGTTAAAGAGAAAAAGGGCCATGAAAAACTCACATGTTCAGAAATCGGTAGTGATGATGCAGTTAACCGAGAGTTTGTAAGTACCTGGATGGATCTTACTACTGCATGATTCGGTCAATCGATTAACAACAAGGTAAATAAAGTCTTGCTTTATTGATTCACTTAGAGAGAATACAAGGATTCTAGAGAGAGAGAGAGAACACACTCAGTTTCACACAATTAAGAGATAGACAATGACAAAACTAATTAAACTCTCTCTAAAACGAGCTATTTATACTTACCACTTAGTCCAACGTACCATTGGTACGTGGCTCCGTACCAACTAGTATGGACCTTGGTACGTGGACCCTAAGACTCACAAAGACATGCTATGATCAAGATACAATACACGAGACACAACGTAGCATAGGAATATGCTCTAACAAACTCCCCCTTAACGTGTAGTGTATCTATGTATCTATCTATCCAACTAAACTTCAGTCTTCAATCTTCAGCATCGCTGCATCTGATCTTCAACTTGAAATCTTGTTAGAAATAGAGCTTGCATGGCTGGATCATTCTTGAACAATCTTTGAACTTCAAAATCCATTTGTGAAAGATACTTTATACTCCCCCTTTCACCATGCTTGAGTCTTGTCACACAAAATAACGTGCAATTTCAGAAGATAGAAACGCGGATTTCTTTTTTCTTTTGAAAATTAATTTAATCTTGGCGCAAAACTTCTCTTCGAGAATCCAAGATATAGTTTTGAAATCATAAGTTTGTATCTTGTATCAATCGGTCGAAAACAAATAAGAAACAAAATCTTTTTGGCTTTTTGAAACTTTATATCAAAACACACCGAAAATCATTTTGATTTTCTATGTTTATGCTAAAACACACCTAAAATCTTTTTGATTTTTCTAACTTTATGCTAAAACACACATAAAATCTTTTTGAACTTTTCAGATATGAAACATAAATGCAATACGGAACCAGGCACTATTTTTGTCTTTTGCGGGAAAGATCACAACTTGGGATCATATTGGTCATGACATGCTGAACTACACTTCAATTTCAATTAATTCAGCACACAAGTCATGTCGATTACTAATATAATTTTTCCAGCTTAAACTCAGGCACAATCATACTCATAACATCTAGATATGTTATTGTATTGATTAGATTGCTTTGACCAGTGTACCTCACACTATCAGACATACTCATATATGTTTTTGCTTATCACACTTTGTGACTTCACTTGTGATTTAATCACATAAAGATTGAATTCATGATATCATCAACTGTGTTCCATGCAAAAAGAAATAAGAACGTTAAATCGTCTACCTTAAGGTCAATCTTTCGATGCGCAGATAAGGCATCGGATTTAACAAAATAAGAAAATAAAAACAAGTTGAAATTGTATAACCCAACAACAATCAGGTCGGTACTCCCGTACACGCAGAGAATGTCCGATGAGTTATACGAAACACCAAAGAAAATAAAGCAGAACGTCAAACGAACAACAATCAGGTCGATCTTTCGATACGCAAAGAAAGTCTGATCATTTGACAAAATAAAGAAAATCAAACAAGTTTAAATCTTTGCAAAATGAACACATGTATACATAGTAACTTCTCATTTTTCTTTTTCACATATCTTTTTCTTGATATCTTGAGACATGCTTCAAGATGTTATCCACTTGGTCAAGCATTAGTATTTAATGTATATCACATTTGAATACTTTCTGATTTATTGGCGAGCCTAGCAAGCATATTCAATGATCTTTTGGCTTTTTCATTTATTATATCCATGAGTCAGACACGTAAGCCAATGTACCATCATTTCTCAATTATGTCGGATACAATTTCTCATTTTTCAATGTTTTTGAATTTTCTGTTTTTCAATGTTTTTGTATTTTTCCATTTTCTCCCCCTTAAAATGAAACTCTATTTTTGGATTTTTCATTTTAACAAAAACACAAAGACATTATTTTAGTTTTTCAATTTTTCCCCCTAACCTACATATGAAATGTAAAAGAAAGAAAATTGACCTCTTGATACTGATACTTTTCAGTTTAAGCTTTCAGAAAGAATTTCAATTTTGTGATATGAAGGAGTCAATTTAAGTTACGCAGGAGACTCCACTATCAGCAACTGCTTGAAGCTTGAACTTCATAATCACCGACAGGTCTTCTTGAAGAAACCCACACACTGGATTTAAAGATTAGTATTCAAATGACCCGAAGCATACAGCTTCTGGTCGACTAGTATCTTTAACAAAACCAGAAGCAGCCGTGCTGACCACTTTAGGTCGCCACTGCATTTTTGTTTTTTTAGTTTCTACTGAATCATCATCCTGTGATGACCCACCAACACTAGAATAATATTTGAAAAATTGTTTCGTTTTAGATTTGATTTGGAAGGTGTAGACTCAGTAAAAATTCTGCCTAATACATCCATAAATGTGGCGGATTTTTCAGAAAATGTTCTTTTGACATTTTCAGGACAATCCTTTGCCATGTGTCCCTTTTGGCGACACTGATAGCACAAACGATAAGATCGTTGAGATTGTGGTTTGTCCTGAAATGAAAGGTATCTATCATTGGATTCAAAAGAATCAGAAGAATCATCAAATATTTGAAACCGATTAGCATGTACCCATTTGGAAGTAGGACTTCGAGGTGTGGAATTCGATCCAGATGATGAAGAATCTTTGAATGGTTGACCAACCCTGGAAGAACTTTCAGAAGATTTGTTCTTTTGTTGTTTACCCCCGAATCCTTTTTCCATGGTAGAAATGAACACCTGAGCCAAATGATAAATGTGTTCTAAACTGGTATCCTTTTTTTCTTTTGGAATCTTCTTGGGGATACTCTTCTTGTCTTTCTTCTCAAATTTCTTACCCTCACTACCCAAACCTGAACACTTATAACCTGGTAGCTTTGACAAATCAATTTGAGAACTAGAAGAACTAGCTTTAGCAGCCTGGGTAAATTTAGCTTTAATACCCTTCAAATTGTTAGCATCTACCAACTCAGCAACCAATTTTTCATCAGACACCATCTTTTCATATTGCTCTACCATCTTGTCATCAGAAATTTCTTTATTAACTACACTAGTTCCACCAGAAAAAAAAATTAACAAATGTGGGTGCACCAGATGTTGAAGAGTCCACTTTTTTGTTTGAAGTTCTATCGGAAACATGAATATCAGCTAGAGCATCAGATTGAATAACCGGATGTGGAATTTGATTATGCTCTTTGCTTCCAAAATCCTTTTTGAAATTCTCATCCTTGCACAAGTAACTTGTGAAAGAATGTGAATTCTTCAAATTGTTCAACTGCCTCTTAAGATCTAACACTTCAACATTCAAATCAGATATTTTCTTTTGAGCTTCACCCAATGCTTTTTCTGATTCAATCAATTGTTCCGAAGCTCTATTAGTCAAAAACTTCTCTTGTCCCATCAGATCATGGGCATCATACACTTCTTGGGTAATTTTCTTCACCCTGCCCTCATGAATCTCAATATTTCTTTTCAGCAATTGATTTTCTTCTTTCAAACTGATAACTTTGTCTTGTAATTCAGAATGAACAAATCGATGTTGGTTTTCTGCAGCAGTAACTTCATTAAACTCTTTCTTGAGTTCGTCATAAGATTGCGTCAGAGATTCGACTTTGGTAGTGGATTTCTAAAATAAAGCATCAAAAACACCAATGACATCTTTTGCTTCACTCTCCCACTTCTCAACACTTTTAACCAACTTTGCATTCTCAATTTGCAACTTCAAAATTTGTTCTTTATCTACACTAACCATCTCATCCAATTTTGTTTGAAGCTCTACAAACTCTTTCGTCAAAACATTCTTTTCCTTGACTAATTTCTTATTTATCTTGAGAATCTCATCAGAATCTTCAAACTTCTTCTTGAAACTTTCTAATTTTTCTTCCTTCGTCTTCATGCCAACAATCAACCCTTATTTTTCTTAAATCAATTCCCGAATCTTTCTATCTTATTTTAGAACAAAATCCACACGATGACTCATACCCACTAACTTTAGAATCAGAATCACTTGATTCAACTTACATAGTAGCTATAAAAGCAGATTCATCGTAACAACGAAAAGCAGATTCTTAGACCAATCATATCCGTCATCGGCCACCAGAGCTTTTGCATTTTTATCTTGAGCATGCTTATCCGAAGTACTCTTTTCAGATGATGATTATTGCACTCACAAGCAAAATGTCCTAACTTTGAACATTTGACACATTTGATCTTCGACTTATTCAAACCAAGTTTTTCTCCTTGACAAATAGATTGTTTGACATGTTTCTTCATAAACCTTCTTCCTCGTTCAATTATCATAGTAAACAGCCAATCCAAATCTAGCTTATGCAATTGATCATCATTCAGTTCACTTAAGTCATTTGGATGTAAACTAGCTTCACTAACTTGGCTAAGTATAGAACCAGAAGAAGATGATAAGAAAGCGGATATCAATAAAGCTAAATCTTCAGTTGCATGAGCAGAAATCGAATTATTTGTAGTTCTACCAGAAATAGAGAAACTGCAACCTGGAGAGTAACCAGTATATTTAGATTTTCCAGCAAGAAAAACTGTTGGTGGTGGATTAATGCTTGAACTATAGGATGTGACTTTGCTTTAGCATGCACGGTAGCAGAATTTTCTCAGAAATATAATTCAGGATTTTGAACAGAGTGAAATGCTGACTTCTTTCCAATCAATTCCATTTCACGAGCTTGTAACTTGCTAATCAATTGATTGAATGTCTAATTTGAGTAACTTGGATCATTTGTCAACATCATCACATAATTTTCCCACTTTTCGGGTAGAGCTTCCAGAAACTTGTAATGATATATATTCAACTGTTTACTTGAAAAGTATTTGAGATGCCTTTACATGTTATGTGTTGATACACATACGTGGAAAAGTTATAATACTTATAACTGTTTTAAAGTTATTATTACTTGTTATTACTTTTCGGGAAGGTTATAATAAACGGGTAATATAAAGGATGAAACTACTATATAAAGCTTTGAGAAATGAAAAATGTGAATGTTTGGTCTAAGCCTATGTATAGGATTAAGTGTCGGGTAAATATGATCTTATTAGCCTTGTTATGCAAGACCCATAACATTATATTTATGAAACACTTATTTCCATATACGGGTAATGGACTGGTGTTAAAATGGTTATGTGTCCAAATACAAGAGTTATTTAAATGGACTTTTGAAAAAGATAAAAAGGTTTAAAAGGTTGAAAATGTGAAAAAGGTTGAAAAGGTTTTAATCTAAGCAGATATTGTCTAGTGAAAAGGGAAAAGGTGGTTGTGTAACTAGAAGCGGGGAATGGCGGTTCCCCGGGGTAACGGCGGTTACTCTATGAAAGGTTTCTGGTGGCGACGGTTGCCCGAGGAACTAACGTGGTTCCAATAGACAATGCTTAGTAGAATGGATGGTTAAATGTTTTGGTATAATTCTGTTATGTCTTATACCTGATAAAGGATAAATGATTAAATGTTTTGGTATAACTCTGTTATGTTTTATACCTGATAAATGTTTATAAAGAAGGGGTCGTTAGGCCCCAATGTCTGAGGTAAACCTTTCAAGGAAAGGTAAAAGTTTTAAATACTTAGAACTCACCAGCATAAGCTGACCTTTAAAAGCATGTATGTCAGGTATCGGTGATGTTTAAAGTAGCAAGGGAATGGCTCTAGCAAGGGCAGATTAGATGGGCAAGCTATCAGAAAAGACTCGGTAGTAGACTGGCATAGCTATAGATAAGATCTAGTTATAGATTATGTTGTTATCTTCCTTACTGTTGTAACTTGTTATATATATAAATGAAAAGTTTTTAATTTCCGCTGCTTAGTTATCTCTGTTGTACCATCTGTTCATGAGTAAATCCGACACGTGACCCCTCCTGGAGCCAAGACTGGGAGTGGGCGTCACAAGTTGGTATCAGAGCCTTGGTTTAAGAGATTTAGATACTAGCACGGTATCTAGACTTAAACTAGGACTCTTGGTAAACAAAGTAAGGTAAGATAGGGAATGTAAATGCCATCAGGATAGTCATGCCCATAGGAAAAATGTTACACGAGGAACATAGGAGGTAGGACTTAAGTTATGCAAGTGTGGAGAATACCCGATTGCAATTAGCTACTGCATTTTGATATTTTACCCAAATAAACATATCATAGGTTCTAACTGTTATGTGGCCTAGTGCGGGGTAGGTTAATTGATAGTAAGATACGTGGTCAATAACTTGTAAAGAATGCCTAGAGAAAGGTAGTTTTAAAGGACCGGTTTTAAAATTTCCGGTAAAGAATAAAAGGAATAGTACGAACACCAGGGATGACTGTGATGAGAATAACTGGGTTTTGAACGCATCATAATTATATAAGTGCACGTATATAATTATCATGAATTCAAAATTTGGAGACTTCACGTCACATGAATTCTGAAGTGTCAGACTATTTGATCATAAGATCAGAAGATTAGAAATCATAGTCATGATAAGAATGTGAATAGAACATCCGATGCGAAATCTGATGTCAGTAAAGATGAATACCTTCAGCGAAGAAATCAAACCGTTATGATATAAATAGTGGCAGAAGCATTGGAGGTTACGTTGCTATCGATTGCTAATCAATTTCCGGAAGCTTTGACGAGGAGAATGTCCAATAGAGCGACGGCTAGTGAAGCTGGTTCCGAGGAAGCTTCTGGTAGAAATAGACTCTCGATGAAAGGCAGATGGAAACAGTACGAGGATGAAGAATGTCTTAAAGAAAATGACGATAGATTCCATAAAAAGGCTAAAGGAGCTTCTGAACAAAGAAGGCCGATATGCCAGATGTGTGAGAAACGTCATCATAGGAATTGCATGTGGAAAAAAATCAGGAACCGTTGAAGATAAAAGAGGTGATAGAAAGGAAACTGAAGACGTGATAGACGTTGTCACGGTAAAGGAGAAATGAAAGTTGCTATGGCGAGAATAGTGGAAACGACGTTCCAAGCTACGTTGCTACCTTCAGAAGACCATCACTATAGGTGATAGGCCGGAAGGCTCGAAGCAGAAAATGTTTAAAGTTAAGAAGAATGACAAAGGTTACCACAAGATGGACCGAGAATCCACAAGCTTAGGAATATGGAGATCCAGAGTAGGCCAAGAAGAAAAACTTACGTCCTAAGGGATGTTGTTTCTTCAAATGGCAGGATGAAAGCACGCGATGATTGGATGAGCTACGCGAAGAAGAATTCCAGCATAAGAAGAGGAAAAGTATTGTCAAGGAATCCCGTAGTCAAACTACCTTAGACAGCTTAGGATTACGTCTTCCTTGGGACAAATGCAATAATTGCAAACTTAGAAGTCTGACGATTCGATATTAGCAACAATTGCAAACTTAGAAGTCTGAATTCGATATTAGGAATTGTCACACAGTGTATTACACCGATGCGAATAAATGATCAGTATTTGACAAATGTTCTTCTTAAGATCAATGTCAAAGCTAGAGATAGCAATAGATAAATTTAGACGTTGAATGAATTGACTCGCGAGATGCTATGCGCAAACTGTCTGTAACCATAAGAAGGCTCGACTTCATATGCAGGGATCGTGATGACTTAGCAGTAAAGATTACAAAACGTGGAAGTACATGGGTCAAGAGGTAAGTCATACTCGATGTATGCCATTAACTCAGAGGCAAAACCAAGAACCCGAAGAACGTACCAGTGAATCCAATTAGCAACTCGTCAGATCAAGAAATGGGGTTCCACAATCAACTCGACGCTGAAAGCAACGCCAGAAGCAGCAACACCAAAAGCAACGTCAAGAGCAACATTAGAAGCAACAACGCCAGAAGTAGAAACACCGTACCAGTTATCTCCAACAGAAGCCAGAAGATTTCTTTAGACCAAATATATCACCTTAGGATACTCCAGCAATTTCAAGAAGAAAGACGGAAGCCAAGGATATGCATAGACTGCAAGAAGAAACTTTCAGTAAGAAGCAGACATCCTTTGCCAAGAATCAACAAACTATTTCAACCAGCTACGAGGAGCAAGACGATTCCCCAAAGATGATCTGATATCAGATTAGCACCAGCTAAAGGAGTAAGAATGAAACTGTAAGAGAACGGCTTTTCGGAAGCAAAATAATCATTACAAGTGATTAGTAGTGTTGATTGGAATGACGAACGCTCCTTCAAACCCATAAATCTTGTAACTAAGCATGCTGACAAATGACGTTCTAAAGTTCTAAAGGATGGTGAAGAATGCATGAAGCATTGGAAGGAAGTACTTAAGATCAGGAAAAAGGAGAGAGGCTATACATCTGAAGCCGCTAAGACTTTCCAAGGATGTAACACCATTAGGTTGACTAAGAAGATGTCAAGTCCTTTTGGAATCCTAATCAGTAGCAGGCATGAAATGAAGTAATGAACAACTTAACTTGGGCATCGGTACGATCATTACCGATCAGGCCTAATGGAAAAGGAAAATTGCAGCAAAAGTGTTTACACTCAAGAGATGCAAACAACAAACGAGGTTGTACGCAGAATGTCCAAATTAGTTACTTAAGTAAGTAATAGATAGTCATGAATTATACTAATTTTATTGTGGTTAGAATAGTAATATCGCCCTACACCAGACTAGTAATAGTACGCCTCTAGTTGTATCCAGGGTGTGGTGGATACGCCGCTGGTACATCCTATATATATACACCTAAGGTACAACCAGAAGTGACACTAGAATTAGTCTCGTGCATGTAGATATTACGTGCCACGGTGGAAAACCAATCAGTAGCATTCACGAATACATATCACTTACTAACGAGTAACTGAGGGACTGTTAATGTCCAGAAAAGAAGTTCAAATCTTTTAAACATGCGGATAAATGTTTAACGTACACAGAATGTTAAAGCAGAATGGCAGAAGCTTCGCGATAAATTTCAACTTTAGAAAATTCGAAGCAAATTCCGGTGGGATTCATAATAAGGTTACCCTATATGTAGCTATAGAGTTATGACACCACCTAGATAGTATGTGATTGATGATGATAAGAAGAGTTTCTTTATACTAAGAAACATATTCTCCCAAATCGTTAGCTAGACTGTTCATTAGGGATTCATTCCTAAAAGTACTAGCAACAGTTATAGAAATGCGGTTTACATTCTAATTGTGAACATGATTTTGTGAATAGAATAGTTAAAGTATTACCTTATAGGTAATAGAGTTAAATGATAGATGGTCATAGAAAGTTTGTTACGATCGTAACCTAGGAACCAAGTGGTTCATATGATATGGATGCATTAAATGCATAGAAAGGTTTCCGGATTGTTCCGGGAAAGGAAAGAAAGGTGAAAAGGTAACGAACACATTGTGAGTTAAATCACAGATTGAGAAAGTTTCGAGGACGAAACCTTTTTAAGGGGGGTAGAATTGTAACACCCCAAAATTTTACGACTTAAATTATATACGTGTGCTATATTTAAGTAGCTGAAATGCATGTGATATAGTATATATATACGTATAATAGAGAAATGTCACGATTCACGTACGAATATTCGGCACAACATTCGAGTAAACGTCAAGACACAAATTTATAGAATATGGTAAATAACGAAAAATAAAGATCGCGGGTGTAGACAGATCTCAAATCCAAGTTATGACGAAGCGAGAAAACGCAAAATGGTGATTTAGGCCCGGTTTGTAATAAACCGTATTTAAGCACGAATGTCACTAAAATAGCACCGAGGCGAAAGTAGAATATCAGGTATTGTTAAATACTTGATTTATAATTGTTATAAAATATAATTGCGACATTCGGCACGAAAAACGGTGAAATCGGTAACCGATGTTGTTACGCGATAATAACCGAAATTAATTCGGTTAGTTGTTCGAGATTATTTTATCGACTCAGAAAAGCATAAATAATTATTATAATAATAATTAAGTATTTCAGTCAGGACGACGTATTCGGTCTGTGAAACGACCGCGATCGATACGCGCTTGTACCGTGTAGTTAAATGAATATTCACCGGTTAACGTTTTAGCCGAAGAATAAATATGACGATTAATATTTATTGGACCCCCGTAATATTTAGATGTTCGGGAATTTATATAACCCGTTCATATAATATTATATTATTTTACAAATTTAGAACACGGGTATAATACCTACTTATTTATAGTATACCGTATTAAATTAAAATATACTAAAAACTTTCTTGATCCCTACTCCTCAACATAATACCTGTCAAAATTGATTGTAAGATTCATCATTTAAAAACCTTAGTCATCGTACTTACGTGTTTAAATTTCTTATACAATTCATGACTTATATCAGTAGTATATATACATGCATACATTTGTGCAATCTAAACCCACAAACACAATTCTGTACCCACACACAAAACTCAGTACAGAAAGAAAGAAAAGAAAGAAAAGAAAGAAGAGAGAGAGAAGAGAAATCGTACTCCTTCTCCATCTCCCCCTCGTTTTCGTTCCTCCCGAGTTTTCCCGATTTTCCGGCCGACAACCCGGTAACCTTCTCTCGACTTTCCAATCACAAAAACCCTGCACCCTCTCGACTCCGGCAAGCCAAACACTCTCCGTCCGACCTCATCGGCGATTCTCCGGCAACCACAGCCGAGCAACAGCGGTAGGCACCACCCCCTCTCTGGCCGGCGTAAGCAGCAAACCCAGCAGCACCAACCAACGACAGCCCCACTTCCGCCCAACTCCGGCGAACCTACAGCAGCACCACCACGGTTCCTCCCACTCTGCTTCTTATTCCCACGCAATTCCGGTAACCCCGCAACGACAAACGGTGACCGTGGTGGTGGTGACCTACCGGACAACGGCGGACAATAGCGGCAAGTGGTGACAGTCGGTTGTTGGCGGTATACGATGTTGGTTGCATTTTAACGAGAAGCAAACCCGGTAAACACGACATAACCATCCCCTCTTTCGATTGAATTTCGGTAACGTACGGTTGACGACGGGGCGTGGCGGTGACGCCGATGGATTGCCGGGGATGAATGGTGGCGGTGATTGGCGGTTGGTAACGGTAGACAAAGGTGGTCGTGATTCGATCTAGAAAAGGAGGTGTCAAGTTAACCCGTCTACACTTTCGAACGATGTTTCGGTGGCGTAACGAGGTACAAACGACAAACCGACAACGGGGAAATGCTCGTGGCGAGAAACTAGTCGGGTAGGACTATTTATATGTCCAAATCGGACAACTCTATTAATTCAGTTATTTTGGAATCGTTTCACGACCCGTCAAAGAGGTTTAATTGGAAAGCATTGCGGAGACTTTGTCTGAATTAACTGCTTAAGAGAACAAGGTGAGTTCTATGAGCCCACTTTTTAATGTTTTAAATGTTTTAATGTTTTCGGGCTGATATACATGCAATGATATATATTCAACTGTTTACTTGAAAAGTATTTGAGATGCCTTTACTTGTTTTGTGTTGATACACATACGTGGAAAAGTTATAATACTTATAACTGTTTTAAAGTTATTATTACCTGTTATTACTTTTCGGGAAGGTTATAATAAACTGGTAATATAAAGGATGAAACTACTATATAAAGCTTTGAGAAATGAAAAATGTGAATGTTTGGTCTAAGCCTATGTATAGGACTAAGTGTCGGGTAGATATGATCTTATTAGCCTTGTTATGAAAGACCCATAACATTATATTTATGAAATGCTTATTTCCATATACGGGTGATGGACTGGTGTTAAAATGGTTATGAGTCCAAATACAAGAGTTATTTAAATGGACTTTTGAAAAAGATAAAAAGGTTGAAAATGTGAAAAAGGTTGAAAAGGTTTTAATCTAGGCAGATATTGTCTAGTGAAAAGGGAAAAGGTGGTTGTGCAACTAGAAGCGGAGAATGACGGTTCCCCGGGGTAACGACGGTTACTATATGAAAGGTTTCGGGTGGCGACGGTTGCCCGAGGAACTAACGTGGTTCCAATAGACAATGCTTAGTAGAATGAATGGTTAAATGTTTTGGTATAATTCTGTTATGTCTTATACGTGATAAAGGATAAATGATTAAATGTTTTGGTATAACTCTGTTATGTTTTATACCTGATAAATGTTAATAAAGAAGGGGTCGTTAGGCCCCAATGTTTGAGGTAAACCTTTCAAGGAAAGGTAAAAGTTTTAAATACTTAGAACTCACCAGCGTAAGCTGACCTTTAAAAGCATGTATGTCAGGTATCGGTGATGTTTAAAGTAGCAAGGGAATGGCTCTAGCAAGGACAGATTAGATGGGCAAGCTATCAGAAAAGACTCGGTAGTAGACTGGCATAGCTATAGATAAGATCTAGTTATAGATTATGTTGTTATCTTCCTTACTGTTGTAACTTGGTATATATATAAATGAAAAGTTTTTAATTTCCGCTGCTTAGTTATCTCTGTTGTACCATGTGTTCATGAGTAAATCCGACACGTGACCCCTCCTGGAGCCAAGACTGGGAGTGGGCGTCACAAAAATGCATTGTTGTTGAATAAAATTCAAAAGCTTTATGAGGACTTCAATTTGATTAATTCAGAATTGAAGATTTCTAAGGAACATGAAAAGGAGTTGGTTTTGATGAATGAATGTCTGATTACCGAGGTCAAATTGCTAAATGAAGCTTTAAAAATTTCAAAACGAGATAAAATGGATGCTGAAGCTGCAAAAACTAAGATAAGTGAAGAAAGGGATGAGTTAGTGAAAGAAGTTAAGAAATGGAAAGATGAAGCAGAGGATACTGCTAATGATTTTCAGGATTTTGTTTGAAAAATCCAAAATCAAGCTTGATTTGCTTACAAAGGATGCTGAAGAATCTGCTGCTAAAATTGAAAGTTATCAAGCAGTGGTGGAAAAATATTTGGATGAAAAACGGGATTTAGTAAGTGTAAATAAAGTTCAAACAGCAAATTTGGAAATCCAAAAGCGAAATGAAGATAAGCTGAAGAAATAATTGTTTGAAGGCATGGAAAATCTTCGTATGCAAAAGTTTGAAACACACAAAGTTGCCAAAAGATTGATTGCTACTGAGAAGGAGTTAGCTGAAGCACAACAACAAATTTATGATCTAAAAATTCAAGTCATCGATGCCAATAGATTGCTGAACAATGTTTCTAATTCTCAAGTGTTCACAAGTTTTCTGGCTAAGGATGAGAATTTTGAAAAGATGTTTGACAAAACAGCTTCGCCTCCTGCTCAAATCAAAGAAGCATTCAAAGAAGTGAAGGAACAGGTGGACTATTATGATTATTCAAAGGTTTCATCATCGGTTCAAGAAGAAGAAAAAGTTGTTCAGAAGAAGAAAAATAAGAAGAATAAAAAGAAGAAAGGAAAGAAGTCTGAGATTCCTCCAGCTCTAATATTTGTTTCTGGTTCATCATCTGCTGACAATGTGAAATCTGCTACTTCAAGCGACAAGATTCGTTCTCAACCTGATTTTGATGAGACGATCTATTATGAGCAAAAACATATAAATGAAGTCAAAGCTGAATTTTCAAGGTTGGCAAAGGATAGACACCAGAATTCTAATTCTGAGGAGAAAGTTGTTGGAAAGCATGTGGGTCTGGGTTTTAAGGTGAAGAATGTGAAAGCTGAGGAGGTTCCAGCATCATCTTCCCTAGATATGAGAAAATTAAAGATGAAACAGATAAAAAAAGGAGGTTTTCAAAGCAGACAAGGTTCAACCTGAGAGATTTTACAAGCTCAAAGGTTCAGATCAGCTTTTCTCTGATAAAGAATTTCTACTTCATGGCGTCGATGCAGGGAAGATTTCTGAAGTCTTTGTCAAAGAAGCTATTTCATCAAATATTCAGAATCAACAAGCTACCGTTTCTTTAGTGAGTTTACATTCTTGAAGCTCAACATCTAAATGGGTTCGTGATCATCGCGAACAGGTATATGATTCTATCTCTGATCATGCTCGAGATGTTCATGTTTGTTGTTCCTCGCAGGTACCTCAAAAGTGGGACAAAACAAAACGAATATGTTATATTTGCCGCCGAACAGGGCATATGGCAAAGGATTGTCCACTGCCTGCTGATTCACCTCAGAGGTTTCAAAAGAAACTAGTTTTTGGTAAATCTGCCAAACAAATGTTCTTTAATGAACAAGGCAGAGTTTTCAATGAAGTTGAGCCTACATTCATCTTGAAACAAAAACGGTTTGTTCGAATCTTTCAAAAGTCTCAAAATGTAGGTTCATCATCACAGTCATCTGTGACTGCTTCATCAAAAGCTGAATTACCAAAACAACAACAATGGAAACCTAAGGTGTTTTCGAAGAAAAATCAGGACACTGGTCGACTAGAAGCAATCCGCTTCGGGTCATTTTTGGACTAATCAATTTGACCAGTGTGCAGGTACTTCTAGAAGACCTATCGACGATTGAAACATTGTTGATGGAGGAGTATTCTGCTTAACTTAAAGTTCATGATATATCTTCTAACATGCAAATTTTATGAAATCCAAAAGTACAAACTATCTGTGTTGATTGATCAATTTTCTTTACGTACAATTTTTTCTCAACAACCCAAAAATAGAGTCATGTTTTTGCGTAAAATGAAAATCAAAAATAGAGTTTTCATTTTAATTGGGAGAATTGTAAGTAAGGGGGAGTATTTGAGAAAAAAACATGTTATGGGGAGAAGGTGAATACATGCCAAATATATAAGGAAGGTGAATACATGCACAATATATAAAATTGTGAGAAATTGATCATTGGGAAATGATGGTACATTGACTTACGTATCTGACTCATGGATAGAGTAGATGAAAGGGCCATAAGATCATTGATTGATATGTTTGGTAGGCTCGGCAAATCAGAAAGTATTCAGATGTGATATACACTAAATACTAATGCTTGACCATGTGGATAACATCTTGATGCATATTTCATGACAAAAAGAAAAATAAGTGTGAAAATCAAAATGAGAAGTCACTGTGTATACATGCGTTTTTTTTCAAAGATTTAAACTTGTTTGATTTTCTTTATTTTGTCAAACGATCAGACTTTCTCTGCGTGTCCACAAGACTGACCTGATTGTTGTTCGTTTGATGTTCTGCTTTATTTTCTTTGGTGTTTCGTATAACTCATCGGACTTTCTCTGCGTGTACGAGAGTACCGACCTGATCGTTGTTGGTTTATACAATTTCAACTTGTTTTACTTTCTTTATTTTGTTAAATCCGATGCCTTATCTGCGTATCGAAAGATCGACCTTAAGGTACACGATTTAACATTCTTATTTCTTTTTGCATGGAACACAGTTGACAATATCATGAAAATATTATACTTTGTGACAATTCACAAGTGTAATCACACAAAAAGAAAAGGAAAAAGAAAAGGAAAAAGAAAATGTCTGAATATGTATGATAGTGTGGGATACACTGGTCAAAGCTATTCAATATCTTAACATATCCAGATATTATGAGTATGATTCTGCCTGAGTTTAAGATGGATAAATTATACCGACAATCAGCATGACTTATGTGCTTCAATTAGTTGAAATAGAAGTGTAGTTCAGTGCGTTATGTTCAATATGATCCCATATAGTGATCTTTCTCATACCAAGAATAGAGTTTGATTATGTATTGTATTTCATTTCATTTCAAGAAAAGTACGAAAAAGATTATTGGTGTGTTTTAACATAACTTTTGAAAAGACAAAAAGATTTTAGGTTTGTTTTGATATAAACTTTCTAAAAACCAAAATGATTTTGTTTCTGCTTTATTTTCGATCTGATCAACACGTGATACAAAATCGAATTTCAATATCATATCTTGGATTCTCGAAGAGACGTTTTGCGCCGAGATTATTTAAATGTTTGAGCAGGTTGCTAAAGTTCAAGAGATCACAACTTCAAGTCTTCTGAAGCTATTGATAAAAGACCAGAGATACACTAAACATTGTCAAGTATTCAAGTTAAGCTACGATCAAGTTAAGGAGGAGTTTGTTCGAAGATTCATTTCATTGGACGAACGGATTCTATACTTGAGGGGGAGCTTGTTTGAAGATACAGATTTGATGATGTTGAAGAGATACTGCACACGACGAGGGGGAGTTTGTTGATACCTAATATGTGCGTCATGTGAAGTATCAAGCAGAGTTCAAGTTCAAGCTAAATGTCAACTGGCTGAACCTGGTCCGAACCAGGAGTTCGAACTGGCCGAATCTAGAGTTCGGACATGGTTCGGACCAGACAGTATAAATAACTAGTTTGGTTTTTGTTCTGCAGAGTTCTGAGGGTGTGAGATTCTCTTAAGTGTGTGTTTCTGAGAGTGTTTCTTTGTGTCTGTTTCTAAGTGTTTTGCTGATTGTAATTGTTCGTTTGTGATCAATAAAACAATCAGTTAATTACGTTTCGATGTCCGAATAGCTAGATTGAGTAGACGATCCGATGCTTACGCATTTACAGAACATCCTATTCTACACAACAAACAACAGATAATCGAGCTCCACACAACAACTTAGGGATATCAATAGATAGCGAGCAATAGATCTGAGTAATACACTATGAGCAACGCAGAATCAACCAAAAAACTAGCCAATGATAATGGACCACATTCTCCCCTACTTTAGAGTGAGAATTTGGGATTAGGAGACTTAGGTGAGTAATGGGTGCAACATGGATTTCTTCAAAGTATCCCAATTCATAACACAACATAGATTCACATTGATTACCATATAATAAATCAAAACCAAAACTGATAATAATGATAAACAAAGGTTTGGAGTCTCGGACTTCTTATCCAAACAAAGCGTCAAGTTCTTGTGAACTAGATGGGTAGCAATCCACATCCGATTTACCTTACGAGACACGATACCTAGACAGAATCCGAATCGGCCCTCGCTAAAACCTAAGACCTATACCCCACGACCAATATCGATCGCATGCTAAGCTAGCATCACACACAATCGTTGGTAGTAGCACATATGAGTCCCCGCTTTAGCAAGAGTAGAGTTAGGATCAACACTCGAATTAACGATATAGAATAAAAAATTCTGAGTGATGAGCACCAATAGGCTTAAAAACAATTGATACCAAAAGAAATTGAGTACCACAAATTGAACGGACATCCACGCATTGGATGCCATGAGCCAATTAGCACATGACTCCGCTAACCTAGAATGACCCGCGTGATTCGTGATATATGAATCCATTGGCTGAATCGGATAACATGATTTAAAATTAATGAGTCCGATAGCGCAAACCGAACAACATGTCTCAAAATACATGTATTGATAACATAAACCGAACAACATGTCTCGAAATACATGTATCGATAACACAAACCAAACAATGTGTTTCGAAATGCATGTATTGATAACATGAATCTAACAACACGACTTGAAATTCATGTATCCGGTGATATGAATCGAATAGCGTTACTCGAAGTACATGTGACCGAATACATGAATCGAATAGCATGACTCAAAATGCATGAGCCCAATAACATGAATTGAATAGCATGACTCAAAATACATGATCCCGATAACATGAATTGAATAGCATGACTCAAAATACATGAGTGCGATAACATGAATAAAATAACATAACTCGAAATACATGAAAACGATAACATGAATCGAATAACATAACTTGAAATGCGAGAAACCTGGTAACATACATCGATTAATGAATTACGTGAAACTGATAAAACCAAATGACATGAGATGAAGAATAACTCGTATAATAGTGATTAGCGATCACATCCACCCATAGTACCCTTCAAATGAAGCCATAAATTGAGAATTGAATGACATACATAAGGAAATAGATTAATGAATCAACATGCGGTCATACAATGATAGGGTGAGGAATGACAGGTCCATAATCGAAAGAACACCAAGGATATGCGAATAGATAGGAGTCGAATCCAAGGATCGAATTCATGAAATGATGGATATTGAGCCCAAAATTAGAATCATGAGTTAATGGTAGAGTAACGCCAGGCAAATCTGGGGATGAAACGACAATAATCGCTTCCATAAACTAACTATTGAGTTAATCAAGATTCGAATTTATGAATCTAACTAGCCGAAGAATCCCCAGAGTCCAGTGGCTGACTACACGAGTTCCTCGCGATAGGAATTACGGATGAGAAATGAGCAAATTCATATATCGCCAATGAGGGCGATCACGAATTGTAATGAAGCTGCGGAGTGTCGGTCGAAACATGAATTCAGATCCGGACACTACCGCGTATCAGAAAAGGAAAATCTTGATATGAATGGAAACCGGGATGCATGTCACAGATTAGAGAGAGATACCACAACGTATGAAATAAGTTCCACGAGGGAGAACAGTCGTGCAGAGGTGAACGGTTCTTGAGGGTTAAAGACGATAAGGTGACTGACATCAGGAGTCGCACTAGCATAAGGATGATGTGAAAGCTGATTGGTGAATGGGAGGAAGACGCGATGTGTCTTCGGATGTCTTTGATTCCCCTTTCATTATGTCACACCCCGAGAATGGCTAAACGTGGGCATGTGACAGATTTTGCATCATGGTCATGGTTACGAATGAGTGACGTCTAAATGTACATTTTAATTAACCATTTTTCTTTCGAAAATATAAGTCTCAAACATTTATTTAAATATTTAAAACCATAGCAGTGGAAAAGTAGTAGCGGTTACATGATAGAGTTTTTAAATGATATTGTCATGAGATTTATAAACATAACTACCCTAAGGCGTAATGCGTTTTGTAAAACCGAGATACGATCTTACTACTGCATGCTTTGATCAATCTAGTGAACACGAGAAGTAAATAAGAGAAATCTTATTGAATCACTTGAAGATTACAAAGAAGTCTCTTTAGTTTCTCTCTCTAACTCACACACAGAAAAGTGTAGAAATGACAGAAGTGTTAAGCTATCATTCTAACACATGGTGTTTATAGTTAGTGACAATCTGGCATGCGTACCAACTGGTGGACCAATTGGTACGGGCGTACCAATTGGTACGACGTACCAGTTGGTACGACACCATTGATATTGCCACTACAACTCACAGACTCGCTTTAAACTAGATACAATACACGATACACATTGTAGCATAGGAATATGCTCTAACACGTTTAAATCCCCAAAATGTAATGCAAGAACACACAACAGGCAGACCATGATATATAAGCAGGATTGGAACATAAAAACATGGAGTTGTAGTCTTTAATCACCTGAGAATTCAAGAATTTAAAAAGTCAACAGAATTGTTGGTGAGCTCACAGGTTTAATGACACTTAAACTGTTTGAAATTATGTGTTTGAAAATGTTTGGGCTGTCATGATATTAATTTGTTTGACACTGTTGTAAAGATCAAGCATGAACCTTGAATTCAAAACTAACTGTTTACCCACTCATATTGTTCAATCCCAAGAACACCGAATGACCATAATAACTAATGTACCCCTTGCCTATAACCGTGGAGTCATGACTGGAGCGACCAAGTTAGGGCAGGGTCGTCAACCCAAATAGATCTACTCGCAAGATATCGTTTCGAATGAATTGAATTCAACTTATAGCAGGAATTTGGACATATAACATGAATCAACATGAATAAACAAATAATGGAAATAAAAAGAACATGCAATCGGTACATGTTACAGTTATCATAATATTAGACAAAATGAATTTAGAAATGGCAATCATTGAATTCACCCCCAAGTTTAGAAAACAGAAATGTAAAAGGGGCCGTGAAAACTCACTTGATATGTAGATGAATAGACGGATATGAAAATGAATGTAGCCTAGCAAACGTCTACAAAGTAATGTTATAACGTATTAGAGTTTGGCTATTTGAGTTAGTGAATACGTCACTCAATGTTCAATGCTAAGTCTCGACAGTTATTACCCGATGATAGTGATGGTAATTCTAGGATATTATTTATTGGCTAATAAATAATATTAAGTTTGATGGAATTTATTATTTAATTGAATAAATAAATAATAAATGAATTTTCACGTTAGAAAAATATATATTGAATAATATACGTTATTTTTCATAAAACGTCATGAGAATATAAATATTTAGTTTATTAAATATATGTAAGGTTTTGAGCTCCTTAAAATAATAAATAAAGTCTTTCATTTATTAATGTTCGAATGCGTGTATTATATCGCGCGTCAATACACGGTATTTGTCGCATTTTATGAAAAGAATTTTGATATTTGAAAATATGTCTATTTGTATGAAGAAATGTTTCCAAAAATATATGAAGTTATATTTTGGTAAAATTAAGTGTCGGTTCGTCCGGTAGTTATTGGTAAAATTAAGTGTCGGTTCGTCCTGTAGTTATCCGGTTTCACCGTTGTGACCGATTTGACTCGTTTATGTCATTCTAAGTTTTCTTAACACTTAGGAATTTTCTTTAGGCTTGTTTTAATGTGGTTTAGGGTTTTAAGTTGCTAATTGTGCCGGTGGAAGTTTAACTTGCAACATTTGACGTTTTCGAGTTATCGAAAGTTATAGTTTTTGTCCGGTTTACTTCTAAAACATATTTTTCCACTTTTGAACTTCATGAACCATTTTTATACATGAAAATGAGTGTATTTTATTTTCTGGACCAAAAATCATTCTAGCTCAAAAATGTGTTATATTTTTTGTTTGATAGTTGCGTTACAGTTTCCGATTATTCCGTTTTTTAATGTTTAACTTACCGGGTCAAAACGTAAGTTAGAAATCTGTTCTTGGCAGCCCTAAATAACATTTCGCGAGACCTATAGTTGTCATAAGGTTTGTCATGGTAAAATTTACATAATTTTTACAAATAATAGATTTTTACGTCATAAAAATCCACTTATTCATTTCTTTTATGTTTTGGTGGTTTTTAACAAATTGATACCTTTATGGACTTTAAAACAACCACATAATATGTTCATTTCAAACTTGTTAATCGAAACATAAGTTATGGACAATTTTGTAAATTAGAAATGTGACACAGATTTATGGCACGCATTTTTATGTGTCATGTTTCTTGTCTTTTTGAAATACACATAGATCTTACGAAATCTAGTTTCCAAACTTCATTTCATGACTTTTTCATCAAAATATACATACTAGATCTTCTATAACTCATAGCATTTCATGATCTTTAAGACTTGTCACCAACATAAGACTTTTAAAACATAAACATATACATAATGTTTAGATTATCTAAAAATCATTAGTAACACATATCCTAGTTCCATCAAAGTGTATGTAATGCTACTAACATCAAGGATTGCTAGCAAATCATCAAACAACATCAAGACTTGAATCATGAACATGATTTGTGACAAAATATGGATAGAAACATAGAAATTAATTAGAAGAAGTAAGGATTCCTCACTTAAACTTTAAACCGGATCGGTAAGTGACACTAGTGGGTTGTTAATTCTAGCTTCCGGTTATGCTCCTAAACCCACTCTTGATCTTGATTTAGGAAGAAATATGGTGAAAGAATGGATGAAATATCATGAACATGATGAAAAGAACAAGAGATGAGTGAGGTTGTTCTTGAAAGGATTAGAAAGAAAGTAAAAGATTGATGATGAAATAGAAGTAGTTGGTGAATTACCTTGCTAAGAGATGTGATTAGATGCTTGTTTAAGTGGTGGTTGATGGAGAAAAGTGGTGGTGGTGGCGGTTCTAAAGAAGGCCGAGAGTAGAGAGAGACTAGAAAGATAGAGTGTTTGTTGTTCTTGAAAGTGTTAAGGGTGGAAATGAGGAGGTGTAAGGTTTTTAAGATGGTGAAAGTGGGTTAGCTTGGTTCGGTTTTTAGGTAAACCGATGGGGGTGTTCGGTTCTTGCTTTAAGCCGAGAAAGGGAGGAGAAGAATGAAGAGGTTTGAACTTGAATTGAACCACCTTGTATGTTCTTGTGTTTCTTGTTAGTTTGAGAGAAAAAGTGAGTGTGTGGGGAGGGTGTAGAATCTGGTCCCAAGGAGGGAACAAAGGGAGCAAAAGGGTGGCTAAGGAGACAAGGTTGTCAAGTGTGTAAGTGGTTAACAAGGTTTTTGGGCAATTACTCATGTGGCTTTTAGTACAAGAATCAAATGGTAAGTTGGGATGGTTTGGTTGAAACCGAAGGGAGGAGGAGAAGGGAATCAGGAAACAAAATCAGAAAAGAGGAAGAGATGGGCTCGGCAGCCCAAGGGAAAAAGGGATAAGGAGTAGTGGGTCGGGGTGGGACTGTGGATCTTCGGGCCGAAAAGAAAGAGGAACGGGCCGGAGGAATGGGCCAGGGAATACTTGGTTTTCATGCACGAAAACAAATAGTTTATATAAAAACCAATAAAATAAATAACAGTCACGTTTAATTTGAACGAACGGAATGCCAAAAGTCTTGATTATTTGATGTTTGATCATACACATATGATGTCCTACTAATCTTTGAAGTAAAGTTTCACTTGTCATGAGCGTTTCACGTTTAGAAATTTTGGTGGCACGTTTAGATAAATATTAAACAGAAATGTAACATAGTTTGGAAATAAGAGTCATGTTTTATGTATACAAAACATTGTTTGATTGAAATGATTTGCCGTTCGAATGAACGTTTTGTTTTGAAACACGTTTCGACACAACGTAAAGTTTTGAGAATATATAAAATGACTATTTTATATTAAAATTCCACAAAAACAATATATATGAAATTCTTGTTATTGAAGTTCCATCCTGAATAGTTGCGGAACTTTAGTTAATTTCCACTACGGGTGAATGTTGTCGGACCTATATTTTCTACGTTCGCACGTAAGTTTACCTAATTTGGGCAAATTAAGTCTAATGCACACAGAATCACAGCTAATTACACCTAAATATAATATTAGAGATAACCTGAAATATACGAGTTGTCACACATTATGATGAACTTCCATAAATTTTTGGTCCTAGATGCATGCGCTCCATACGCTAGTATTTGTGGGCTAGAGCCCACAGACTGGTTTATCATCGAGAATTGCCGGGAAATGAGTGTCCGCGCAAGATATGAATGATTTTCATAAGGCACACTGATTTCTTAATTATAACTGAAACAAACTCAGAGGGTACACTTGAGATGACAGGAAAAATGGTCTGGAGGTGCTAACAACGAACAATACCGAAGCACAAAAATCAAAGAGTTAGGTCGCAGGGTATACATAACTCAGTGATTTTGAAGGTTTAACTTTCAACGAATAGATTTGATACTGGTATGTGTAAGGTTGTCTACTCGAGAGGTGATAAAGTCATAAACTCATATACATGTAATCCTGTGAACATGTGGACTTCTAAACTCGTAAATTTCCAAACGGGTAGACTCCCCGACATATGTACCTAGAAGATACGTGAGAATTAACAAAAAGAAGACTTTTAAAATGGTTAAATGAAACTTTAACAAAACAGGAGAGTCATGTGCGTGTAGGCTCATAACCCACTAATGTGGCCACTCCTTTTCATATATGTATGTAATCCCGTAACCACACAACGTGTAAACTCGCGAACCCATCAATGAGAATTTACCCGACATACACACAACAATGAGGATGATATAAGGAATAGCTTTTTGATCGAATTGTCACTTTTCGATCCGAATTGTCACTTTTCGGTCGAATTTTCGATCGAAGGGTACTTTTCGATCAGTGTCTGTGGCTTTGACCCGTTCCGACCTGATCGAAAAGTGTACTTTTCGATCAGTCTATACTTTTCGATCGAGCCAAAACTCTGCCCCCGATCAAAAGCTGACTTTTCGATCAAGTGACCCCTTTTTCGCTCAAGCTTTTCGATCCAAACCCTGTCCGATCGAAAACCCCTTTTCGATCACATCCGATCCCCTTTTCGATCCTACCGAAAACCCTCTCCGATCCACTTTTCGACCCAACATTTCGATCGAAAACCCTTGTTTCGATCGAAAACCCTTGTTTCGATCGAAAACCCTTGCTTCAATCGAAAACCCCTTTTCGATCGATTCCTACTTTTCGATCCAAAACCCTTTTGCGGCAAAAACACTATTTCGCACTGTTTCACTAAATCGAGCGTAACTTGGGCCTCGTTTGGAGTTAGATGCTCTAATACCAGCCCAAACGACCGTCTCGACGAGCCCCACAATAACCCCCGCCTAACGGCCAAGGGAGATCATTTGGAGCTTCAAATTCCACTCCGAAGGCCTCTGTTTTTTTGTTTTAATTTTTTTGACACTATTCTTTGAATAGTGATTTTGCCGTTTTACCATATTTGTTCTAGAATTTCATCCAAATAATTTCATGGCACCCATTCTACCAGGTACCACTGCGTCTACCAACATCTATGAGGTATGTTCAAATTCTAAATGTCAATCTTTGCTTAAAGAATGCAAAGACTGAGAACGTAAGTTTGTTAATGTAACCCTAGATCAGAATCAACTACTAGAGACCTTAGGGACTATAAAGATAAGGCCAGAATATTTAGGCAGAAGTTGGAAGCTATTAAGGTAGTTGTTAAGAATCTTCAAACTCAGGTGAGTGATAAAAACACCTATCTTAAGATTGCTAACTCTAAAGTGGAAGCTTTAACCAAAGAGGTAGAGGAATCGAGAGCTAAACTAGGAACATCTCAAACCAAAATCGAACTTAATGATCAAATTGTTTCAAAAATGATGGAAGCTAGTTCCTTATTTTATAACACTGAAGTTCGAATGAGGCACGTTAAAAATAACTCAGGGTTAGGATTTGGAACAGATGAAAAAGATCCAACATCTACACACACTATTCCCATGCCTTTGATGCATGAGATGATGTTTGAGCATAAATCTCCTCAAGCCACTTTAGAAGCTAAGGCTGAAATTGATAGGAAACTTGATGCATGTCCCATTAAAATTTCTGCTCATGTTTCTAACATTACTGACAAATCTACTTCTTGTGCAGATAAAGTAAATAAAGAAGCAGGTTCAAAGGGAGAAAGTGTTTGTTTTGAGAGTCAAAAGTTTCCAGTTTTTAAAAATTGATAATTTTGCTTCAAAAAAATTTGAGTCTGAGTAAACATTTCCCAAGTCAACTATGTTGGATGAATTGGTTACTTGTAGTGTGTTTAATTTTGGGAATTGTGATGATAAACCTAAACCTTTGAGAACTGTGAAAATTTTAAGAAGAGGTAAGGGACCACAGGTTGCTGGTCCTAAACCCTCAAATGCAGGTGTGTTTAGTGTGAAAGATTGTGTTGTTAAGAATGATGCTGTTGTTGTCACACCCCCAATTAACCACTAACGGAGTTTATACCGTTAAGGGGTGCGAGCAAACCAGGACCACAACCATTAGTTACAAATACTAAACGAATCAGAGTAAAGTCCAAACATTAATAAATAAAACAGTTTAACAGTACGCAGCGGAAAACATTATCTTTAGCACTAACCACGTGCTTTACATAATCATTGTTTTAAATTCCCAATTAAGTTTTAACTAAAATAAAAGTCTTCATGTGCCATGTCAACCTGCTCCGGATACTCTTCAGCGATCTGCAAAAGTTTAAACCACGCAAGTGTCAACCTAACGGTTGGTGAGTTCACAGTGGGCTTGTCATGCATTGGCCCGGTCTCATAATCATAATCGAGTCAACATATACTTATGAAATATTCATTTGTGAAAAGCAATGCTTTGTGATATCCAAAATCAGATTATTGTGGTTTAGTAAAAGTATCGTCCGTAACCTACGTTATCGGGTATGTACTAGTTTTGTATAGTTAAAGTGCTCAACCGATATCGCGGGTAGCTAATCCGTTGTTCCATGCACTAAGGAAGTTTGTACCAAAGCTGACCATAAATTATTGTAGTGGTCGTGCCATCAGTACTGCGGACCTACGTCATCGCGGTTTTGCCTCCCCCGTGTCCTCTCGGGATCACGGTCAGATAGGCTGATATTGTACCTCCGTGCACTCCCCGTGCCACGGGGCGGAGTTTGTCAAACTCCAGTAGATCTACCCAACATCCCCTCGCTTTACAATTAATGGTACAAGTTAGTTGAGGACTTTTAAGTTTCAAGGCATCCTTAGAAATCATGTGATATCATGTGGTTTAGACTTTAACCTACGCTAGCCATATTAAAAAGGTTTACCGGATTCTTATGAATCTCAAAAGTGTTTTCAGTTTCGTTTCAGAAATAGTTGTTTAAGTAATTCACAAGTGCTTCCCATAAAGCACTTCAAGTTCATCAAGTGGGTGCCGAGCACTCCAAGTTTTCAAGTTTATCAGGGAGGTGCGTAGCACTCTCGAAGTTGTCAGCATTGTTTTTATTTAGTTATTCGGTGTGACCCAAACGGGTTCACGGTAATCGGGTTAGGGACACTCACCTTGGGTTGCACTGCTACACTTGCTATATAATCCAAGTTTGCTTAACGAAGACCTATGAACACGTTTAGGTCTTAAGTATTAGTTTTGTGTCTAATCTTTACTTAACGTCACTATGGCCCATAACATAGCACGTTGGAACTATGACTCGACATACAGACACACGACACCGATGGTTGATCATAAACAAGGGTTCATATGCATCAGAAATCAAAGCATGTATCATCATAGCATAATCATGTAAGTCATGGCATAACATTCAAGCGAATTGCACAAGTTTGGATTTAGGTCTGGTCACAGTTTCGCTAGCATAGATTCGCTAGGCAGTTTCGCTGTGTGCACGGGCAGCACTTTCGCTAGGCAATACCCGATGACACAGTTTCGCTAGGCTAGTTTCGCTCGAAACTGTTGGCACAGTTTCGCTAGCATAGTTTCGCCCGAAACTGGTTTGAACTTTCGTTCAGGGAATTTCGCTCGGTAGATTCGCTCGAGCTGGTCTGGTTGGTTTACCCGGCGACACTACAGTTTCGCTACATAGTGTCGCTGGATGAAGATACACATAGTTTCGCTACATAGTTTCGCCCAGAGAACAGTACAGTTTCGCTGGTCGCGAAAAACACATAAATCAGCCTAAAAATCAATCTAACAGCTTCCATATTACATGCAATTCATTATCTAGCATTCATAACCATTTACCAACATAAATCAGTGAGCTTTAACACCTTAAACATGCATTTTCATCATCAAATCACCAAAAACACATTTTAACCTAAAATGACCTAATCTAGCATAAATCTTCAACATGGATGGATTTCACACGTAAAGTTACTGACTTTATAACAGATCTAGCAATCCTAAGCAACATATCAGAAGATTAAGTGATTTCATGGAGGTTTGGTCATGCTTTTTAAGTAAAACACATAGAAAACATAAAAATGGTGGTTTTGGGACTCACGGTTCGATCTCCAAGCTTGATGGATGATGGTTCGGGGCTGAGATCTCGATGGCTCGGTGTGAATCTCGGCTGACCAGATTTCCAGGAGAAAGATGGAGTGTGTGTGTGTTTTGTATGAAATGAGGCAAATGGGAGAACTAGGGTTTATTAAGATTATTTATATCAGAGGCTAGTTTCGCTGGCAGTTTCGCTGGCCAGGCGAAACTGGCTCTGGTCGCGTTTTAATTGATTAGCTTAGCTGGCTACCGGGCGACACTACAGTTTCGCCCGGTAGTTTCGCTGGCTGCACAACTTAGGCAATTTTCACATAATCAAGGATTTACAATTTGTCATGCTATTGATAATATTAAATCATGCGTTTAAATCACATTGCACATAATGACATTAATAAATGAACACATAGCACATATGGGCGGGTTCGGTGATCAACCAAAGGTCGTGGACGTATTCGGCCTAGTTATGCATTAGTTACTAAGTTAATACTTATAACGTAACTAACGGAATTGTCTAACGGAAGTAAACCTTGAAATTCTCGGATGTCACATCATCCCCTTGTAATTGGAATTTTCGTCCCGAAAATTATTCTTGCGTCGTAGCATTCGCAGCATCAGCTGTCGTTGCTGGGGAAAGAAAGCAAAAGTTTTAGGGTCGTCACATCCTCCTCCTGTTACAGGAATTTTGGTCCCCAAAATTAAATCATACCTTGAGTTTCCGTGGACGTTTGCTCGAACAAGTGAGGATACTTTTTCTTCATTTGATCCTCTCGTTCCCAAGTATATTCAGGTCCACGCCTTGAGTTCCATCGCACCTTGACGATCGGAATCTTGCTACGTTTGAGGGTTTTCTCCTCGCGTCCCATGATTTCTACTGGTTGTTCTATGAATCTGAGATGTTCGTCGATCTCCAATTCCTCTAAAGGAATTATTTCAGTGTCTTCAGCCAGACATTTCTTCAGGTTTGAGACGTGAAACACGTTGTGAACTCCATCGAGTTCGGCAGGGAGTTGTAATCGGTAGGCCACCGGGCCTACTTCCCCAATGATTTCAAACGGTCCGATGTAGCGAGGATTCAACTTTCCACGCTTTCCAAAGCGTATCACTCCCTTCCAGGGAGATACCTTCAATAGCACCTTGTCGCCTACCTCGAACTTCAAGGGCTTACGGCGTTTGTCGGCATAGCTCTTTTGTCTGTCACGTGCTGCGGCTATCCGCTTTCTGATTTGAATGATCCGTTCAGTTGTATCATGAATGAGTTCTGGTCCAGTGAGTCCTCTCTCACCCGTTTCGGCCCAACATACGGGCGATCTACATTTTCTGCCATAAAGGGCTTCAAAAGGTGCAGCACCGATACTTGAATGATAACTGTTGTTGTAGGAGAACTCCACCAACGGAAGGTGAGCCTCCCAGTCTTTACCGAAGTCGAGAACGCAAGCTCGGAGCATGTCTTCTAAAGTCTGAATAGTCCTTTCCGTCTGACCATCGGTCTGCGGGTGATAAGCTGTACTCATATCCAGTCTGGTTCCCAGTGCTTCTTGCATGGATTGCCATAGTCGAGAAGTAAATCGGGGATCTCGATCTGAGATAATGGTCTTAGGCACTCCATGACGTGCCACAATTCGGTCAATGTATAGCTTTGTCAACTTATCCATATTGTCGTTTTCCTTCATCGGGATAAAATGTGCAGATTTGGTTAATCGATCTATGATAACCCAAATCGCATCTGGTCGATTTAATCGATGAGGTAATCCTGTTACGAAATCCATGGAGATATCCTCCCATTTCCATTCTGGGATCTTTGGTTGCTGTAATAGCCCAGAAGGCTTTTGGTACTCGATCTTAACTCTTGAGCACGTTAAACACTTAGCCACATATCGCGCGATGTCGGCTTTCATATTCGGCCACCAATACAAACCCTTCAAATCTTGGTACATTTTATCCGATCCAGGGTGCACCGAATACCTTGATTTGTGAGCCTCGTCCATCACGAGCTCACGAAGATTTCCAAGTAAAGGAACCCAAATTCTATCATTATAATACCTGAGTCCGTCGGATTTAATTTCAGAGTTACCATCTACCCCTCGCAGTGCTTCAGCTGCGAAGTTTTCTCCTTTTAGAGCTTCTTGTTGGGCATCGCGGATCCGATCCGGCAATCCCGTGTGGATGGTAAGTTGCAGCGCTCGTACTCGTCGAGGCTTTTCATACTCCTTCCGACTTAATGCATCAGCCACAACATTGGCTTTTCCTGGGTGATATTTGATCGCTAAGTCATAATCATTCAATAGCTCGACCCACCTTCGTTGTCGCATGTTGAGATCCTTCTGTTCAAAGATGTGTTGTAAGCTCTTGTGGTCGGTAAATATTGTGCACTTTGTTCCGTAGAGGTAATGTCTCCAAATCTTGAGTGCATGAATAACGGCTCCCAATTCCAAATCATGCGTTGTATAATTCTTTTCAGTATCCTTCAGTTGCCTGGACCCATAGGCAATCACCTTATCCCGTTGCATCAACACGCAACCGAGTCCTTGGATGGATGCATCACAGTAGACTACAAAGTCGTCAACCCCATCGGGTAACGCAAGAATCGGAGCTGAACATAACATATTTTTAAGAGTTTGAAACGCGCGTTCTTCTTTTTCACCCCATCTATATTGCACTCCTTTGTGCGTTAAAGCCGTTAAAGGTTGAGCCAATTGCGAGAAACCCTTAATGAACCTTCGGTAATATCCGGCAAGTCCCAAAAATTGTCGGATTTCGGTCGGCGCTCTAGGAGTAGACCAATTCTTGATAGCTTCCACTTTAGCCGGGTCGACATGAATTCCATTCTGATCAACAATGTGTCCAAGAAACTGGACTTCGCGAATCCAAAAATCGCACTTCGAAAACTTAGCATAAAGCTGTTCCTTACGGAGTAATTCCAAAATCAGTCGTAGATGTCTCTCGTGTTCTTCCTTTGTCTTGGAGTAGATCAGAATATCATCAATGAAAACGATTACAAACTTATCGAGGTACGGCTTGCACACTCGATTCATCAGATCCATAAATACAGCAGGTGCATTAGTTAGCCCAAACGGCATAACTAGAAACTCGTAGTGACCATAACGAGTTCTGAAAGCAGTCTTGGGGACATCTTCATCTCGAACACGAAGTTGGTGATATCCAGACCGTAAATCAATCTTTGAGAAGTAGCTCGAACCTTGCAGCTGGTCGAAGAGATCGTCGATTCGAGGAAGTGGATATCGATTCTTAATAGTAACTTTGTTAAGCTCTCGGTAATCAATACACATACGGAACGTTCCATCCTTCTTCTTAACAAACAAAACCGGTGCTCCCCATGGAGACGAACTTGGACGGATAAACCCTTTGTCGAGTAGCTCTTGAAGTTGTGCGGAGAGTTCGTTGAGTTCGCTTACTGCCAAACGATAAGGTGCGCGTGCAATCGGAGCGGCTCCAGGAGCTAGGTCGATCCCAAACTCTACTTGTCGAAGTGGAGGCAAACCAGGCAAATCTTCAGGAAATACATCTTGGAAGTCGCGGACTATCGGGTAGTCGTCGATTCTACGCTCGGGAAGTGTCGAATCGGTGACGTTTGCAAGAATCACGAAGTGACCTTTACGAAGGCACTTTTGAGCTTTGAGAAACGAAATAATACCGGTTACTGTTCCACCTTTCTCACCTTGAACTGTTAGCACTTCACCGTCCTTGAGTGGTATACGAACCACTTTTTCTTGACATAAAATTTCAGCTCGATTCTCAGATAACCAATCCATTCCTACTATAACATCAAAACTACCAATCGGGAAAGGCATAAGATCGATTCCTAATGTATGGCCAGCTAGTTCTAACTTACAGTCCTTAACTATCTGAGTCGTATCATGAAGTTTACCATTTGCTAGCTCTACCACATACTTAGCATCTAAGGCAATAGGTTTAGCATTAATCAACTTAGCAAATTTAGTGGAAATAAAACTTTTCTCAGCACCAGAATCAAACAATACAGTAGCAAAGAAACCGTTAAGGATGAATTTACCGTTAATCACGTTGGCATCGTTGCGAGCTTCACCTTGACCCATGACAAAAGCTCTTCCCCTGCCATTTCCACCATTCCCGTTGCCATTCCCGTTACCATTTCCATTCCCACCGTTGTTTCCTTGATTACCATTACCCTGTCTTCTCAGCTGCGGGCAGTCCCTCTTAATGTGGCCTTGAGCACCACATTCAAAACAGCCACGGGCTCCACCATTGTTGTTCTGGTTGTTTCCTTGCCCGTTACGGTTGTTCCCATAGTTGTTGCCATGATTGTTGTTGTTGTTGTTTTGCCTTTGGCGGTTTTGTTGCTCAGGTAGAGTTGCCCAACAGTCTTTTGCTTCGTGGCTCTTCTTCCCACACCTTTCACAGCTCAAGTTCTTTCTACAGACACCAGCATGATGTTTCCCACACTTGTTGCACAGAGGCAGGTTACCCCTGTAGTTGCTTTGCCCATTACCGCCCTGGCGGTAGTTACCACTGTTGTTCCCAGACCTCTTACTTTGACCTTGGGAGTTATAAGACCTCCCAGTGCTGTTTCCAACACTCTGATTGTTCATTGAGTTTTCAGGAGCTTCATCATCAGCTTTTCTTTTGCCACTAAGGGCAGTCTTCTCAGTGGCCTTTGCAGGAAGTGTACCCTTCTCAACCTCCTGATCAGTAAGTTTGTGAGCCAAACGGATGGCTTGCTGCACGGTTGCGGGGTTGCTGGCAGTCACTAATCCTTTGATTTGAGGCGCGAGGCCTTCCAGATAACGCTCGATGCGTTTGAACTCAGCATCAACCATCGTGGGGCACAAGACCGCGTACTCATGGTAACGCGCAGTATATTGCTCAACTTCAGACCCACTCATTTTCAGATTCAAGAATTCGCCTTCTAGCTTCTTTACTTGGTCACGGGGACAGTATTCCTCCATAATTAGTTCCTTAAATGCTCCCCATTCCATGTTATTAGCCGCATCAATCCCAATCATCTGGATTTCAGCATTCCACCAGGAGAGAGCAGCTCCCTCAAAGGTACCGGTCGCGAACTTCACTTTGTCTCCAGCAGGGCAGTTACACATGGAGAAAACCTTTTCAGACTTCTCGATCCATCTAAGGAGTCCCACCGCTCCTTCCTCGCCGGAGAACGTCATCGGCTTACAGTCCATGAAAGACTTAAACGTACAGTGATGCTGGTTTCCTGATGAAATAAATAGTTCGGGTTTTAAACAATTCAAAATATAATCGCTTTGTGCCTTAACCGGCATAATAATTACCATGCGCGGCAATTGTAGCTTGGACGGCTGCCACGGCAGCTTGCACATGTTCGTTAATCATCGCTTGCAGTTGCGCGGGTGTCAAGTTAATGTTGTTTCTTCCCGCTCTTCCAGCCATTTTGCTGAACAGTTAAAGTAGCCAGTGTTCAGTCACAGTTATACTTTATACATATCCCATAATATGTATATTAACAATTCCCGTTATCCCACTATTAGTCCAGAAAATTTTGTGCAAAATGGAGGCGTCGTCGAGGAACGTCGTAAGTCGTGAGTACTATCGTCGAAAGTCGGCTTCCCCATAAAAGTCACCGTCGGCGTAGTCATCGTAGTAGAAATCAGGACGTAACGCGTAGCATCGTTTCGTTGTCGCTTTCCCCCGGCATAGTGCGCGCATTAGCGTTCGCGTTTCGTATTCGTGTGTGAAAATTTCCTAAGGCTCTCCGTTAGACTACCTAGACACGGTCTATATATATATTTATATATATATATATATACACATACGTACTAAGCTTTTACTTACACAGCAGAGCGAGTATCCCAGGTTGGCACGTAAAAATTTTGTTTTGGGAATTTGTTTGTCCGTTTGTAACTAAGGTTTTCAAGTTGCAGTTTCCAAATCGTTTTAGAAAATGATTCCAGTTCTCTGCAACTTATGGCTCTGATACCAATCTGTCACACCCCCAATTAACCACTAACGGAGTTTATACCGTTAAGGGGTGCGAGCAAACCAGGACCACAACCATTAGTTACAAATACTAAACGAATCAGAGTAAAGTCCAAACATTAATAAATAAAACAGTTTAACAGTACGCAGCGGAAAACATTATCTTTAGCACTAACCACGTGCTTTACATAATCATTGTTTTAAATTCCCAATTAAGTTTTAACTAAAATAAAAGTCTTCATGTGCCATGTCAACCTGCTCCGGATACTCTTCAGCGATCTGCAAAAGTTTAAACCACGCAAGTGTCAACCTAACGGTTGGTGAGTTCACAGTGGGCTTGTCATGCATTGGCCCGGTCTCATAATCATAATCGAGTCAACATATACTTATGAAATATTCATTTGTGAAAAGCAATGCTTTGTGATATCCAAAATCAGATTATTGTGGTTTAGTAAAAGTATCGTCCGTAACCTACGTTATCGGGTATGTACTAGTTTTGTATAGTTAAAGTGCTCAACCGATATCGCGGGTAGCTAATCCGTTGTTCCATGCACTAAGGAAGTTTGTACCAAAGCTGACCATAAATTATTGTAGTGGCCGTGCCATCAGTACTGCGGACCTACGTCATCGCGGTTTTGCCTCCCCCGTGTCCTCTCGGGATCACGGTCAGATAGGCTGATATTGTACCTCCGTGCACTCCCCGTGCCACGGGGCGGAGTTTGTCAAACTCCAGTAGATCTACCCAACATCCCCTCGCTTTACAATTAATGGTACAAGTTAGTTGAGGACTTTTAAGTTTCAAGGCATCCTTAGAAATCATGTGATATCATGTGGTTTAGACTTTAACCTACGCTAGCCATATTAAAAAGGTTTACCGGATTCTCATGAATCTCAAAAGTGTTTTCAGTTTCGTTTCAGAAATAGTTGTTTAAGTAATTCACAAGTGCTTCCCATAAAGCACTTCAAGTTCATCAAGTGGGTGCCGAGCACTCCAAGTTTTCAAGTTTATCAGGGAGGTGCGTAGCACTCTCGAAGTTGTCAGCATTGTTTTTATTTAGTTATTCGGTGTGACCCAAACGGGTTCACGGTAATCGGGTTAGTGACACTCACCTTGGGTTGCACTGCTACACTTGCTATATAATCCAAGTTTGCTTAACGAAGACCTATGAACACGTTTAGGTCTTAAGTATTAGTTTTGTGTCTAATCTTTACTTAACGTCACTATGGCCCATAACATAGCACGTTGGAACTATGACTCGACATACAGACACACGACACCGATGGTTGATCATAAACAAGGGTTCATATGCATCAGAAATCAAAGCATGTATCATCATAGCATAATCATGTAAGTCATGGCATAACATTCAAGCGAATTGCACAAGTTTGGATTTAGGTCTGGTCACAGTTTCGCTAGCATAGATTCGCTAGGCAGTTTCGCTGTGTGCACGGGCAGCACTTTCGCTAGGCAATACCCGATGACACAGTTTCGCTAGGCTAGTTTCGCTCGAAACTGTTGGCACAGTTTCGCTAGCCTAGTTTCGCCCGAAACTGGTTTGAACTTTCGTTCAGGGAATTTCGCTCGGTAGATTCGCTCGAGCTGGTCTGGTTGGTTTACCCGGCGACACTACAGTTTCGCTACATAGTGTCGCTGGATGAAGATACACATAGTTTCGCTACATAGTTTCGCCCAGAGAACAGTACAGTTTCGCTGGTCGCGAAAAACACATAAATCAGCCTAAAAATCAATCTAACAGCTTCCATATTACATGCAATTCATTATCTAGCATTCATAACCATTTACCAACATAAATCAGTGAGCTTTAACACCTTAAACATGCATTTTCATCATCAAATCACCAAAAACACATTTTAACCTAAAATGACCTAATCTAGCATAAATCTTCAACATGGATGGATTTCACACGTAAAGTTACTGACTTTATAACAGATCTAGCAATCCTAAGCAACATATCAGAAGATTAAGTGATTTCATGGAGGTTTGGTCATGCTTTTTAAGTAAAACACATAGAAAACATAAAAATGGTGGTTTTGGGACTCACGGTTCGATCTCCAAGCTTGATGGATGATGGTTCGGGGCTGAGATCTCGATGGCTCGGTGTGAATCTCGGCTGACCAGATTTCCAGGAGAAAGATGGAGTGTGTGTGTGTTTTGTATGAAATGAGGCAAATGGGAGAACTAGGGTTTATTAAGATTATTTATATCAGAGGCTAGTTTCGCTGGCAGTTTCGCTGGCCAGGCGAAACTGGCTCTGGTCGCGTTTTAATTGATTAGCTTAGCTGGCTACCGGGCGACACTACAGTTTCGCCCGGTAGTTTCGCTGGCTGCACAACTTAGGCAATTTTCACATAATCAAGGATTTACAATTTGTCATGCTATTCATAATATTAAATCATGCGTTTAAATCACATTGCACATAATGACATTAATAAATGAACACATAGCACATATGGGCGGGTTCGGTGATCAACCAAAGGTCGTGGACGTATTCGGCCTAGTTATGCATTAGTTACTAAGTTAATACTTATAACGTAACTAACGGAATTGTCTAACGGAAGTAAACCTTGAAATTCTCGGATGTCACATCATCCCCTTGTAATTGGAATTTTCGTCCCGAAAATTATTCTTGCGTCGTAGCATTCGCAGCATCAGCTGTCGTTGCTGGGGAAAGAAAGCAAAAGTTTTAGGGTCGTCACATCCTCCTCCTGTTACAGGAATTTTGGTCCCCAAAATTAAATCATACCTTGAGTTTCCGTGGACGTTTGCTCGAACAAGTGAGGATACTTTTTCTTCATTTGATCCTCTCGTTCCCAAGTATATTCAGGTCCACGCCTTGAGTTCCATCGCACCTTGACGATCGGAATCTTGCTACGTTTGAGGGTTTTCTCCTCGCGTCCCATGATTTCTACTGGTTGTTCTATGAATCTGAGATGTTCGTTGATCTCCAATTCCTCTAAAGGAATTATTTCAGTGTCTTCAGACAGACATTTCTTCAGGTTGAGACGTGAAACACGTTGTGAACTCCATCGAGTTCGGCAGGGAGTTGTAATCGGTAGGCCACCGGGCCTACTTCCCCGATGATTTCAAACGGTCCGATGTAGCGAGGATTCAACTTTCCATGCTTTCCAAAGCGTATCACTCCCTTCCAGGGAGATACCTTCAATAGCACCTTGTCGCCTACCTCGAACTTCAAGGGCTTACGGCGTTTGTCGGCATAGCTCTTTTGTCTGTCACGTGCTGCGGCTATCCGCTTTCTGATTTGAATGATCCGTTCAGTTGTATCATGAATGAGTTCTGGTCCAGTGAGTCCTCTCTCACCCGTTTCGGCCCAACATACGGGCGATCTACATTTTCTGCCATAAAGGGCTTCAAAAGGTGCAGCACCGATACTTGAATGATAACTGTTGTTGTAGGAGAACTCCACCAACGGAAGGTGAGCCTCCCAGTCTTTACCGAAGTCGAGAACGCAAGCTCGGAGCATGTCTTCTAAAGTCTGAATAGTCCTTTCCGTCTGACCATCGGTCTGCGGGTGATAAGCTGTACTCATATCCAGTCTGGTTCCCAGTGCTTCTTGCATGGATTGCCATAGTCGAGAAGTAAATCGGGGATCTCGATCTGAGATAATGGTCTTAGGCACTCCATGACGTGCCACAATTCGGTCAATGTATAGCTTTGTCAACTTATCCATATTGTCGTTTTCCTTCATCGGGATAAAATGTGCAGATTTGGTTAATCGATCTATGATAACCCAAATCGCATCTGGTCGATTTAATCGATGAGGTAATCCTGTTACGAAATCCATGGAGATATCCTCCCATTTCCATTCTGGGATCTTTGGTTGCTGTAATAGCCCAAAAGGCTTTTGGTACTCGATCTTAACTCTTGAGCACGTTAAACACTTAGCCACATATCGCGCGATGTCGGCTTTCATATTCGGCCACCAATACAAACCCTTCAAATCTTGGTACATTTTATCCGATCCAGGGTGCACCGAATACCTTGATTTGTGAGCCTCGTCCATCACGAGCTCACGAAGATTTCCAAGTAAAGGAACCCAAATTCTATCATTATAATACCTGAGTCCGTCGGATTTAATTTCAGAGTTACCATCTACCCCTCGCAGTGCTTCAGCTGCGAAGTTTTCTCCTTTTAGAGCTTCTTGTTGGGCATCGCGGATCCGATCCGGCAATCCCGTGTGGATGGTAAGTTGCAGCGCTCGTACTCGTCGAGGCTTTTCATACTCCTTCCGACTTAATGCATCAGCCACAACATTGGCTTTTCCTGGGTGATATTTGATCGCTAAGTCATAATCATTCAATAGCTCGACCCACCTTCGTTGTCGCATGTTGAGATCCTTCTGTTCAAAGATGTGTTGTAAGCTCTTGTGGTCGGTAAATATTGTGCACTTTGTTCCGTAGAGGTAATGTCTCCAAATCTTGAGTGCATGAATAACGGCTCCCAATTCCAAATCATGCGTTGTATAATTCTTTTCAGTATCCTTCAGTTGCCTGGACCCATAGGCAATCACCTTATCCCGTTGCATCAACACGCAACCGAGTCCTTGGATGGATGCATCACAGTAGACTACAAAGTCGTCAACCCCATCGGGTAACGCAAGAATCGGAGCTGAACATAACATATTTTTAAGAGTTTGAAACGCGCGTTCTTCTTTTTCACCCCATCTATATTGCACTCCTTTGTGCGTTAAAGCCGTTAAAGGTTGAGCCAATTGCGAGAAACCCTTAATGAACCTTCGGTAATATCCGGCAAGTCCCAAAAATTGTCGGATTTCGGTCGCGCTCTAGGAGTAGACCAATTCTTGATAGCTTCCACTTTAGCCGGGTCGACATGAATTCCATTCTGATCAACAATGTGTCCAAGAAACTGGACTTCGCGAATCCAAAAATCGCACTTCGAAAACTTAGCATAAAGCTGTTCCTTACGGAGTAATTCCAAAATCAGTCGTAGATGTCTCTCGTGTTCTTCCTTTGTCTTGGAGTAGATCAGAATATCATCAATGAAAACGATTACAAACTTATCGAGGTACGGCTTGCACACTCGATTCATCAGATCCATAAATACAGCAGGTGCATTAGTTAGCCCAAACGGCATAACTAGAAACTCGTAGTGACCATAACGAGTTCTGAAAGCAGTCTTGGGGACATCTTCATCTCGAACACGAAGTTGGTGATATCCAGACCGTAAATCAATCTTTGAGAAGTAGCTCGAACCTTGCAGCTGGTCGAAGAGATCGTCGATTCGAGGAAGTGGATATCGATTCTTAATAGTAACTTTGTTAAGCTCTCGGTAATCAATACACATACAGAACGTTCCATCCTTCTTCTTAACAAACAAAACCGGTGCTCCCCATGGAGACGAACTTGGACGGATAAACCCTTTGTCGAGTAGCTCTTGAAGTTGTGCGGAGAGTTCGTTGAGTTCGCTTACTGCCAAACGATAAGGTGCGCGTGCAATCGGAGCGGCTCCAGGAGCTAGGTCGATCCCAAACTCTACTTGTCGAAGTGGAGGCAAACCAGGCAAATCTTCAGGAAATACATCTTGGAAGTCGCGGACTATCGGGTAGTCGTCGATTCTACGCTCGGGAAGTGTCGAATCGGTGACGTTTGCAAGAATCACGAAGTGACCTTTACGAAGGCACTTTTGAGCTTTGAGAAACGAAATAATACCGGTTACTGTTCCACCTTTCTCACCTTGAACTGTTAGCACTTCACCGTCCTTGAGTGGTATACGAACCACTTTTTCTTGACATAAAATTTCAGCTCGATTCTCAGATAACCAATCCATTCCTACTATAACATCAAAACTACCAATCGGGAAGGGCATAAGGTTGATTCCTAATGTATGGCCAGCTAGTTCTAACTTACAGTCCTTAACTATCTGAGTCGTATCATGAAGTTTACCATTTGCTAGCTCTACCACATACTTAGCATCTAAGGCAATAGGTTTAGCATTAATCAACTTAGCAAATTTAGTGGAAATAAAACTTTTCTCAGCACCAGAATCAAACAATACAGTAGCAAAGAAACCGTTAAGGATGAATTTACCGTTAATCACGTTGGCATCGTTGCGAGCTTCACCTTGACCCATGACAAAAGCTCTTCCCCTGCCATTTCCACCATTCCCGTTGCCATTCCCGTTACCATTTCCATTCCCACCGTTGTTTCCTTGATTACCATTACCCTGTCTTCTCAGCTGCGGGCAGTCCCTCTTAATGTGGCCTTGAGCACCACATTCAAAACAGCCACGGGCTCCACCATTGTTGTTCTGGTTGTTTCCTTGCCCGTTACGTTTGTTCCCATAGTTGTTGCCATGATTGTTGTTGTTGTTGTTTTGCCTTTGGCGGTTTTGTTGCTCAGGTAGAGTTGCCCAACAGTCTTTTGCTTCGTGGCTCTTCTTCCCACACCTTTCACAGCTCAAGTTCTTTCTACAGACACCAGCATGATGTTTCCCACACTTGTTGCACAGAGGCAGGTTACCCCTGTAGTTGCTTTGCCCATTACCGCCCTGGCGGTAGTTACCACTGTTGTTCCCAGACCTCTTACTTTGACCTTGGGAGTTATAAGACCTCCCAGTGCTGTTTCCAACACTCTGATTGTTCATTGAGTTTTCAGGAGCTTCATCATCAGCTTTTCTTTTGCCACTAAGGGCAGTCTTCTCAGTGGCCTTTGCAGGAAGTGTACCCTTCTCAACCTCCTGATCAGTAAGTTTGTGAGCCAAACGGATGGCTTGCTGCACGGTTGCGGGGTTGCTGGCAGTCACTAATCCTTTGATTTGAGGCGCGAGGCCTTCCAGATAACGCTCGATGCGTTTGAACTCAGCATCAACCATCGTGGGGCACAAGACCGCGTACTCATGGTAACGCGCAGTATATTGCTCAACTTCAGACCCACTCATTTTCAGATTCAAGAATTCGCCTTCTAGCTTCTTTACTTGGTCACGGGGACAGTATTCCTCCATAATTAGTTCCTTAAATGCTCCCCATTCCATGTTATTAGCCGCATCAATCCCAATCATCTGGATTTCAGCATTCCACCAGGAGAGAGCAGCTCCCTCAAAGGTACCGGTCGCGAACTTCACTTTGTCTCCAGCAGGGCAGTTACACATGGAGAAAACCTTTTCAGACTTCTCGATCCATCTAAGGAGTCCCACCGCTCCTTCCTCGCCGGAGAACGTCATCGGCTTACAGTCCATGAAAGACTTAAACGTACAGTGATGCTGGTTTCCTGATGAAATAAATAGTTCGGGTTTTAAACAATTCAAAATATAATCGCTTTGTGCCTTAACCGGCATAATAATTACCATGCGCGGCAATTGTAGCTTGGACGGCTGCCACGGCAGCTTGCACATGTTCGTTAATCATCGCTTGCAGTTGCACGGGTGTCAAGTTAATGTTGTTTCTTCCCGCTCTTCCAGCCATTTTGCTGAACAGTTAAAGTAGCCAGTGTTCAGTCACAGTTATACTTTATACATATCCCATAATATGTATATTAACAATTCCCGTTATCCCACTATTAGTCCAGAAAATTTTGTGCAAAATGGAGGCGTCGTCGAGGAACGTCGTAAGTCATGAGTACTATCGTCGAAAGTCGGCTTCCCCATAAAAGTCACCGTCGACGTAGTCATCGTAGTAGAAATCAGGACGTAACGCGTAGCATCGTTTCGTTGTCGCTTTCCCCCGGCATAGTGCGCGCATTAGCGTTCGTGTTTCGTATTCGTGTGTGAAAATTTCCTAAGGCTCTCCGTTAGACTACCTAGACACGGTCTATATATATATTATATATATATATATATATATATACACATACGTACTAAGCTTTTACTTACACAGCAGAGCGAGTATCCCAGGTTGGCACGTAAAAATTTTGTTTTGGGAATTTGTTTGTCCGTTTGTAACTAAGGTTTTCAAGTTGCAGTTTCCAAATCGTTTTAGAAAATGATTCCAGTTCTCTGCAACTTATGGCTCTGATACCAATCTGTCACACCCCCAATTAACCACTAACGGAGTTTATACCGTTAAGGGGTGCGAGCAAACCAGGACCACAACCATTAGTTACAAATACTAAACGAATCAGAGTAAAGTCCAAACATTAATAAATAAAACAGTTTAACAGTACGCAGCGGAAAACATTATCTTTAGCACTAACCACGTGCTTTACATAATCATTGTTTTAAATTCCCAATTAAGTTTTAACTAAAATAAAAGTCTTCATGTGCCATGTCAACCTGCTCCGGATACTCTTCAGCGATCTGCAAAAGTTTAAACCACGCAAATGTCAACCTAACGGTTGGTGAGTTCACAGTGGGCTTGTCATGCATTGGCCCGGTCTCATAATCATAATCGAGTCAACATATACTTATGAAATATTCATTTGTGAAAAGCAATGCTTTGTGATATCCAAAATCAGATTATTGTGGTTTAGTAAAAGTATCGTCCGTAACCTACGTTATCGGGTATGTACTAGTTTTGTATAGTTAAAGTGCTCAACCGATATCGCGGGTAGCTAATCCGTTGTTCCATGCACTAAGGAAGTTTGTACCAAAGCTGACCATAAATTATTGTAGTGGTCGTGCCATCAGTACTGCGGACCTACGTCATCGCGGTTTTGCCTCCCCCGTGTCCTCTCGGGATCACGGTCAGATAGGCTGATATTGTACCTCCGTGCACTCCCCGTGCCACGGGGCGGAGTTTGTCAAACTCCAGTAGATCTACCCAACATCCCCTCGCTTTACAATTAATGGTACAAGTTAGTTGAGGACTTTTAAGTTTCAAGGCATCCTTAGAAATCATGTGATATCATGTGGTTTAGACTTTAACCTACGCTAGCCATATTAAAAAGGTTTACCGGATTCTTATGAATCTCAAAAGTGTTTTCAGTTTCGTTTCAGAAATAGTTGTTTAAGTAATTCACAAGTGCTTCCCATAAAGCACTTCAAGTTCATCAAGTGGGTGCCGAGCACTCCAAGTTTTCAAGTTTATCAGGGAGGTGCGTAGCACTCTCGAAGTTGTCAGCATTGTTTTTATTTAGTTATTCGGTGTGACCCAAACGGGTTCACGGTAATCGGGTTAGTGACACTCACCTTGGGTTGCACTGCTACACTTGCTATATAATCCAAGTTTGCTTAACGAAGACCTATGAACACGTTTAGGTCTTAAGTATTAGTTTTGTGTCTAATCTTTACTTAACGTCACTATGGCCCATAACATAGCACGTTGGAACTATGACTCGACATACAGACACACGACACCGATGGTTGATCATAAACAAGGGTTCATATGCATCAGAAATCAAAGCATGTATCATCATAGCATAATCATGTAAGTCATGGCATAACATTCAAGCGAATTGCACAAGTTTGGATTTAGGTCTGGTCACAGTTTCGCTAGCATAGATTCGCTAGGCAGTTTCGCTGTGTGCACGGGCAGCACTTTCGCTAGGCAATACCCGATGACACAGTTTCGCTAGGCTAGTTTCGCTCGAAACTGTTGGCACAGTTTCGCTAGCATAGTTTCGCCCGAAACTAGTTTGAACTTTCGTTCAGGGAATTTCGCTCGGTAGATTCGCTCGAGCTGGTCTGGTTGGTTTACCCGGCGACACTACAGTTTCGCTACATAGTGTCGCTGGATGAAGATACACATAGTTTCGCTACATAGTTTCGCCCAGAGAACAGTACAGTTTCGCTGGTCGCGAAAAACACATAAATCAGCCTAAAAATCAATCTAACAGCTTCCATATTACATGCAATTCATTATCTAGCATTCATAACCATTTACCAACATAAATCAGTGAGCTTTAACACCTTAAACATGCATTTTCATCATCAAATCACCAAAAACACATTTTAACCTAAAATGACCTAATCTAGCATAAATCTTCAACATGGATGGATTTCACACGTAAAGTTACTGACTTTATAACAGATCTAGCAATCCTAAGCAACATATCAGAAGATTAAGTGATTTCATGGAGGTTTGGTCATGCTTTTTAAGTAAAACACATAGAAAACATAAAAATGGTGGTTTTGGGACTCACGGTTCGATCTCCAAGCTTGATGGATGATGGTTCGGGGCTGAGATCTCGATGGCTCGGTGTGAATCTCGGCTGACCAGATTTCCAGGAGAAAGATGGAGTGTGTGTGTGTTTTGTATGAAATGAGGCAAATGGGAGAACTAGGGTTTATTAAGATTATTTATATCAGAGGCTAGTTTCGCTGGCAGTTTCGCTGGCCAGGCGAAACTGGCTCTGGTCGCGTTTTAATTGATTAGCTTAGCTGGCTACCGGGCGACACTAAAGTTTCGCCCGGTAGTTTCGCTGGCTGCACAACTTAGGCAATTTTCACATAATCAAGGATTTACAATTTGTCATGCTATTCATAATATTAAATCATGCGTTTAAATCACATTGCACATAATGACATTAATAAATGAACACATAGCACATATGGGCGGGTTCGGTGATCAACCAAAGGTCGTGGACGTATTCGGCCTAGTTATGCATTAGTTACTAAGTTAATACTTATAACGTAACTAACGGAATTGTCTAACGGAAGTAAACCTTGAAATTCTCGGATGTCACAGTTGTGAACAATGTGAAGAAAGTACGGGACGCTAAACCTCATGATTTTGTCCCGTACCCAGAAGTCAATTCTGCATATGACCAGTACAAACCGATACATCGGGAGTACATTTTGACTACCAAGCCAAAAGGTCGAACCCATTGGATTCATAAAAACTGTTCAAAACCCTCTTGGCAATCCACTAGGCGAAACCAACCACAGGCTCCCGCGTATCCCAAGAAGCAATCTTGCCATGTGTGTGGAAAGCCTGGACACTTTGCAAGAAATTGCTTGCACAGACCATTTGAGCCCTATTACCCTAGGAAATGTTTGCAGAATCAGGGTCACACACATGGTGGTTCAAAACAAAAGGCTGCACCTTGAAACCCTAAGGTGCAGAAAACTGTACCTAACCAACCTAAACAATCAAAGGTACAGAAGGGGAACCAAAAGCCCAAGTCACATCAAAAACCAACGAAAACTAATTTTAAAACTGATAAAGTGTGTCATGTTCTTCCAAAATCAGTCAGCTTTCCAAAATCTGTCAGTTTTCCAACACCTGCCAGGTTTACTAAATTAGTTGGTTTTTCAAAATTAAATGCAAGGTGTGAGGAAGAAAGGTGGAATGTGCCAAAGGTGGTAAACCAGTTTTACCAGCCTAAAGGGGTGTATAAAAAACACTCTAAACAATTTCAAGATGTCAAAATTGAAAATGTTAAGAAAAGTCCACCTAAAGGTCCTCAGGTAAAGAGGAAAGTGAACCACCAAACCTGGAAGGTCAGGAACAAAGATATTCCCAAAGATGACTAGGTAAAACCAAAAACCAAGGCATCCACAACCCCAATCCCTGATGTTACGAAGGGAATGTGCTTAAAAGAGATAACTTTCACTGATTCTTCAGGTATACCCAGAACAACAAGGGCCTGGGTACTAATGGCTAACTAATCTCTCACTGTGTGCAGGAACAGTCAAGAAAGACTTTCATTAGCCTTGTTTGTTTGTGATAGTGATTGTTCCAGGCACATGATAGGCGGCATCTCTTCACTTCATGACATGCAGATTTTAATGGGGAGTATGCTCTCCTTGAGAAAGGTAAAAGGTAAAACAGTATCAGCATAGAGAGGTAACATTGTCTGACTTGAATAGTTCTTGATCAAATTGTGTTTGACATGTCATTGCTTGCAACAAAAACCCAGTTCTGGAAAAATTTTAAAATGATAATCTTTGAAGGTTAGCTTTGCCAGTTAGTAGTTATTTAGTGATGTGTCAGTGTGTTCATAAAAAAAATGTGTTGTTATTTAAAAAAATAAAAAAGCAACGGGAAGAATAGAAAAGATGGAAAAGTTGACCCCCCTCAATAATTGTGCTTTTTAATTTTTTTATCTTTTGTCTGTGTGTTTGAGAAGGGGGGAAGTGAAATAATCTTCCGTTCTGAGAATGACTGACACGCGTAAGGCTGAAGTGAAAGACATGCTCCAAGGTGATGTGCTCGGTAGGCTCAGTTCCAAAAACAAAGGTATGGTTCACAACACTTAAAGATAAAGTATGTCATTTGATGGGAAACAAACACTTAGGTTAGCTGCATGTTCTATTTAAATGCGAAATTGTTCTCGATACGTACACCGGACTCCAAAGTGTTGAATCAAAAATCTCAAAAAGTCGGCGTCCCCTCTGTTTTGTGTGAGCAAAGACCTGGGGATGTCAAAGCCGTTAGTCAGTCTCACCTCTGTTTTGCATAAGCAAAGACCTGGTATAGACTGTAGTGACGTGTTAATCAGACTTTCCTATGTTTTACGTGAGCAAAGACCTGGTTAGTCTGTATTAACGTGCTTGTAGATCGCTGTATATAATTTACACCCAAAAGATGCCAATGTGCACAGCAAAAGAGACCCTTTAGAGTCCAAAACCCTTTAGCCCTGACTTTGCGACTAGGATTATGTGTTTGATGAAAGGTTACCACATGACGTAAAGATGCCTCTGAGTTATCTCTTGATGATCTGTTCTTTCTCTTCTCAACCAAGTCTCAAGAAAAGATTCAAAACTCTAGATGCGGGTATGTGAAAATATGTGGTAGGGAATGATTAAGCTTGATAGACTGCACATATTAATTACCTAGGATTTGTGTGCAACTGTCTTGTGTTCATAATTAATATACAATAAAAGATAATAAAGTGACAAACATCCTGATTAAGAAAAGGGTTTAAGTTTAAAGTGGATCAGTATATTGGTAATCACCAGGACGTGTTTGAGTAACAGATGCTGAAAAAGGGTTTCTCAGTTCAGACAAAGATGATATGATCCCAAATAAAACCTTCTCGTTTAGTAATTTGGTATGTTTGTTTTATTTTTATTTTTCTTTTGAGTTATCTTAAGTTTTTATTGTTTATTTTCAAACATGGCTAGGTTAATTTAAAGGTTTTAATATGTTTTTTTTTTGGTTTTTATGCAAGAAAGTATGCCCTTCCTCAGAATCTCAGGGGGAGAAATGTGAAGAGTCCTCAGGTTCAGGGGAAGTATTGATAGGAAACCCATAACCTATGTTATGGTTTTTGGATAAAAAATGCTAACCCGATAACCAGTCATCATTGTCTGGTTAGTGTCTGTTCCATGTTGTGCTTAACAAGTTAAGTAAAAAAAACAACTAATTGACAAGAAAGTCAAGGACTCAGTTGACCAAAGCACTGATGCTGCTACTGATATAGTTAAAGAACCAGCCATAAAAGGACTTACCCTATGCTTAGGGTAAGTTTGTTGGTTGTTCAAGTGAAGCTTCCAAAGACTCAAAAGACATCATCCACATGTCAAGGGGAAGCTAAATACAACATTACATTTAATGAAAAGAAGATGCAATGCAGTCAAATCAAGATATACATTCAAGATTGACAAGACAGGGGTTTCAAACTTTTTACCATCTGAAGACACCAGCAAGTCAAGACAGTTACTGATAATTCAGCAAGGACTCAACAGCTTTTAAGAAGGAGCAAGTATTTTGAGGATCCTCCTCTCTTTATTTGTTCATCATGTGTAGTTCAAGCTGATGCTGATTGAGAGAACACTTTCGTTGTTGCCCAATGAAGATTATCCAAGATAAAGAATCTTCATCAACCCATGTTCAAGCCAAGGAGAAGACTGCAAGTCTGAAGACTGAAAGTAGAAGACATTTAATATCACAAGCCAAGGGGAAGATTGTAAGGGAATAACTTGTGGCTTGTGTATTGAATCATCACTGGGCAGACTATTTTGTAGGCCTATGCGCTTGAATAGGAGAAAATTAGTTGGGTTTCCATAATAATAAGTCATTGGGCCATTTTAGACATGTTTGGGCTCAATTAGAAAGAGTTTAGAGGGAGTTTAGTGGGCCTGAAATGTCAAATACGGGAATTTTGATGTTTTAGGGTTTAGGAGGATGGCTTGTTGACCAAGCATATCATCTCCTATAAATAGAACCCTATAGTATCTTGAATACGTTGTTGATTGTGTGGGCAAGCTCAAGGGTGTTCACGAAATTCTCATCAGAGAATTTCGAGATTTGTGTATTCCAACTGGTAATATTACAAGGGTGTTTCTTCAATCTCGGTTGGTGTTTCTTTATTGTTTCAATCATCTTTTAGTTTATACTTTTCGATTATACTTGAATCACCTCCAATCACCGGATTCCGCATGGTGATTATAAGACCTGATATCGCGTGAGGACTAGTTTGATCCTTACACATTTGAGGCTGAGCTCCAGCTGGCTGGTAACTGGTGCTCCTGAGATGGCCGGATCGGCAACAGATACCCACGTGATGGCCGAGGAGGCCATAATTTGTACATTTCCAGGATGGAAGGTAGGTAGGGTGGTGATGGTTGAACCGATTATAGAAAGGGTGAAGTTCAGTGTAGGGCTTCTTAGCTTGTGACACAATGGGAACACCTTGAGTGACAAGAGGTGCGAGAAAAGTAGTATCAATGAGAGCAATAGGCCCTAGCAGTATGCTTAGCCTTCCTCTTCTTCTTGTTGGCTCTAGTAAAGGAGGACCCAACACCCGAGTTTCCTTACGGTAGACCGGTAGGGTTCACAGAGTCTTTGCACTTAGAAGGATTGCACGCCTTACGACGTTTGGAAGAACAAGCAGGTTTTTGTAGTGGTGGCATTAGCATTGCGAGCTTGCTGGATTAGGTTAGGGAGGACAGCCGTCACTTACCTACAACTTCTTGAGCCACTTGTCGGTTGCGGCGACGAGTGTTGCGATCCATGCTGAGAAAAGAGAGAGAAACAACCATAAGACAGTGGGTACATCAGGGTGCGTGGCCGATTTGAAATCATGAGACCACTGAATTTAATAAATTATAGGATACCGAGAATTATAAGAGAAAATTGCAAAATCACTGACGCATAAAATGAGAAATTAGGTTGAAAATCTGTCTAGGACACAAAAGATTAAGTGTAAAACTCGTGTGACCGTGAGGTTGTGTGACTCAGATAATCATAAATTGTTGAAAATTTACATAATAACACGTAAATCACGGAATCGAATGATTTTTTAAAAACATATGGAATGGCTCTCATTTCCCGAGTGGAAACTACAACCGTGACTGACCATAGTAAGATCCTAGTGATTGACATGCTTTAGCCAAATAGGTTTTGGAAGTCTCATCAAGGCGTCCCAGGTGAGCGTCCGGATCCGTCAATTCGAACTTATATGCAACGCTTTCTTAGTCAAAGACCCCGACTACCGTGCTTCCACCTTTCCAGTCACTACATGCCAATCACTAAGGCCCCATTTCTGACGACATCATAAAATCAGAAATCAAAATCCTAGATGGTACGTAAGGCACCATTAGTGATTGTGTATAAGTGTGTGCTAATCGATAAAGGCAACAATTGAAACATGCATGATTAAGAAGTAATTATAGGACATATAAATTATATAGGCATGCTATGCGTGAGGCACTCATGCAGGACACCTAAGGCATAAGTCTAGGTCAAGGAAATTCTAGTAACGTAGATCCCTATAGCCGTGGCTCTGATACCAATCTGTCACACCCCAACCGACGACGGAATATGTCGGGGCGTGATGATTGTCCGGATGCACACAACACTATGTAATGTTGCGATATTGTTAATCAACCCATTTCATAAAGATATAAATTATACATGATAATTCAAAGGATTTACATCAATTTAACAACAAATAATTATGTTAAGTTTAGGTCACACTATGTCCGCATGCATCCTAATGTGTCATCAACAAGCTAAGCATCAACAATCAACAAAACCTGCAACATATATTAAATAAGGGTCAACTACGAATAGTTGGTGAGTAAACATAGATTTAGCATACTGCATAGATTAAAACATTGCGATTCAAGAGTCAAGCGATAATATCAAATTATGATCAACAAGCCACACGCGAGGCAGGCCAGGTGGGTTGTCAGCCAATAGATCTATCATTGTTGTCACGGCTCAATGGTTAATGATACACATACGATTAGAGACTAGCGACTAGCGGTTAGAGTATACCACACAAAGAATCCAACAAGTCTCACACAATAGAATATCACACATAGAGCACATAGAATTTCATAGAATTTTGGATAATAAATAATTTAGGGTTTTGAATACTGATACATGTTACACCCCAAAACATTAAAATGAAAGAGGGGCTATGAGTACACACCTAGCGAAGGAGACACGATTGGACAACGACACCACGTAATAGAATGGTTAGACCTGAAGATAACCTTGATGACTAAACAAGATGCAGGAAATAAATAGATAAATAAACAAACAATTAAAAAAATAAATAATTGAAATTCACGACACAATCGACTTGAAGACTCGTTGGTGAATTAATTATGGTGATCACGTATGATCATGGTCATGAGGTAGGTCAACCCTAAGATTAAACATGTGACGTCAAACAATTATAGATACTATTTACTTCTACGTTGTCTCAAATCATATTTATTTTCTTTAAAATCATACAAGTCACAGTTATCATCCAAAATTAATTCTAAGCTAAACTAAACATATACATGTCACATATTAAATTTCATGTCATGACTTACACAAATACATATTCAATTTTACAAGATCAATTATTATTAACCGAAAACCAAATCATCCATTTTTCAAGGATCCAACATGTATGCGTAATATATAAATATATATATATATATATATATATATATATATATATTTATATATATATAGTATTGGGGTAGAATACATCCACCAAATTTCCTACATCCTCTACATCCACTCCTTTTTTCAAAAAAAAAAAACACCAAAAAAACACTTTCTTTTAAAAAAAAAAAATTAAAAATCATGTACTTCACGTTGAGTTGTAACCGATGTTTAATGTTTAATGAAACAAGTAAATTTTGTTTAAAAAAAAAAAAAAAAATCATCATATGTCAAATCGCTATATATTTTCTCTGGAACACCATTTTAAAAAAAATTTATGGCGTTTTTATTAATTTTTTTTAGAAACGCCAAAAAATATAAAAAAAATAAAAAAATAATAATATTTTTTTTTCAAAACAAATGTGTGTTTTGATGCGTCTAGAAGAATGGTGTTTTTAGAAAAAAAAATTAATTAAAAAAAAGTGTTTTTTTGTGTTTTTTTCTTGAAAAAAAAACACCACAAAATTAAAAAAAATAAGTGTCCTATAAAGCTAACATAGCGATTAGAGGTGTAGTGTTTTCAAAAAAAAAATGTTAAAAAGTGTTTTTTGGTGTAGGTAAAGATCATGTAAAAACGACATCTTTTTACGAAAACCTAAAAACTAATACTAAAACACTTATAACTTTTTCATACGTTCATATATTAAAAAACAAATTGCACCAAAAACCTTAGAATTATGACTTCTTTAATACTTGAAAAAAAAATTAAAAGAACTTTAACGTCTCGTCGTTTTTTTATTAGTGCACATGTGCACTAATAATAAAACTCATACATATATTTCGCGTTAATATTTTTTTAGAAAAATCGCACCAAATACATTATAATTTTGTTAGCTTTTCGTGGTTTTTATTAGTGCACATGTGCACTAATAAAAAAAACACTTTATACGTGTCGTATACATTAATATTTTTAAAAAGAAATTGCACCGTAAATCTTATAATTGTGTTATCTTTAACTATGAAAATAGATTTAACGTTTTAATTTTTTTTAAATTTTATGCTACACATGTGCACTATAACAAATAGTTATAGTGCATATGTAGAATTATCATTAGTTCTATAAATATTTTAGTGTTTTTGTTGATACACGAAATGGCAATGAGCTGGATCGAACGAAGACACAAAGTTTTGGTTTAGGTCTGTCGGCCGAACTCCGGCCGAGCCTTGGCCGAGCCTTGGCCGAACCTGAGGTTCGGACAAGCTATGGAGTTCGGACGTCCGTAGGTCTATATATATGTTTGTGTCTTTGTAATTTGTAAGTTTTCTGAGAGAGTTTGAGCGAACTTGTCTGTGAGTTGTCTCTGTGTAATTCTCTGTAACTCTGATTCTCTATCAATAAGAGATTGAGTTTTATTTACGTTTTTTGTTGATTCTCACTTGATTACGTTTGCATTCTATCAATTCGTCCAAACCGATCCGTAACCAGTCACTTTCAAGTGGTATCAGAGCAATTCCGGTGCTGTTTGGTTCGAATTGTTGCGTAACCTTGAATCAAAGTTTGTTTTCGTGTTGCTCTCTGAAAATTTTTACGTGAAAAACACTATGTTTTGCGTCAAAATTCGTTGTTTCTGAGTGCTTGTGTTCATTTGAGTGTTAGAGTTCAGTTCTGAGTGTTTTCTGTTGAGATTCAAAAAATTTTCCGAATTCACGTTCGGCCGAACTCCAAGTTCGGTGAAACCGCTCCGAAACCCAAATTCGGAGTGAAGTTCGGTCTGTGTTCCTGTTCGGTGAGAGTTCGGAGTCCTATCGGTGAGAGTTCGGAGTATTTTCTGTCTCGGAGGGAGTTCGGACTAGGATCGGAGATAGATCGGAGTTTCTGGGTTCGGTGATACGTTCGTTGAAGGTTCGAACTTTTGTCTTTCAGTTCGGTGAAGGTTCGGAGCTAGTTCGGAGGGTGTGTAGAGTTCGGAGCTAGTTCGGATCAGAATTCAAATTTTTCAATCATGTCGGACTATAACGCGTTTGCTGCTATTCAAACGCAGATGAAACGTTACTCAATTACGACAATGAAATTGGAACAACGCAGAAAGTTCCAAAGTTGCTTAAATTTGAAGACTATGCAAACTGGAAGAAACGATTTGAGGCATATATCGGAACAACGGATCCAGATCTATGGATTGCTATGGATGCACCATATGTGTATCCTGTTGGCGTTAATAATGTTCCCATTATGCAACGAAATTTGGATCTTACACAGAAAGCTGATTTTGTTCGTGAACAGAAAGCGTACGGTTTAATCACTCAAGCGTTGCCAAAGGAATTACTACACCAATTCAAAAGTTGCAAACATTCTAATGAGTTATGGACAACTCTGAAAGAGAGGTGTGAGGGCAATGAACAGTATAAGAAAAGCAAGAGGAAGGTGCTTAACAAAGAATTCGACAACTTCAAACACTTTGATGGTGAGGGCGTTCCTGAACTAATTTCGAGATATTGTCATTTATTATCTGAAATGGATAATGTCCAAATTAAGAAAGATGACGAAGAACTGAAGGAAAAATTGTTGGAAGGTTTGCCATCGAAATGGGAGTCATATGTTTTGATGATCATGAATGACAAAGACTATTCCGAATTGACTTTTGTGAAGCTTTTGGGTAAACTGCAAGCTCGTGATTTAGAAATGAAGAATGTTAACACTACTCCAGCAGCAGTTCAGAATCCAGATGTCTATTATGGGTCAAATGCAGCAACTATTTCTGGGAAGTCAGCTAAGATAACCAGTTCTGCACCTGCTACAGCATTTGTGGCTGGAAATTTACCGGGATATGTTTCAAGTTCGGGAACTGGTTCAGGCTCACAAAGTGCCGATTACAATTATAGTCCTGGAATTAGTGGTACGTCAATCCCAGCAAGTAATCTGGTGAACACGGGAAAGATGGCTATGTCAGTGTCTACCACTGAAGATTACATGGCTCTTGTTTCTGCATTAGTGTCATCGTATTATGGGTTGATAACTGGAAATGTCGGTAATGCTGAGTTGACTGAAGAAGACTATGATCAGGTGGATCCTGATGATTTGGAGTTGATGGACATAAATTGGCAGTTTGCTATGTTGGCGAGACGAGTGAAAAGATTTTTGAAGAAAACTGGAAGAAAGGATTTGAATTCTGGTGGCAGGATTGGATTTGATAAATCCAAAGTCAGATGCTACAATTGTTCCAACTTTGGTCATTTTGCTCGTGAATGTCAGCCGCCAAAGAAACAAGAATATCAGAAGTTTACTCCAAAATCGAATGTTTCTGGATCTAATACTTCATCGAGTTCAGGGAGTACTTCTAGTCCCAAATCTGAATCCACAAAAGCTCTTGTTTCTCAAGTTGACAAAACATATAATTGGGGAAATCAGTTTGCTGATTCTTCTGCTTTAATTGTTACTCATGTGCAGGATGAAGAAACGATGACTGAATCCACTGACAATGAAGAAGAAGTGCATGATGAGAAGACTGAGGAAACTTTTGATGGAATGAATGATGGCGATGAAGTATTGAATTCAAGGAGTAATCATAAGTCTGTGAATGAAGAAAACTTTGCATTTATGGCTGATGTATCTGAAAATATCGAATCTGATGCAATTCTCTTGTTAGAAAAGCAAATTAAACTTCTGACTGATGAGAAAGAAGCATTAATTCGAGAATGCGTTGCAGTAAAAGCCGAAGCAGTTGATGCAGCGAACGATTTTGAAAATCTTTATCAGAAGAGTCTTATAGCTGAAAGAGAGATATGAAAAAGCACAACAGAATGCTCTTGAGATTGTTGATAAGATGCTGACATTGTAGAGGGATATGCAGAAGATTACCGATGAAAATACAAGTCTGAAACAAGAAATCGGTTCATTGAAAAGAAGCAATATTACTGAAACAGTAGCTTTGATGGCTGATTTTTCAAAGGTAGTCACATATCCTTCTATGTGTAAATCATGTGACGACTTTGCTACTGCTAAGAGCGTGCTCTTAGACGAGAAGACAAAATTAAATGATCTTCTAGCAGTAGCAAAAGCTGATAAAAACATTTATAAAGAAAGATGGGAAGGGACAACACAGGAATTATTGTTAGTACATGAGCAATTGCGTTTGCAAAAATTTGATTTTTCGAATCAGTCTGAATAGCTCGTGTCTGTTCAGAAGGATTTGGCTGCTAGTAACAAACTTGTCGCTGATTTGAAAATCGAGGTTTTTGAGTTAAAACAAAAATTAGATTCTGTTCAAATGTCATCTTCTTTCACAATTTTTTTGTATAAAACTGAAAAAGAAGATGTTTCTGGCAAGTTTAGTCAAGTCTCATCTCCGGTGAATATCACACTGGGTCCTTCTTCTGAGGAGAAGGTAGATGTTTTTAATCATGCTGAACAAAACAATTTTGACAAAGTTTCAACTGAAAAATCCCTCTTGGATTCAACAGTTGATGAGCTTTTTTATGATGTTTCTGATCTTGACAAAGTCGATGACTTAGTGTCGGAGACTGATGTTGAAAGTTCGGTACATACTCAGTCTAAAATTAGTAAGCCAGATCATAAAAATTTAATTTCCAAACATGATTTTCCAACAATTAAATCTGAGCTTTCCAAACCGAGTGCATACGAACAAAAGCAGATTGCACGGAGCAAATCTATTGCAGGTAAGAAGTCTAAGTATGGTGGAGTCGGATTTGAGTCCTCAGCTAAATCTAAAACTGTTGAAAAATGTTTTTCTCTGAAAATTTTGAAACCTATAAATGCTAAGGCTCGCAATCCTATTTTGGACACCGACTGTGACAAGGATGAACCATGGGTGACATATCGGTTAAAGGGTTCCAATAGAGTTTATAGTGACAAAGATTTTCCATTAGATATGGTGAACCCAAATTTAATCGATCATATTTTCTCATGTAAATATGATCCAGCATATGATCCCAAAGTGCGAAATGTGCCCATTAGAAAGGGAAATAGCAGTGGTGCTAATGTAATGGACACATTTCAATCTGAATCTGAGTCAGGGTTGGTGAATAGAGTGAAAAACAAGAAAACATCAAAATCAACTGTTCAAACACCACCACCGAAAGTTTTTTATGATAAAAAACAATCGAATTTCAGAAAATCCAGTCCATTTGTTAAAAGGTCTCAATTCTATAATGATGAAGGGTTTTATGATGAGTTTGGTTGTGGACCAAATCAATCTGGTTTTAGAAGAAGTTCAAAATGGTTTGATTTTGAAGGTCAGAGTGAATATAACTCAAGGTTTGGTGGGTATAGGAACAGATCTCAGAATTTTAGGGATCATCGTTTTTGTGATGAGTTTTCAGGGAATGTGTCTGGATATGATTCAGGACGTAACGATGAGTTTGGACATCGTTATGCTACAAAGAAGGGTGTCAAACCCAAATTCCAAAAACGGGTTGTTGAGTCCGAGGTGGATTACGATGCGAGTGAAAAAGTCATAATTGATAAACGAAAGTGTTTTAAATGCAAAACTCGCGGTCATACATATCGGACTTGCCCATTGAAGAAACCCAAATCCACCAAATCTGACACAGAAAAGTTTGACGACATGTCTGAAGGCTATCAAACTGATACTAAGAAAAAGGTCAGATTTGTGGATGAGCAAGGCAGAATTCATTCTAATGAAAAATCATCAGATTTTCATAAAATGAAAAGAAATCAGAAAAAGAATTTTCAAAGACAAAATCTATTTTGAAAAATTCTGCTGCAAGCTCCAAGGGTTTGGTAACTGATGGACAAAAACCTAAGTCCATGGCAGGTAAAGATTTTGTTGAAGATGACGGTCAACCCAAAGCTTCAGGCTTGGGTACGTCTCGAAACTAATCATTTGTCTTAATTTATGCAGGGATCTTCGCGACAACTGATGACAACATCTGGGTTGTTGATAGCGGGGCATCTCGGCATATGACCGGAGACATTTCTTTGTTGCATGATGTTAAATACTTCGACGGAGGTAAAGTATCGTTTGCTGGAAACAAAGGAGGTCAGGTAACCGGTATTGGTAAACTTTCGAACGGTGCTGTCACATTTGACAAAGTTGAATATGTGCAAGAGTTAGAATATAATCTTCTGAGCGTCTCCCAGATTTGTGACAAGCAGTTTACAACAGCTTTCACAGGGAGTGAATGCTTAATTCTGAAGCCTGAATTCAAGATTCCTAATGAGTTTGTGGTAATGCGGGCACCGAGATTCTCAAATTTGTACATGCTCGACATGAATTCAGCAAAAGCAACGGTCGCAGGTCAATGTTTCTTGTCAAAGGCATCCGAAAGAGATTCCGTTCTGTGGCATCGTCGCATGGGTCACATTCATTACAGAAAGATGAACGAACTAGTGCGGAGGGGTCTTGTTGAAGGGGTTCCGAAGCAACAGTTTGTGTTTAATGATGTGTGTGTGAGCTGCAAGAAGGGTAAACAGAAAAGAAAATCCCATCCACTGAAGAAATATCATTCAATTGATGTCCCATTGGAGTTACTTCATATGGATTTGTTTGGTCCTGTAAATCGTGAAAGTATCTCGGGAAATTGGTATTGTTTGGTGGTTACAGATGAATATTTGAGATATTCGTGGGTTGATTTTCTGGTCTCCAAGGATGAAACGTCAAGAATTCTTCTCAATTTGATTACCACACTTGAATCACTGTATAAATTGAAGGTGAGGAGAATTCGGAGTGACAATGGCACGGAGTTTAAGAATGTAGTCGTGAGGACGTTTTGTATGGAAAAAGGAATTGTGCATGAATTCAGCACACCATACACACCTCAGCAGAACGGCGTGGCAGAAAGAAAGAATCGCACAATTATTGAAACAGCACGGACTATGTTGGTTGATGCTCAATTACCTGTTCCTTTTTGGACAGAGGCTGTCAACACTGCGTGTTATGTGCTGAATCGAGTGCTTACGGTGAAGCGTCTTGGAAAGACATGCTATGAGCTTCTGAAGAATCGTAAGCCGAATCTCAATTATTTGGAACCGTTTGGGTGTCCTTGTACCGTGTTGGCTGCTGCAGGAAAGTTTGATAACAAAGCCTTTGATGGACTGTTAGTTGGTTATTCAAATCAGAAGAAACGTGTTTTCAATAAGCAGACTGGTACGGTGGGGGAATATCTGCATGTTGATTTCCAATCATATACTTTACCACCCAGAGGCGTTGGACCGGACTGGTTATTCGATTACAAAACTTTGTTTGAAAATCTTGAATCGACACCAGAAGTATCTGATGAACAACTTACAAGAGTTTTCATTGAACTGCAAGATGATACACCGGTTCTAAACATTCAAACTCTACCAACTCCAATAGTGCCTGTCGCTGATGAGTATTTGACCGAGACATCAAATGATACGACTATTGCTGCTGATGAGACATCAGGTGGAAATTCCTGTTCAGCAACCTGATCCACAAGTTGAATCGACTTCTAATGAAGCTGATGTTATTGAAACTGAGAATGTGGTGGTTGAGGAAGATCCTGTTCCTGATTTGCCTGAAACGGTGGTTGTTCCTATTAATCAAACACTCCGGATAAACACCATTCATCCACAAGATAATATCATTGGTGATTTAAATGAAGGAGCTCGTACAAGACATAAAATTGAGAGTAGTGCCTTACTTTCAATCTTGGAATCTGGAGTTTAGGAAGAAGCGTTTTAATCATGCTTTATCTCACAAACTGAGCAGAAGAATGTTCATGAAGCATTGTTAGACGGTTCGTGGATTGAAGCAATGCAAGAAGAATTATTACAATTCAAAAAGTTGGTGTTTGGTTAGTTAAATGCGTAAGGGTAAATCTGATATATGCGAGTATGATATAAACATAAAAAAAATTTGCTTGATTACTTGTGAGACACATCATGATGATTACTGTGTGATCTTGGCATCAAATAAAATGAAAAAGCAAAAACAGAATAAGAGATGTTCTGGTGTACGCATGTTTTCATTTTGCAAAGATTTAAACTTGTTTAATTTTCTTTATTTTGTCAAACGATCGGACTTTCTCTGCGTATCGAAAGATCGACCTGATTGTTGTTCGTTTGACGTTCTGCTTTATTTTCTTTGGTGTTTCGTATAATCCATTGGACTTTCTCTGCGTGTACGTGAGTAATGACCTGATTGTTGTTGGATTATACAACTTCTGCTTTATTTTTACATTTCTTATTTTCCTAAACAATCGGACTTTCTCTGCGTGCCTACCAGCCGACCTGATTGTTGTTTGTTTAGGGTTCTGCGTTATTTTTTCATGAAACACCATGAACGATAAATCTCTATGAGAATTAAATTCTGTGAAAAGTACAAAAAATAGTAAGAAAAAGCCAGATTACCAGTATTTATGACTGTGTGGGTTTTCACATTTATCAATGCTTGCTAAATATATCTTAACATATCAGAAAGCTATAAAAATTGATCTACCCAAGCTGAAATAAATTGAAAAATTGTATTTGCTGCCAACTAGACTTGCATGCTGATTAAAAATGAAATTGAAGTGTGTCTGATACATATTGACCGATATGATCTCGCGTCTGGATCTTTCTCACAAAAATACTTAAATTATATCAGTTCTAGTTATTTCATTTCATTTTGGTTTGGTTTGTTTCTTTGGTTATCAGAAAAATCCAAAATGATTTTAGGTGTGTTTAGCATAATTTTGAAAAATTCAAAAAGATTTTTGGTCTGCTTTATTTTCGATCAACCGTTAGTGAAAAATTATAAATTATGCCGAAAACAACCAAATGGACTTGATTCCATAAATTTCATCAGAAAATTGAACGAAGTTTGAGATTTATTGATAAATTTGAAAACTTTTGAGGTTCAATTTGAAAAATTCATCAAAATCAGGGGTGATTTTTGAAATTTGTGCAAATCTCCAAACTTGAAGTTCGGACGACCGAACGTGAAGTTCGGACGACCGAATGTGAGGATCGGAGGTCCGAGCTCCAATATCGGACAAGATTTGAGATGGCCGATGGGGAGGTTCGGAGCTACTGTTCGGCCGAACTCGAGGATCAGAGGTCCGAACGTAGCTGGCTATAAATACGCCAAACGTGAGGTTCGGAGGTCATTGTTATTGTTTGACTCCGAACGCACACCTCTGCCCAAAATTTCAATTTTCTGTTCACTGTATTTTTGGCGATTTAGCGACTGTTTCTAGGTAGATCTTGAATTTCCGAATGCATTGGTAGTCTTAGATTGGATTTTTACCCTTGTTTTGTGAGGTTTTTAACAGAAAAACTCGTTCGAACCTATAACTGTTCTAGATCTGAAAATAGGCTCCGAACCCGGGGTTCGGAGGCTCCGAATTTGGGATTCGGAGGAGGCTCGGACAGAGTTCGGCGGGACTCAAAATTTTTGTTAAAATGTTGTTAGTTTATGCAAACGACAATGATTTGACAAAATCGATGATGATATTTGTTAATCACATTGAATTTAATGAATGTTTTCTTTTATGTGTTTTTTCAGATATGGCCAACGATTTAAAGATCGGTGATAAACATAACATTTGTGCACACATTGGGGTCACAAGAGGCAAACTTGATAAATTTGGAGGACCTGGAATATTCGATTTTCTGAGACGTTCAAGAATACATCATGCTATTACTCAACATTGTGATGTATACAGAGACATTATTTTGGAATTCTGGAGTACGGCTCATACAATTTCTAATCCACCGATTAGAATTGCTGCTACAGTACAAGGCCGACCAGTTCAGATTACAGAAGCTGATATTCGCAGGGTGTTGCAGTTAGAGTCTGATTCACCAAATGCCAGAATTGAGTTTCCTCATGAAGACAACGTGGCATTCTTGAAGCGTATTTGGTATACTGACGATCCAAGCAAGGAGTGGGTGTACAAATCATCGCTGAGTGTCCCGTACAAGTATCTGGCGCATGTATTATTGGTTTGTTTGGGACACAGAATTTCAGGGCATGATGAAGTTCAGCAAATTATTCTGTCCTTGATGAATGCATTGGTGATGAATAGACCGTACAATGTGTCTGGGATGATTTTTCACTATATGAGAGACAATCTGACACAACGTCAGAAGAAGGCTGCAATATATCCCAGATTTCTTCAATTGGTGCTGAATGATTTATATCCAGATTTGACAAAGAATGCAGCACACAAAATGGAGTTAAAACATATGACGGAGGCAAGTGTTGGGGCTCTGGCGTCTTATCAAAAGAAGGCACCAGAGTTTCAGCCTAAGTTGAAAAGATTGATTGGCCATCTAGCCAATGTCAATTATGTGGCACCAGTTTTGGGTGCACCTCGTCATGATGATGGAAGCGATTCAGAGGAACTAGATTATAGTTGGATCGAAGAGCAAAATCAAATACCTCAGCAAGGAAGGGTAAAAAGGCCTAATAGGCAGATACCAATTGTTCAGGAACAAGTCAATCAAGATCCACGACTGGAACCTGTTTCTCAACCGCCAATGTCTGAACCGGTGGTCTCAGCACATGCTACTGTGACTGAGACACCAGCGGTGAATACCCTAATTGATGAATCAGAATCTGATGATGATTTTATGGATACTGGGGCTGACTCTGAGGACTTGTCGGAACCTAATGATCCGTTTGTCCGTGTTCTGATTAACTCTAAGTATGTGAAGCTGCTGAAGGGAAGTGATCAGCATATTGCTTACAGAGTCAGTCTGAACAAAAGCATCGACCGTTATCAGAATCGAGTATATGATGTGGTGGCTTCTGAATCCGATGAAGATTACAATCCTGAAACCGAGGGGATTTCCGGTAAAGGTAAACAGCCAGTGGCTGTTCATCTGTAACTCCATCCAAAGGGGGGAAGAAATCAGTAGTTGGGGGCAGAATGAAGAAGAGAAAGGGCGTAGGTGTGCAGCAGTTTGTCTTGCAACCTCGTACCAGTGTTTCTACATCTACTGGAGCTGCTTCAACAGTTCAGACTTCAGTGTCTGATACTCAAGCTGAATTTCTGTGAAATTTGATGAATGCTAGTCAATCGACAACTGCTGGCACAACACCTTCAGCAAGTGGTGGTGTGCAGTTTGTTAGTCAGCCTATGGGATCTTCAACACCGATCTTCACAACTGCAACTGCATCTACTCAGTCTACACCAGATGTAACTTTTAATTTTGAAGAGGGTTCATGTCTTTTTCTCAAGCTAGCATCTTACAAAGTGCTCTTTCAGATCATCAAACTCAGATTGACGCCTTGAAGGCTAAGTCTGATGCACAGGAAAAGGAAATTACTGTGCTGAAGATGGATAAAGAAGATCTGCAGCAACAAGTATTAACTCTCTAGAGTCGTGACAGAGCCAAGGATCAAGAAATTCTTCGATTACAAAGGGCTAGTCAGACTCAGTCAAAAATGCTTCTTGAGATGGATGAGCAATTAAAGTTCTTAATGAAGAAACTTAAAGCTCAGGGGGAGTTAGGAGACGGTTCGGGGTGTAATGAAGACCCAATGCGTTTCTTGAACGATGATCCTGATCAAGATGACCAAGGGAATGTTGGTTGCAGTCCAGGCCCATCTGGAACTACAGGTTCGGGTGCTGGTGCATCATCATCCCAGGGGGAGAAGGATTCAAGAGAAGCAGTGCCAATCTCGGTGATTCCATCTAGTCAAGCGGCAAAAAGTCTGAATGAATTTGCTGAAATGCTACAGACGCTTGAAGAGGGGGAATTTGTTGGTGAGTTGACGGTGGAGGAGTTAAAGCGAGTGTTTGAATTAAATGAAGAAGAGCTTAGAAAGACAGCTGAGAAAGAACCAGAGAAATACAACGAACCAGAACCAGAATCTGATGAAGACATTGATGGTATATTTGAAGAAGAAGTTGAAGTGGAGGATATTACAGAGGAAGAATATCCAGATCTGTACTCCAACTTCAATAACAACCAAGTTGGTGATGAGTTTGAAGTGTTTCCTAAAGAGAAAGATGCTGAAGCTGAAGAGGTTTTGAAAAAGAAAGAAGCTAAGAAACCTGAAGACCCAGTGGTTAAAGAGGCATAGGTTCAGAAACAGAATCAGACATTTAAAGAATTTATGAAAGCGTTTCATGCAAACTATGTTCCGCCTCCGAAACCAGTTAAACAAAGATCGTCTTTCAAGTTTAAGGGTCGGGTGTCAGGAGAAATTATCAGCTGGATGTATGCTTCAAGTTTGGGGTGCTATGGGATTAAACGTGAAAACGGGATCCAGTACTTCAAGCGAGCCAAGGATTTCAGTAGTCTACCGGTTTGGGATGTTCGTGAACTGACGAGGAAACCTTTTTGTTGTTATGGCAATGATGCGTTAGGTATGCATTTTAAGAAGGTTCTCGAGAAAGAATGTCGTGAAGGATTTCAGTTTCTGGATCCTCAAAGGCCAAAGAGACGTCGATCTACGACAAGAGTTCATGCATTGACTGGTAAGAAGCTGATAATTCTGGTTTTTCCAAAGAAGCCTGATGTTATGAAAAAGATACCACTGATGAAGATGCAACAAGACTTTATCAAAGATCTGAGGTGGTGGTATTATAATGAAAAGACGGGTGAAGCAGTTATTGTTTTGAAGGAAGAGAATCGGGTTGTGAAGATCTATGATCCTATGTGGCTGATCAACTTGTCGAAGGCTGATATTGATGAGTTGTATCACAATCCTATCCTGTATCATCCTGATTTTATGGATCAAGCGTTGAAGTTCCAGAGGGTGATAAGGGTTTGCTTTGCGTTCAACATTTTTGCTGGAAACAACCATGATTTGGTTAGGAAAGGTGATGAGGCTACTACAGATGCTCAAGGCTGATGAAGAACGGTCCAGCTGTTGCCAAGGGGGAGTTTGTTGATACACGAAATGGCAATGAGCTGGATCGAACGAAGACACAAAGTTTTGGTTTAGGTCTGTCGGCCGAACTCCGGCCTTGGCCGAGCCTTGGCCGAGCCTTGGCCGAACCTGAGGTTCGGACAAGCTATGGAGTTCGGACGTCCGTAGGTCTATATATATGTTTGTGTCTTTGTAATTCGTAAGTTTTCTGAGAGCGTTTGAGCGAACTTGTCTGTGAGTTGTCTCTGTGTAATTCTCTGTAACTCTGATTCTCTATCAATAAGAGATTGAGTTTTATTTACGTTTTGTGTTGATTCTCACTTGATTACGTTTGCATTCGATCAATTCGTCCAAACCGATCCGTAACCAGTCACTTTCAGTTTTTAAATGTTTTTAACTTAAACAATATTTTTTCCGATGACAATTCTCTTTGTGTAGTACTAATGAAAATGGTGCACATGTGCACTAATAATTTTTTTTTCGAAATATCATTTTCTTTTCCATAATCAAAGACAATGGAATTTTAAGATTTTTGGTACAAGTTTTATAGAAAAATATCAACGCATGTAAAAGTTATGAAGGTCATATGCGAGTCCACGAGTTAACGTTAGTAAAAATTTCACTAACGAATAACTCAACCGTGAATTTAAATAAAACCATTTTTTATTTAAATATTGTTCACCCATCATTATTAAGCTCGTTAATAATAATATTATTGATTATTAATTATTTATAACTAGTATGAATAATTTATATATAATCAAATGTTTCCGTTTCTTTTACCAGTTAACTAGTAAGCGGATTTAGAGTTCGTTGCACCCGGTGTAACTCTTACGGGTCGTAACCGGGTCGAGTTCAAGATTTGTCGGGTCTGGACACATAATATCCAACAAAGTCACCTTCATTCCAAACAACGGCTTTTCCTAAATACTTCAACCAAACTAATGAACTTAACCCATCAGCCATATCGGGTTAAGCTATGTCCTCGGTTCGAGTTAAACTCCAATACATTACGAACGGGCCTGAAAGGCCCACTATTTTAAAGGAGTAAACTAATTATTAACCCACTCGTTTGGGCCTTATGGCCTGCTGTCACCAAACCACTTATGGACCGATGAAATAACTAAAGGCCCACTGTTTTTATTTAATAAAATTGAGCTGGTCCAATACCATAAGGTGTTTGGACCAAATATCGAAAACACACTATACTAAAATCTGAATGGGCTACGACTCAACATTTATTAAAACTTAATTTGGGCTACAACCCACTATTTTAAAGCAAGTCAAGTTACTTAACCACAATGGGCCTCGCGACCCACTGTTACCAAATCACCTAACCGGATCGGACCCTAATTTGGGCCAGAGCCCTAAACGGGTAAACAACATCGTTTTCATAAATAAACATACACTAGATAACTAGCTTTCGGTTTCAAAATCTTTTACTTGCCTTCGGTCCAAAATACATAAACTCATAATTCTTGTTAAAACGACACACAACACCTAACGCTATCATTTTTTATATAAACCAAAACCACGTAAATCTCTTCATACCAAATGGGCCTACTGACCAATTCCTAAAATTAGACCCGAGACCCCAAAACCCCTTTTATGATAAATGGGCCTACGGACCATGTATTTCAGGACGCCCTCACAAGGGATGGAATTTTGGCGTTTGGCACATCGAAACCCCATGGTTGGGTTCACTTTATTTATTTCGGGAAGGCTCTTTTGATGAGTGGTATTGCGCACATAACTATCGGGTATGACCACGACGAGTAGAGAATGGGTGATTGTGAAACTATATTCATTCTGAAACCATAGCATCCCATGGCCGATGGGTAATCTGATTAAATTCTATGGTGACAACGTACGATAGAACTTATTTTTGAACCATGTACGATAAAGCTCTACTTTTTGGCAAATGCCACAATTTTCATACTTTTATCAAACTCAAACACTCTTTTTGGCAAAACAAAACCTTTTTGACAAAACCTAAAGGAAACTCATTTTCGTACGACGATTACTTGTACTAACCATGTGAACTCACTCAACTTTCTAGTTGACACAAATTATTTTTGAGTATGTATTAGGTATCTAGCTTTGGATAAGTCGAAATAGAAGACCATGAAGTAGATTCGCTCGCGTGCGCATGAAGACAACCCTCCGCCCTAGATTTACATTTTTATTTCCTAAATGTTGTACTATTTTTCCTTAATTAAATCATGTACTCTTAAAGTTGTAATAGAAATGTATTCATTTTGTGCTTTCAAACGGATATGATCTTGGCTATCTCGGCCTCCCAAGGGCCGGGGTGTTACAAATTGATATCAGAGCCAACGTTTCACAAGACAAAATGGATACGTAGGAACCCCCAAAATGGATATGTAGGAACCCCCAAAACAATAGAGGAACTAAAAACCAAAGCCTCGTCTAAGATATGTGCCGCGCCGAGCATAGGAAGTCCTTAATGATCACTCTTGATCATGGCTCTTAGGTTACACTTTTACTTCGCGCATCACTACTTTTGAATACCTAGTCTTTAAAAAATACAACTTAAAATGATATTTTGAGTAACCTATATTAACTCATGATTTTAAACAAACTTTTTGAAACCATTTTGTACAACTTCCAAAACCCTATTTTTGTAAAACAATCAACGTTTTAAGTGAAAACCCTTTTGCAAAATAACTTTTGGAATATGTTTAGAGTTTTAAACACATATTCCATAAATATTTTTATGATCATCAAACGGGTATCTCTTTTAGAAACAAACCTTTTTAACAAATGTATTGTAACATCGCTTCCAAACAAGACCTTTGACAAACTTGAAATGTTATTTTAGAATAACACAACGCTTCACAATCCTATCTATGTATATATCACAAACTTATTTGCTCGCTAAGTTTTTGGAAACTTTATCACGATTAACATATAACAACTTGGTCTTTAGCAACCCTTAGGTGTTAAGGTACCATACTTAGCCAACACTAGGACCTATACATACTCACTCTTTTAAAATGCAAATTGATTTGTTTATTTAGCTAAGGATTTCTATTTTACTACTATTTGCCAACTCTTTTTGAAAACTATGACCTTTGCATGTTCCCCCCTAGGGTAGACTTCCAACTTAGCACTTTAAACTCTTTACTTATGCCTCTAGTTTTAAGCGACCGAACGCCGATGCACCTAGCCAACAAAGTAATGATGACCAATAAACCTCAAACGCACAATGCACAACTATGTAAGAACAATAAAAAACACAACCAAACACGGATTTACTAAGGGGAAACTAATGGGGTACATTAATTTGTGAGGCAAGTGTACGATTGTATGAGAGCTCATGCGATCGTGGATTTGTTATACAATCAGATTCTAGAAGTGACCCAAGGGTATGATCCTAGATGCAACAAACGAATGGCAACGATACTTTTATAACACCCTATTTTATGCGCGCCATTGATTTGTGTTCCAACCAATAAAACGTTCACAAAAAGTAATCGTTGAACAATTAAACACACGAATATACACTCACGGGTATGATCCCTAACACAAACTAAACTACAACACGTCCTTAGTGGCTAACAAACTTCAAACATATACTGTAAATCGCGAGACATGTGTTCTCCAAACAACAATATACACCAAACGTTGCCAATCTTTAAACACAAAGCATGAAACTTCCTCAACACAAATATGCATAAAAATTCATATCCATACGGTCAAAAACCTAAACCATACAAATAGATATGGATATTTAGGATGAGAACTTAGTACACAAACAACAATATGCTCACAAACATCGAACTTCACTCCTTCTTGAACACAAAACACACCCTACACATAATAATATCACGCATAATGATACCCTTAGTGCACACACAATCACCAAGAACTCACACACAAACAGAAATTGGCTACACAAATTCCTCTTCACACGCGACAACTATTTGGCTTCACACGAAAATCCTCGTCTACTTGCTACTTTCACCCTATTTTTCACCAAATAACACGTAAACACACTAAATAATTACGTCAATACAACCACACTCAATGATGTTTCTCTCCTTATTAAACATTAGTTTTTGAAGATACTCTCTCTTACGGTCATTTTCTCTAGGAATCACGCTACGTCGACAACAAAGAACAAACACTTTTCACCAACTACTTTCTTACCAACTCTTTGTGACTTCCGCGAACACCGAATCTACTATGACTATAGCTAGGAAACAACAACGAACGTTTAGAAACTCCTCTCTGGTAAGTATGTTTATATGTATATCTAACTTCTTTTGATGATGCTTCCTTCCACTCCATGTTTTACCTCATATAAATCCCTAAGTTATACTTTCGACTACTCTTATGCTTTGTCCAAAATTTTCTCTTTGTAGAAGCAAGTCATTTAGAAAAAAAAATGACATGCTACACAACAAAGAGCAAATCCTTCGCCTCTTGTGGGGATAAACTCCTTTCATGAAATAGCTTCTCACTTTCTGCAACTCACGACGATTATTGATCTTTTCACGTCTAAACCTCTTAAATTGTTTAGGAGCTTGTACATCCTCTCATATGAGCAACCCTTATTTCTCTCTTTCTTTCTATTCTTCTTGCGACGTGCTACATTAAAAAGATAATATACTCAACACTCGAAGGACGACCACGGAGGAACAATGCCTTTTATATGCATGCTTACAAGAGACTACAAGATCAATACATTAGGTATTGGGATGGAAGCCAACTTAGATGAGATTTTTTAGAACTTTCCCCGCGAGGACTTTCTTTTCTTTTCCCTTTTTTCTTCTACAACTACGACTATGGACTTTGACGTCTAAACATTTCTCGACCTCATCTTTCTCATTTCTTAGTGAACATTTAATTTATCATCGAATGAATACTTACTTATTTCTCGATCATTGACCTCTCCTTCACTTCTTTTCTCATCAAAAGTAGGTAGGTTAAACCTCTTAACATGGGGAGCCTACTTTTGAAATCACATACTCGCCTATTAGGACAACCTCATCATCAAAAACAATAAGTGGACCCATAACCTACAGGTTCCAAGGATCCCGCGCGACGACGATAACAAGATATAAGGAATTTAATATCAAGATAAGTTAAGATGGAACTACGAGAAATGTATTAGGGAAATACATAGGAAGATGCTTTACAAGCGTAAATGACGACAAGCGCAAAAACGGAAAGCAGCACACAAGGACGTCCTCAAAGAGACGGGACATGATACATGGAGCAAATGGGAAATAGAACTCCAATATCAAAACAATCAACTTCATCACGAAGATGGAGAGTTCACATCATGGAACGAGCGACGCAAATCATCACTAGGTAAACCTACAAGGAAACGCTTGGTATAGAATAAGGATCCAAGCAAGGAGAGTGAGTGATAGACGCAACAAATGAGACAACTAAAGCTATTGAAAAAAGTGGCTACATGGAGATTCACAAGATTTAGGACCAACAACATTACAACAATCTAAGAGTTCATCCTCAAGATCAATGCCAAGCTTGGTGGATTAGTACGTAAGGATACCATGTCTTCCTTCTTTTTCTTTTTCTTCCACATTACGACATGCCTACGACGAAGATTTTTTTCATTTTCAACTACTCTTTCACGCAACACCGTGATGGGTTTTACAGTGGATATCCGGGATACCGATTTTAATTTTACCCGATTAAAAACGGTTTAATATATAAATTAATGCCAGATTAGTTTAGCACCGGAAACGATTTAAATGAACGCGAATATTACTGTAAACAGGATCAATCACCGTACACGACAAACACAGATAAAATATTTATTTAAAATGAATAAAATAAATATCTAAGCGAGTTAGATATACCTTGGCGGGATTCGAGCAACCGCTTGAGACACCCGGATTCAAAGGACTCTCGCTAGTACGAACTGAGACGTTCGACTCGAACCTGCGAGTCATGTCGTCGACTGTGGCGGTGGCCATCGGCGGGGGTGGCGGCAATGGTGGCGGCGGTGGTAGGGTAACCACCGGTGGTGGCGACAAAACTTTCTCCACAGGGATCACGACGGGGACTGTCCCCAAAAAGATCTCGTCATCGATGACGGGCGTTGACACGGTGGCGGTGGCCGGCAGATAGAGCAGCGCGGGCCACGACGAGGGAACGGGGCGCGGTGGCCTCGGCTGCGCCGGCAGCGCGAGGACCACCGGTCGGCGATCGATCGGCGGTGCGGCGGAGGCAGCGGTGGCGGCGGCTTGGGCCGCGGCTACGACTCGGTTCGTAGCTTCAGCTTCGGCTCGGGCTGCGACTTCGGCTCGGGCGGCTGCAGCTTCTTTTCTGAGTCGGGAAGAAACGCTGGCTAATCGGGATCCATTGATCAGACGATGGAGGGCGGTGGTGGCGTCGGACAGTGGTTGGCGGCGGCGGGGGTGGTGCCGGCTTGGGGATCGACGCAAGAGGGAGAGAAAGAGGGGATTAGAGTTTTTTTTATTGCTTGTTTTCTAATCCAATCCCTCACTATTTTAATAATAAAATCGTGGAGCGGGGCTCTGACGAACTGGGCCCGGTCATGATTTCCTCTAGTCCACCAGATTGACCAGTCTGTAAATCCACTACCAATTGGCCAGTCCGTTTACTTTATTTCATGAGCTTTTTTATCCGTAAATGTTTTGTCGTTTAATTAAATAAATAATCAAGTATTTATTTAATTGACCACACAGTTCGTTTTAATACTAATTATCACATAATTAGATTTATAGTCCGTTGACCCGGGTGTAACTCTTACGGGTCAGTATCGATCGAGTTTGTTAATTCATCGGGTCAGGACAGTCTATTTCCAACAGTCTCCCACTTAGACTGAACGCGATAGTTTAACGAGTGCAGTCAGAGGCACCCTAGCTATGCATGGCTACACCAACCAATATTCTTGTCCATTCATTGTCATATGTTCCTTTATGTATAAGACATTGATAAATTATGAGACATGCACTCTCATATATGATTCATTGACTCTCGTTCTCGATACAATTCGAACTGATCCAACAAACACACAATAAGTTTGGGTGAGGCCTCACACTTATCACTTGGAATCTACGAGGGCGCCTTTTGTCTAACAGTTGCCGAAGCAAGAGTACAGAATTCCTTGTTGAGGCATACAGTTCCCACTAAACCTCAGAGCCATTCCCAAAAGTAACCGTTATGGTTGGCAGTTACGCGACAACGTTAGGCTACAATCAAAGAATGTTCTTTAGTAGAAGGGAGTTCGAATATGCGTCTAAGGTCTAAGGATACATTAGAGCATGCATTAATCAAGCAAGAAAGACTTCCATGTTTTCATTACATGATGCGAGTTACGTCTAAAATCATTCACCAATGAGGTCTGTGAGTTTTACGTTAAACGACTTTAAGGTTCAAATAGTCGCAATAGTCTTACTTTAGTATAGCTCCCACTAAACTAATCGACTAAGGACATTTAGAACAAGAACTTATTGTCCAAGGATTAAACGTATTAATATTGAACAAAGTTATGTAATTCATTATTGCAAAAAAAACCAATGGAATAAGAATAATATAGATAACTGCTAGTGTTCATACATCCAAATACTAAATCAAAACATGTCTTTAGCTAATCTAAGCCCTATCGCTTCTCTGTTGCGTGTATGAGTCTCCTGAGTCATAGGCTTAGTGAAGGGATCAACTAATTTTTGATCTGTGTGTACTTTGCTTATTTTAATTTCATTCTGTCGACTACTTCTCTTATGTAGTGGAATTTCCTCAGGATGTGCTTGGCTTTCTTATGAGACCCTTGTTCTTTGGCTTGAGCTATAGTGCCTGTATTATCACACAGCATCTCGATTGGCTGCCTAATGCTTGGCACGGCATCAAGATCGGATATGAATTTCTTCATCCATACAGCTTCCTTAGCAGCTTCTGAGGTGGCTATGTATTCGGGTTCAGTAGTAGAATCTGCTACTACTGGCTGTTTTGAGCTTCTCTGGGAAACAGCCCATCCGTTAAGAGGGAATACGAATCACGACTGCGAGCGACAGTCATCTCGGCAAGTCTGAAAGCTAGCATCAGTGTAACACCTTACAGTGAGCTCTTCATCAACACCTCCGTATACGAGAAACATATCACTGGTGTTTCTCAAGTATTTCAATATGTTCTTTACAGCTGTCCAGTGAGCTAGTCCTAGCGTCTGTTGGTACCGACTAGTCACACTGAGTGCATACGAGACATCAGGTCGTGTGCAGAGCATGGCATATATGATAGATCCAACAGCAGAGGCAAATGGGATCGATGCCATTTGGCTTAACTCTTGCTCTGTTTTAGGTGCTTGAGATCTGTCCAAAATTGTTCCCTTAGTTATGGGAACGTCTCCTTTCTTGGAGTTGCTCATGTTGAACCGTGCTATGATCTTATCAACGTATGTGCTTTGACTGAGACCTAAAATGCGCTTAGATCGATCTCTGTGAATCTTAATTCCCAGAATGTAAGCGGCGTCACCAAGATCTTTCATAGCGAAACAAGATGAAAGCCATTTCTTAACTTCGTTAAGATGGGTATGTTGTTTCCGATGATCAATATATCATCTACATACAGTACGAGAAACGATACAGCGGTCCCACTTTCCTTTCTATAAACACAAGGTTTATCTTTATTTTGATCAAAACCAAACTCTTTGACCTTTTGATCAAAACGAAGATTCCAGCTTCGAGATGCTTGTTTGAGTCCATAAATGGACTTGCTCAGCTTGCAAACCTTGTTTGGATTCTTTGGATCGACAAAACCATCAGGCTGAACCATGTAGACATCCTCTTCGAGTTGTCCGTTCAGGAAGGCGATTTTAACGTCCATTTTCCATATCTCATAATCATGGTATGCGGCTATGGCAAGGAGAATCATGATCGATTTGATCATGACAACGGGCGAGAAGGTCTCATCATAGTCAATCCCTTGGGTTTGAGTGAAACCTTTCGCTACAAGTCGTGCCTTGTAGGTTTGCACATTTCCATGCATGTCAGTTTTTCTTTTAAAGATCCACTTGCTCAATCAAGTCCTAGACATGATTGTCATGCATGGATTGCATCTCAGCGTTCATGGCTTCAAGCCATTTATCAGATTCCAGATCTGACATAGCAGCTTTGTAGTTAGTAGGTTCATCATTAGAATCAGCTACTAACAGAACGTCAAAGGCTTCATGATAGCCAAGGTATCTTTCGGGATCTTTGCACGTCCTTTCGCTCCTACGAACGCTTGCGCTTGTGCTTGGATCAGACGGTGCGACATCCATTTTTCGGTCAAATGCAGCGACCGTTTCAGGGTTAGGTGTATCTCGAATCTCTTCAAGATCCACTGGATCACTATTTGTTCCTCAAGCGAGAAATTCTTTCACAAGGATCTTACCTTTCCTTTTGATGGAAATGGTATTTGCATCAGGATGGTAAAAGTAATAACCGGTATTACTATAGTATCCAACGAAAGTTACCTTTTTGCCTTGGGGATCGAGCTTGTTATTAGATTCGCTGGTGACATAAGCTTCACATCCCCATACCCTAAGGTATGATAGTTTAGGAATAGATCCATGCCATATCTCATATGGGGTCTTTTCTACTTTCTTGGTCGGTGCTAGATTTATTAGGCGAGCGGCGGTTAAGATGGCATATCCCCAAAAGGAGTGTGGCAAGATGGTCCTGCATATCATTGATCGAACCATGTTAAGTAGAGTTCGATTTCTCCTTTCACTTACGCCATTTAACTGGGGTGTGCTAGGAGGAGTAGGTTGTGAAACAATTCCACATTCCTTCAGATGATTCAGGAATTCAGCGCTTAGGTATTCACCACCTCTATTAGATCGAAGTATTTTAATAGTTCGACTCAACTGATTTTGTACTTCATTTTGGAACTCTTTGAACTTTTCAAAAGTTTCATGCTTGTGTTTCATCAGATAAACATAAGCACATATGTTGTAGTCATCGATAAAAGTCACGAAGTACCATTCACGATTTCTCGTTTTGGTTCGAAAGGGGCCACACAAGTCGGTGTGAATAATGCCTAACAATCCTTGGGCCCGTTCACCTGTATGGGTGAAGGGTGACTTGGTTAGTTTACCAGATAAGCACGACTCGCATTGATCAAAGGAATCTGCATCTTGGGACTCGAGAATACCGGAAATTTGCAACTTCTTAATGTGAGCCTTGCTTATGTGACCAAGTCTATGGTGCCATAACAAGGATTCGCTACTATCAGCTTTGCTTCTTTTAGAAACATGATAGAGCTGATCTTTTGTTTGAACATCTATGTCATAAATACCATGTCGAGGTTTAGCCTCGAAATAAAAGATGTCATTAAGGTAAGCAGAAATCAAATTTCCATTAAATTTATACCGAAATCCTTGGTCAAAGAATGAAGAGACAGAAATAATGTTCCTGGATAAACCAGGTGCATACAAACAGTTAATTAAAGTAACTATAAGGCCAGAAGAGCATGAAAAAGAATATGTTCCGGTAGCAAGTACTGGGACCTTTTTCCCGTCACCAACGATGAGGTCTATGTAGCCTTGTTCTATCTTCTTCCACTTCTCAAGTTCCTGCAAAACATTAATGATGTGATAACCACATCCGGTATCAAATACCCATGAATTGGAGGAAACAGTGAAAAGTTCAATAACATGTATTGACGTACCTGATGAGCAACCCTTATTAGGGTTCTTAATCATTTTCAGCTTCGCAAGATAAACGGGACAGTTACGATGCCAGTGTCCCATTTTGTTGCACTCATAGCACAGGCGCTCATCAGGAGGTTGCACCTGTGGTTTCTTGCCTTTGCCTTCTTTAACCTTCTTGGCTTTGGAGATCTTTGTATTGGCAACTCTGAGCACGTCCGGCGTGGTCCTGATCTTTACATTGGGTATCAACGGAATAACCTCCTCGATCGACTGAGCCGAACAATTAATCGCAAGAATGTGATAATGTTCAGGCAAAGATTTGAGTACTACATCAAGAACCAACCCATCAGAGATGGAGTAGCCAAGGTCGATCAGCCTGTCGCGATACGCTTTCATGAAGATGACATGATCGTATGGTGAGGACTCGCTAGTCATAGAGCAGTTCACGAATTGTGAAAGTGCCTCGGCTCGCTCGGTCCTCTGACCTAACTCAAATAAATCCTTGAGGTTACACATGATGTCATAAGCAGACATCCCCATGAATTTGTACCGATAATCTTGAGTCATGCTAGATAACATCAGGTCAGTGACGTCCTTATCATCGTCAGTGTTCATTTGGAGCTCAGATCGTGAGTTCTCATTTAACAAGTAAGATGGAATACTCGCGATAGGTCAGTCAATAACATAGAGTTTCCCAAAAAGCCTTAAAAGGTTCATCAGGGTGGTCTGCCATGCGAGAAAGCCAGTCTCAGTGAAGGGGTCAAGTTGTACCATTGAACTTAATGGAGGTGAGTTTTCATTAGCCTTCTGAAATAAGCAAAGTAAATTTAAATTAGTAGATGTTTTATATTTCTTAAAATAAGTTGGTAAAGTTTATTTTTAAAAAAATGAGAATTCGCTTAGACGACATTGCTTGAGACCGCAAAATGAGCCTCTGGAGCAAGGCCGTGTAAACAAACTGACAACGGTTGTCAATTGTGAGACTCAACTCACAACTCTCGGTATGAGGCTGCTATATACATATAATTGTAATTTTGCGATACGTTTAGCCTCATCCGTGCCCACTTTAGCAATATACACCCGTGGCGCGGTGTTGAAATACTCCAACACCACGAACATATACGTCCAAAGCGATAGTCATCCTAAATGGTCGATGTGACGAACATGGTGTTGAAATACTCCAATGTCGTCACCTCAGAAGGTACCCTCGATACCAAATGTGGTGTTTAAATACTCCAACACTGATGCTCCGGTAAATACGTTCCAAGTTCGACTTGAGATAGGGTGGCACGAACTATCAGTTTTTATGAATTACCATGTAGGGATTTTAATTACTATTAATATTTCATTATCGTCAGACACGAATGATAAACCCTATCATCACTCGAGACTAGTAAATTAATTTCACCTAATTAAAAGTACTAATTTGTCGCGAAAGGCATATTGTGTGTTAAACGGCACATGGTCTTCATTTCGCTCGAGCCATACAAGCGAGATCATAAGGGACTTATTTAAATAAATTTAAATAAAATAAATGGTGAACAACCAAGTAGGCAACTCAGTGCATTCTTGGATCCGGTTCAACTCCCACTTGCTTCGACATCCCTCCGACGTGTGTCCAGTCTTCGAGTCTTGGTTTTTACAAAATTTACAATTACTAAAAATTGTAGTAACCTAGCTCTAAATTTTGTACAACTTTGAAACCCTAAAGCGGGTCCAATAAACCAAAAATTCGAAGAACATAAAAGGGCCAAAACATTTGGGCCAACCAGAGAAAAACAAAACACGCCACCACACATACAATTATGCAATTTTTTAAATAAGGGGTCGGTCGTAACACACAATTATAAAATTTCAATAGAATTAAAATAAACCAGTTAAAATTAATTCTAATTTGCAATTTAGATATAAGTCGATATTGCGAACTTCCGTTTACGAAAATACCGGTTCTAGTTTGCGCGCGGTGATAATGGCTTTGATACCACTAAAGAGTTTTACAGTGGATATCCGGGTTACCGATTTTAATTTTACACGATTAAAAACGGTTTAATATATAAATTAATGCCAAATTAATGTAGCAGCGGAAACGATTTAAATGAATATATGAATATTACTGTAAACAGGATCAATCACCGTACACGACAAACACAGATAAATATTTATTTTAAATATATAAAATAAATATCTAAGCGAGTTAGATATACCTTGGCGGGATTCGAGCAACCACTCGAGACACCCGGATTCGAAGGACTCTCGCTAGTACGAACTGAGACGTCCGACTTGAACCTACGAGTCAGGTCGTCGACTGTGGCGGCGGCAATGGTGGTGGCGGTGGTAGGGTACAACCAGTGGTGGTGACAAAACTTTCTCCATCGGGATCGCGACGGGGACTGCCCCCACAAAGATCTCGTGACCGGTGACGGGCGATGACACGGTAGCGGTGGCCGGCGGATAGACCAGTGCGGGCCACGAGGAGGGAACAGGGGGCAGTGGCCTCGGCTGCGATCGACTGACGGTGCGGCGGAGGCAATGGCGGCAGCGGCTTGGGCCGCGGCTCGGGTCGGGGCTTCGGCATCGGCTAGGGTTGCGTCTTCGGCTTGGGTGGCTGCAGCTTCTTTTTCGAGTCGGGAACAAACGCTGGCTAATCGGGGATCCATTGATCAGACGATGGATGGCGGTGGTGGCGTCGGACGGTGGTCGGCGGCGGCAGGGGTGGCACCGTCTTGGGGATCGACGCAAGAGGGAGAGAAAGAGAGGATTAGGGTTTTTTTATTGCTTGTTTTCTAATCCAATCCCTCCCTATTTTAATAATAAAATTGCCGACTAGGGCTCTGATGAACTGGGCCTGGTCGCGATTTCCTCTAGTCCACCAGATTGACCAGTCTGTAAATCCACTAAAAATTGGCCAGTTAGTTTAATTTATTTCGCGAGTGTTTTTAGCCGTAAATGTTTTGTCGTTTAATTAAATAAATAATCAAGTGTTTATCTAATTGACCACACAGTTCGTTTTAATACTAATTATCACATAATTAGATTTATAGTCCGTTGACCCAGGTGTAACTCTTACGGGTCAATATCGGTCGGGTTCGTTAATTCGTCGGGTCAGGACACTCTATTTGCAACACACCAACCACATAATTTTATTTCAACTTTCACGGTTCACGTGTACTTAAATATATACATATATAAATATATATATATATATATATATATATATATATATATATATATATATACATGTGCTTTGGAACTACATGATTTGATCACCTTTCTTAGTTCGATTTCACCATTTTGATTACACGAACATCTTGACATAATAGTCTATTCTTATGCTTGCTTTTGCACGCTCTTCTACTATTTCTTGAACTATATTTTTAACACATGCACCAAAATTCTTTCGACATGTAACACAATTTGAGTTTTGAGATAAAACCCCCTTAACATGGGTAGAATGGAACACCCACACTATACACGTCATTATTATATTATACAAAAATCACGATAACTTTTTCGCGTGATTTTGCATTTTGATATACAACAATAATATGATACACCACGTATTTATGAGATCACATGTGTGATCACAATAAAAATATATATATATAAATATATATAATAAATAAATATATATATATATATATTATATAAACGTCTAGTATCTCGACCAAGCCCGAATCCGAGTCCTTTATTTCCCAAGTCGTCTCCTAACAAATCCTTATTTACTAGGATCCAGGCCCAATAGAACAACACGTAGGATAAGCGGTAGATGCATGGTTCTTAGTTGTCGTGTGAAGTATCAAGAACAAGACAAAGAGTTACAGAATTGTGATGGTCCGAATTGAAGACGAACTGTCAGTTCGGACTTACACGAACTTGTCCGAACTGGCAGTTCGGATGATCGTCTTTTAGCATAATGATGTTCAACTATAAATAGCTTGTTTTGTATAGAGATTAGGGGAACTTGTCCATTCTACTGTGTGAACTGAGTGTGTATTCTCTCTGTGGTTAATATAAGGTCATTGTATTTACTCATCGTGTTCACGTTTTACATTGATTTCGATACGACCGAGTAGACAATCCATCATTCACGCAATTTCAATTGGTATCAGAGCATTAGGTTCATAATTTTGGGGTTTTTTATGAAATCTAATCGATTTTGTATTCGTTTGATCATCTCGAGTGTGTTTTTCGTGAAAAGTCTTCTCCTACATCATTTCTTTTGAGTTTTTATGTATCACTGTTGAAAATCTCGTCGGAAAACACTAAAAATCGTGAAAGTTGAGTCGAGAATGTTTCAGTTCGTATTGAGTTCGGGTGAGATCTGAGTTTTTGAGTTTCTAACCGCTTCGAACTCACGGATAGGATCCAGTTCGGATAGTCTTTTCAAACAAAGTGGTGGTTCGGGAGTGTTCGTTTAAGAGTTTGTTTTGAGTTCGTTTTGGGTTCGGCTAGCTTGGTTCTGTTCGGATTAGGTTCGGCTACTTTCTGGTTCGGTTTTAGTTCGTTTATCCGTAGTCAAGGTTTGGCTGAGTTCATTTTGGGTTCGGATTGAATCTTCAGTTCGTCTCCGGTTCGGCATAGTTCGGATAAGCAGTTTTGAGTTCGGGATCAGTTCGGGTGAACAGTAACCAGTTTGTTCAAAATGTCAGATTTTCAAACATTTGTTGCAATTCAGAATTTGATGCAAGCCACAATGCAAACAATGATGAACTATGATAATGAAATTGGAACAAGTCAGAGAGTTCCCAAATTGGTAAAATTGGAAGATTATCATAGTTGGATTAAACGGCTTGAAGCTTATGTTGATACGAATGATGTTGATATTGTTAGAGCATATACCTATGCTATGATGTGTCTCGTGTATTGTATCTATGTGAGCGTGTCTTAGTATGAGTTTTAGTGACAATAGCATTGGCGCCGGACCAAATGGTACGCCCGTATCATTTGGTACACAGCCTGTTTAGTCACTAAGTATAAATAGGTTGTGTTAGAATGAGTTGGTAACACTCTGAATCATTCTACACTTTCTGTGTGTGTTTTCTAGAAAGAGAAACTAGAGAGAACTTGTTTGTATCTTCAAGTGATTAATACAAAATCTCTTATTTACATCTGTGTTTACTATAATTGATTGATACACGCAGTAGTAAGATCGTATCTCGGTTTTACAAGTGGTATCAGAGCATTTGGTTGCTCTACTGCTGTGTTTTTGATCAATTTTCGGATTTTTAGAGTGAGAAAGTGTGGGTTTTCTTCATTTTTCATCAAATTCTTCCAATTCCGAGTGTCTCCGAGGTAAAAAAAAAATGATTTCTGAGTGTTCCTAGTGAGTTTTCGCACCTTTCTGAAGCAAATTCAAGTCCAATTTGTCAAAATTCGCGAAAATCCGTCAAAATCAGCGTGGTACGTTTCTGGTCTGCTTAAGAAAATTTGGTTCGCCGCTGGTCCTCCGCTGGTCTGCCGTTGGTCCGCTAGGCAATCTTCAAGTTGGTCCGTGGCAGTTATTTTCTAGTCCGCCGTACCATTTTGGTCCGCGGTACCATTTTGGTCTGCCGTTCCATTTTGGTCCGCTGAAATTTGGTCCGCTGAAATCTGGTCCGCTGGCAGTTTCTTAAAAGTGTCATAACTTTTGCATTGTAAATCGCTACGAGAGCCATAAGTACTCAAATTGATCGTCTCGACGAGCTCCACATTGTTTGTTCAAAGTTGATCTTCAAAATCAAACTCTAAGACATTCATTTTTGAGTTTGAAGTTTTGTTATCCAATTTCAGAATTTTCAAAATGAAAGAAATTGATGCATTCGTTGCAGGTCATCGTCAGACTGTGCCAAAATTGATGAAGTTTGAGGTTTATCCAAATTGGGTAACAAAATTGAAAACATATCTTGATACTGTGGATAAAGATATGTGGATTCCGATCAATAAGCTATATGTCTATCCAACTGATTTTCATGGAGATCCTATATGGAGAATGGATCTTTCAAATGCAGAAATGAAGCAATATGAAAAATGAAAAGAAGGCATATGCATTTATCAAGTTGGCATTATCAACAGAGTTGTTTGTATATTTTAAGGATTGTCGAAAATCGAAAGTATTGTGGGACAATCTGAAGATAATATGCGAATATCACAATATGCAACTTTATCGGAATCCAAGGTCAAACAAGAGTTCTAATGACGAGATTGAGGAGTCAGAAAAGACGTTGAAAAAGTTGATCGAAGAAAATAGTATTCTGATAAAAGAATTGGAGAAATGTCAGAAGAATGCTAACGAAATATCTTATTCTGTCTTTATGACAAGCAAAACTAAAAGTTTGATGTCCAAATTCTCTCATCTGATTGGTACATTTGAAGTGGTTTCACAGAAGAATAAGAAGATTCAAAATTTGCTTACAGATGATCATTGGTTGAATGATGAAACACATAGGAAAGAAGACGAAATTTCTTCAAGATGTAAGAGGTGTATTGAATTATCGAAAGAAATTGAAGAATTGAAAAGTGACACTGCAGAATCTGAAAAGATCAAGATTGAAAAATTAATTGAAAAAAAGACTGAGTTAGTCAAGGAAGTTGAAAAATGGAAGGCTGAAGCTGAGGATGTTGCCAATGATTTCAATAATTTGTTTGACAAGTCCAAGGCTAAGCTTGATATGCTTAACAAAACTTCTGGTGAACAAGCTGCCCAGATTAAGTCTTATCAGATTGATGTGGAGAAGTTGCTTGATGAGAAGAGGGAGTTAGTAAGAGTGAATAAATTGCAAAATGCAAATTTGGATATTCAGAAAAGAAATGAAGATAAATTGAAGAAAGAGTTGTTTGCTGAACTTGATAATATGAGATTGCAAAAATATGAAACTCACAAAGTTGCTAAGAAATTGATTGCATCAGAGAAAGAATTGGCTGAAGCTCAACAAAAGATTTCCAATTTGAAGATTCAAGTAATTGATGCAAATCGTGTGTTGAACAATGTCACCAATTCCCAATCTTTTACAAGTTTCTTGGCTAAAGATGAAAATTTTGAGAAAATGTTTAGCAAAATAGTTTCACCACCAGGAAGTCTAAAAGAAGGAGTTCATGAGCTGAAGGAAAATGTTGAAGCTGGTGATTATTCTAAATTTGTTAATAATAATTCAAATAAAGAAAAGGTTGTGAAGTCACAGAAAGAACAAAAAGCTGAAAGTGTTATGTTTGATTCTTCCACTACTAAAGAAGAGAAATCAGCTAGTTCAACCGAGAAGATTAGTTCTTCTACTGATATTGATGAGACTATCTTCTATCAACAAAAGAATGTTGGTCAAGTTAAAGCTGAATTTTCTCGTCTCGCGAAGAATGGACATAACGTATCTGGTTCTGGAGAGAAGATTCCAGGGAAACATGTTGGTTTGGGTTTCAAGTTCAAAAATATTAACGCTGATGGGGCTCAAGATTTAAAACAACAGAATTTAAAGAACGTTAATTTGAAACAAGTCAAGAAGGATGTGTTTAATGCTAAAAAGGTTCAACCCGAGAGGTTTTACAAGCTCAAGGGTTCGGAACAAATATTTTCTGACAAACAATTTCCACTTCATTGCGTGGATGCTCAGAAAATATCAGAAGTTTTTGTGAAGAATGCTGATCCCCAAAACAAAAAGAAGCAATTTGTCAAATTTTCTTCTGGAGGATCCAATTCAAGTTCACAAAGCCCAACATCAAAATGGGTTTATGATCATCAATTTCAGGTATATTATACATTTTATGATCATTTTGATGATGCTTATTTTTGTGAAGCTATGCAGGTTCCTAAGAGGAGAAATATCAACAACCGCTTGTGTTATAACTGTCGACAAAAAGGACATATGGCACAAGTGTTTCCGATTTCTGCGGCTTCTACACAAAAAGGAGGAAAGGTTCCATATGTTGGTAAATCTGCCAAATACAAGTTTGTTGATGAATATGGCAGAGTGTTTGATGAATCTCCACCGACATTTTTCAAACTTCCAAGAAAATTTTTACCAAAATTTCAAAATGATTCATATGTCGGATGTTCGTCACAGTCAACTGTGACTGGTTCATCAGATACCGATTTACCAAAACAACAAATTTGGAAACCTAAAGTGATTTTAAAGCAAAACCAGGACACTGGTCGACCAGAAGCAATTCGCTTCGGGTCATTTATAAACTGATGTGTTTGACCAGTGTGCAGGTACTTCTAGAAGATCTATTGGTGATTGAAAAGTTGCTGATAGAGGAGTATTCTGCTGGTTTAAGTTAAATTACATGTGATATCAATTTCAAAATTGCAATTTTTCTGAAAGCTAAAACTGCAAGGTATCTATGTCGAGAGGTCAATTTTCTTTCTTTAATGCATTTCGTTTGTAGTTTAGGGGGAGAAGATTGAAAAACCAAAGATAGTATCTATGTATTTTTGTTAAAATGAAAATCCAAAAATAGAGTTTTCATTTTAAGGGGGAGAAAAATGGAAAAATGCAAAAACTTTGAAAAAGGAAAAATACAAAAACATTGAAAATGAGAAATTGTATCCGACATAATTGGGAAATGATGGTACATTGGCTTACGTGTCTGGCTCATGGATAAACTAGATGAAAAAGCCATAAGATCATTGTTTGATGTGCTTGGTAGGCTCGACATTAAATCAGAAAGTATTCAGATGTGATAAACACATTAAATAATAATGCTTGACCAAGTGGACAACATCTTGATGCATATCTCATGATATATCAAGAAAAAGATATGTGAAAAAGAAAATGAGAAGTCACTGTGTATACATGTGTTCATTTTGCAAAGATTTAAACTTGTTTGATTTTCTTTATTTTGTCAAACGATCGGACTTTCTCTGCGTCTCGAAAGATCGGCCTGATTGTTGTTCGTTTGACGTTCTGCTTTATTTTCTTTGGTGTTTTGTATAACTCATCGGACTTTCTCTGTGTGTACGGAAGTACCGACCTGATTGTTGTTGGGTTATACAATTTCAACTTGTTTTTATTTTCTTATTTTGTTAAATCCGAGGCCTTATCTGCGTATCGAAAGATCGACCTTAAGGTAGACGATTTAACGTTCTTATTTCTTTTTGCATGGAACACAGTTGACTAATTCATGAATACAATCATTATGTGATTAAATCACAAATGAAATAACAAAGTGTGATATAAAAGCAAAAACATATCTGAGTGTGTTTGATGGTGTGAGGTACACTGGTCAAAGCAAATATAATCAATACATTGTGCCTGAGTTTAAGATGGACAAATTATACCAGTAATCGACATGACTTATGTGCTAAAGTAATTGAAATTGAAGTGTTGTTCAGCATGTTATGTTCAATATGATCCCAAGTTGTGATCTTTCTCGCAAAAGACAAAAATAGTGCCTGATTTTGTATTGCATTTATGTTTCATATCTGAAAAGTTCAAAAAGATTTTGCCAAAAAGATTTTGCTTCTTATTTGTTTTCGAATGATCGACATGTGATACGAAATCAAATTTCAAATCTATATCTTGGATTCTCGAAGAGAAGTTTTGCGCCAAGAATAAATTAATTTTCAAAAGAAAAGGAAGCCGAAACAGTCTTCTGAAATTGCAGGTTATATGTGTCAAGACTCAAGCATGGTGAAAGGGGAGTTTGTTATATTTTTCACAAGTGGATCTTGAAGATCAAAGATGATTCAAGAGTGATCCAGCCATGCAAGCTCTATTTCTAACAAGATTTCAAGTCGAAGATCGGATGCAGCAATGTTGAAGATTGAATACTGGAGTTTAGTTAGAAAATAGATACACTACACGTTAAGGGGGAGTTTGTTAGAGCATATACCTATGCTATGATGTGTCTCGTGTATTGTATCTATGTGAGCATGTCTTAGTATGAGTTTTAGTGACAATAGCATTGGCGCCGGACCAAATGGTCCGTCGGACCAAATGGTACGCCCGTATCATTTGGTACGCATCCTGTTTAGTCACTAAGTATAAATAGGTTGTGTTAGAATGAGTTGGTAACACTCTGAATCATTCTACACTTTCTGTGTGTGTTTTCTAGAGAGAGAAACTAGAGAGAACTTGTTTGTATCTTCAAGTGATCAATACAAAATCTCTTATTTACATATGTGTTTACTATGATTGATTGATACACGTAGTAGTAAGATCGTTTCTCGGTTTTACAGATATGTGGCTAGCGTTTAATGAACAATACATCTATCCTAAAGATGAGTCTGGAGAGCCGATTCTTAAAAGAAAACTCACTTCAGAACAAAAGAAAGCATAACAAGTTGAGAAAAAGGTGTACGGTACTTTAACAATGGCATTGCCCAAAGAATTGTTACATCAATTTTCTGCTAACTATACATCGAAGAGTTTATGGGTGCTTTGGAAAAGAGATGTAAGGGTAATGATCAATACAAGAAAAGTCGACAAAAGGTTTTAAAAAAAGAATTTGATAGTTTCAAGCATTATCAAAATGAATCAATTCTAAATCTGATTGCAAGATTTGCACATTTAATGAGTGAGATACGTTTGGTAAGTCTTATAAAGGAAGAAGCTAATTTAAAGGAAAAGATTTTGAAGACATTACCCGAGAAATGAGAGAATAATGTGATGATGATTACCCATGATAAAGAACTAGTCAGTGACCCGGGTAAATACCCGAGCTTGTGATATAAAAAAAGAAATATATGAATTAAAATATGAACCAAAAGTAAATAAGAAAAATCAAAGTGCATAATACAAAAAGCTAAATAGGTGATAAATATTAAATAAAGCCAATGACCGGGGTAAATACCCGATGCTAGAATGATCTCTTTAACATGCAACTAAATTGAAAATAAAAACTAAATTGAATAATACATATAAATGAAATGTTTGAACCGAGGATGTCCACAAGAGAGGTCGCAACCCAGATAAGAGCAATATCAAATGATGGTGCAACTGGCAAGTGCGGGACAAAGGCAACTACAACACCTACACCTGTGTATAGAAAAAATAATAAACATTGACATAATTAATGAAAAATATCAAAAATAAGTTAATGTATCAAAGGGTTGCTAGACGATAGGTACACATGTATAAATGTGTAATGCAAATAAAAACACATGTATGAATGTATAATGCAAATAAAAACACGGCTTCTGGGTCTGTTTTGTTGAAGATTTTACTTTATAATCAGAAATTGTACCTCACGTCAGTTTGATCTTGAGGTTGGTTCTCGGCTATTAGTTTGTTATGTCCGAGAACCTGTTCTCGTTTCTAATTTCATCACATGCCAATAGATCATTGAATGAAATAATGTCATGCTTGTTAATCACCCTGCAGGTTATACTCCTGCAAAAATCAAACATAAATATTACATATAAACCAAACAACTAATTCATGTAGGAGCCATATACAATTAAACAAATACAAATGCTACCATATATCTTTTACTACACTTAATAAATGTGTATTCTTGTAAGGGTGAAAACATACTATCTTCTTGATAGTTGAAATCACATGTATTATGTATGACTTAGAGACTGCATATTATGAATTTATTTTCTTTTTCGAGACTAATAGTACTAAACAACACAGAAAAGAGAACAAACAAACTTGTCTGTTAAGTGATTACCACTTCACATTTGAGACATGACTTCGTGCTTCGGTGAATGCTCATCGATAACTAACACTTGCAGAGCAATTTGAAGTTTGATTCATGATATTTATGTGTGATCGAGAAGATGGGTTTGGGCCACAGGCATTAAAGTACTACTGCTCTTCCCTTGTAGAAAATAACATTCAACATTCTCAGATATCAATATATGTATATTACCTCAACCTGAGAAGGCAATGAAAACATGAGGAGCAGATTCATCTTTCTCGCAACAAAATTGGCAAAAATTGCATATACCTTCTTGTAACATAACTTGAAGATTTACGCCAACTGGGATTCTATCCAGAGTGAGTATGCATACAAAATAACCTTCTTTAATAGAAACTTGGTTTCTTCAACTGATTGTGGTATTCTTCTAACGAATTACAAGAGCCGAGACAATATATCTCATGATTATACAGAGAGTTTGCGGCTGCGCGTCCACACCCGAATATTTAATGTGTTATTTTAATACATTAAACCTTCTATACTGCGACATCAATCAAAGAGAATCATTGGCGACTACATGCTTCAACAAAAGAAAGCTTTATTCCAGCGCACATTGGAATTAAAAACATAAACATATGGCATAAAAAAACTTAAAACAAACAGCATATATATGGTGTGTTCATCTTGCTCACTGTAGAATCGGGCTACCGAGAGTGGCTAGATAGACCGAAGTCTAGGACGAACTACTCCGATAGGACGACTACAAGTGAGAGAGAACAGTCAGCCTTCGGTCAGGAGGGTCTCGGCTCGGCTGTTATCTGCAAAACAAAGAAACACCGTTGTTCTTGGAGGGCAGGACAGGGTGTCCTGCGACCAAGCTCGGGCGTGAGAATAAGTATGCGTTTTGAGAGATTAAGTGTAATCAAGTCGAAGCTAAGCGCATTGAATGAATCTAACCTGGTGGTTGGGGTGTATTTATAACCCTCAACCTTTGTCTTGTATCGTCATTAATGCTAATTGCCCAAAGGGGGTATGCTGCAAGTCTGTGTCTTGGACTGTGCCATGTTTCTGCAGTATACATTTTGGGTAATCGCATTAAATGTGTAGTCAGGTCGGGTGTCGGCACGCCGACCTGCTGTTGTGGGAGCGTTGATCTGTGGTGTCCGTCTCGGACTTGTCGTGCTCGAGTGTCGGCTGCCGTATGTGCCATTTAGCCGACCCTGGGCGGATGGTTGGTCGACTCCTTTGTAGTCGACCTTTGACATACGTTGTGTGTCGACCCTGACGAGGGCAAACTCTCTTTCCTATGTTATTTGTCGGCCGGCAGGTTGCGAGGCCGACACTCGTGACTTGTGTAGTGTTTTGGGTCGGATGCGTGTGTCTATTTCCTCGTGACATCATCCGACACGGACACACGTCATCAGCCCCCCAGTCCGGTATGTGGTGGTCTGGACATCACTATCGGACTAAGAGAAAAAACTTGTAGTCTGCTTTTAGATTTCGGTGTCGGCCATGTGTCTTGGCCGACGCCTGTCAAACGCTAATGCATGACAGCTGTGGACACGTGTTGGGCCTTTTGTGGGCTTGGTGACGGTTTGTGATGGGACGGGTGGTAACTCAACCGTCGATTAGGGTTTTTGTCTATAAATACCCTTTTTTACTTTCATTTTTTACTACTGCGAAATTTCACTCTCCTTTTACTTCCTTTAAGCAGATCCTTCTGCTTCGGCTTTCGAACCTTTCTTAGTGCATTTGTGCCTCGTCCTCTTCATTTCTACCGGTACGTTTTTCCTTCTCTTGATCTTTATAGTTTCCTTCCTTCCTTCATTGCGCCCTTAGGGATTAGGGATTTTAGATCTTCGCTTACCCAAGCGGAGCTAGATGAGCATTGTGAGCGCTTTGGTATTTCGGATAAACTGGACCCCACCCTTCCGATGTCTTCACAGTCTATTAGGAATCCTCCTGATGATATGGTCGGTTTATATACCAAGTCCTTTAGCGTCGGCATGTTGAGGATTCCGTTGACCAGGTTCTTTATAAATCTCTTGAAGCATAACATGGTCCATATTAGCCAGTTACATCCGAATGCCATTCTGAGGGTGACCCACTTCGAGGCGACTTGCTGGGCTTTGGGGTCGGAGCCGACATCTGGCATCTTTCATCGGTTTTACCGAATAAACCATCAGGGGGATTGGTTTTGTTTTGAGCAGCGTCGGGAAATATACGAGGACGGGTCTGTCAGCCCTTGTTATCTAGATTGGTTGCCGACCAACCTAAAGGACTTTAAAGATAAGTTCTTTTTCATTTCGGACAAGATTATGGGTGTCGACCTTCCCTGGAAGTCGACCAAGGTAAAGAGACGGAAGCGTCCTGAATTGGAGTTTGGCATGGAGATGGTTAGGCGGCTTACAGGTCTTAGGCTTCCTTTGAAAAAGTATCTTGAGAGGGTATTGGTAGTGACTGGTTTGAGTCGTAACTGGTTATCGACGACGGAGAAACCGTGTTTTACTCTTGAGGGTCGGGGTAATACCCTGTCGCCCTTTTCTTTGACTGTTGGTTCTTCTTTTTATTGGTTTTGCTAACCTTGTTTATTTTCTTGTGTAGATATGGATATCCTGGACTTCATTACTTTGGACGACCCGTCTGACGTTATCCAAGGGAGCAAACCACTGAGTCAAGGCGAAAGGAGCCCTGTCGACAAGACTACTGGCCGTCGGTATGAAGATTTCACCATATCCGACGGTGGTCGGACTCTGATTGGTTCTGCCTTAGGGGGCGAGACGAATGTCCTCGTCGACGAGGAGACTGGCAAGACGAAGAAGGACAAGGTCTCTCGCAAAAGGAAGGCCTTTGATGTTGCGGTTGAGACCGAGGGGACCGAGAGCAGCCGTCGGCATAAGCATGTGGCAGTGCGCAGGGGTCTGTCTGCTGGGAAGCAATCGACTAGGCTTCGTGATGAGGCCTCGGATGCCGAAGTCGATATTTTGTCCTTGGGTGGGGCAGATGGAGAAGAGCCGGAAAAGGGGGAGATTTCTCTTACGGATAAGAGAAAAAGACAAGCCGACGCTGTCGCGGCTAGTGTAAGTATCTCTCCCTCTCCTCTGTATTGTTCTCGACTGTCTGATGATTTTGACAGTTTTGTCCTTGATTTGCAGGCCCAAGGGTCTCAATTTACTGATACTGGTAGGGAGACAGTACTCGACCAACTGAGGCGGTCTACACGTGCTTCAGGGTCGAAGGCTGACCACTTCATCGTGGATGATAGCGACTTCGCTTCATCGCCTGTTAAGGAGATCGATGCTGGCACTGCCGGGCAGGTGTTCGTGGCGGACTGGCAGATTACTAATGGCTCTCGGCTTGACTCTACCAGGTTGTGCCGAGAGTTCGCTCGCTTGAGTATCCCGGCTGGTACTCGTCTCGAGCTTGACAAAGAGACGTCGGAAGAGGCCTGCCGAAGGGCGACCTTTAAGCTTACGCGTGCTTATGCTGCTGACATCGGCATGGTTCGACGCAATGCTAGGCTGGAGAAGAGCGTCACCAGCCTGAAGTCTCGTGTTGCAGCCAAGAGGGCCGAGGTTGGGAAACTGAAGAAGGAGATCGGCGACCTAAGGATAACATATGCCAATGTCGACCCTAATAGGGCCTCGGCCTTAGAGAAAGAGGTTGCCGATCTCAAGGCTGGGAGACAGGCCGATGCTGAAGCCATTGCTACCCTCCAGGAGTCGGCGAGGGAGCATGAGGTTGCCCTTGGTGATCTTCGGAAGCGTTGTGATGATGACACTGCTCGTCACACTGAAAGTGACTGATCGTGGATCGGTTTGGTCGAATTGATCGAATACAATCGTAAACAAGTGAGAAATCAACACACAAACGTAAATAAAACTCAATCTCGTATTTAGCAGAGAATCAGAGTTACACAGAGACACAGAGGAAATCTCACACACAAAATTCGCTCTCTCTCAAAACTTACAGAATACAAAGACACAAACACTTATATATAAGCTACGGATGTCCGAACTCCTCTGCCTGTCCAAACCTCAGGTTCGGCTAAGGTTCAGCCAGAGTTCGGCCACCAGACCAAAATACCAAAACTTCGTGTCTTCGTCAGATCCAGCTCATTGCCATTTCGTGTATCAACAAACTCCCCCTTGGCAATAGCTGGACCATTCTTCATCAGCCTTGAGTATCTGTAGCAGGCCCATCACCTTTCCAAATCAAGTCGTGGTTATTTCCAGCAAAAATGTTGAACACAAAGCAAACTCTTATCACCCTTTCGAACTTCAGCGCTTGATCCATGTAATCAGGGTGATACAGAATTGGATTGTGATACAACTCGTCAATATCAGCCTTTGACAAGTTAATCAGCCACATCGGATCCTAGATCTTCACAACCCGGTTATCTTCTCTCAGTACAATCACTGCTTCTCCTGTCTTCTCATTATAATACCACCAAATCAAATCTTTAATGAAATCTTGTTGCATCTTCATCAATGGTATTTTCTTCATCACCTCAGGCTTCTTTGGAAAAACCAAGATAATCAGCCTATTGCCAGTTCTTTGATGTACTCTTGTCCGGGATCGCCGTCTTTTTGGCTTTTGAGGATCCAAGAACTGAAACCCCTCATTACATTCCCTCTCAAGAGTCTTTTTGAAATGCATACCCAACCAATCATTGCCATAACAGCAAAATGGTTTTCTCGTCAGCTCACGAATATCCCAGATCGGCAAACTACTGAAATCTTTGGCGCACTTGAAGTACTGGATTCCATGTTCACGTTTAATCCCATAGCACTTCAAGCTTGATGCATACATCCAACTTATAATCTCCCCTGACACCTGACCCTTGAACTTGAAAGACGATCTTTGCTTAACTGGTTTTGGAGGCGGCACATAATTAGCATGAAATGCTTTCATGAATTCTTTAAAAGTCTGATTCTGTTTCTGAATCTTTGCCTCCTTAACCACAGGGTCTTCAGGTTTCTCAGATTCTTTCTTTTTCAAAATCTCCTCAACTTCAGCATCTTTCTCTTTTGGAAACACCTCAAACTCATCACCACCAGATTGATCGAAGTTGGAATACAAATCCGGATACTCTTCTTCTGTAATATCCTCAATTTTAATTTCTTCATCAAAAATACCTTCCACATCTTCATCAGACTCTGGTTCTGGATCTTTGAATTTTTCAGGAGCTTTCTCAAATGCTTTCTTCATTTCCTCATCGTTTAAATCAAACACCCGTTGTAACTCTTCGGCCGTTAAATCTCCAACAAATTCCCCTTCTTCAAGCGTTTGTAGCATATCAGCAAATTCACTCATTGACTTTGCAGCTTGATTGGATGGAATTGAAGTAATTGGCACCGATTCTATGGAATCTTTATCCATCTGGGAAGATGATGTTCCAGCACCCGAACCTGCGGTTCCAGATGGGCCTGGTCCACCACCTACATTCCCTTCAGGATCATCCTGATCAGGATCATCATTCAAAAATCTCAACGGATCTTCATTACAACCGTCTCCAATCTCCCCCTGAGCATTAAACTTCTCGATCAAGAATTTTAACTGCTCATTCATCTCCAGAAGCATCTTGGATTGGTTCTGACTAACCTGTTTCAATCTTATAATCTCCTGATCTTTAATATCATCACGAAGTTGCAGAGATACAACCCGCTGATTCAAATCTTCATTATCAAAATGCAGCACTGTAATCATCTTCTCTTGAGCTTCAGTTTTAGCCTTCAAGGCATCAATCTGTGATTGTTGATCAGATAATGCGCTTTGTAAGATACTCGCCTGAGAGAAAGAAACTGAACCTTCTTCAAAATTGAAATTTACATCTGGTGTAGAATGAGTAGAAGCAGTTGCAGGAGCAGTTGAGAACACCGGAGTTGTCGATCCCATTGGCTGATTAACAAACTGCGCACCAGCACTTGCTGAAGGTGTTGTGCCAGCAGTTGTCGAACGACTTGCATTCATCAAGTTCTGCAAGAAATCAGATTGAGTATCAGACACTGAAGTCTGAACTGTTGTTGTAGCATCAATAGATGCAGAAATACTGGAACGAGGCTGTAAAACAAATTGCTGAACACCTACGCCCTTTCTCTTCTTCGTTCTGCCCCCAACCACTGATTTCTTTCTTCCTTTAGATGGAGTAACAGATGAACCAAGCACTGGCTGTTTGCCTTTACCAGAAACCACCTCGACTTCAGGATTATAATCTTCATCAGATTCAGATGAGGCCACTACATCATATACTCTATCTTTGTATCTATCGACACTCTTGTTCTGGCCGATTCTGTATGCGATATGCTCATCGCTTCCCTTTCTCAACTTCACAAACTTGGAATTAATCCGGACACGGACAAATGGATCGTTTGGTTCCGATAAGTCCTCAGAATCAACTCCAGTATCCAGAAAATCATCATCAGATTCAGATTCATCAATCAGGGTATTAACAGCTGGTGTCTCAGTCATAGTAGCATGAGCTGTGACCACCGGTTCAGATACTGGCGGTTGATTAACTACTGGTTCTGGTTGTGGATCTTGATAAACTGGTTCTTGAATGATTGGAATCTGCCTCTTAGGTGTTTTTACCCTCCCATGCTGAGGTATCTGGTTCTGCTCTTCAATCCAACTATAATCCAGTTCTTCTGAGTCGCTTCCATCATCATGACGAGGTGCACCTGTGACTGGTGCCACATAATTGACATTGGCTAGATGGCCAATCAATCTCTTCAGTTTAGGCTGAAACTCTGGTGCCTTCTTTTGATAAGACGCCAAAGCCCCAACACTTGCCTCGGTCATATGCTTTAATTCCATTCGGTGTGCTGCATCCTTTGTCAAATCTGGATATAAATCATTCAGCACCATCTGAAGGAATCTGGGGTAGATAGCTGCCTTCTTCTGACGTTGTGATAGATTATCTCTCATATAATGCAAATTCATCCCAGACACATTGTAAGGTCGATTCATCACCAAAGCATTCATCAAAGATAGAATTATCTGTTGGACTTCATCATGACCCGAAATTCGATGTCCCAAACAGACTAACAGCACATGGGCAAGATACTTGTACGGCACACTCAATGATGACTTGTATACCCACTCCTTGCTCGAATCGTCCGTATACCAAATCCGCTTTAAGAATGCCACATTATCTTCATGTGGAAATTTAATCCTTGCATTTGGTGGATCAGTCTCTAAGTGTAAAACCCTGTGAATATCTGCTTCTGTGACTTGAACTGGTCGGCCTTGAACAGTAGCAACAATTCTAATCGGTGGATCAGAAATTGTATGTGCCGTACTCCAGAATTCCAAAATAATATCTCTATATACATCACACTGCTGAGTAATAGCGTAATGTATTCTTGAACGTCTCAGAAACTCAAATATTCCAGGTCCTCCAAATTTATCTACTTTCCCTCTTGCAATGCCGATGTGTGCACAAATGTTATGCTTGTCGCCAATCTTTAAATCGTTCGCCATATCTGAGAACACATAAAAGAAACATTCATTAAATTCAATGTGATTAACAGATATCGTCATCGATTTTGTTAAATCATTGTCGTTTGCATAAACGAACAACATTTGAACAAAAATCTAAGACCCGCCGAACTCTGTCCAAGCCTCCTCCGAACCCCACATTCAGGGGTGTCGATTTTACCCGAAACCCGATTACCGAACCCGACCCGAACCCACCCGACCCGAATTATTGTAAACCCGAATCACCCGAACCCGAATTAAACTTCAACCCGAACCCGAATTAGTTATATGGGTTGGTAATAGGGTTGTTTTGTGTTGTTCAGGTCAACCCGATTAACCCGAATACACATATTCATTCCGTAGAATATATTTTATATATGAGAATTGCACATCCAACCATCTATGACTCCATATTCTTATTCAATTCGTAATGAACACCATATATATTTTAAATATGGATATCCTTATTCCACTCATATTTTGTTTATCTTTTTAAAGTACCGGATAAACATTTTATTCTTTTATAATCCATCTATTCTTAAAAAATCATACGATATATATTATCCGTTATATTCTAGCTTATTAGAAGTTTAGTTTCTTAAGGCATTTAAAGTTAGACAAGGTTTAAACCATTCTTCCATTATACTACGAACCCAGTTTCATAAAGTTCTTTGATTGATTCCACTCTTTTCAATCATAAGTTAGATTAAGACAAGGTATTTAATATCTTTTGTATTTAACCCGAAATCCGATTAACCCAACCCGAATCAACCCGCAATCCGAAACCCGAAACCCGAACAACCCGAGGGCAATTAGGGTCGGGTTGTGGGTTGGATTCCATCTACAGAAAACCCGAACAACCCGACCCATTTAACCCGAAACCCGAATACAAAACCCGATAAACACCCCTAATTCGGAGTCTCCGAACCCCAGGTTCGGAGCTTGAAGAACTCCGACAGGTTTGAATCTCAAACTTGATGAAAACGACCAAATTAAACACTGTCAAGCAACACTTATAGTCGGAATATGACAAGCAACCCATAGGGACCAATTTTAAATGATAAAAACATGGTTTTCATCGCGTATTTTCAGATCTAGAAATGGTTTATTTTCGAACGAGTTTTCCAGTTAAAACCTCACAGAACATGGGTAAAAACCTAATCTAAGACAACCAGTTCATTCGGAATCTCAAGATCTACCTGAAATCAGTCCTTAATTCGCCAAAAATGCGTTAAAACAAAAATTCAAAATTTGGGCAGAGGTTCGGTGCACGTTCGGAGGAAAACAGTAACAATGCTCTCCGAACGTCAAGTTTGGCGCATTTATATCCAAACCACATTCGGACCTCCGAACTCCAAGTTCGACCGAACAGTAACACCGAACTCCCCAATCGGCCAACTCCAAACTTTGTCCGATGGCGAGGTTCGGACCTCCGAACTTCCATCTTCGGACCTCCGAACTCCCATCTTCGGACCTCCGAACTCCACGTTCGGTCCTCCGAACTTCAGGTTTGGAGTTTTGAAATTTTACACAATTAACCCCTGATTTCGATGAATTTTTCAAATTGAACATTCAAAGTTTAAAATTTATCAATTTTTCTCAAACTTCGTCCAATTTTACTGATGAAATTTCTTGAAGCAAGTCCGTTTGGTTGTTTCCGGCGTAATTTGACATCTTTCACTAATTGGTTGATCGAAAATAACGCAGAATAAAGTCTTTTCGATTTTTATAAAATTTTCAAACACACCTAAAATCTTTTTGGTATTTTTCAAAATTATGCTAAAACAAACCTAAAATCTTTTTGTGATTTTTCAGACATTCACATAACAAACCAAACAGAATTGAAACAAAAATTACTCAGAATTGATATAACTTAAGTATTTTTGTGAGAAAGATCCAGACGTGAGATCATATCGGCCAATATGTATCAGACACACTTCAATTTCATTTTTAATCAGCATGCAAGTCAAGTTGGCAGCAAATACAATTTTTCAATTTATATCAGCTTGGGTAGATCGATTTTTATAGCTTTCTGATATGTTAAGATATATTTAGCAAGCATTGATAATGTGAAAACCCACACAATCAGACATACCGGTAATCTGGCTTATTCTTATTGTTTTTTATACTTTTCATAGAATTTGATTCTCACAGAGATTTATCGTTCATGGTGTTTCATGCAAAAATAACGCAGAACCCTAAACAAACAACAATCAGGTCGGTTGGTAGGCACGCAGAGAAAGTCCGATTGTTTAGGAAAATAAGAAATGTAAAATAAAGCAGAAGTTGTATAATCCAACAACAATCAGGTCGGTACTCACGTACACGCAGAGAAAGTCCGATGGATTATACGAAACACCAAAGAAAATAAAGCAGAACGTCAAACGAACAACAATCAGGTCGATCTTTCGATACGCAGAGAAAGTCCGATCGTTTGACAAAATAAAGAAAATCAAACAAGTTTAAATCTTTGCAAAATGAAAACATGCGTACACCAGAACATCTCTTATTCTGTTTTTGCTTTTTCATTTTATTTAATGCCAAAATCACACAGTAATCATCATGATGTGTCTCACAATTAATCAAGCAATATTTTTATGTTTATATCATACTAGCATATATCAGATTTACCCTTACGCACTTAACTAACCAAACAAGAACCTACAGCTTTTCTGTTTTACTTTATCCATGGTTGATAACACATGCCGATGTAATATCATTTCTCGCTTGGTCGGATCAATTTCTCAATTTTTCATTTTCCATATTTTTATGTTTTTTGCATTTTTCCATTTTTTTATATTTTCTGATAGTTCTCCCCCTAAAATACACAACGCTATTTTTGTATTTTTAAAACAAGAACTAAACAAACAAAATAAAAACAATAAGGAAAAATGATCAACCGAAAGTTACTCGACCGGTAACTTTTGTATGCCGTTGATCTGCAAAAGATAACGAAAGCGGGTTTTGTCAAAGGCTTTTGTAAAAAGATCCGCTTTTTGAAAATCAGTATGGATCTTTTGCAGATCAATCAAGTGCTTTTCAAAACAATCCCGGATGAAATGATAACGAATATCAATGTGTTTCGTTTTAGAGTGGTGAACGGGGTTTTTTGTGATGCAAATAGCGGCCGAATTATCTATGTAAATTGGAGTAGTAAGAAACTTCAAACCGTAATCCCGCATCTGCTGTTGAATCCATAAAACCTGTGAACAGCAACTAGCAGCTGCGATGTATTCAGCTTCAGCCGTGGATGTGGCAACAGAAGTCTGCTTCTTACACTGCCAAGATACCAACCTATCACCGAGAAACTGACATCCGGCCGTGGTTGACTTGAAATTAATCTTGCAACCGCCGTAGTCCGAATCTGTATACGCTGATAAGTCGAACTTATCATCATGAGGATACCAGATCCCGAGATCTGAATTACCCTTCAGATAAGCAAGAATTCGCAAAACCGCATTCATATGAGAAACACGAGGAGCCGCCTGGTACCTGGCACACAAACAAACAGCAAACATTATATCAGGTCGACTAGCTGTTAAATACATCAGTGAACCTATAATAGCCCGATAACGAGTGACTTCAACTTCTTCACCGTTCTCATCAGGACATAGGCCATGCGACAGCTGAATAGGAGTTCCAGGAATTCGAACGTCTTCCACCTTAAACCGATTCAGGACATCTCTCACATACTTCGACTGATGTATGAAGATACCCTTATCAGATTGTTGAACTTGCAATCCTAAGAAGAAAGACATTTCTCCCATCGAACTCATCTCAAACCTTGTTTGCATTAAAGTCTCGAAATCCTTCGATAACTTTTCGTTTGAACAGCCAAAAATAATGTCGTCGACATAAATCTGTACCAGAAGCAAATCCTCCCCCGTTTTACGGCAGAAAAGAGTAGGATCAACCAACCCACGCTTAAACCCGTTGTCGAGTAAATAAGTAGACAACGTCTCATACCAAGCTCGAGGAGCCTGATGGAGACCATATAAAGCTTTGTCTAACTTATAAACCTTCTCCGGATAATCAGGATCGAAGAATCCCGGAGGTTGTTTGACATACACCTCTTCTTTAACCTTACCGTACAGAAATGCACTCTTTACATCCATTTGAAAGACTTTAAACCCACGATGTGCAGCAAACGCCAAAAATATTCTGATTGCTTCAATTCTGGCAACAGGAGCATACACTTCGTTAAAGTCTATTCCTTCCTCTTGTGAAAAACCTTGAACAACCAAACGGGCTTTGTTTCGGACGATAATCCCACGATCATCCCGTTTGCACTTGTAAACCCACCGTGTACCACACGGCTCTTTACTACCTTCAGGTAAATCTTCCAAATGCCACACACCCAATTTTTGAAATTGTAGTAATTCTTCTTGCATTGCTTCAACCCACGAACCGTCTAATAAAGCTTCTTTAACATTTGTCGGTTCGATCTGGGATATAAAGCATGAATGAAATACTTCCTCTTGAATACCAGATTCCAGAACAGATAATAAAGCACCACTCTCAATTTGATGTCTTGTACGAACTCCTTCATTTAAATCACCAATGATATTTTCTTGTGGATGAATGGTGTTTATCCGGAGTGTTTGATGAATAGGAACAACCACCGCTTCAGGTAAATCAGGAACAGGATCTTCCTCAACCACCACATTCTCAGTTGTAGGAACATCAGCTTCACCAGACGTAGATTCAACTTGTGGATCAGGTTGCTGAGCAGGAATTTCCACCTGATGTGTCACGGCTTCATGAAATTCACTATCATCTTCAGAAGACATATCATCAGCAGCAAAAGTCGTATCATTAGATGTCTCGGTCAAATACTCATCAGCAACAGGCACTATCGGAGTTGGCAGAGTTTGAATGTTTAACACCGGAGTATCATCTTGTAATTCAATGAAAACTCTAGTAAGTTGTTCATCAGATACTTCTGGCGTTGATTCAAAATTTTCAAACAAAGTTTTGTAATCGAACAACCAGTCCGGTCCAACGCCTCTGGGTGGTAAAGTATATGATTGGAAATCCACATGCAGATATTCACCCACCGTACCGGTCTGCTTATTGAAAACACGTTTCTTCTGATTTGAATAACCAACAAACAGTCCCTCAAAGACCTTGTCATCAAATTTTCCTGCAGCAGCCAATACGGTACAGGGACACCCAAACGGCTCTAGATAATCGAGATTCGGCTTACGATTCTTCAGAAGTTCATAGCATGTCTTTCCAAGACGCTTTACGGTAAGCACTCGATTTAGCACATAACACGCAGTGTTGACAGCTTCTGTCCAAAAAGGAACAGGTAATTGAGCATCAGCCAACATTGTACGTGCTGTTTCAATAATTGTGCGATTCTTTCTTTCTGCCACGCCGTTTTGCTGAGGTGTGTATGGTGTGCTGAATTCATGCACAATTCCTTTTTCCATACAAAAAGTCCTCACGGTTAAATTCTTAAACTCCGTGCCATTGTCACTCCGAATTCTCCTAACTTTCAATTTGTATAAAGATTCAAGTGTTGTGATCAAATTGATGAGAATTCTTGGCGTTTCATCCTTAGAGACCAGAAAATCAGCCCACGAATATCTTGAAAATTCATCAGTAACCACCAGACAATACCAATTTCCCGAAATACTTGCTCGATTCACCGGACCAAATAAATCCATATGAAGTAGCTCTAACGGGACCTCAATAGAGTGATATTTCTTCAGTGGATGGGATTTTCTTTTCTGTTTACCCTTCTTGCAGCTCACACACACATCATTAAACACAAACTGTTGCTTCGGAACCCCTTCAACAAGACCCCTCCGCACTAGTTCGTTCATCTTTCTGTAATGGATGTGACCCATGCGACGATGCCACAGAACGGAATCTCTTTCGGATGCCTTTGACAAGAAACATTGACCTGCGACCGTTGCTTTTGCTGAATTCATGTCGAGCATGTACAAGTTTGAGAATCTCGGTGCTCGCATTACCACATATTCATCAGGAATCTTGAATTCAGGTTTCAGTATTAAACATTCACTCCCAGTGAAAGCAGTTGTGAAACGCTTATCACAAATCTGGGAGACACTCAAAAGATTATACTCCAATTCTTGAACAAATTCAACTTTGTCAAATGTGACGGCACCGTTTGAAAGTTTACCAATACCGGTTACTTGACCTCCTTTGTTCCCAGCAAATGTTACTTTACCTCCGTCAAAGTATTTCACATCATGCAACAAAGATATGTCTCCGGTCATGTGCCGAGATGCTCCGCTATCAACAACCCAGATGTTGTTCATCAGTTGTCGCGAAGATCCCTGCATAAATTACGACAGAAGATTAGTTACGGGACGAACCCAAGCTTGACGCTTTGGGTCGACCGTCATCTTCAACAAAATCTTTACCTGCCATGGACTTAGGTTTCTGTCCATCGGTTGTAGAACCCTTGGAGCTTGCAGCAGAATTTTTCAAAATTGATTTTGTCTTTGAAAATTCATTTTCTGATTTATTTTCATTTTTATGAAAATCTGATGATTTTTCATTAGAATGAATTCTGCCTTGCTCATCCACAAATCTGACCTTTTTCTTAGTATCAGTTTGATAGCCTTCAGACATATCGTCAGACTTTTCTGTGTCAGATTTAGTGGATTTGGATTTCTTCAACGGGCAAGTCCGATATGTATGACCCCGAGTTTTGCATTTAAAACACTTTCTTTTATCAATTATGACTTTTTCACTCGCATTGTCATCCATTTCGGACTCATCAACCCGTTTTTGAAACTTGGGTTTTACACCTTGCTTTTTAGACACATAACGATGTCCAAACTCATCGTTACGTCCTGACTCATATCCAGACACGTTTCCTGAACAATCATCATAAAATCTAGCCTGATTTCTAGCATAAGGATTCTCAGAAAAACGATGATCCCTAAAATTCTGAGATCTGTTTCTATACCCACCAAACCTTGAATCATATTCATTTTGACCTTCAAAATCAACCCATTTTGAACTTTTCCTAAAACCAGATTGATTTGGTCCACAACCAAACTCATCATAAAATCCTTCATCATTATAAAATTGAGATCGTTTGAAAAATGGACTGGATTTTCTGAAATTCGGTTGTTTGTGATCATAAAAACCTTTCGGTGGTGTTTGAACGGTTGGTTTTGTTGTTTTCTTATTTGACGATTTTTCAACAGAACTTTTCACTCTGTTCACTCTGTTTACCAACCCAGACTCAGATTCAGATTGAAATGTGTCCATTACATTAGCACTGCTGCTATTTCCCCTCTTAATGGGCACATTTCGCACTTTAGGATCATATGCTGGATCATATTTACATGAGAAAATTTGATCGATTAAATTCGGGTTCACCATATCTAAAGGAAATTCTTTGTCACTATAAATCCTATTGGAACCCTTTAACCGATAAGTCACCCATGATTCAATCTTATCACAGTCGGTGTCCAAAGTAGGATTTCGAGCCTTAGCATTTGTAGATTTCAACATTTTCGAAGAAGAATCTTTTGCAACAATTTTAGATTTAGCTGAGGACTCAAATCCGACTCCACCGTACTTAACCTTCTTACCTTCCACAGATTTGCTTCGAGCAATCTGCTTTTGTTCGTATGCACTCAGTTTTGAAAGCTCAGTTTTAATTGTTGGAAAATCATGTTTGGAAATTAAATCATTATGATCTGGCTTACAAACTTTAGATTGAGTGTGCACCGAATTTTCAACATCAGTTTCAGACACTAAGTCATCCACTTTGTCAAAATCAGAAACATCATAGAAAAGCTCATCAACTGTTGAATCCAAGATGGATTTTTCAGTTAAAACTTTGTCAACTTTGTTTTGTTCAGCTTGATTAGAAACATTTACTTTCTCCTCAGATGAAGGACCAAGTGTGATATTCACCGGAGGTGGAACTTGACTCAGCTTGCCAGAAACATCTTCTTTTTCAGTTTTATAGAGAAAATTTGTAAAAGAAGATGACATTTGAACAGAATCCAATTTTTGTTTTAACTCAAAAACCTCGATTTTCAAATCAGCGACAAGTTTCTGACTAGCAGCCAAATCCTTCTGTACAGACACGAGCAATTCAGACTGATTCGAAAAATCAAATTTTTGCAAACGCAATTGCTCATGTACTGACAGTAATTCATGGGTTGTCCCCTCCCATCTTTCCTTGTAAATGTTTTTATCAGCTTTTGCTACTGCCAGAAGATCATTTAACTTTGTCTTCTCATCTAAGAGTACAGACTTAGCAGTAGCAAAGTCATCACACGATTTACACATCGAAGGATATGAGACTACCTTTGAAGAATCGGCCATCAGAGCAACAGTTTCAGTAAGATTGCTCCTTTTCAATGAACCGATCTCCTGTTTCAGACTTGAATTTTCATCAGTAATTTTCTGCATATCCTTCTGCAATGCAAGCATCTTATCAGCAATTTCAACAGCATTTTGTTGTGCTTTCTCATATCTTTCTTTCAGTGGAAGACTCTTTTGATAAAGATTTTCAAAATCATTTGCTGCATCAACTGCTTCGGCTTTCGCTGCGTCACATTCTCGAATCAATGCCTCTTTCTCCTCAGTCAGAAGTTTAATTTGCTTTTCCAACAAAAGAATTGCATCGGACTCGATCTTTTCAGACACATCAGCCATAAATGCAAATTTTTCTTCAATCACAGACTTATGATCACTCCTTGAATTTGAGACTTCATCTTCATCATTAATTCCATCAAAAGTTCCATCAGTAGCTTCACCATGCACTTCTTCTTCATTTTCAGTAGATTCAGTCATAGTTTCTTCATCCTGCACATGAGTAACAATTAAAGCAGATGAATCAGCAAACTGATTTCCCCAATTATAGGTTTTGTCAACTTGAGAAACAAGGGCTTTTGTGGATTCAGTTTTAGAATTAGAAGTACTCCCTGAACTCGAAGGAGTGTTAGATCCAGAAACATTTGATTTTGGAGTGAATTTCTGATATTCTTGCTTTTTCGGCTGCTGACATTCGCGAGCAAAATGACCAAAATTGGAACAATTGTAGCATCTAACTTTAGACTTATCAAATCCAATTCTGCCACCAGAATTTAAATCTTTTCTTCCGGTCTTCTTCAAAAATCTTTTCACTCTTCTCGCCAGCATAGCAAACTGCCAGTTTATGTCCATCAACTCCAAATCATCAGGATCCACCTGATCATAGTCTTCTTCAGTCAATTCAGCATTACTGACATTTCCAGTTATCAATCCATAATATGATGACACTAATGCAGAAACAAGAGCCATATAATCTTCAGTGGTAGATACTGACATGGCCATCTTTCCCGTGTTCACCAGATTACTTGCTGGAATTGACGAGCCACTTATTCCAGAACTATAATTGTAATCAGCACTTTGTGAACCAGTTCCAGTTCCTGAACTTGACACATATCCAGGTAAGTTTCCAGCCACAAATGCTGTAGCAGGTGCAGTACTTGTTATCTTTGCTGATTTTCCAGAAATAGTTGTTGCATTTGACCCATAATAGACATCTGGATTCTGAACTGCTGCCGGAGTAGTGTTAACATTCTTCATTTCTAAATCACGAGCTTGCAGTTTACCCAAAAGTTTCACAAATGTTAAATCGGCATAGTCTTTATCATTCATGATCATCAAAACATAAGATTCCCATTTCGATGGCAGACCTTCCAACAATTTTTCCTTCAGCTCTTCGTCATCTTTCTTAATTTGGACATTATCCATTTCAGACAATAAATGACAATATCTTGAAATTAGCTCAGGAACGCCCTCGCCATCAAAATGTTTGAAGTTGTCAAATTCCTTGTTTAGCACCTTCTTCTTACTTTTCTTAAATTGTTCGTTGCCCTCACACCTCTCTTTCAAAGTGGTCCATAACTCATGAGAGTGTTTGCAACTTTTGAATTGGTGTAATAATTCCTTTGGCAAAGCTTGAGTGATTAAACCATATGCTTTCTGTTCACGAACAAAATCAGCTTTCTGTGTAAGATCCAGATTCCGTTGCATAATAGGAACATTGTTAACGCCAACAGGATACACATATGGTGCATCCATAGCGATCCATAGATTTGGATCCGTTGTTCCGATATAGGCCTCAAACCGTTTCTTCCAGTTGGCATAGTCTTCAAATTTAAGCAACTTTGGAACTTTCTGTGTTGTTCCAATTTCATTGTCGTAATTGAGTAACGTTTGCATCTGCGTTTGAATAGCAGCAAACGCGTTATAGTCCGACATATTTTGAAAATTTTGAATTCTGATCTCGCCGAACTTGGTCCGAACTCAAAACTAGCTCCGAACTTCTCACACGCTCCGAACTAGCTCCGAACTTTCACCGAACTGAAATCAAAAAGTCCGAACTCTCAACGAACGTATCACCGAACTCAGAAACTCCGATCTATCTCCGATCCTAGTCCGAACTCCCTCCGAGACAAAATTCTCACCGAACTCTCTCTGAAAGAACTCCGAACTCTCACCGAATCAGGAAAACTGACCGATCCTCACTCCGAACTCTGGCTTCGGAGCGGTTTCACCGAACTTGAAGTTCGGCCAAACGTAAAATTCGAAAGATTTTTGGATCTCACTGAAAACACTCAGAGCTGACTTCTAAACACTCAAAGGACTAAAAACACTCAGAAACAACGAATTTTGACGCAAAACATGGTGTTTTTCACGCAAAATTCCAGAGAGAAACACGAAAAACGAACTTTGAGTAAACGAAATGCAACAATTCGAACCAAACAGCACCAGATTGCTCTGATACCACTTGAAAGTGACTGATCGTGGATCGGTTTGGTCGAATTGATCGAATACAATTGTAAACAAGTGAGAAATCAACACACAAACGTAAATAAAACTCAATCTCGTATTTAGCAGAGAATCAGAGTTACACAGAAACACAGAGGAAATCTCACACACAAAATTCGCTCTCTCTCAAAACTTACAGAATTACAAAGACACAAACACTTATATATAAGCTACGGATGTCCGAACTCCTCTGCCTGTCCGAACCTCAGGTTCGGCCAAGGCTCGGCCAAGGTTCGGCCGGAGTTCGACCACCAGACCAAAATACCAAAACTTCGTGTCTTCGTCAGATCCAGCTCATTGCCATTTCGTGTATCAACACACACGGCCGAAGTGAAGGGGTTAACTGCTGATCTCGAGAAGTTGAGGATCGAAAAAGATCGGCTGTCGGATTTGTATAGGGGTGCCATACCCAGGCGAAGGAGCTGGGTGATGACCGATAATGGTTTGTCGAAGAGGGCCCATCGTTCGTTGTTGGTCGGCTACTTGGCAGTCGGCCCTTCAGGATGAGGCTCGGCAAGCTTCAGAGTGTTGTGATGAGGCGAGGGGCCCATTTAGGTTTTGTTGCCGGTTTCGAGCATGCTGCTGCGAAGAAGCCGTTGGCCGAGGGTAAGCATTATAACCCCGGCACCGATGCCTAACTGAAGGAAGCGGCCGCTGACTATGCTAAGCTCAAGTACAAGTATCTTGACAGCTTGTCTGAGTGCTCGAATAAGACTCGGGCAGAGTTTCAGGCTGTCGACCCCCGACGTTGATTATCTGGCCGAGGAGCCTTTTGGTAAGATCACGGCTCCTAATGAGCCGAATGCTTCTTCCGGTACCAATCCTGTATAGATAGGTTTTTGTAATGTTGTTTTGTCTTTCACCCGATTGGGTTGTAATGTAATGCCTATTGGCTTGTTATGTAATGCTTGTCGGCTTGTTATCAATGAAAGATGTTCATATTTTATACATTGTGTTTGCCATGTTTATTTCAAAGTACTTATAATAAGTGACAATAGAAATGACTTTGTTTGTATGAATCGAGAGTATGTTACTCCTTGTTCGGCTTTGTCTTGTGATGGCCGAGTATGAATGTATAGCGTCGGTAATCAACCTCAATGTTTCAGTCTATTAAATAAAAAGGGGTGAGGGAGTGAGTGAACATTCGTCAATGTTTTTGCAATCGACCTCAATTGCGTGTGATACGAGCGTGTCGGTATCGAATGTATTTAGTCTTATGTTTTTACTAGACTTGTTATGGATGTATGATAATTAAAACATGTTTTTGCGCTTTTTATACCTAGGTTCGACCGAAGTCTTTCGGTCTATGTGGTCCGATCTATGCCCAATGTTCCATGTGTCGGTTGTTAACATGCCGACTGGAAGGATTGGGAGCGTATCGGTCACCCACTAATAAGAGCTGTGAGAGATGAACGGCGGGGCGTTTCCCTGTATAGCCCGGTACGGATAACCATCTTACGAGGGTTATCGCTTATGGGAAGAGTGTCGGGTCGGTCGGTTACCCATTGTGGTTAGCCGACACGGTTACCTACCCATAGAGTGATAGCTACAAGGTTCTTTCGGCCTTGTTATGAAGTTAGATAAATCTTGTCATGATCGTGTGTAACCGAAATGACTGATATGAGTCTATAAATCATGTAATATGTGATCTACTTATAATCTAGCCACCATTAGCCAGTCGGTTCGAGTAATTATAGTGAGACGCACTTGTTTGTGTGGAGAGACATAAAAATGAGAAAAGTTCCGTGTCGACTTTCATTAAAATACCATTAGAATAAGTGTGCCGAACAAAATGAGTATTCGGTTTACAAATAACATTTTTTGAGCTGCATTGCGTTCCAGTGTCGGGGAACAGCCTTTCCTTCCATGGTTACCAGTTTATAGGAGCCTTTGGCATGAGCTTCACTGACTTGGTAGAGACCATCCCGGTTTGGTCCTAATTTACCTTGATCTTCTTGTCTGCTGGCTTCATTGTGTCGGAAAACATAATCTCCAGGTCGGAAGGTGATCTCCCGAACCTTTTGATTGTAATATTTTTCCATTTGCTTTTTGTATCTTGCTTCGTTGATTGCAGCCATGTCCCGGCGCTCTTGTGTTAAAGCTAAGTTGACCAGCAACTCTGGGTCATTGGTAGTTTCCGATACGTTCTCTGTTCGGTAGGTTGGCATGCCGATTTCGGCTGGTATGACAGCTTCGGAGACGAAGGTCAAGCTGTATGGGGTGTGCCCGTGGCTGGTTCGTTCTGTGGTGCGTATGGCCCATAAAATATTTGGTAATTCATTTAGCCAGTTCTTCCCCTGTTCGCCGAGTCGAGTCTTGATTCCTGAAACGATCGACCTGTTCGTCCGTTCGACCTGGCCATTCGACTGTGGGTGTGCGACCGAGGTGAACACTTGTGTGATCTGTAACTCCTGGCACCATGCCTTGAACGGATTATCAGCGAACTGCTTGCCGTTGTCCGACACTATCTTTCCCGGTAAGCCGTACCGGCAAACTATTTGTTCCCAGACGAAGTTGATGACTTGTTTACCAGTGATGGTGGCTACAGCCTTTACCTCCGGCCATTTGGTGAAATAATCGACCGCAACGATGAGGAACTTGATTCGGCCTGGTGCTTCTGGGAAGGGTCCGACAATGTCGATGCCCCATTTGTAGAAGGGCCACGGGGAAGTTACCGGTATTAGGTTGTGCTTCGGTACACGTTGTACACTTGCGTGCATCTGGCAGCCTCGACACTTCTGTATTTCTTTTTCGATGTCGGTGTACATTGTAGGCCAGTAATAACCCATTGTCATCATTCGGGTTACTATCGACCGAGGGCCAGAGTGTGTGCCGCAGATTCCTTCATGGATCTCCCTTATGACATAATTTCCCTCTTTGGGTGTCAAGCATGTCAGCAGTGGCTGTAGGTATGACTTCTTGTAGAGCTTGTCATTGTGAATTGTGTATTGTTGAGCCTGGGCTTTCAGCTTTGTTGCTTCTAGCGAGGATTCAGGGAGCACCTCCTGGATCTCGTCGGTTCGATTATGGATGATCTCAACCGGCACCTGTTTTGTAAGGTGGGCGAATGCGAGGGACGCAAGCTTGCTTAGCGCGTCGGCTTTCTTGTTCTGACTTCTCGGGATTTGGGTGATTTCAAATCCTTCAAACTGGGAAGTTAGCTCCTTCACCTTGTTAGCATACTTTTGCATTGCTTCGCCTCGAATTTCGAATTCACAGTTTACTTGGTTTGTGACCAGTAGCGAGTCGACTCGCGCAGCTAGCTTTTTCACGTTCATCTTCCTTGCTAATCGCAACCATGCCAACAATGCCTCGTACTCAGCTTCGTTGTTTGTACTTAGGAAGTCGAGCCGGATGGCATATGTTACTTCGACCCCATGTGGGTTGATCGGGACTAAGCCGGCACCCGAACCTTCACTATTCTTGGCTCCGTCTGTGTATAGAGTCCAGACATCGGTGCCATCGATTGGTGGTGGAGGTTGGTAGTCTTCGACTGTCGGCTTGTCGGTGCTGGGGTCGACTTGCAATTCTGTTATAAAGTCGGCCAACACCTGCCCTTTAATCACTGTTCGGGGTTTGAAGTGCAGTTCATGCTCGCCGAGTTCGATAGCCCATTTTGCGAATCGGCCTGATGTTTCTGGTCTTTGGATTACTTCCCGAAGGGGGTAATTTGTGAGCACTGTAATCCTGTAAGCCTGAAAGTATCGGCGTAGGCGCCGGGCAGTGTGGATTAGAGCTAATAATAATTTTTCAATTTTGGTGTACCTGGTTTCAGGGTCTTTCATTGCTCTGCTCACAAAGTAGACTGGAATTTGTTGATCGGCTCGCTCGGTGCATAGGACCGAGCTTATGGCTTCGGTGCTGACAGAGAGGTAGAGGATCACCTCCTCTCCTGTTGCTGGCGCGGTGACTGGTGTGAGAGTTGTGAGGCTCTACTTTAGTTCCAGGAATGCCTTATCGGCTTCTTCGGTCCAGAGGAACTGTTTTTTGTCGGACACTTGCTTCAGGGTTCGGAAGAAAGGCATCGACTTTTCTGCCGACTTGGAGATGAAACGGTGGAGGGCAGCTAGTCGACCGTTTAAGCACTGGAGCTCTTTCAGACACTGTGGTGCCTTCATTTGCATTATGGCCTTTACTTTTTCAGGGTTAGCCATGATGTTCTGGTCGGTGACTATGTGCCCCAAGAATTTTCCTTGCTTCATTCCGAAAGAGCACTTGGCCGGATTGAGCTTCATGTTGACAGCTCTGAGTCGACCGAATGTCTCCTCAATGTCGCTGATCATCATTTCCTCTGTCCCACTCTTAATGACTAAGTCGTCGACGTAGTCCTCCATGTTTCGGCCGATTTGTGGGTCGAAAACTTGGTCGATCAACCTTTGGTAAGTGGCTCCGGCATTTTTCAAGCCGAAGGGCATCTTAGCAGAAGATGCCTTTGTCTGTGTGAAAGGCTATTTTTTCTTCATCTTGCCGAGCCATTTTGATCTGGTGATAGGCTTTGTAAGCGTCGAGAAAACACTTGTATGTGTAGCCCGATAGGGCATCTACTTTTGCATCTATGGCCGGCAGGGGATAGCAGTCTTTCGGGCATGCGTTGTTGAGGTTAGTGAAGTCGACACACATTCTCCATGAACCGTCGGATTTGGCTACCATGACTGGGTTTACGATCCAGGTGTGCCACTTGACCTCTCGCAAGATCCCTGCCTTAACCAGCTTTGTCACTTCTTCGCATACTGCTTTGCTTCGGTCTCGAGCCATGCTTCTTTTTGCCTGAGCCACCGGTCGTTGTTTTGGGTCGACCTTTAAGAGGTGTTCAGTGATCTCTCTTGGCACTCCTGTCATGTCGGCCGGTGTCCATGCGAACACGTTCGTGCTGTTGCGTATCAAGTTGTATAACTTTTCTCTTTTCGGATTAGATAGCTCGGGACCGATAGTGACCAGTTGGTCGGGGTATTCCTCATTGACTTTCCACTTATTCTGGACTGCTTCTTCTGTGACATCGGCTGTGAGATCGGAGTCTAGCCGGGTGGATCGGATAGTTTTTATGCCTTCCCTGGTTGGGAACTTCATTAACCCATGCGCTGTGGAGACGACGCAGCCGAACTGATAGATCGATGGTCGACCGAAGAGGATGTTGTATCGTGAGGGTCGGTCGACCACGAGGAAAGTCACTTCCTCGGTTCTTGTGTATGACCCGTCGGACAGGGTTACCGGCAGTGTATTTTCTCCTTCGGGAAAGACCATACCTCCACTGAAGCCGACCAACGATGTTTTTGATGGTTGGAGGTGTTGTTGTGTGTGAGTCGGTAGTTTGGAGAAACATGTCTTGTACATGATGTCCGAAGCACTCCCCCCATCAATGTATGTTCTATGAATGTCATGGTCCGCCACGTTGCGATGACGACCATGGGGCTAAGTGTCGGCATAGCCATGTCTAGTGCTGGGAAGGAGATTGGCTTGTTGGCCCAGCTTTCTCTTCTGAGCTTCGGTCTTTTGTTGCGAGAAGCATGTGTCAAAAGAATTGGTGCATTGTCACTTTTCTTTTCTTTCTTGTTCTTTTGTTCCTTGATTTCTTTCAACAGGTGTGCCAGCTGCCCCGTTTTTACTGCATGGCTGATCTCCTTCTTCAATTGGTGACATTCGTTTGTATCGTGACCTCTGTCTAGGTGTAAATCACAATATTTGGCCATATTTCGGTTGGTTGTGTTGGAGCCCATTGTTCGTGGTTTGCGAAATTGCCGACTGGCGTCTTCTATTTGCAAGAGTTCCCTGGGTGTTTTTGTTAGGTTGGGGTAATCCCTTTTAACGTGCCTCTGGTTAGAGGGAGACGGTCGTTCATAAGGTGTAAAGCCAGAGTGTCGATGATCGTCTCGGCTTCCTCTATCGCCCCCCGACTGCCAGGGTCGGCGGGAGTCTCTATTGTGTTGTGGTCGACCCTGTGATCTTTGCTGTCCGACAGACGACTTGTCTCGGAGCTGTGTTGCCTCCTCACCTCGGATGAAGGCTTCAGCTCAGTCGAAAGCTTACTGAATCATCGCAGGGACTCTGGCACTCATCTCCTTAATTAATTGCCTCGTCCTTAAGCCATGGGTGAAGGCGGATATTTTCTGTCTCTCATCGGCGTGACCGATGGTCAGAGATTCGGTTTTGTACCTTTCGAGGAAGGCTCGGAGAGACTCCTGGTCTCCCTGTCGGATATTGTGTAGCTCGATTGGGTCTTTTGTACACTTCTTTTGCTGGCCAACGTGTTTGGAGAATAGTTGTTTCAGCTGTGCATAGCTGTCGATTGAGCCATCAGGGAGAGAGTTGAACCAGAGTCTAGCTGGGCCGGAGAGGGTCTGCACAAACATCTTGCACCATACGGGAATGGACCATTTTTCTATGCTGGCAGCCAATTTAAAGGCGTGCAAGTGGTCTTCTGGGTCGGTGCTGCCGTCGTATGTTTTTACTGCACTTGGTAGCTTCGTCTTCGGTGGGCATTCGAAGCTCTCTATTCGTTCAGTGAATTTGCTTTCTTCTTATGGGATATAGGGTAAGGAGAAATCATCGGCACTGGCATCTCTCGGTTCGTCTACCCTTGTCTCTAGAGTTTCGACTCTAGCATTTGGCTGTGGCCGAGGGCCTGTGCCTGTATTTGTCATGTGTGACGGACCTGGTGGGTGTAGTGGCATACCGTATGGGTACATGGGCATCTGATAAGCTGGTGCTCCGTATGGGTTCATGAATGGTGGGTAGGGGTAAAACTGTTGGCCTGGGAACTGCATCGAGTGTTGCTGATTGAATGGGAACTGTATTGGGCCCGAGGTTCCGTGTGTCGGTATAGGGCCTGCTCTGATGACTAGCGTTGGTGCTGACACTGTTGGTCCCGATGTCTGCGTCGACACTGCAGTGCTGTCGGTCACGACAGCTGTCGGCCTTGGTTGGTTAAGGTTACTCCCCGGTGGTGGCGGCATTTCATCGTCGATGGTGACGCTTTCTTCTTCAAAGGATAGTTGTACAGGTATACCTTTTGCTCTTTCGGCTGCTACGTGTTCGTTCATCATCTGTCGGAGCTGTAAGAAGTTTTGGCTTACCAGTTCTGGTGTGAGTGTCAAGGTTTGAGGATCGGTGACACCAGATGATCCGGCAGTGTTTCTTCCGTCTGGGGTGACGAAGTTGTCTTCAGAGTTCCGATCTTGATTGTCAGGCATCATGGAAGTTGTGTTAAGGACCGTGCGGATGGCGCGAATGTAGAATCGGGCTACCGAGAGTGGCTAGATAGACCGAAGTCTAGGACGAACTACTCCGATAGGACGACTACAAGTGAGAGAGAACAGTCAGCCTTCGGTCAGGAGGGTCTCGGCTCGGCTGTTATCTGCAAAACAAAGAAACATCGTTGTTCTTGGAGGGCAGGACAGGGTATCCTGCGACCAAGCTCGGGGGTGAGAATAAGTATGCGTTTCGAGAGATTAAGTGTAATCAAGTCGAAGCTAAGCGCATTGAATGAATCTAACCTGGTGGTTGGGGTGTATTTATAACCCTCAACCTTTTTCTTGTATCGTCATTAATGCTAATTGCCCAAAGGGGGTATGCTGCAGGTTTGTGTCTTGGACTGTGCCATGTTTCTGCAGTATACATTTTGGGTAATCGCATTAAATTTGTAGTAAAGTCAGGTGTCGGCACGCCGACCTGCCGTTGTGGGAGCGTTGGTCTGTGGTGTCCGTCTCGGACTTGTCGTGCTCGAGTGTCGGCTGCCGTATGTGCCATTTAGCCGACACTGGGCGGATGGTTGGTCGACTCCTTTGTAGTCGACCTTTGACATACGTTGTGTGTCGACCCTGACGAGGGCCAACTCTCTTTCCTATGTTGTTTGTCGGCCGGCAGGTTGCGAGGCCGACACACGTGACTTGTGTAGTGTTTTGGGTCGGATGTGTGTGTCTATTTCCTCGTGACATCATCCGACACGGACACACGTCATCACTCACAAAGTAGCCCAAACAATATATACTTTAAGTGTGACAACAAAACCTTTTTACACCACTATCAAACTCAGACCAAGTATAAATTTTAAACATATTGGAATTTAAATAGAAAATACCAGATATACAATCTAGACGAAAGAACTTCAATAACATCACAATTTATCAAAAATGAAATCCAATATGCAATAGTAATATGCAATTCCCCACAAATAATTATTGAACAAAGATTTAAAATTAAAACAATGGACTTGAACTTACCAAAAAATTCAGTTGATCCAAATTCATTTTTTTCTAACCGTTAATGGGTAAACACACGTAAAACTTAAACTGAAACATGTCAAAATGTATGAATCTATATATCACTAAAAGTTGAGCAATGGCACAATTGTGACACCATAATGAATGCTAAATCATATATACGGTTTACTTGAAACCAAGCGCTTGGTACTACATTCTTAAGCATTGTGTTTATTAAGATCATCATCATCATCATCATCATCATCATCATCATCATCATCATCATCATCATCATCATCATCATCATCATATAAAATAATAAATATGGTTATTAATAAACGTCATATAACAATAAATAATAATCAATATAATAAATTTGATCACATTATGAGGAAACCATCGGAATTCTAATAACTCATTCTAGCACTAATAGGCAATAAACATGAAAATAAACATGAACTTTTTAAGTTCTTTTAACCTCATATTCAATTAATTCATGACATTTCTATGATCATATATAAAGGCATGGAGGCCTCATTTGTTCACCCCCCCTACCCGTCATCTCCTACACCGTGTAAGTCATGAAAAATTTTAATTTTGTGTCATCTTTGTTGACAACCCCCTCTTTGAGTCCGACGGGAAGAAAATGTACCGCCGGAACGATTCACTTTTCTCTTTGAGTCCGGCGGGAAGAAAATGTACCACCGGAACAATTGACTTTTGTTGCTTCGTCGGCGTGAATAAAATGTAACGTCGGCGGCAAACGGGTTGTTTTTTTTAATTCGACTCTTTTGTTATTCTACTCTACTAAATGTTCTTCATTTTGCATTTGCAGGTTGTTAATTCGTACCTCATACCTCGTTGGATATCGTTCGTTGCATGGTTGGAGAAGTGGAGTGCTATGTCTTCGTTTACGCAACCGATACGGGTGCATTGGTGCTTAGCACCAATTTTCATGTCAGTCCAAGATTAAACGATGAAATTAACATAACCTCATTTCAAGCAACGTTCAAAGATGGAAGTAAAAATAGAAAAGTAAAACTCATAATTAAAAGTTCATATATATAATTCATTTATATGAAGTATAAATTCGATGTTCTTACATTGAGAATGTGAAGTTTCTGCTGCTGAGGTGTACCAAGGATCAACCGGTTTCTCTCAAATATGAGCATGTTGTACCTCAGCTTGGGTAATGCATTCTGATGGACAGGTTGTGCAGCTCTAATAGCATCTAACCTGGTTGATGTGAAATGGATTAGTTAGTAACAATATGTTCATTCAATTTAATAGCATACTACTGTCTTCATTTGAGCAACCTTTATGATATTTATTATACGAATTTCATTATAATGCCAAAAGAAACCTAACTAAATAATTAATATGTACTAATTAAACCGGATACGACGGCGGTCCGGTTGAGCATCTATGAACCGTCCTCGATTCAACCGGCCAGTTTTTGCGGGTTCCGGTCAAACCGGCGAACCGGGTTTAAAGGTCAGACCGGTTGAAGTAAGTTTTGATCTACGATGTGAGCGTTGAACCAGAAAATAAAGAAGAAAAAGCTGAAATACTCTGCCATAAAATCCCGAACAACAACTTCTTGATCTACGATGTACCATGTGGTGAATCGTCGGCCAATGTTGTGCGTCAACTTATGTTATACGATGTGAAACAGGGTAGGAGAAGAGATATTCAACAAATGAAAGTGGATGAATGAAGATGAGTAGATGACAGGGAAGAAGAGAGAAGCGTAATTACCAATTAGGAAGATAAAGAAGAAGACGTATGGCGGCTGTTTAAGGTAGACAAAGTAGCAGACTAGGTTTTAAATTTCTGTGGTAGTATTTAGGTTAAATTTGTGAAGATAAATGGGTCGTGGATTTAGACTAATGGATAATAAAATTGATACTTAATTTATACTAATTTATATAGAGTTGTATATTTATATTCATATTAATTTCAAGTTTACCGGTTCTTAATCCGGTCTAACCGGTTCGACCAGTGAACTGGTAAAACGGTCGGTTCACTGTCCGGTCCGGTTTTATAAACATTGTATATAATCGAATGGATATCTAGAACTGGAACCTTGAAAAGATGAAATAGGAATTCGAAAACTGAACAAACGCCTTAGAGCCCGTAATTATCTCGATCATCGGAGAAAATTTTGAGATTGGAGAATTCAATTTTTGAGACTGACGATAAATTGGGCGCCGCCCAATAGGTTTAGGTTTAGTACAGTGCACTCTTTAATTTCTTAGTGCACCCTTTGATTTCTTAATGTGTACCCATTATACACTATATATATATATATATATATTTTACATAAACGGGTCAACCTGTTAACCCATCGGGTTTGATCCGAACCCGACCTGTTTAGTTTTCTAACCCGACGGATTCAACCCGAACTTGACCCGAACCTGTTTAGCCTAAACCCCACGAAATTCGTGTTCGGTTCGCGTTTGGTTTTCGGGTCGTGTCGTAAATTCACACCCCTAATAGTGAAGAGTTGCAGATTTTTAACGGAGATTGAATGGTGAAGATGAAATATACATTGATAAAGAAAATAATTAATAAATAATAATGACTTAGAAAAAATAAACTGTCGTAAAATAGGTATTTCGTTTTCATTAAACTTTTCTTAATGGAGAAGTAAATTTACACTATATATCTTTATATATTTTTATATGTTATGTTATATTAATTTCAATTTAAATGATAGTTATTATCGCATTTTTTTATTTGATAGTATCATGGCTAATTAAAAATATTAGTAATTAAACCTATGATAATCGTAAACTAATCGTAAAGTACAAAACCTTTTTAATAAAGACCAAAGTTTAAACCTATGATAAAATTTAAGAAACAATAAAAATTTGATATTATAAAAACTTAATTCGATCGAGTAATATGTTTTGTTGCTGGAGTAGATGATAAATTTATAATTGGTTTTTTTTTTCAAATTGTGACACCTTTATATGTACTTTTTTCTAGACTTATTTTGACCTGAATCGTTTTTATTTGACACGTTAGACCCAACTTAATTTGAGCAACCTATGTGTTTTCCCCCGCTCATAAAAATCTCTAGATCCGTCACTGTCGTGCATAGAGTACACCACCGACGAAGAATTCACATGATCAGTGCACCAGATACAGCCATCGAAACAACATTCTCACGATAATTCACGTCTCGAAATGGCGGATCTACAGGAGGGTCCATTGACCCTCCGGCCGGCCAAATTTCTAGTGTACCAGAGTATAGATCGGAAAATCTTTTTTATGGTTGACCCTCCTGATTTTGATTTGTATGTGACAAAGCATTAAAGATTTGAAGCCAAAAGAGAAAAGTAGACTTAGGTGGAGTTTGTTTTTTAAGAGGTAAAATGTCTGTAGTTTGCGGACCACATCTGCAGACATCTGTAGAAGAAGAGGTGGACCAAACCTCTGCAGTCTGTAAGAAAAAGACTGTTTGTTTTCTAACTTCTGCAGATTACTAAAAAAGCTGAGATTTAAATAAACCGTTTTTTTAACTTATAGATATTTACCATTCAAACCTATTGATTTTCCTTCTGTATATTTTAACCAATAATTTTTTTAAAACAATTTTATTTTAGATAAAATTACAAAAAAGCATTATAAAAATTGCTTTGAAAAGTTTTAAAAAAAAAACTCTTTAAAACGTTTTTTAAAAGAAATAACTGTTTAAAACGCATTTGTTTAGAAATTGTATAAAAAAGTTTTAAAAAAATTTGTTTAAAATATATATATATTTTTTAAATTGTTTAAAAAACGTTTTTTAATGAACAGTCTTCGAAAAAACAAACAGTCTGCAGACCTACATGTCTGCGCGTAGTCTGCGTGGCGCAGACATAAGAGGACATGAAGAGCTTTTTCAGAAAAACAAACACCACCTTATTCTCCGGTCGACTAGCAATATTCCGGCGACATCAGTGAAGTGGAAAACTAGAATACGGCAACCCTTACAAGTGTATAAGAAGATGAAATAGGGCGACATATTCGTTTTATTGGGTAAATAATTGTGGTTTTTTGGGCTTTTATAATAAACGAGTAAGTTGGCCCATTTATCAAAAATGGAAACCTAGTTTTTTTATTAAGTTATTTTCTTTTTGTGAAAAGGGTCTCTCCATATTTTTATTAGTAACAAATTGATTTATGAATGAATGTTCATTTTACGTTAAGTACTAATAGCCATATAATATTGATTAGGTTATATAATACTTGAATTGTCTATTGTTTTATTAACTTAGATAATAATATTCTGTCATTTTTTTTTTATTTTTTTATATCTAGAAAAGCGTCTTTAGAACTGTATTTTGGTAAAAAGCCCAAACCAAGTATTGAGACTTCATCAAGTCCATTAAATCCTAACGAAAATAATAATGAAAGAAGTCGGGACGAAATTGAATTATCTGAAGATGAAATTGTTGATGACCCAGATTACAATTACCGACTGATGCATTACAGTTACCGACTAATCGATTGATAAAAAAAAGTAGATTATGTACACTAACGAATGTAAAGGAATTATGTTACGACCCCCCCCCCCCCCCCGACTAAAAAGTTCTGGTTCCACCTCTCGATTAATATCAAAGCTGAAAAACATCCTCCTGATCTCCAGAACTACCACCACACCTCCTTCTCTTACCGTCACCGGAGCCCTTCACGTCTGTATCATCTCTACTCCGACGAACTGAAACTGACACCGAAATTCAATTTCCTCCGTACATTCGTATCCGCTTGTAACTGTTTGCTCAATCATGATCACATATACGGATTTCGGTTGGAGATTTGGAGAAAATCACAGTGCAATTTGGAAATCTTCTGTGTAACATATAAACTACTAAACTGCTAAATATATAACTTTGGTTAATTTTGATTTTGAATGTGCAAAGGATTTTGGAAAGGAAAGGATTTTGGAATTAATTTTGATTTTGAATGTGTAAGGTATTTTAGGAACATACGTTGAATTTAGAAAAATTCATCAGTTTGTACTAAATCATATCAGAAAATCATGCATTTTTCGCTTTGTGTTTCTTTTACAAAAGATTTTAAACATCTAGCTTTGAATCGTTGTACTTCATTTTTAAAATTATGTAATTAAGTAATCTCTTAAAAATATATAAAATTACTTTTTTATCCTTTGTATAATATATATTATGTTGCTGGCATTATATATCATATCTACGATTATCAAAGTTGTAACCATTGTTTTTAAATGATGATTAAGTTGACACTTATAAAAATTTTATTACATTTTTAATGATGATTAATAATACTTATATTTAAATACTACCATTGTTCTTTTTCTATTAGTTTAAACATTGCTATCAGATTTTTAAGATTATATTACAATATTCGATATTAGACTTATTAAATATCGACATTAGAATTTATTTAGTACTATTTTTTACTAAAAACAAATCTAGCTTCTGTAAAGATATTTATTTTATTTGACAAAATATACAAATTAGTCAAAATTAGCGAGTTATGCGTGGAGTAAATGCAATAAAACAACAAAACATAAAGATAAGGGGTGGATATGATCAGACGGTTGAGAATTAGTTCATGATATGATTTATTTAAAAGGAAATAATTGAGAGAATGTGATTGAAATTTTTCAAGAAAACATATTTACATTTTAATCCTCACCCTTTTTATTTGTGAAATACAAAGAAACTTCTTTAAAACAAATATTAATATCTGATTATTTTTATTATTATTATTGAAAAAAACAACCAACCTTTTTTGTTTATTTGGTCGGTCGGTTATGGAAATTAAATTATGGCACGTGTGTTATGCATGGGCACCGGCACGGCGGCGCACCGCTAAAAAATGGTAACGGACAAAAATTAAAAGCCCATTTGTAAAAGCCCATCCACGTTATTATTAAGTCGGCCCATATTACCGACCAGTGGATTCTAATCTTCTATATGCAAATAACTTTCACTTTATATCTATGCGATATATGCCGATAACACTCCACTTCGATTTAACACCAAATATTACTTAGGTTTTCAACTTAAACGTGTACCTTTTTTAACACGTTAATTTTTGTTGAAATCAACTAATCGGGTTTACTTTACATAATACAATTGTTAAAACTCATCCTATTTTTGAAAAAAAAAATGGTAGATTATACCATTTATGAAAAAAATCTACTTTCAATTAACTCTAATACGGTATTTACATTTTCAATATATATTTATTTGATTATTACTCTTTATATACAAAACACAATCTTTTATTTTATATTTATCTTTATCTATTCGCATTATCTCCGCGACAACACATTTACAAATATTTTCGCATTCTTTTCAAAATATTTTTAACCGTTTTATTGATTTTACTTTTAGTTTAGCTTTAGTTTCATACTGTTGTCCTCAAGCATCTAATTGTTTGCATAGTTTTTTCTTTACATTGTGTTTTACCAATACAATTGTTTTGTATACCCGAGTGCTGCATTATCTCTAGGGTAACGCATGGATAGTAAAATCTTTTGTTGTTTTGACCTGCGTGAATAAAATGTAATGTCGGCGGCTAACGGGTTGTGTGTTTCTTTTTAAATTCCTCGGAGTTCTCATTCTGTTGTACTAATATTTCTCCAATTTGCATTTGTAGGTACTTACTTCGTACCTCATACCAATATCGTTGAATATCATTCATTGTACCTTTCAGGAGATCATATCTCTTTGATCAGCTTTTACCTTTTTAACGGAAAAACAATTAATTTTATCCTCAATTTCCATGTAATTCATAATTATTATTTTTTGATTTACTTTGAAGATCTTAAAAAACTAATTATTATGTGTTTGGTTTACTTATTCTTAAATTGAATATCTATATATATTCATATATAGAGAGAGATATACATATATTTATATAGAAAAGTATGACATGTATATCTTTTATTCTTTAACAATATTGTAGGTTGTTTGATTTATAAAATTATTTATTTGAAGTAAATCTCTTATAATGAAAAGATGGCTTATAAAATAGGGGAAAGGATCATGTGAAAACTAATATTATTTATGAAAACTAAAAAACACCCATTAAATGAGGGTTAAATTGTCAATTTGTATAAAAAAAATTAGAATTCCCTTTTAATTAAAACAAACCTAATTCCCTCTTCCTCATTCACGCCATTCACGCAATCGTCTCCTCCATCAACCCTAATTCCTATCGCGCTTCTTCTTCTTCTGCAGTCTTCTACAATCTTTTGCGATTTGTGTGTTCATCTTCTCAATCTCGTATTCTCTATCACGCAAACGCAATGCTTCACAGTCTCCGAAACACCAGCCGCAATCTTCTCCGAATGAATCTGCGTCATCAACATGGTTTTCACCACATCCAACGACGTGGTTAGCGAAGCCGAAATCGCACCGGCCAACGGCCCACGCACCACGCTCTGAAACGGCTCCAAATTCGCCAATCGTTCGTCGTAGTAATCTAGGGTTTTTTTCTTCTTTCGCATCTTCTTCGTCTCCCGTCGTTTGATCTCTGTGTTTTGTGTGAATTAGGGATTAGGTTAGACTTTTCAAAATTCCAAATTAGCCCCTCCTTGTTTTTTTAGATAACATAATAGTTTAATTGCAATTTCAGTCTCTCCCCATATAAAATATATTTGTTTTTTAGTTTTCACAATAATATTAGTTTTCTTGTGATCCCTCCCCTATAAAATAGCTTCACTTTTCACCATGATACTTTTTTCCCTTCAAAATGACAGGTTAATATTTTAAAATAATAATAAAATATTTAAAATATAAAATTATCTTTATTTATTTATCACAATGAAAAATAAAATTAACTATCTTATGGTTAAAATCTTTTTAATATAATTGTATCTTGGCTTTTAATTACAATTACATTGACTTATATTTATATTCCTAATTTCTGTAATTTTGATAATTTTATGTTTTTTTATGATTTCTTATTTTATTTTAGATATTATATTCTAATATTGTTTTTATTTGATTTGATTTGTGGAGATTTAAAATTAATTTATACAAGAATATATGTATGCTGGTGAACTTGAAAAAAAAGATCATTAGTTCTATTAGGTTTCAATTTTTCTGATTAATAATATTTATACAGCTAATGTTTTTTTTTTCAAAAATTAATCTTTACTTATTTTATGTTTTATCAATAGTTATATAGCAAACGTTATCTATTTTTTAATATAGTCATATTGAATCTATCACACCCCGGTCAACGGAATCGGGTGTGAGCCAGAATGGAATCATAGTCGAGGATACATAGAACACTTCTAATAATTTAAAAACTTCATAAAACATTAATTCATTTCATTGCAGCGGAAAAGATAGTGGAAACATTAATGTCTTACAATTTAAAAACATAAGTCTTAAACGATTATTAAAAGCATAAAACGGTTAAGTTGGATAGTCGGGACTATGACTCCAAGGACAGGTCCGATAGCATTTGTAAGCTCCATTTGCATGTCTTCAGAAAGTCTTGTCAATTACCTAAGAAATCATGAATATAAAACGGGTCAACATAAAGTTGGTGAGGTTCACAGGTTTAGGACTCGATAGTTAAACAGTTGTAAAACAGTTTCGGTATACTTAAATATTATCAGGGTTTATTGTTGTGGTTGTATGATCTCACCTGAACTTTGATTTCAAATACTAACGGTTTACCCACCCAGCATCTCTTGCCCAGAGATGTTAAACAGAGCAGAATAACTGACGTGTACCCCCAGACAATCCGGAGTCAGAACTGGAGCTACCAGTTAGGGTAGGGTTGTCAACCCAAATAGATCTATTCACTAGCTATCGTTTCGTACAGAACTAATTGAAATCAATTAATGATGGGATTTCGGTTGTACAAACGTTTATAACGATAATGTACCAAGTTGGGCAATCAGTAAGAGAACAAGTAGTCATACGGCTAACAAGTAAACCATAATATTAAGTAAAAAGCATTTAATCAGTTTTCATGATTTCTCCCCCAAGTATAAAACAGTTAAAAAGGAAAAGGGGCCGTGAAACTCACAGTTTTAGCAGATAAGCGGTAAATAAGCAGTGAAGGACGGTAGCACGTAACGTCCTAAATCATTTAATAAACATATGCATAAGGTCTATGATCATTTGAGTAACGTAAGTCACCCAAGTGATACCGGTCAAGTCTTGACGTTTTAAGTCCGTTTGTATTATTGAAACTCGTTAACTTGTATTTATTTAATAAATACGTTCATGGTTATTTATATTTATGTTTAATAAATATAAACAAATAATTATTTTCAATAATTCAATCAAGTCTTGAACATTGAGTAAAAAAAAGAAATAATAATGTTTATTATTATTTTCACAAGTTCGAATAATTATTTTCAATTAAATAATTACTTATTTGATTTGTTAATCTTGCAAGTTAAATAATTGTGATTAAAAATTCTTTGGTGAATAAACATGGTTTATATTTATATCAAATAAATACAACGTAAATAAGCAGTTAAACAGTGTGAAGGAGACATGAACATTGGACCAAAATAATAATGTCAATTATTATTTTTAAAGATAATTATTTTTGGAATAAATAATTATGGTGGCAAAATCTTGTAAATAATTGAATAATTATTTAAGACTTTCAATATTTTAAAACATTTCCAAAGATTAAATAATATTTCGAGTTCATGAAATATTAAATAGAAAACGTTGATAAAAAATATTTATGGCGACGCTTGGATTTATAACGTTGTCTTTATAAAACTCGACTTTTATTTAAAATCTCCAACGAACGTTAGTTCATTTTTGGATACTTTGTTTTCGTCAAAGTAATATTAAAAGTCCATGTAAACATTTAAAGCCAATGATTTGTCTTTGATTTATTTTTATAAAAAAGATCTTTTATAAAAATATTAATTTTCAAATGTGACCTTTTTATAGAAAAATGTCCATTTCTAGCAAGTTTTAAGAAAGGTTAAAACTTGTAATAAATCCAAGTATTTATGTCAAATTAATCATTTGACATAAATATTATTCTTACTAAATCTAGCAGGAATTTAATATATTCTTTTTGTCTTGATTTCTTTTTATAACACATTTAATGTGTTACTTTTACTAAAACAAGTAACATTCCTTTTGTTTTAGTTATAGGTTACATATGTAACATTTGTTTAATTATTTCATCTTGTTTTAATATTGTTTTAACATGTAACATATATAAACATAAATAACAATCAACTAACACATTGGTGTTAGGACTTTATAAATGTAAATAAACAATCAACTAACACATTGGTGTTTGGACATTTAAATGTAAACAATCAACTAACATTTTCATGTTAGGACAATTAAATATAAACAATCAACTAACACTTTTGTGTTAGGACAAATAATGTAAACATGTATGGGTTAGCATTTATTTTATATGAAGAGGCTTGGAGGTTTGTTTGAAATCAACTAACTCATGAAACCAAGGTTTCATAAACAAGATCTTGGTGCACACTTGTTACTTTCCAAAGATTTCACAAATGTGTTTCACCACACTTCTTGGCTAACTTTAAGCCTCAAAGGCACCAAAGTAAGTGCTTGATCTTGGAAGAAAGGGGGATTAAGAAGAGACTTTTTGTTAGTTGATCATCCAAACACAAGCATTCTTTGATCATTTTGGTTTGGTTGTCAAGACT
>JBCNJP010000025.1:36248616-36309639 GCA_039602395.1 Deinandra increscens subsp. villosa
ATGTCACACCCCAACCGACGGCGGAAGATGTCGGGGCGCGATGATTGTCCAGATGCACACAACACTATTTAAATGTTGCGATATTCTTAATCAACCCATTTCATTATACATAAATATTCATTACAATACATGATAAAAATAAACAACAATGAATCAAATAAATCTTATTAATTAGGTCACACTAAGTCCACATGCGATCCTATAGTGTCAACAGCAAGAAGTCATCATCTAACAGCAAGTCCTGCAACATGTATAAAATAAAGGTCAACTACGAATAGTTGGTGAGTAAACATAGGTTTAACATACTACATAGATTAAACATTGCGATTCAATGAGTCAAGCGATAATATCCAATCATGATCAACGAGTCATATAAGTGATGTGCACCAACCCTAGACAATAAGGGAGCAATCACCCGGCGCCCAAGCCAAGGCAGGCCAGGTGGGTTGTCAGCCAATAGATCTATCATTGTTGCCACGGCTCGATGGTTAATGGTACACAAGCGATTAGCGATTAGTGATTAGTGACTAGCGAATATCCACACATAGAATCCAACAAGTATCACACAATAGAATATCACACATGGAACACATAGAATCGCATAGATTTTGCATAATAAAGAGTTTAGGGTTTTTGAATACTGATACATGTTGCACCCCAAAACATTGAAATGAAAGAGGGGCTATGAATACTCACCTGATATGGAGACACAATTTGAGAGAAAAGACACCACGAAATGAGGAAGGATAGACTCGATGATAATCTTGACGACTAGCGAGGTAAAAGAATAAATCAATAAATAATTTAAATAGTTAAATAGATTAACTTCACGACACGACCGACTCGACGACTCGTTGGTGATCAGGTAAGGTGATACGTACGTTATGGGTCCAATTCCTAAACTAAAGGTAAGGTTAAAGAACCCTATTTTGACTATTTATATGAAAGTCAAACATGGTCAAACATAAGTCAACATGGTCAATCATAAGTCAACATGGTCAATCATAAGTCAACATGGTAAACATAAGTCAACATGGTCAATCATAAGTCAACAAATTCAATTTCCATGATAATAATCCAAGGTAATATACATGATTATCATATAGGATCAGATCTAACATAAGCTATTATAGATTTTATAGATCTATTTGAATCTAGCATGAACCTAGCCTAGTTTAGCATGAATCTAGCCAAAACTAGCCCATTGATCGGCTTTTGATTCATAAAACAAACCCTATATGAGCATGCATGGTAGGTCTATCATTTAAACACATAAAGACTCATGATTGATAGCTTTATATACAGATCCTACAAGAAAACTATAGATCTAAACAAGTTATGAGGCAAAAATGACATTTTGAAGCTTTATGACACACATTTCTACCCTAGATGACACATATGTTAAGATCTAGCCATTTTATCAAGGAAAAATCCAAACTTGATGATCATAATACATGGATCTAGTCCTAAACAACATTCATGAAGCAAATCAAGTCCATTTGAAACATAAAGGTTGAATCTTGATGAGTAAATCCCTAGATCTAGCCCTAGATGACATGCATTTCATAGATCTAGTCATGTTGGCACATAAAAATCCAATCTTGATCAAGGAAAACCCTAGATCTATAACATATCAATGATTCATCATGTTCATATCTCAAATCCATAGTCAAAATCACGACTTTCATGAAGATCCATACATCAAATGCATAAAAAAACCCTAGATCTATAGAGACTTCATCATGGATTCAAGTGAAATGGCAAAATCATGCAAAAAGGTGGAAGCTTTACTCATATAAACCCTAGATCTATCAAATACAACATGAATTCATGCCAAAAGTCATATAAAGTTCAGATCTTGATGAGGGTAGAAGAGAAGATTCAAGTTCCAACAACATAGTTTGAAGTTTACATACCGAAAGGGATGATTCTAGCTTGATCCTAAGCAATAAAGTCTTGATCTTGGACCTCAAACCTTCAAGGAAGATGATCTCTAGGGTTTCCAGCCGTTTAGGGCCGTTTGGGAGTGATTTGGGGGAGGAAAATGGGGGCTAAAGAGGTTAATGATGCTTAAATACCCGAAATTTAGGGTTTCTGCCAAAAAGGTCCGTGGGCGTACCGCCCTGAATATGTCATTTCTGGGCGTACCGCCCTAAAGTGGCAGTCTGGTTCATGATTATCGATTTCCTGATTCGCGTGCTCGGTTCTTCGTTTTTCGATGTTTTCGAGTCCCGTTTCTTCCCAAATCACACCATTAAGGGTCCCATCATTCACACAACATTAAATCCACTCAAAATGATAACAAATATGTCACGTAACTCATTCGTATGCACAATTTAGGTTAAAACATGCAATTTTGGTCGGTTTTGGCGTACGTATCGATTTTGGGCAATTCACCAACAATTCGCGACTCGATCAAGTGTGTAATGACTCGTGACATTATAATTGATTATTAGACACATAAAAATGTTTAATTTGATATACGGTGACCAATTATGAGATTCCCGGTAAATGACGGATCGTGTACCGAAATTGCGTAAAAACCCGAAATTGCTTTACTTTCAATACGAGACATCCAATTTGATTCCAATTGATTGAAATTAAGTACTCGCTTTCGAAAATTGGCTATAAATCATTTAGATCCATTAATTGGGGTGTAAACACCCTAAAATTCTTCCGGTTTTCAGTAATTTACAAATCGGTAAATCGCGTAAATTCAAAACGGGTCGGATTTCTCAGTCGGATATTTTACAAATGTTACACATAAGCAAGAAAGTAAAAGCATAGATAACATATAAGCAACACTTAAACAACACATAAGCCAGTTTAAGTAAACATATCGAGAATGAGGTCTTGCATGCAAATGGTGGCTTCGGAGTGGGTTATAGTCCAGGTTTGGATTTTCGTTTTGTTTTGTTTGTTTATCCTGGTTCGCTATAACCACAGCTCTGATACCAATCTGTCACACCCCGGTCAACGGAATCGGGTGTGAGCCAGAATGGAATCATAGTCGAGGATACATAGAACACTTCTAATAATTTAAAAACTTCATAAAACATTAATTCATTTCATTGCAGCGGAAAAGATAGTGGAAACATTAATGTCTTACAATTTAAAAACATAAGTCTTAAACGATTATTAAAAGCATAAAACGGTTAAGTTGGATAGTCGGGACTATGACTCCAAGGACAGGTCCGATAGCATTTGTAAGCCCCATTTGCATGTCTTCAGAAAGTCTTGCCAATTACCTAAGAAATCATGAATATAAAACGGGTCAACATAAAGTTGGTGACGTTCACAGGTTTAGGACTCGATAGTTAAACAGTTGTAAAACAGTTTCGGTATACTTAAATATTATCAGGGTTTATTGTTGTGGTTGTATGATCTCACCTGAACTTTGATTTCAAATACTAACGGTTTACCCACCCAGCATCTCTTGCCCAGAGATGTTAAACAGAGCAGAATAACTGACGTGTACCCCCAGACAATCCGGAGTCAGAACTGGAGCTACCAGTTAGGGTAGGGTTGTCAACCCAAATAGATCTATTCACTAGCTATCGTTTCGTACAGAACTAATTGAAATCAATTAATGATGGGATTTCGGTTGTACAAACGTTTATAACGATAATGTACCAAGTTGGGCAATCAGTAAGAGAACAAGTAGTCATACGGCTAACAAGTAAACCATAATATTAAGTAAAAAGCATTTAATCAGTTTTCATGATTTCTCCCCCAAGTATAAAACAGCTAAAAAGGAAAAGGGGCCGTGAAACTCACAGTTTTAGCAGATAAGCGGTAAATAAGCAGTGAAGGACGGTAGCACGTAACGTCCTAAATCATTTAATAAACATATGCATAAGGTCTATGATCATTTGAGTAACGTAAGTCACCCAAGTGATACCGGTCAAGTCTTGACGTTTTAAGTCCGTTTGTATTATTGAAACTCGTTAACTTGTATTTATTTAATAAATACGTTCATGGTTATTTATATTTATGTTTAATAAATATAAACAAATAATTATTTTCAATAATTCAATCAAGTCTTGAACATTGAGTAAAAAAAAGAAATAATAATGTTTATTATTATTTTCACAAGTTCGAATAATTATTTTCAATTAAATAATTACTTATTTGATTTGTTAATCTTGCAAGTTAAATAATTGTGATTAACAATTCTTTGGTGAATAAACATGGTTTATATTTATATCAAATAAATACAACGTAAATAAGCAGTTAAACAGTGTGAACGAGACATGAACAATGGACCAAAATAATAATGTCAATTATTATTTTTAAAGATAATTATTTTTGGAATAAATAATTATGGTGGCAAAATCTTGTAAATAATTGAATAATTATTTAAGACTTTCAATATTTTAAAACATTTCCAAAGATTAAATAATATTTCGAGTTCATGAAATATTAAATAGAAAACGTTGATAAAAAATATTTATGGCGACGCTTGGATTTATAACATTGTCTTTATAAAACTCGACTTTTATTTAAAATCTCCAACGAACGTTAGTTCATTTTTGGATACTTTGTTTTCGTCAAAGTAATATTAAAAGTCCATGTAAACATTTAAAGCCAATGATTTGTCTTTGATTTATTTTTATAAAAAAGATCTTTTATAAAAATATTAATATTCAAATGTGACCTTTTTATAGAAAAATGTCCATTTCTAGCAAGTTTTAAGAAAGGTTAAAACTTGTAATAAATCCAAGTATTTATGTCAAATTAATCATTTGACATAAATATTATTCTTACTAAATCTAGCAGGAATTTAATATATTCTTTTTGTCTTGATTTCTTTTTATAACACATTTAATGTGTTACTTTTACTAAAACAAGTAACATTCCTTTTGTTTTAGTTATAGGTTACATATGTAACATTTGTTTAATTATTTCATCTTGTTTTAATATTGTTTTAACATGTAACATATATAAACATAAATAACAATCAACTAACACATTGGTGTTAGGACTTTATAAATGTAAATAAACAATCAACTAACACATTGGTGTTAGGACATTTAAATGTAAACAATCAACTAACATTTTCATGTTAGGACAATTAAATATAAACAATCAACTAACACTTTTGTGTTAGGACAAATAATGTAAACATGTATGGGTTAGCATTTATTTTATATGAAGAGGCTTGGAGGTTTGTTTGAAATCAACTAACTCATGAAACCAAGGTTTCATAAACAAGATCTTGGTGCACACTTGTTACTTTCCAAAGATTTCACAAATGTGTTTCACCACACTTCTTGGCTAACTTTAAGCCTCAAAGGCACCAAAGTAAGTGCTTGATCTTGGAAGAAAGGGGGATTAAGAAGAGACTTTTTGTTAGTTGATCATCCAAACACAAGCATTCTTTGATCATTTTGGTTTGGTTGTCAAGACTTGTAGGTTTTCCTTGGGTGGTAACATGTAAGAAATATAGGAGGAAAGGGGTTTAGAAACACTCACAATAGTTGTGAGTTAAAACCGGCAAGAAAGGGAGAGGGGCGGCGGCTTTGCGGCGGCGTAGTGGCGGCCTAGCGGCGGTCCGGTGGTGGCCGGAGGTGGGACAACGGCGGCGGCAGGGTGGTGAGGGGTGGCTCTCGGCCGAAAGGAGGGAGAGAGGGAGGAGAGTGGGAGTGTGTTGGTGTTTTTTGGGGTGTTGGGTGCAAGGAGACCAAGGTGGGGGTTGTCTCCCTTTTATAACTAAGATTAAGGGTATTAACCTTTGGTTAATGTGGTGTTGTCACACTCTCAAGCCTCCTAGCTAAATCCAAGAGTAGGTGATTATTTTCATAAAACTCTGTTATGTTTTATCAAAGTTTTAACACTTTTATAAAATATATATTGGTTAAGTGTTTATAAAAATCATAACTTTTTAAAATAACAACCAAGTATATTTAATCCAAATAAGTGGTGGTTTTTATTTTTATAAAAGTTATTGATCCAAATTTTATAAAAACATAAATGGGTTATATTTTATAAAACAAGTGAGTTTAAACCAAATAAATCAATTGTTAACATTTGGGGCCGAAGCCCAATAACAAAAGGAAAGTGGGGTGGGCCGAAGCCCATTGCGGTTTGGATGGAGAATGGGCCGAAGCCCATTCGGTTCTCGGAGATGGGTTGGGCCGCGAGTAACGGAGGAATGGTTTGGGCCGCAAAAGGGAATGGGTCGGGTTCGGGTATCCGGGTCGACGGATTCACTCGGTACGTTGAGGTGAACCTTTGGGTAAGTTTCCGGGTTGATCCGGACATTTTTGGGCTTATTGGGCTTTACTGGGCCCAATAGGTGAAACGGTTTGGAAATTGGCTAAGTCTTGACAACATAATGTTTTGTATTTGATTTAAGTTCATGAAATGAGTTAATAGCTTGAATCGGTTTGATAAAATATAAAAAGTTTCATTTTTATATTTAATTTCTTATTGTTGAAATTCCACATTTAATTATACGATAGACGTTATATTCTACGTACGTGTATATTCTAGTTTAAACGCGGAATTTGAAGTTGGTTAATCATTTAACTATCATAGTTAATCAGGTATTAAAGCGGTAATTCACATAATTAACACGAAATTAAAATTCAACGAAAGTCAACGGAGAGAGGTTTGACCTGATTTTTGGACCGGTTGTCACAGAATCTCCAAGGATCTTCATATCGAATCTGCAAGGATCTGTTTATCAGTTTCAATGAAATTATCCCAAAAAAGTATGAAAATGACATCACCAACCTTTTTCACAAGTCACAACCGCTAAGGTTAGAATTTGGGAGTATTACTTACCATACATTCTCACGATAATGTGAGGAAAATTCATAACCCCTCATAGTTACATGACTTTAAGAAGCTTTTTGTTTATGTAGGACACTTCCTTCCTCACAAGCTCATTTGTTTCAACATGACATGAAAGTTAAAAAGAGATTGGTTACTATATATGAATAATATGACATGTCATCATTAATACCCCTTTTAAATAATAAAGAAAATTCATATATCAAAGTTGATCTTTTATTTGTTAATATTATATAGTATATAATGGTTGATTTATAGAAATCTACATTAATCACATGCATTAAGGTTTAGCCCACTATGATTCGTAACATAAGTGTTTGGGGATAACCTATCCTGACATGTAACAAAAAGGATTGACGTCCCATTTTACCAAATCTAAAAAATCAAAATACTTTTCAAATACCTGCTAAAAGATGCAAAGGGATGGAAATGACAAAAAGAATCAGACATAATTTCATAGATTACCCGCTTTGCTTTATCTCCGTATGATAGACGGGTTTTCCTATCGAGAACCTCTTGCACAAATACACTTTGTAGGGCCATTTTGGAAGCTCCAAGACATAGGCCCTTTCTCCACATGGCCAGATGAACTGAAAATTTGATCTAAAAGCTCACTGTGCGAGTATAAACGATAAATTGGTATTAAATAAGAAATATTTTTGTAAATAAACAAATGAAAGCTTACAATTGGTATGATAACCAAAGAATGAGATGTGCCCTCCACTCCATATCTTACTAACTTACCATATCAAACAGGACAAGCACGGTGCCAGCTACAACCACATGAAAGATAAATGTCAATCTAAATTTATTAAAACGACAAAGTGGTAACAAGCAAAAAGAGCTATTACACCTTACAAAGGTCTATTATGACGATTGTGTAATATATGGGCTTCAATGGTAGCTGAGACAATAAAATAAGCTGAAAAGAAAACATTGATTGTTAGTATGTGAAAATATTAATGCAAGCATGGGTAAATGATCTATGTGAAGTTGTATTTCACCATTTTTTGTTTGCTTGCTCTTTACCATAGCAACTTCTACTTGCTACCTGATCCCAAAAGTTGGATCATGGCAAGGTACCTGGTCCCAAAAGTTGCTTAAGTTCCTATGATTTTATCTTTTACCTGAATATGTATGACAATGACATCTGTTTAGGATGTAATGTTACAATTTTTACAAGTAGAATGAATATATTTCAAGCAAACTTCAATATTTCATTTTTCATAATATTATAGATCTAACACCAAGTTATAGGTAAGTGTTCAATTTCTACAACAATAGGCATTATTATAAAGCAATGTCAAACTAAATAGCAATATTAAGAGTTATTCTGACATTTGCCAGCCCTAACATATGAACTCATCAGAAGCGTACATAATGAAGATTACAGGACCAAATGCATACAAACTGAGGTTTTAATACAAATCAAATAAGCCATATGAACTCCTTAAATCATGCAACAAGATTGGATATATATGTGAAGATAACATATACGAATCTAAATAAGCCAACACCGCCTAATAACTTAACAAGCACCTACAATCACACAAAAGGAAGTTTACAGAAAACACCTCCGATCCAGATTTTATAAAAGATTAATCTCAGATCCAGATTTTATACGGTCATACCTGAACATTGCTTTCATCCATCACACAACAAAATTAATCAGATATGGATGTTAGCGAATGGGTGAATCATGCATGTGTGTGTCGTCTTCGCAATCTTCGAAATATGATTGAAACTCATGGTCGGCCTACGTTGATGGTTAAGCAAGCAAACCCTAGAACCGACGACGAAGAGAGAGAAAGAAGACTATGTTAGAAGAATCTAGAAATGAAGAGGTTGTGGGGTTTCAGGCCATTCCGATATTTTTCTAATCGTAATTGGGTTTTGGGGGACTTGGGGGTATAGCTATAGCCAAAATAAAATTTCGAGGGTATAGTCAAAATAAATTTGGTTCTGGTCATGAGGTTTGGGGGCTTGGGGTGTATAGCCAAAATTAAGTTTATAATCTTAACAATAGTTTTATTCCACACACCAAAACAAATCATTTAACCAATCTATTAATTACTTCTTAATTACTATTTAATTTATATTTTTTCCCTACAAATGTCATCTTTGTCTTTATGAAAATTATCTTATTTAATTTGTACGGTCATAAGGGATTTCCCCGTTTTACTCACAATCACTAATTTCATCTTCTTTGCATTTTTTTATAAAATATATGTGGTAGGGTGATCCGGTGTCCATTATCTCGCCGGACAAAGGTAACAACTTTCTCCTCTTTACTTCCTTTTCCAAGAACAACCAATCACATAACCCAAACTGAAAACAAATATCTTCTAATATAAACATGTTTGCTAATTACTTTATGTATGCTCTTGGTGCTTAGGTAATGGAGGACTACGTGAAAAACTTTTTCGTGGCAAGCCACAATGACATCATCAATGAACTATCTGCCGTGATACAGGTGGTTGAACGACGGATAGCAGAAAATATGCAAGTTTTGGACACTGTGCTTGGTTTGGATGTCTCCCCCTTCCGTTATGCTGCTGCATCCGTGCTAACTTATTCGCTTCGTACAAAATAGGCACTGCTGCGGAGGATTCAGTCTCTGCGCAGGGATGCTGAGGCAGCAGCGCGTGACATTAACGACCGCATGGACTCCAACTTCCCACCCAATATGTGATCCTTTGTTGTAGTCTTATTCTATTAACTTCGTGCTTGGCAAACCTAAAACTTAAAAAGTTCTAACAGTTAATGAATATGGGTTACTTTATTATTGATTGTTATGCCCAACACTTGATTGTTTTTTTATTAATAACGGGATACATGGATCAAAAGGTTAACTGAATCAAAAAGTTGTTTTATTTAGAGAAAACTGTCATATTTTCATTAAAAAAAACAAAACTAATACTATTTGTAGTATTTTTACTATATTAAATATTAAAGGACCTAACAGGATCTTGGAAAAGGAAAGCAAATAAAAATGTGCATACCCACATTCGATTAACTTATGTGAACATAATATAGAAACATATCTCATTCTCAATTCAGGTGTCCATCGTCATAGTCAGTCTTACTAAGGGTGGCGGTATTAGAAGGATGTGCATAATCATCGAACCCGAATGACCATATTTGGGGTTCAAGCCTATAAAGATCAAGTCTTTTTTCCCTACAAATGTCATCTTTGTCTGTATGAAAATTATCTTATTTAATTTGTATGGTCATAAGGGGTTTCCCCGATTTACTCACAATCACTAATTTCATCTTCTTTGCATTTTTCTTATAGATTATATGTGCTAGGGTGATCCAGTGTCCATTATCTCGCCGGACAAAGGTAACAACTTTCTTCTCTTTACTTCCTTTTCCAAGAACAACCAATCACATAACCCAAACTGAAAACAAATATCTTCTAATATAAACATGTTTGCTAATTACTTTATGTATGCTCTTGGTGCTTAGGTAATGCAGGACTACGTGAAAAACATTTTCGTGGCAAGCCACAATGACATCATCAATGAACTATCTGCCGTGATACAGGTGGTTGAATGACGGATAGCAGAAAACATGCAAGTTTTGGACACTGTGCTTGGGTTGGATGTCTCCCCCTTCCGTTATGCTGCTGCATCCATGCTAACTGATTCGCTTCGTACGAAATAGGCACTGCTGCGGAGGATTCAGTCTCTGCGCAGGGATGCTGAGGCAGCAGCGCGTGACATTAACGACCGCATGGACTCCAACTTCCCACCCAATATGTGATCCTTTGTTGTAGTCTTATTCTATTAACTTCGTGCTTGGCAAACCTAAAACTTAAAAGTTCTAATAGTTAATGAATATGGGTTACTTTATTGTTGATTGTTATGCCCAACACTTGATTGTTTTTTTATTAATAACGGGATATATGGGTCAAAAGGTTAACTGAATCAAAAAGTTGTTTTATTTAAAGAAAACTGTCATATTTTCATTAAAAAAAAACAAAACTGATACTATTTGTAGTATTTTTACTATATTAAATATTAAAGGACCTAACAGGATCTTGGAAAAGGAAAGCAAATAAAAATGTGCATACCCACATTCGATTAACTTATGTGAACATAATATAGAAACATATCTCATTCTCAATTCAGGTGTCCATCGTCATAGTCAGTCTTACGAAGGGTGGCGGTATTAGGAGGATGTGCATAATCATCGAATCCGAATGACCATATTTGGGGTTCAAGCCTATAAAGATCAAGTCTTTATTATTTATTCGTTTTAATACATTTATAAACTGGAGAGTGTTGATGTTTATGACATGATCAAAGAGTGGTGATGCTTACAAAGAAAGAAACACTGCAAGTGAATATGAGCAGCAGCAACGAATGCACCTACAAATTGAAACGCAACGAATAAAAACTAAGTTTACAACTTCTTATACAAATCCCAAAAGAATGACAATCATGAAAGACAGGAACAGATTGATCGATACGTGTTTGTATTAAATAACACTACTTGGATGCTGATTTGCTCTTTTGATTAAACAACCGCTTAAATATTATAGCCATTGGTTCCGCCCGTGCATCGCACGGGCCTGCCAACTAGTTATTATTAAAAGGTTCAACACATGGTATAAACATGTAATTTAGTATTTAAGAGGTCAAATATATGGGTTAGTATTTATCAGAATTGTCAAACACTAAAATATGTAATTAGCTAATTATTATAACTTCAAACAGCAAAGGCCATCCAAACATTATGCGTTTTCTTACAACTAATAATCTATTTTTTTTAAGTAGTAAATAATCACTTTCAAATTGCATATCCAAAAACCATCTTAATATAATTACAATCAGAAACTCTATAACTTGATGAAAAAATTTAGACCTGGCAAAAGATGCCCATGTACTTCAACTTGGGTCAATCTGGGCAAATATTTTCACCTTATGGGTTATTTTGGGCTCAAAGAAAAACATACCTGGATCTAGAGGTGCAAATCTCAAACCGGTTTTCAAACCGGTTTTCAAACCGGTCAAAACCGGTTTTGACCAACCAGGTTTCCAAACCGGTCTAACCGGTTCGGTTTCAATCGGTTCGGGGATATTGTGAACAAACCGGTTTTCAAACCGGTTTGGCCCAAACCGGTTTGAAACCGGTTTGTTCACATAACTTTAAAACACTTTTTTGCCCGTTTTCTAGCCGTTGGTAACGGCTATATAGCCGTTTTTTGACCGTTTGGGGGTCGATTTGAGGCCTAAAAATTGTATATATACCCCCTTTAAGTGTTATAAACATTACCCCACTTCCCAATTTCTTAAATTCTAACAAAGATTATCCCTCATTCACTCAAAAAATGGCCTCTTCAAGTGCTCAAAGCAACGCCGACGACGACGCGTTCTCGATTGGGAGGATTGTTCCAACAAAGAGGGCTCCGCATTTGTTCGGGCCGCATTTCGACTTGGTTGAGTTGAAGAATGGTTTGCAAAAGGCTCGGTGTCATTATTGCGGTTTGCTTTCGAAAGGAGATTCGAACTCGAATCTTAAAAACCATTTGGAAACTTATTGCAAAAAGAACAAGAGTAACCCAAGTGGTGATCAATCTCAACTTGGGGTCGATGGAGGCTTGTGGAATTTTGATCCGGAGATGGTTCGTGAACGAATGGCTAACTTTGTGATTCAAGAAAGTTTACCATTTGATCACTTCGACAACCCGCGCTTGACGGCCTTGATTCAAGAAACACTTCAACCACGTTATTGTCACGTAAGTCGTACAACTCTTAGAAATGATTGTGTTAAAAGATGGAAACAAGCAAAAAAACAATTAGTTCTTGGTTTTGAAAATTTAAATACCGGAGTTAACTTAACTACCGATGTTTGGTCGGCTCCGCATGGTTTACCCGATTCTTACCTTTGCGTAACCGCACATTGGATTAACCCCGATTCTTGGCAAATGATGAAAAGAACCATTTCTTTCGAAAAAATCGACTATCCTCATGACGGTGATAACTTGTTTGCCATTTTGGATAGTGTAATTCAATTTTATAAACTTGAAAGCAAAATATTTTCAATTTCTTTTGACAACGCTTCGAACAACACAAGTGCGGTTGCAAAACTAAAACTAAAATATGGACCGATTTGTCAAGGTGTCTTTTATCATACTCGTTGTGTCGCACACATCATTAACTTGGTTGTGCAAGATGGGTTAAATGATGAGGAGATTGGGAAAGTTAAAGATGATTTTAGACAAATGTTAAAAGATGTTTTTCATTGTGAAAAGAAACGAGCAACCGACTATCACGATTTTTGTCAAGAAACGGATAAGCTCTATTTGGGTCCGAATTGGGATGTTCCAACTAGGTGGAACTCAACTTGGAAAATGTTAGAGAGTGCGGTTAGGCAACAACCTTCTTTAGAGTTGTTTCATGACAACCTTGCTTCGCAAGGTCTTGTGCATGTCTTTCCTACTACGGGTTGGGCAATTATCAAAAAATTAACCGAACTCCTTCAAACATTTAAAGAGGCCACTACATACTTGTCGGGAGTTTATTATCCGACAAGTAACTTGGTACTTCACCAATTGTTTATTATGTGTGGAAAACTAAATGAATTTGAGTTTGAAGGTGAAATTTTTGAAAAAATGCTTGAACCTATGAAAGAAAAGTTTAAAAAATATTTTACCGATTTTCTGGCCGTCTTTACTTGTGCTACCGCTTTAAACCCTTACTTCAACTCATCCGGTGTGGGTATATTAATTGATGATATCTCCAACGCTTTGAACTTAAACGATGACGATGTTGATTTTAGTGAAAAGGCAAAAGAACGTTTTCTTTCACATTTTCAAAGCATGTATGAAGTTTATTACCAAAAGTATGGTAATATAAGCAACATACATGAGATGCATTCGTCATCGGAAACTACTTCAAAATCTAAAACTAGCAAAAATCTTTTGAACACGTTAAGAAACATGTGTAGTAAACGAGCCAAGAGTTCCGCCCCAAGTAGTGAGTTTGGGAGATACACCGGGACCAATTATCTTCCACTACTAAATGAGGATGATTTTGATAACTTTGATATTTTGGGTTGGTGGAAAGGAAATCAAACAAATTACCCGGTCCTTTCCGCCATGGCCCGAGACCTACTAAGTGTCCAAGCTTCCACGGTAGCTTCGGAATCGGCTTTTTCTCTTAGTGGCAGGGTGTTATCCATTCGGAGGACTAGGCTCACCGCGTTGTCGCTCGAGACTTGCATTTGCTTGAAGGATCACTTGGATGCAATGGAACGTATACAGAACGTTTCTAATCTTGAAGGTCAAATTGACGCGGAGGTGATTGTACACGACGATGAGGTAGCGGCGGGGATGGCATGGCCAATTTCCGATGAAGATGTTGAAGCCGATGCAAGACAAGCAAAACAACGAAAAAGGGCGGCGTTGTCACACCCCCAATTAACCACTAACGGAGTTTATACCGTTAAGGGGCGCGACTAGACCAGGACCACAACCATTAGTTACAAATACTAAACGAATCAGAGTAAAGTCCAAGTGTTCATCATAAAACAGTCTAAAATTCGCAGCGGAAAAGTAAACAAAAGTATCTCAGCACTAACCACGTGCTTTAAGTACAAATTATATATTGATATTCAAAATGTCCAACGTAGGTTAAACAGTTTAAAGTCTTCTGTGTGCCATGCCAACCCCTGGTGGATACTCCTCAGCGATCTGCAAAAGTGAAAACCACACAAGTGTCAACCTAACGGTTGGTGAGTCCACGGTGGGCATGTCATGCATTGGCCCGGTCTCATAAGCGTATGTATCAACATGTAATAAGGATTAGTTTTGCAAACATTGCCAAGTGTTGAATTATCGAATATGCACTAGTTAAGTAAAAGTTAAAGCGGTCAACCGATATCGCGGGTAGCTAATCCGGTTTCCATGCACTAAGGAAGTTCGTACCAAAGCTGACGTAACAGAGTTCGGCATTTGCCGATGGTTTGTGCCTCCAGTTGTGTTCCTCATGGGACCCACAACTAAAATAGGCTGATATTGCACTCCGTTCGGCCTCCAACCGGTTGGCTACACATTTGTGTACCGCGGAGCAGGGTTTGTCAAACCCCAGTAGATCTACCCAATATCCCCTCGCTTCACAGATTAATGGTACTAAATTGTTGAGGACTTTTAAGTTTTAAGGCATCCTTAGAAATCATGTGATATCATTTGGTTTAGACTTTAACCTACACTAGCCATATTAAAAGTTGTTTATTCTGGATTTCATTTGAAATCCTAAAAATAGTTTAAGTGTCAAAACGGTTATTCCGGATTTCATTTGAAATCCCAAGGATGGACAGTTGCAAGCGCTTCCCATAAAGCACTCCAGCTTCCATAACAGATATCCCATTCGGCGATATCTCAAAGTGTCAGCGTTGTTTTCCGTTGAGTAATTCGTTGTGACCCAAACGGGTTCACAATTAAGGGGTTAGTGAAACTCACCTTAGGTTGCTCAGCTACACTTGTTAATTAATCCAAATATTGCTTAACGAAGACCTATGAACACGTTTAGGTCTTAAGTATTAGTTTTGTGTCTAAACATTAACTTATCGTCACTATGGCCCATAACATAGCACGTTGGAACTACGACACGACATAACGACACACGACACCGATGGTTGATCATAAACAAGGGTTCATATATTACAGAAATCATAGCATGTTTCATCATTGCATAATCATACAACATGGCATATCATTTAAATAAGTTGCACAAGTTTGGGTTTAGTCTGGAGAAACTGCTGGAGAAACTGCTAGAGAAACTGCTAGAGAAACTGCTAGAGAAACTGCTAGAGAAACTGCCAGAGAAACTGCTAGTTTCGCTGGCTAGTTTCGCCAGGAACTGGTTGAACTTTCGTTCAGGGACAAGGTCAGTTTCGTTCACGAGAGACACTGCAGTTTCGCTGGAGAAACTGCTAGAGAAACTGCTAGAGAAACTGCCAGAGAAATCTGCTAGTTTCGCTGGCTAGTTTCGCCAGGAACTGGTTGAACTTTCGTTCAGGGACAAGGTCAGTTTCGTTCACGAGAGACACTGCAGTTTCGCTGGACAGTGTCGGTGGAAGGAGATATGCACAGTTTCGCTGGATAGTTTCTCCTAATGAATGCACAGTTTCGCTGGTCGCTAAAAAACCCGTAAATTTGACTAAAAATCTTTCTAACAGCCTCCATGCTTCGTGTAATTCATTTTCAAGCATACATAATCATTTAGGAACATCACAGGAGCATTTTTAACATCATAAACATGCATTTTCATCATCAAATCTTCAAGAACACACTTTACCCAAAATGACCTAATCTAGCATGAATCTCTATTATGGATCAGTTTCACACGTAGAGTTGTAGTCTTTATCATAGATCTAGCATTCCTAAGCATTCTTACAGAAAATCTAACGATTACATGGAGATCTAGGCATGCTTTATGAAGAAAACACATAGAAAACACATAGAAAACACATAGAAATGGTTCATGGGACTCACGGTTTGATCAAGGATCGATGGATGATCTTCACCAACAGAAGTGATGGCTGATCTTGGTGTGTCTTGGGGCTGGTCCAGAAGTCGTGAGAGGGAGAGAGTGTGATGGGGAGTGTGTGTGTGTGGTGGTGGAGCATGTAAATGGGATTAGGGTTTATAATTCTATTTAAATACTAGTGGTCTCATGGGCTTTCATTGGGATTTGGGCCCCCAATGATTAGCCATCATTAGCCCATGATTAGTCCATCATTAACTAATTACTAGCCCAATCATTAAACATGTATGCATACATTTAATTACCCGGTTAACATATAATAATCCAAATAAGCAATTTGTCACATAATTTATCAATTAATTAAATAGTCATGCTTTTTATTAATAGTTATGCATTTAAATCACGTTTGCACATAATGACCATAAATAATTGAACACATAACATATATGGGCGGGTTTGGTGATCAACCAAAGGACGTGGACGTATTCGGCCTAGTTAAGTATTAGTTACTAACGTAACTAACGGAAGTTGTCTAACGGAAGTTAACCTTGGAATTCTCGGGTGTCACAGGCGTCGGCAATGGAATGAACTCGACTATCTCAACAATAATGTTTAATCTAGTTAAAATATTTTGTATTTTCTTTAAAAATTAGGTACTTTTGTAATCGTTTATGCGTGAACTTCTTATCTTTTGTAATGTTTTATGTTTTTTTTCAATAAAAAGTATGTTTTTTTAGTTTTTATAAAGTTTAAAAAAAAATACAAAACCGGTTCAAACCGGTTTGGGTTCTCAAACCGGTTCGGTTTGAAACCGAAACCGGTTTCACCGGTTACCAGATTTCGTGCCAAGAACCGGTTTGAAACCGAACCGGTTTGGCCTCAAACCGGTTTTGACCAAAACCGATTTTGATCAAAACCGGTTTGAGAACCGAACCGGTTTGGGTTTCAAACCGGTTTTTGCACCTCTACCTGGATCAATATGGACTTAATAAGGGGAGGATGGAATACCTGCTGGGTTAGAATGGGCAAATTAAAGCATAGCCCTGGGTCAGAATGGACACTTTTCATCATCCAATTCTTCTATTTGCCCTAATCGGTCTGCGTCAAAAACACCCCCATCACGTGCTTAACAATTGGACCACGTCACTGGTAGTTCAAAAAGCCATATTTGTTTGACCACATCATGCATGTTTGACTTCATGGATGTAAAGTCACTGGTTTTTCTTTAATTATTAGTTTTGTTAAAAATTAAAAATTAATATAAAAATTAGGGATGTTTACTGCTTAGAAGCGACAGTACTTTTATGAACCGCAAATTAAAACTGAACTATTTAATTCTAAGTGTTATCAAAAGAAAAAAAATTCATGCGACGACTTTGTAACCAATTTTTTTTTAATAGGCCAATTGATGAGCATGTTGTAAACAAAGATTTTTTTTTAATACGATGTGTTTTAGTCCGTGTCCATTCTGACCCATACCGGTTCTGACCCGTGCCCGTTATGACCCATACCCGTTCTGACCCGTGCCCGTTCTGACCCGTGCCCGTTCTGACCCATACCCGTTCTGACCCAAACCAAAATGATCCATTTTTAAATTTGCCCATCTTAACCCGAGCCCATTCTGACCCGAGCCCATTTTAACCCACTAACCCGTCCAGCCCGACCCGTCCGTTTTACCAGGTCTATGAAAAATAAAAACATTTAAAATTTAGGCATTGAGGCAGCTGGAATACCTGGCAGGAAGGCGAAGTAGAGGTCCCAACAACTTTAGTCTTGGAGATGCTTTAGGAATCGCGCAAGACCATGATGCGGTTACTGGTATGGCTAAACAACATACAACAAATGGCTACCAAAAACGCTTAGCAATTGGATCACTCAAGGTACAGCTCTAGTTCACCTTTTTAATTGTAGCACTTTTGTGCTATTACTTATCATATTCATCGTCTTTAAATTTCCATAGGCCAAAATTGTTATTAATTCAGCTTTATCATGCTTAACCACCTCGACAGTTAATTGCACAATACCCACATCCACATTTAAAGTTTTTAAATTTCTGTACTTTAAAGAAGGAAAAACTCAAACTAAAAATTTATTCTCCAAACAGAAACAAAGAAACCATAACCTCAAATAACGAAATTGAAATTCACAACTCCGCAACCATATAAAATAAAATAAAAAGAGATGGAAAGAGAAGAACATACCAGACGAGTGACAAAGGAAACTGAAATTGAGTACCTATCTCGAAATATCAGCAAGCTGCAGACAAAACACAAATCAACAAAGAACTCAGAGATGCAAGACCACTATTTTCTCTCATAAAATTATGTTTGAAATCAAAACAGTATTGAACAAATAGAAATAAATTACCTAAGAAAACAATTAAGAATAACCAAATAAAGAACTAAAATAACAAACCCAAATGAAAACGATGGCAAAAAAAAAATAAAAAGCATTTCAACAAATTGTTCGTACGCCATGATTTACACAACAAAACATAAAGAATTAAAAGACGTTGTTAAAAGTTATAAATCTTTAATTCAAACAGCAAAGTTTTTTCTTTCTATTACTTGAAATTGTTCTGATTCATTTGTATTTCATGTTGAGCATATCGGTTGATGCTGTTGGGCTTAAGGAATAAGCTGGAACTGGACTCTTGGGCTTGAAGATTGCTGACTTGGGTTTGAAGATAGCTGAATGGGCTTAGAGGTGGATCGGGTCGTGGAGCTAGTTGCCGGTTCGAGTATGTAAGTCACTCTTAACCTCATTTAAAAATAAGAGAGAGAGAGAGTATTTCTAAACAATCAGCTCATATTTTTCCTAGAAAATTTATCGTCTCTCTTAACGCCCATCTGCTAGGGTTTTGATAGTTTTCATCTCTGATTTCACTGGTCTCTTTCATTGAATCTTTAAGTTAGGATCGTAGTGTTAATCATAGAGAGTTGTATCCTTTTGCAGATCACGTTTTGGTGATTTCGATTTATGTCCTTGAGTTGTTCTTGACATTGTATCATATCATTTGAATCTGGGAATAATATTTGGTTTGGGTATTTTCTTTGTTGATCCGTCTTTTTTGACATGGTATATCAATTCACCGTATATCAATTCTCCGGCGACTCTTCACCTTTTCCGGCGTCAGTTTCTTGATAATAAAACACAAAAAAGATTCCAATGGAGACTCCACTCCCTTCACGAAGAATCACAAGATCACAAACTTCAGTTTTCTCTTCTGTCAAAAATATGTCAAAGGAGAATGAAAAATCAAGACAGAAAAAGAAGGGTGGAAAACAAAATCAAGAAAGTGAAAAATCAGCACTGATTGATATAACAAATGGGTCACCAATCGTTGGGCTTGCAATGGAGAGTTTAAAGACTCCATCTTTAAAGACTCCCTCATCGGGATGCTCGAAGAAAAGGGCGATAGTTTCGAGCAATGAAACGAAGAAGAACATGACTCCGGGATCCGGGGAGTCTTTGTTGAGGGGTCAAGTGAAAACCCTGTTGCAAAAAGTGGAAGAAGAAGAACAATGTGTGGTTTCAAAGATTTGTTTTGGACACAATCTTTGGTGCAATAAACCGCCCCAAGTTTCCGACTTTTCGAATCCTTTCACTCAGATGCTTAATGAGGTAATTTCTGCTCCAAATCAAGAAGACAAGATTGAAAAGAATGTGATAACAAGGTCGTTATTGTTGGATTTTTTGGAGAAATCCCATGATTCGGATTCGTCTGAGTATAAAGAGTATGAGGATTATGAAGATGTGTTGTGTGAAGGAATGAGCAAGATAAGTGTGAAAAAGTTCAGTGGGAAACACATAAGGTTTGTGTACAATAGTGATGGGGAAATAGAAGGATCAAAGACAGAGTGAATAAGAAAGAGGGGTTTGGATTTTAGTAAGATGTTGATTGCTTTTGGTTGGTGTCCTTACTTGTGACACAAATAATTGTTTAGTATTTGTGTTTTCTGCTGTGTCTTATGGCTTTGTACATTTATTAGCCCAATAAATTGTTGTTCTTGGTCCAGTTGGTCAAGAAGTATTTTAAGGTTTTAAATTCTCCTAATCTTTTAGAAGATTTCTTTTCTGGTAAGGTTTTATAGGAGATGAAAACATGGCCCATGAGTAGGGGTTTCAGTTGTGTTTTGAATGTGCATTTTGTTTTCTGTTATTAAAATGAGCATTTTGTTAAATATATCATTAATCTGTATGTGGTCTATCGTTCTTTGTTTCCCATTTCCTTAATCTTGAAAACTTTAATCAATTATCGGGAACCTTATAAGCATATTATGGTTCAAGGATAAGTTTGTTGGTTAATGTTTTGTTTCCAAACTCAATTATTTTGGGATATGATGACATAGTTGAACTCTCAGGGAAGGTTACGCTCATTATCTGTTATTTTGCTTAGTATAGCAGTGCAGATATGTTTTATAAGCTTACTTGTGAGTTCTCAACCATGTCTATTTTGTTTAGTGCATGTATAAACTCATAGAACCTATGTTTGGAGACAAACTTAAGCTCTTCAATACATGTAAATTATAATAGAATTGCTCCAATTGTTTTTCGTTGATTACAATATTACCATATATTCCTTTAAGTCTGCATTTATGAAAAGGTTTTTAAATCTATTACTCATCAATAAGATTACTCTCCATTTTACTCGAAACCTGCAAATGTTGACATTAAAGATTTGGGTTGGTTTTTTTAAGAATAAGGTTTCTGTGTGTTTAAAAAAGGGAAATAAAAATTAAATGGGCATTTGTGTTTTACTCTGTTGTTTAACCATGTGGTTTTAACACGATTTAATGTTATCTTTGGCTGAAATTTGTTTCTGATGTAGAGTCGTGTGATTCTCATTTTATCAGATTTATTTTTGAATTGTGTGATTCAAAATTTTTGAGATATGAATCTCAAGTGTTTGAGTCGTGTGACTCTTTGTTTTATCAGATTGGTTCTGGTAATGGTTTGAATCCATGTGATTCTGTCTCTTGGTTGGTGTTCTTGTAAAGTCATAAATGTTCTTAGAGATATCAAATCAGTCTTTTAATTCTTTACAATGGTATTCACATGCTTCCAATTTTTCTGACTAGAATCTCGTGATTCAGCATTTTAATGGTTCAATATTTTGTATAGTTGTAACTTGTAAGATTTCTTTTGATAAAAATCAAATGAGTCATTATGTTCTTTTCAACTTGTTTGTGTATTGATTCAATTTTTTTCCAGACATATGTGTGTCTGATGTTTAAAAGTCATGTGACTTTTCTTCTGTTTGTATCAGATAAGTATCTGATATTGTTATAGAATCGTGTGATTCTTTGTTAATCGGAATATGTGGTCTTACTTGGTTCTTTCATGTTATAGAAAGTTCTTAGTTTTATGCCTTATGACATATGTTTTTTCATATGTTGTTCCGAATTATGTTGAGGTTTGTGCCTCTTGGTTTTGTCACGTATGTTTGTGGTATTGTGTTTGAATCTTGTGGTTCAAATTACCAAACATGTGTCTTGAACCTTGTTATGTGGTTACATTAATATTTTGTAACTCTTTGTTTTTAACAGATATGTTTCTGTTTCTTGGAATTTTGTGATTCTTTGTTGTTAGATCAGGTATAAATCTGATTTGTTTTTTTATGAGATTCTTTGTTGACATTTGGTCTCTTTGAATATGGATTTAAAAGCTCATTATTGTTGACACATTTTCTTTATAAAAGAAAGAATATGTGGTTTTAAATGAAAACTGTTGTTTAAATCGGCTACTGTGATTCTGTTTTGTTGTGGCTCTAGTTCATATGATATTTGTTTGTTTTACAATCATATAATTTGAATGTTAATTTGATTGTGGTGTATGATTGTTCTCTTCTATCGTTATCATGTGTTATAGTGTGACTTATGGTAATTTTGAAAATTTTATTTGTTAGTGAATTTGTGTTCATCTATAACTATGTTTGGAGAATTATTATTGGTAAACATTTTTGCAGCTTGTGTTATGTCTAAAATGTTCCTTGCTTGCAATTTGGATGTGTGCATTGTAAGGTAGAATTATTTGTTAACACCAAGCTGTATTTAGTCTTGTGTTTACATGATTAGATTTTCTCTTGAACATTGTTTTTCAAGTTTTTTGTCTGAAATGCATACTGGAAATTGAGACATAAACGATTTGTATGTTTGGGTATCATCACTGTTAGATCTCTGAAACTTAACATAACCGAGATGGACCCAAGTTTGTGTGCATACATGTGGTGTTTTTTTATAATTTGTGGTGTTTTTCAAATCTGTTTTCACTTATTGAATAAAACTGATGCAGAACATGTTTTAAGTAATAATCTGGAACCTGTCAAATGAAACAGAAAGTTGGAACTGTTTAGTTCATCTGTTCCTTTTAAGGAAGGTGAAATTAATTTTTTTGATATATTTGCTGCTTGAATTAAGGGGGGTGTTAAAAGTTATAAATCTTTAATTCAAACAGCAAAGTTTTTTCTTTCTATTACTTGAAATTGTTCTGATTCATTTGTATTTCATGTTGAGCATATCGGTTGATGCTGTTGGGCTTAAGGAATAAGCTGGAACTGGACTCTTGGGCTTGAAGATTGCTGACATGGGTTTGAAGATAGCTGAATGGGCTTAGAGGTGGATCGGGTCGTGGAGCTAGTTGCCGGTTCGAGTATGTAAGTCACTCTTAACCTCATTTAGAAATAAGAGAGAGAGAGAGAGAGTATTTCTGAACAATCAGCTCATATTTTTCCTAGAAAATTTATCGTCTCTCTTAACGCCCATCTGCTAGGGTTTTGAAAATTTTCATCTCTGATTTCACTGGTCTCTTTCATTGAATCTTTAAGTTAGGATCGTAGTGTTAATCATAGAGAGTTGTATCCTTTTGCAGATCACGTTTTGGTGATTTCGATTTATGTCCTTGAGTTGTTCTTGACATTGTATCATATCATTTGAATCTGGGAATAATATTTGGTTTGGGTATTTTCTTTGTTGATCCGTCTTTTTTGACAGACGTATAATCCAAAATTAACAAATAGAACCACAAAATTGACGGAATTGAGAGACTGTAGCTTACGATTTTCCATGGGAAGAACCAAAAGATGGTAATCACTTCATATCTGACACTAAACCACATAGCATGATTGCCCAAGAACAATCAAGAATCAAAAAAGAAACTCCATACACTAAATCTGTGTACCTCCTTCGTTATAGATATTATAATCGGTGTACAAACCATCTCTCTCATCAACAGTTTCAATGGATGCAACGCAACTCATTCGTACCTTCAAACAATAACCTCCGATCAATGAGTAGAACGGCGGTGTGCAGCGGTGAAGTTTACCAAAAGACGATGAGTTTTTGCGGAGCGCAGCGGCGAACGTTTCTCTGTAGACGATGAAGGGATCTAGGAGATTACGGTTTCGAATGAGGAGTCCGGATCAATTGTAGTATTTTATATGTCGGTTCAAAAAAGAAAACGGATCTTTGGACCCGTAAAATGATCCGCGAGATTTTGCTCTTTCTTATTGATATTTTTTAGACAAAATTACATATTTTGTCCTTTAACTTTACCGAATTTTCATCTTTTGTCCTTTAACTTCACTAATTATAGTGAATGTCCTTTATCAATTTTTTTCGTTCACATTTTATCCTTTTTAACAGAATCCGTTAAAATCGATCGTTAAGTCAATGGTAGTTTTGACTTTTTACATTTTGGGGTATTTTTTATAGTTCAATAAAGAGGAGGGGGTGTTCTATAAATCTGTAATCTTTCTCCTAACACATCGAACAATCAGCCTTCGGTCAGGAGTGTCTCGGCTCGGCTGTTATCTGCCAAACAAAGACACACCGTTGTTCTTGAAGAGCAAAACAGGGTGTCATGCGACCAAGCTCGGGCGTGAGAATAAGTATGCGTTTTGAGAGATTAAGTGTAATCAAGTCGAAGCTAAGCGCATTGAATGAATCTAACCTGGTGGTTGGGGTGTATCTATAACCCTCAACCTTTGTCTTGTATCGTCATTAATGCTAATTGACCAAAGGGGGTATGCTGCAGGTCTGTGTCTTGGACTGTGCCATGTTTCTGCAGTATACATTTTGGGTAATCGCATTAAATGTGTAGTCAGGTCGGGTGTCGGCACGCCGACCTTCCGTTGTGGGAGCGTTGGTCTGTGGTGTCCGTCTCCTCTTTATTAAACTATAAAAATACAGATTTACAGAACACCCCCTCCTCTTTATTAAACTATAAAAATACCCCAAAAGGTAAAAAGTCAAAACTACCCTTGACTTAACGGTCGATTTTACGAATTCTGTTAAAAAGGACAAAGGGTGAACGAAAAAAAATAGATAAAGGACATTCAGTGTAATTAGTAAAGTTAAAGGACAAAAGATGAAGATTCGGTAAAGTTAAAGGACAAAATATGTAATTTTGTCTATTTTTTAATTGCAAATTGTGAGAAATTGACACATAAGCATTTGCTTAGGTGGGGTAATTTTAAGAAATTACAAATCATCGGTGGCACACCTTAAAATGTGTCACATGGACAGTAAAAGCTTGTGTTTATTATATGTATAGATATTCCGGTTTATCTTTCAATGATCTGATTCAAAGAATACAAGCAAGAGATATGGAGTTAACAGTGAATAAGTCACCTCCTGCACAGATTCAGAATCATGCTGTGTGTATTATGGTGAAAATGATTCTACCATGAATGTTGTGAAATCTACTATTGTTAGTTCAGCACCTCCTACATCATTTATTGACGGTAAATCTGAAAATTCTAGTTATTCTTCTGGTTGCACAGTTTCAATTCCTAGTTCTTTAACTCAAAATTCTTTATCTGTTCAAACAACTGATGATTATATGGCTTTAATGTCTGCATTAGTATCTTCATATTTTGGAGTTATTACTGGTTCAGTAAGTAACGCAGGATTGACAAATGAAGATTATGATCATATGGACTATGATCATTTGGAAGAAATGGATCTGAATTGGCAGTATGTTATGTTTGTTCGAAGAACGAATAAATTTTTTTAGCAGAACCGGAAAGAAAAGGTTAATCAAGATGGAAATATTGGATTGGACAAATCAAAGGTGAAATGTTACAAATGTTCAATATATGGCCATTTTGCATGTGAATGTCCAAGTTCAACTGATAATAAATTGAAGACTGGTCAACATGCTCATTTGGTTGTTCATTCACCAAAGCAAGATCAAAATGATAAAAAAGAATATGATTCTGTTGAAGATAAATTGACAGAAATTTTTTGGCATCCAAATGAATTTGTTTGGAATGCAGATTCTGACATTACAAAAATGCCACATGCTCCAATTAAGGTGGCTTTAACAGCTCATCATTCAGATGATAATCTTCAAACTGATTATGATTCTAATTCATGCATATCACTGGTCAAAGAAGTTCCGTCAAAGGTGAATAATGGTTCAAAGACCTAAGACTCTAAATGTCTTGAATGTGTAAGTTACGCAACAAGAATGCAAGTATAGAAAGAGATTCTCACTTATCGACTGAAGATATAAAGCAAGAATTGGAAGAATTTCAAAAGAAATATTATGACTTGGTTCATGTTCATGAAGATGTGGTGAAAGAGAAGAATGGATTGGTTGAAGAGTGTGAAAAGGCAAAAACGAAAGCTAAAGAAGTCGCTGAAGATTTTGAAGCGTTATTCGAAAAGAGTTATCCAATTCAACAGAAGTATGAACAAGCAAATGCACTTGTTGTTGAATTTGCTGATACATTTGAGAAACTTCAAGAAAAATTGTCTACACTTCAAGATTCAAATGTTCTTCTTCGAGATAAGAATGCAGTTTTAACAAAGGATGTGGAAATATTCAAAAAGAAATGGGAGAAAGTTACAGAAGAAGACTTAGCTGGGTGTGAAATAAAAAGTTGCAAACGTATGAGTACAATGATCTAAATGAAAAATTCATTAAGTCATAGAAAGAGGTGTTTGCTGCTCAACAGAAATTTTCTGAATTAAAGCTGGAAATTTTAGAGTTACAAAGACAAGTCAAGAATTGCAATTTATCACCAACTTTGCTGAATTTCTTATATAAGAAGGATATGAGTGAGGATAGTTCTAAAGAATATGATATTCATAAGGTTCCTCAACCGGTGGATTTATCAGAGTTTACTTCTGCTCCTCTTGATCCAAAAGCTGAAATGCTTGATTATTCCAAGTTTGCAACACCAACAAATAAAAAGAAAAATAAGTCAAAGAAGAAAGTCACTTTTGCTGAAGCTCCAAAGTTTATTTCAAGTTCATCATTTCTGAAAGATGAAAATATTTTTGGAAAAGTTGAAAATCTTCAAGTTCTTCATCTGAAGACGAAGCCGCTAAATCTTTAGTGCGTGAGAACAAGCTGAAGGAAATTAAAGATCAATTTACTAGAGAAGCAAAAGGGAGAGATGCTTTTGGTTCTCAATCTGGATCTTCAAAGACTCCGGGTTTCAATCGCAAAGGTTTGGGCTTTGAAGTTAAAGAAGTACCTGTTCCAGCTTAACATTCAAAGAAGAATGAGAAAGTGTTGAAGGTCAAGAATTCAAAGAAATCACAACCTCAGATAAATGAAGTTTTTTATTCTTCTGGAGGTTCTTCATCTGAATCGAAAAGTTCTCCGCGGAGTCAATCTCCGAGGTATGATTCTTATGATGATTTCTTTGACAACTTTGGTTCTGATCATTCTTCATGCTCTCAAAATTTAAATAATTTTTCAAATGTTTTTAAACTTCGTGAGAGACTTTGTTATGTATTCCGTCAACTTGGACATCTTGTTGCTGATTGTCTGACGACTGCATATATTCACAACACAGCTAAATATGTGGATAACAAAGGTCAAATATTTGATGAACTGTGGTCTCCAAAGATCAAATTAAATCGTAAGCCGTCTTAGTCCAAACCAAGAACGCCAGTTGACACTGATTCTGGTTCTGATCAAAAATCAAAATCATTAAACATATGGAAACCAAAGATTATTTCCAAGGCCAACAATGACTATGTGGAAAACACCGGGCGACTCGACGTTGTTGAAGAATCGGGTCGATCCCAGAGCGACTAATATTTTATTTGGTGTCAGCAGGTATTCCAGGAAGACCTATTGGTAATTGAAAAGTTGCTGGTGGTGAAATATCTGTGATAACTTAAAATGAATTTCTACATCAAAATTTGTGTTTTCCAAATGCTAAAACGCAAGTATTCGTGTTGATTGATCAATTTTTCATTTGTTTTTTCACTCCGTCTTCTTTTGAGGGGGAGTTTGTTTTTTGCAAAAATACAAAACAAGAGTGTCAACTTTCAATGGTAATAATGAAAATCTAAAAAAATAGAGTTTCTCATTTTTAGGGGGAGAAATATTGAAAAGACAAAAACATTGGAAAATGCAAAAAGTCAAGAACATAAAAAATGAGAAATTGTATCTGACATGATTGGGAAATGATGGTACATTGGCTTACATCGTCTGACTCATGGATAAAGTAAGTGAAAAAGCCATAAGACCATTGTTCGATGTGTTAGGTAAGCTCGGAAAATCAGAAAGTACACAAATGTGATATACACTAAATTATGATGCTTGACCTAGTGGACAACATCTTGATGCATGATATATCAAGAAAAAGATATGTGAAAAGAAAATGAGAAGTCACTGTGTATACATGTGTTCATTTTGCAAAGATTTAAACTTGTTTGATTTTCTTTATTTTCTTAAAGGATCGGACTATCTCTGCGTGTCCACAAGATCGACCTAATAGTTGTTCATTTAAGGTTCTACTTTATTTTCTTTGGTGTTTCATATAATTCATCGGACTTTCTCTGCGTGTCCACAAGACCGACCTGATCATTGTTGAATTATACAATCTCAACTTGTTTTTTTTTTGTTAAATCCGAGGCCTTATCTGCGTATCAAAAGCTCGATCTTAAGGTAGGCGATTTAACGTTCTTATTTCTTTCTGCATGGAACACTTGACTATATCATGAATTCAATATGTGTTAAATCACAAGTGAAATCACAAAATGTGATGAGCAAAACATATATGAGTATGTCTGATAGTGTGGGGTACACTGGTAAATGCAAATCTAATCAATACCTTAACATATCCAGATGTTATGAGTATGATTATGCCTGAGTTTTAAAGTTGGAAAACAAATATATATGCAATCGACATGGCTTATATGCTATAATAAAATCAAAATTGAAGTGTAGCTCAGCGTTTTATGTCCAATATGATCGCAAGTCATGATCTTTCTCGCAAAAGACAAAAATAGTGTCTGATTCTGTACTGTATTTATTTTTCATATTCGTAAATACCAAAAGGATTTTAAGTGTGTTTTGATATAAATTTGGAAAAATCAAAAAGATTGATCAACATGGAATAGGAAATCAAATTTCAAAATCAAATACATCTTGGAGTCTCGAAGAGATGTTTTGCGCCAAGATTATTTATGTTGGCAGGTTTCTAAGTGAGAAGAGATCATCAAAACTTCAAGTCTTCTGAAGTTGTTGTTATGAGTTTAAACGTGCTGCAATGTCAAGTATTCGAGATCAGACTCATCGTAAAGTTGAGAGAGAATTTGATTGAAGATACAGTTTTATGTTGAAGTAGATACTGTACATGTTGAGGGGGAGTTTGTAGATGCATGGTTCTTGATCATCATGTGAAGTATCAAGAACAAGACAAAGAGTTACAAAATTGTGCTGGTCCGAACTGAAGACGAACTGCTAGTTCGGACTTACACGAACTTGTCCGAGCTTGTCCGAACTGGCAGTTCGGATGATCGTGTTTTAGCATAATGATGTTCAACTATAAATAGCTTGTCTTGTATAGAGATTAGGGGAACTTGTCCATTCTACTGTGTGAACAGAGTGTGTATTCTCTCTGTGATTAATACAAGGTCATTGTATTTACTCTTCGTGTTCACGTTTTACATTGATTTCGATACGACTGAGTAGACGATCTAACATTCACGCAATTTCGTAAGCCCAATACCACAACACATAAAACAAGCCCACTAGATCATCCATTTGGCCCAACCTGTCCGCCCCATTTCCTAAGCCCAAACCGGCGGCCCAAAGGAGATCACTCGCCCACTCCTTCTCTTCCTTTTTGTCTTATTCACTTTGATCCAATGGTCCATATTGATTTGATCTAATGACCTTGATCACATGCAAGATCAATAGCTAGGATCAATCCTTCTCGGTCTTGATCCAATGGTCCACATCAACCCACCAATCACAATTGATGCATACTTCCACTCTCCTATTGGTCACACACTTCCACACACTCTCATTGGCTACCCAATCACCTCTCATGCAAAGACTCACACTCTCATTGGCCAACTAATCACAACACATGCAATATTCCTTACTCCTATTGGTCACACTCTTCCACACTCTCCTATTGGTCATTCTCTTCTCTCCTCCTATTGGATCAACACTCACCTCCTTCTCTTCTCTCTTGCCTATAAAAAGAACCATCTTCTCCACCACATTTTACACCACTTCCTCCTCTCCCCCTCTCTCAAAAAACCAGCGTCCAACCCCTCTCTCTCACTCTCCCTCTTCTTTCGGCCTACAACCACCAAGAACCGCATCATCCACTACCATAACACCACCACGTAGCCTCTACACCACCAACTTCCATCACCATAAACAACCATCACCTTTACCACCTTGCAACCTAATCGTATGCAACCACCAACCCACCAACTTACCACCATATGATCACCAAACATACGATAACCATCTCTATCATTCTCATCACTCCCTCGACCAAACATGAAACCATCATCTTACCATCAATACCACACCGTAAACCCATCCATCTCAAGCCCATCTACATCCTTCTAGAACCATGCATGCAAGATCGGTCCATCCATATCCAACACTATCGATCACCCTAGCATCTCTCTCTTCATCCCTCACATGCAACCCTCATAGCACTAATACAAAAACGGGCTACAGTGACACACGCCCGTCATAATCGTGTGACACTTTTTTAGTGTTGTGTGACCGTATGTACGTGTCAAAAGTTCTAGGAATGTTACGGTGACGTTTTTAAAGCGTTGTGTCACCATTGCTTTAATGATCTGATCCTTTGGTGAAACTAAACATAACGTATGTGACAAAGATTAGTCACAGTTTAAAGTAACGTGACCACAAGTAACCATTTGGCCACAACACATCGTGTGTGATTAATTCTATACTGCTTATATGGGACTTGAAATAGCAATATGGTCGCCTATCTTTTTTGTTTATGTGACCATATAATGGAGCACATTCAGTGACATAAAAAACATGTAGCTAATGTAAAACATAATGACATTAAAAAATTGTTTTGTGTGACTGTAGCTTATGCTACTTATAGTCACCGAAATTATGTGTCTCACCATATGTTAATGTTTACGATCACAGTTCCAAATTTCATGTGTCACTAATGATAACTAATGGTCATGAGAATTGTAAAATGTGATTAGAAGTAACAAGTTGGTCATCTTTCAATTTGGGTGTGTGACAAGTTATATATTATTGTCATGGTAAATTAAGAAAAAAATGTGACGAGAAGTAACATATGGTGATTGTTCATTTTATTAGATGAGACTGTTAAGGGACCTTTAGTGTCACCTTTTTAAATCTAGTTTGTGACCATTTATATGTGTTGGTCATGGTAAATGGAAAAGACCATGTGACAATTTGCAGCGTATGGTGATTGTTCATTTTTTTTACGTGTGAGTATTTTTTTTAGAGACACATTGAAGCATAATCCTCTTTAAGTCAATTAGTCAGACTAATTACGTGTGTTACCAAATGTTTAAGTTTATGATCACAGTTCCAAGTTCGATGTGTCACTACTGATAAGTAATGGTCATGAAAATTTTAAACCACATGTGATTAGAGTAAACAAATGGTCATCTTTCAATTTGGATGTGTGACAAATTATATATTATTGTCATGGTCAATAAACATAAACATGTGACTTGATGTAACATATGACGATTGTTCATTGTATTAGGTGTTAGAGTTTTATTTACGAGACGAAAAATAGGTTGGGAAAATGAACTTTAAGGGGTTTAACATTGCTCTCGGATGAGTTATATGTAATGTTTTTTCCGTTATACAACATAAAAGTATTGCTCTAGTGGTTCGGTGGCTATACATGTAAGCATGTTGCTCGGGTTCTAATCTTGCAAGCCCTTCTTTATTTTTTCAAACCCTTCTATAGCTTTTTAACCTCTTCACAACACCCACATACAAAAGTAACATAATAAATGAAAACCAAATTTTACAATACTATGCAAAACCAACCATTTATTAACGTAATTTAAAATAACATAAGACGACAAAACGTTCAATCTCGTTACAAACGTTCAATATCCAACAAGTATCTAGCTTAAAGTTTTAGAAACTTTCAACCCATTCCGCTTATACACAACAAGGTAAAAAAGAGAGTCAGGAGACTCTTCAAACACCATAATGTGTCCTTCAAATAGCGGGACATTTTTAACCACTTTACTCCAACCTCTATTAAAAAACAACCTTCTGTATGATTTAACCATTTCAACCTCCCACTCACGACCCTCAAAACCAATAATGGTCGCCCTATTCTTCGTCTCTAGATTTTGAAACCTCTCAGCGAAAAATAAATCCGGCAACAGCTATAAATAAAAGTTTGGGTCATTATTGTTATTATTGTCAAACACTAACCAAATATATAAGATGCAATAAAAATAAAGATTACCAGTTGTCTAGAGTAAGATTGTGAAACAGCAACGTAGAACGAGTCTTGACTGCAACACGTTTTTTCCTCAATGAAAGTAAGCTTCAAATATCTGTCATCAACATTAGTGAAAAACAAAAAAGCCGAATCATTGAGATTGCAAGCTTGAATCAAATCTTGCCATCCATTCGTGAAGCAAACTGAACCATTGATGCGTTCATGTTTGACGAATATAGTTATTTCATCAGGTGGCACAATCATAACAGCTTGTACATATTTTGGCTAAGGAGACTAGTTGGCAGTCTTACATTCAAATGAATAGGCTCTTAATTAAAACAAGTTTTACGTCATCATCACTAAGGGGAGTAATTGGCACTAAATATAAAGATAATAAATAAAAAGTTTATGGTGTTACAAATGTAATTATAACCATATATGATACATTAATTAAACAGTTGAAAGAACATTAATTGTAAAAAAGATATCAGGTGCCGATCTTTACGATTTAATAGATAGGTACAAAAGCAAGTTTCTGATGTGTCGTTGACTGATCTAGAAGAGGAACCTATAACATAAAAGAAATGTTAGGATGATGGTCTAAAATTTGGGTTGTTTGTCAATAAAACCAATCAATACAGATCACTAATTATGAAAACACCCAATGTAATCAAATCATAATATAAAACTTTAGAGGACCAGTACATATCACTAAAAAAATGGCAAATCCAAATATAACTACTTAGTATAAGTACTAGTTTGATTGGGCATGACAAGCATCTAATGAGTAAAACAACTTAGACCCACACCAATTCAAACGGTTTTACTCATTTATCTCAATTCATCTAATAGAGCTTTTGATTAACAATTCAGACTCAATCATCTAATATCTTGCATTTGTTATCAACACTTCAAATATACATCAGGCTATAAGAAAAAGATGATTACATTAAATAAAATACCTTGATTAGCCATTAGGAAAACGAGTTGTTAGTGATTTTGGTTGATATGATATACGAGATGGGAGGAAGGTGTGTCACTAAATGTGAGATCGGTAAAATTGAAGGGTTAGGGTATTGATGTTAATGCCAGACATAAAACGTTAATGGGCTAAGGGCCAACACAACTGCTCCGGGCCCTGACTCAAAGGGGGCACCATTTATTTTATTTCAGTGATTAATTATATGCGTGAAATTTCAATTACTTACAATCAATTCAACTAGATCAATTGGTAAAGCTCAGGTTCTATTAGACAACCCACACGGGTTCGAATCTTTCAAGTCACATTATTATTTTTTTTTTGTTTTTCTTTTGAGGTAACTATGGGCCGTTTTAATATTAAAAAACATGGCAACAAGGGTGTAACATTTCGGTTTATTTTCAGATTGTTTGTACCCGACCCGAATTTGAACTATGATTGATAATCAATGATGGATCATGTCGTTTTTCATTTTATTATCTCTTTTAACATTTGGATATGTTTAATTATGTCATTTAATGTATAATTCGTGAGTCGTTTGAATGTCTTACATGTATCGCATTTTAAGTCGCTAATTCGATCGTTTTCGTTATTTAAGTCAAACTGAGCGATTACACGAATTCGAACACGTATTAAACTTGTGGGTAATACTAGTCACGCACACAAGTAGGTCCGTGAAAAGTTTCATGGAAATCGGAGGTCGAAACGCAAATGACGAAACCTCAATTTTCATGCGCGTTTGGGAATTAACCGTGCATATCGAAAATCACATTTTTTTAGTCTCATGATGTTCTTTCATATATTGCTATCTTGTGTTTAAAGTTTGAGGTCATTTCGATAAGTAACGAAAAAGAACGAGAGAAAAGAAAAAAAAAATAAACATATAAAGAAAAAAAGAAAAAAAAAGAAAGGATTTTGCTGGCCGCAAGTTTCGAACCTGCAACCTCCGAGTCTATGGTTCAACGCCCTAACCATTATGGCAGCACCACATTTATGTTCGAGAACTGGTTTCTTTTACTATGTAGTGCTATTTGCTGCTGATAGAGATTAGCTCTATTTTTAGGAAATTTTTGGCTTAAAATCCTCATTTCTAACTCGTTTTTGGTCTGGTTTTTTCTTGTATCTTGATTCTAAAGTCCCCTAACTTATTCTTCAAGCCAATTCCATGTTTAATTCGAATTCAATAATCAATTTGATTTATTTCCATATTTGAATATATTGACTTTCTTTCCAAGACTTACCAAAATCACCATTATGCTCAATTAAAACCCTAAAACAACCTCTACCTTATAGATACCAGTTAATATTTCTCCTATGAACCTCCCTCAAGCTTCTGAAAGTCTCAATTTCGTGCCTTGTCCAACCGTTCACGTTTTCAAAAGTCAAAGTCCAGCAGTTTGACCTTTCGATTTGACCAGCTTCCTTCGACTTTCACGAGTAAGTATCTTCATCAATTTTTCTTTTTTTTTGTATGCTCTACGATAACCCATTGTTGTATTTGACCAAATGTCCTCTGCGTCAAAAGTCAAACCTTAAACGCACACTTTAATTGGGGAAAAACTACCAAAAACCACAATTACCATTTACCAAGAGTTTTAATCTGTTCTAAATAATCTTCTAAGTATATTATGATGTTTCCAAACCATCAAAACTGAATTTTTTTATCAAAAACCTAAGAGTTATGCGTTTTGACCCGTTAAAGTAAGTGTTTTATCACATAGTTTTCTAATCTAACAATTTTATAGCGAATGAAACTTACTAACCCACTTATGGGATGTTAATAAACATATTTTAAGATTTTCATAAGTCTAAATATGACCGTCGCAAAATATTGCAACTTTTGGGCCATTTATGTAATTATTGAAACTTAACGGGTAGTAAGTGTAATTTTGCTAAAGATATGAAATTTTCAGAATTGTTATGATGTTTTATTAATTATATAATAAACCCTAAATTCTGGAAAATTATATTTTTAAGACTTTGTTGAATTGACATAATTACCCCTAAGTTTGTGAAATTACAGTTTAACCCTAAACCTTGCATTATTATCAAAAGTGGTCTTTTAGTACTATTAACCATTAAATATCATGTTTTTTGACATAAGTAATTAGTAAATTCCCCAATTAAGTATTTAAATCATTATTTGATCGTATTGGTCTTTATACTTGTTCGGTCCTTCCAATCACTAGGTCTTTATCAGGGTTAGTTCTTCCTGTGCGTCGAGTGTTCTTTGTCACCTGCTTGCTTACTAGGTGAGTATTCATAGTCCCATTTTTGTTTTATGTTTTGGGGTGTAACATATACACTTATAGAACTTTCATACTATGTATTTTTCATTTAACTCAAATGCGATTCTTAAATCGGTGTTAACTATTTTTTTAAGTGTGTGTGTTCTAAGGTGCGATTTCACTGTTTGATCGTTTTCTGTATTTTCTTCCTTCGTGCTTCCTGATTCCATGGAATCATTGAGATTGGATCCACATCTTGTGGTTCAATCTGCTGATCTGCTCGATCCAGGAGAGAATTCGAGTCCCTCGAGGGTATATTCCTCGCAGAATCTCCAAAAACTAGTGGACTCGACGATTAATGAAGTATTAAATGCTCGGAACTTGGATCCGGCATTAATGGAGGCGGCGATAAACCAAATTAATGTGCCGGATAAGAAGCTGATGGTAAATCCGATTAATAATTCTCCTGCAGGTAATGAGGAATCCATTGAGGCCGATAATAGCAAGGTATCTTCGCATTCTGCTTCTGATTTAGTGAATATCTGTGAATTGGGAATGAGAGATGCTGTGTATGGATATAGTAGGGATGAACTTGATAGCTGCGAGATGCGGGATTTAAAAATTGAGTGTCGGGCTCAGATGTTTACCACAGCAGCTATGAAGAGTAATCCTAAGTTGAAAATATGTGAGGCAGCGGATCGAAATTTGGCTGAGGTTAGGGGAGATATTAATAATGGGTTGGGGACTATTTCTGCTTCGAAAGGGGAGGTGGATGCTGCCATGAAGGATCTCTTTGAATTTGCTAATGTTAATTTTGAGTTTATGAGCTTAATGGTAAACTTCATTGTTCTGCACCAAAATGAGGTTGAATTTGCTAATAGATATTTTGAGTTATTGAGCAATGTGGATCTATTAAACATTGTTGCTAAGCAATTGGATGGCAATTTTGATATTTTCATTTGCTAAGTGTATGGTCTTAACTGGTAAGGAGTTTGAATCTGTTATTCCTGTTGATTCTGGATGGATAAGTAGGTACTCTCACTTGAAGTTTAGTGCAATCTTCTCAAGTCCTTTTGAGGCTTCTTGTGATAATTTTTTTGAGGATAATGATCCTATGGTTTTAGCTTTGTTTAAGCTATACTCATCTCGTGTCTTGAAGAAAATGGCAGTTAAAGTCAAAAGAAGAATTGCTTACATTGAGAAACATTTATTTGAATTACATAACAGTTTTTTAGATGCTATTCCGATTGATTACAGAGTTGGCAGCGATAAGAAGCTCAAAGAATATGTTTCTAGTGGGGATGGAAAGAAAGCAGTTTACTTTGATGCTGGGTTGGGAAGGAGAATGGTTAACATTAGTCAGGTTAAAGCCAAGTTGGACTGTCTACTTACAACCTATGATCTGATTTCTTCTTCTTTAACCTGTGTTACCTTCAATGTGGGGAAATATGACTGTATTCCTGATTATTAACTTCCTGCAAAGCTTGAATCTGATGTTGTTGTGGTGCAATCTAGTCTTGATGATGGTAATAGTGAGAAGGGGTTGCCTATCCCTTTAATCAAATATGAACATGATAGGAGATACAAGAAGAGTATGAAGGAGATTATGAGTGAGCAACAAAATAAAATTGAAAACCCAAAGAAGTTTAAAAGGGAGATGATTCTTAATGTTAAAGCTACCAATAGTGATGGGGCTAAATGTGAAGCTTTTGACAACCTTCCTTCTGATGCTGCAGCTGTTTTTGCTGCTAAGAATGCCCCTAATGGGGATGTGGCTGGGTTTATCAAAAGGCAACTAGATAAGGAAGAGAGGTTGAGGAAAGAAGAGGCTATGAAGAATGAGGAAAAACAGTCTTATGCTAAAGCTGTTCAGAATGATGAGGTTGATCATGAAGTAAAGGAAGTCAAATTTATACCTCCTGCTGTCCTTCCTAGTGGTGAGAAAGTTGTGATTATTAATCCCAAATTTATTGAGCAGTCTAAGAAGGTGTATAAAAATCACTTGTATGGCTACTTTATTGGGACAATGTGTACTATTGGATGGGTAAGATTCCATATCTACAAAATGTGGAAGAATTTTGGGATTGAGGAGGTAACTACAAATGGTAATGGCATTTTCTACTTTAAATTTAAGAATGATGAAGGTCCTTTAAAAGTGTTGAAATCTGGTCCTTGGGCAATAAGAAGTATCCCCATGCATGTGAACAAATGGGAAGCTGGGATAGTGCTAGAAATAGTGGAGCCTAGAGTTATCCCCAATTGGGTCACTTTTCATGGTTTGCCTCTTGAGGTATGGAATATGGAAAGTATATGTAGTCTGGCCAGCTGTATTGGAAAACCAATAACCCTTGATAGTATTACTTCTGACAAATGTGTGAAGAAGGAAAATGCCAGTTTTGCTAGAGTCCTGATTGAGGTTCCTGTTTTTGAAACTCCCCCTGGGTCTGTCAAAATATTCTATCCTACTGATGAGCATGGGTTTCAAAAAAGTATTGATATAAATGTTGAATTTTCAAAGCTCCCAATTAGTTGTTGTCATTGTTTGGTTTATGGTCATGTCTATGAGAACTGTATGAATAGAATGCTCACTGAGGAGGAAGTTTTAGAAAGAGAGAAGGCTGATGTGAAGGGTAATGAGGATAAGGAGGCTGTTGGCAATGAAATGGCTTCTAATGTTCCTGGGAGCAGTACTGGCATTGTAAATGAGGCTGTTAAACCTGCAGTTAGTGTGGATTCTCAAGCTCAGGCCAATGTGGGCAATCAGCCTTTAAAGGCTAATGAGGCTGGTATTATAAAAGACTCTGGTGTGAATAAAGACCCAAGTAGTTCCAGTAGTGTTAAGAAGCCTGTAATTGATGCTGATGGTTTTCAACTAGTGGAAAATAGGAAAAGCTCTGGGTTTAAACAGGCTGTTTTGAGGGATTCTGAGGGAAAAAAGGGTAATGGGAATAAGGGTGCTGCTGTGATTGGTACCTCTAACCCATCTATGAAAAGTGTAAAGCAGGAAAATCAGAGAGTGAGTAATGAACAGGTTACTGACAGGAAAGGTAGTGTTGGCCATTATAAGGTGCAAGACAAGGGTGGGAATCAAAATGTTGGGAGTAAAGGGGATTGTAGTAAGGAGGAGAAGCCGGTGGTTAATATGGGTGGTAAAGGGAATCTGGGCAAGGATAAAACTGGCAAGAATGGGAGGGTGCAGAGTGATAACAATCTTCATGGCAGAGTGTATGTGCCTAAGGGGCAACAATATAACAAGAAGACTATTCCTCCTGATAAAACTGGTACTATTCGAATGTCTAATTCTTTTGATGTCTTGGAAGATATAACTACTGATATAACAAATGCTACCAACAGTAGTTCTGTCATTCAGCCTAATGATGGTTTTATTGCTGTGAATAAATAAAAAATTCTCACTACTACTTTGGAAAGTTACTATAAAAGTCTATCTGAGGAAGAGAAAGATGATGTTGTTGTTTATGTAGCTAATAAGATGGTTCCTCCTTTTGAAAGAAGGAGTTTATGGAGCTTTGCTCAAAGGAAGCTTTTCATGATTCTTTGCAACAAGAATGGGTTTGAAGCAGGTATGGAATGTGTTTTAGAGGATGAGAGAAATGCTGAGGAAGTATGTGAGATGCAAGATGATTTAAATGATAGTATTGAGGATCAGGAGAATGAAATGGATGTATCTGGGCCTAAGAATCAATCTTTGAAATGAAGGTGTTGGCTTGGAATGTCAGGGGCTTAAATAACCTTGATAGGATTGTCTTAGTTAAGAGAGTTCTTAGAGAAAATGGAATTTGGGTCTGTGGTTTTTTGGAATCTAGGTTGGGGGCTGATAAAATTGAGGATGTTACCAAACAGGTTAATAGTAATTGGAGTTGGGTTTCTAATATGGTTTGCTGTAGGGATTGGGCTAGAGTTGTTGTGGGTTGGGATGGCTCCAAACCTGATGTACAAATCATTGATATGAATGATCAAGCAATACATTGTATTGTCAATTCTCTTGAAGGTAAGGAAAGCTTTTTGTGTTCTTTTGTATATGGACATATTACTCCTACCAAAAGGAAATTACTATGGGTGGATTTGGTCTGTCATAACCAGTTGATTAGGGAGCATCCCTGAGTTTGTATGGGTGATTTTAATACGATTTTGGATCCTACTGAGTCTACTTTTGTTAATTATGTTATGAACTCTTCCATTTCTCAGTTTAGAGACTGTCTCAATGCTTGTGGGTTAAGTGATTGTGGTTATCATGGTTTGAAATTTACTTGGACTAGTAAACCTAAAACTGGTGGTGGAGTTCTTAAGAAACTGGACAGAGTTATGTCTAATCAAGTTTTTAGTTCCAGTTATGATAGAGCTGTTGTGGAGTTCTTACCATTCTACTCATCTGATCATTCTCCTATGCTTTTGATGTTTGGGAGTAGATGTAAGCAGAAAGTGAAGGCTTTTATATTTTTGAACTACTTAACTAGGAAGGATGAATTTCATGGGATTGTTGCTAGGGGTTGGGATAAACACTACTTGGGTTTTAAGATGTTTGGTCTTGTGTCTAAATTGAAAGGTTTAAAGAGGCCTTTGAGGAATTTGAATTTCTTGAATGGTAACTTGTTTGAGAAGACTGAGAAGCTGAAAATTGAGTTGGAAAGAGTTCAGAGAGAAATGGTGGATGACCCTGAGAATGGGTCTCTTAGAGATGAGGAATTTGTGTATCTTAGTGCTTATAAAGATGCTCTCATTGATGAATACCATTTTAATAAACAGCAAGCTAAAATTAAATGGTTAAAGGATGGTGATAGTAATACTAGATACTTTCATGCATCTATTAAGGAAAGGAGGACTAGAAGCAAGGTTGCTATGGTAAGAGATGTTGATGGGGAGGAGTATTATGGGGATCAAATTGGTGATGCCTTTGTGAAACACTTTAGTAATTTTTTAGGCAAGAAAGGTTCTGTTGTTGCTATTTCTGATCCTGAGTCCCTGTTTGTTAATGTTATTCCTGTTGATAGGGCTGATGCCATGGTAACTCCTGTTACTAAATCTGAGGTTAAAGAGGCCCTAATGGATAAGGCCCCTGGGCCGGATGGGTATACTTCAAAGTTTTTTAAGTCTGCATGGGGAGTGGTCAAAGATGATTTTTTGTGAGGCCATAATAGAATTTTTTAAGAATGGAAGGTTGTTAAAGGAAGTGAATGCCATTGCTATATCTCTAGTTCCTAAATGTAACAATCCTTCATGTGTTACAGATTTCAGGCCAATTGCTTGTTGTAATGTCATTTACAAATGCATTAGCAAAATCCTGTGTAATAGGATAAAGGGTGTTCTTGAGTTAATTGTGGATGAGAATCAGAGTGCCTTCATTCCTGGAAGGCAGATTAGTGATAATGTGTTATTAGCTCAGGAATTAGTAAGGCATTATAATAGAAAGAGTGGATGTGGCAAGGTGGCTTATAAGATTGATATCCAAAAAGCCTATGACACAGTGGATCTTGATTTTCTCAAGTTTATTCTTGGTAGATTTGGATTTCCTTTGACTATGGTTAACTGTGGATTATGGAGTGTATTTCAACAGCATCATTTTCCATCAATGTTAATGGTCAGCTTCAAGGATTCTTTAAAGGAATGAGGGGGTTGAGGCAGGGTGATCCATTGTCTCCTTACCTTTTTACTTTGGTGATGGGGGTGTTAAATCTGATTATTAAGAGGAAAGTTGCAAGTGAGGAGTGTTTTAAATATCATTGGAGGTGTAAAGATCTCAAAATAACACATTTGTGTTTTGCTGATGATTTGATGCTTTTTTTGTTATGCTGGCAGGTACTCAGTCCACGTCCTTAAGGATGCCCTTTCTGAGTTCAGTAATGTTTCAGGCCTTATTCCCAACTTGTTGAAGAGTACAGCTTTCTATGGTAATGTTAAGGATGCTACAAAGCAGGTGTTGAATTCAATCATGCCTTTCAAATCTGGGAAGCTGCCTGTTAGATATCTAGGGGTCCCCCTTCTTTCTAGTAGGCTTGTGTATACTGACTGTATTGTGCTAATTGAGAAAATTAGGAAAAGATTGGATAGTTGGAAGAACAAATTCTTATCTTTTGCTGGTAGGTTACAACTTATTAAGTCTGTGGTGTTATCTTTAGGGGTTTATTGGACTTCAATGTTTATTCTTCCGGTTAAGGTTCTTGATGAAATTGAGGGAATGATGAGAAATTTCCTGTGGGCTCAAGAGACTAGTGCTAGGGGAAGGCTAGAGTGAGGTGGGACAGACTGTGCAGGAAATGGGAGGCTGGGGGACTTGGGATTAGATCTATGAGGTTAATGAATAAAGCCCTCATTGCTAAGCATATATGGAATTTGGTGTCAGGTAAAAATTCAATATGGGTCAAATGGGTTAAGGTGCATCTGATTGCTGATAGGAACTTTTGGAGTCTGCAGGTAAAAGATGGGCTGAGTTGGTCATGGAGGAATATTTTACATTGTAGAAAGTTTATTAAGCCACATATCTTGTTTGAAGTTGGATCAGGGAGAGAGCTGAATGCTTGGCATGACAGGTGGCATGAGTTAGGTCCACTTGATATGTATATTACTAATAGGGAAATTAAGAGGACTGGATTTAATGACAATTCTTCAGTTTATGATATTGTGAGTAATGGTAGGTGGAATTTTCCTGAGGAGTGGTTCAATATGTATCCTGTGTTAAATTGGATCCAATGTCCTGCTCGTGTCTATGATAAGATTGATAGAGTCAGATGGATCAGAAGTGATGGGGAGTTGGTGGAATTTAGTACTGCATGCTGCTATGATGATTTGATGGGTGTTCAGCCTGTTCTGGGTTGGACTGGTAGTGTTTGGTTCTCCCATATTATTCCTAGGCATGCTTTTGTCCTTTGGATGGCTATGCAATTCAAATTATTAACTCAAGATAGGCTGGATAAGTGGTCTGGGGGAAATGATCTTAAGTGTGTTTTTTGTAATGAAAAATCTGACAGTCATAACCATCTTTTCTTTGAGTGCAGGTTCCGTGCCCAGATCTGGGCCAGAATGAAGCAAAAGGCTAGGATGAATGATGCTCCTAACTGTTGGAATTTCATGATTTGCTATTTAAGTACTTTGCCTAAATGTAGGTCTATTTGGGTTGTTATAAAGAAACTAACTATAGCTACTGTTGTCTAGTTCTTATGGAAGGAAAGGAATATGAGGATGTTTCATAATAAAAGTAGAACTGTTGAGGTGGTGGAGTTTTTAATCACTGAAGCTGTTAGGCTGAAGCTGAAAGGGACAATGATGACATTCTCTAATCAGGTTCTATTGGCTGATGGTATATGGCATTTTCTTCCTTACCACCTTTCCAATGAGGTTTAGTTGTGAAAGGTTATGGCATTTCTGGGATGTTATGATTTTCTTTTGGGTCAGTTTGTTAAATAAATGGCTTTTGTGGTTTAGGGACTGGGGGGTATATGGTATACTTTTTTTCTTGCCTTTTCTTGGTTTTTCATATTAAGTCTGGCCATTTGGGTTATGGGTGGTGGGACTTGGTGGGAAGGAAGGTGGTGGAAGGTTTGGGGTGGGATTATGGGGGGTTTCTGGTACACTGTGCATGCTACATAGCACATTCATGACATCTAGAGGGGAAGGAGGGGAGTGTATGGGATATTTTTTTGAGGAAGGAGCTGAGAGGCCCTGTGGGGATAGATATTTTAGGATCTGGGATTGGGGGGATATTTGGGGAAATTCTGTTGAAGCAGGGACTAAAAAGCTCTTGTGGGTAGTCATAAGGCACATTTTTGTGTCTTCATCTGGTTTCCTCTATATTTTGTTCTTTGTGCCTTTTGTTTTATGGCAAAGGCAGTTGTGTGTCATTTATTCTCATGCACAGTTGGGTCTGTTAAGACTGCTGTGCATATCTGCTCTGTTGGTTTGGTGGTTTAGGTTTGGTAATCATGGTGTTTGCTTTTCCCTTGGTGATGAGTGGCTTGAGCAGATCAGGGGCACTAGGTTCTTCTATATTGGTCTTAATGTTCTCTTTTGTAGCACAAACCCCTGGTCTGCAATCCCCTTTAATTGGAATGATTTTTTTCAGGCCTTTTCTTGGTTTACAATATTGAGTCTGCCTATTTGGGCTATGGGTGGTGGGATTTGGTGGGAAGGAAGCTGGTGGAGAGGAAGGGCGCTTTATATTGAGGGAAGGTTTGGGGTGGGTTTATGGGGGGATCATGGTACACTATGCACACTACCTAACACTTTCATGGCATCTATAGGGGAAGGAGGGGAGTGTATGGGACATTTTCTTGAGGAAGGAGCTGAGAGGCCCTGTGGGGATAGATATTTTAGGATTTAGGGTGGGGGGCTAAATGGGATGAGGGTGAATGACAGCCATTCCTGTGGTAATGTGATGAATAGAAATGGGCTGTGTAAACCTGCTGTTGCTTGTTATGAGATAGTTGACAGTTATAAGAGCTGCTATGAGGGTTTTGATTTGTGGGATATTCTTAATACTGATTGTGATATGAGGATCTGTATCTCTGTCTGCTGCTGTGTCAGTGATCTTGTTTTCAAGCTAGCTGAGTATAGGAGCTGGTATCTCAACTGTTTCTATGTCTGCTACTGTGCCACTGATGTTGTTTTCAAGCTTATTGATTATAGAAGCTGGTATAGGATGGAGAATTTGGCCTATAGACTTGAAAATCCATCTGATGGGGAGGCAAGTCTTATGGTGATCTTGTTAGTTTTTGTTTGGTTCAGGCACTTTAAGGGTGATGTTTGGAAGAATGTCAGGTGGAAGCTGTTCTGGTATGTTGACTTAAAAGTTTGGGTTAAGTTCAATATGTGCAAGTCATGGTGGCAGCAGGTTAATGAAATGAGGATTGGGATTGAGCTTATGTTCCTAACTGGTTCAAAGGGGAGTAGTGGCTTATCTTATTCTTCTGGAATTCTGGAAGGTTTTAAGTGGAGTGCTTCAAGGGAGTTGTTTGGAATATATGAGTATAGAGTTTGTTACAGCCAAAATGGGAGGTGGTATGAATTTTGGGATTTAATTTTCAAGTTATATAATTGGAGAAATGGGATGAGCTGGTCTGAAATTGATTGCTATGTGGCTGTAAAGTATTTGAGAGCTAGGGTAAAGATTTTATTTGTCACTATTGGTTGTTATTGGTGTGTTGAAGGTGTGAGATTGGGTTGGAAAGGTTGTATGACAATAGCTGTTAAAAGCTTATACTTGATACACTCTTTGGTTTCTGTATTTGGGGTTAGTGATTTTGGATGGCTGCAATGGCTATTTGAAATATGGAGTGGAGCAGGATTGAAATAGAGACTGGTTGGGAGGATTGCCAGGTGTTTATTGGTTTCCATTTGGTTTTGATTTTGGGCTTGTATGGTTGGAATTTAAGCTGGGCCTATGAGATGATTGTTGGTCTGTGGTGTTTTGGCTACCAGGGTATGAAATATGGGCCTTGTTTTGCTCATATTGTTATAAATGAGACGAGCTGGTGGTATAAGGATGCAAAGGATATTTGGAAAGGTTTCATATACTTGGATTATTGGAGCTGGTGGGTTTTTAGTAACACTTGCTTGTATTTTGGTTGTATTTTGTTTGTTAAGGTTGTTATTTGGTGTTTCCTTACTCACTTAACTGTTAAGGTTGGGAATTGTCCAACCTAATGGTTTTGTGTGTGCTCTTGTACTTGTTTGTTCTTTTTATTTATTTTGCCGGGTTTTCCCCAAAAAAAAATGCGATTCTTGTTCGTTATTGTGTGTTTTGCTTGTATGTGGACTGTATGTCATATTGCATGTTGTTCTTTCATTATATTTCATGATCATTCGCGTAACATTAACTCTAAAAAGCTTGGGTTCCAATAATAGATCTATTTGGTGACGTCCCACTTGACTTGACCGGTTTTGGTGTCGAGTGATTGGTAACCTAAACGTCATGATTGGTTTATGCACCACTCTAGTACTTGCTTTATTTCATTACATGTTCTTTCATACTTGTGCATTTCCACGTAACGTTAGATAGCATATTTTCACTTACATTCTATGCTAAACCTATGTTTACTCACCAACTCTAGTAGTTGACTTTATTATGTTGTACATGTTGCATGACATAACTGATGATTATTTGTGGACGCATAGGACATGATATGTGATGAGGATAGGTCAAGATCAGATATGCAAATGGCCTAACAACTATATTTCCGATGATAAAGACCTTAAGGACAAGTATCGTATAAGGAACAAGTCGGAAGTGATGCAGTTGCGGATAGACAAGACGCAAGTGCATCCAATCAACCTGCGAAGATGCGATTCTAGCAACTCTATAAATAGTTCATTTGTTCATTCACAATGTAACTTCCAATTCCGGGAGATTACACATTCACTGTGTGTTTTCTTCAATTGTATTCCTACATTGCAATATCAATAAAATGATCGATTCATCCATTATTCTTCATTAATTAGCTCATTCCTAGTTGAATTATAATCTCATATCTACATACGGTGTGATTTTGTGGTTCATCAATTGGCGCCATCCGTATTCTCGGGAATTGGCGAAAAATGGAGAAGCAATCGGATTATTCAGTGAAGAAGAAGTCAATTTTTGATCTAGGAGAATCACCGAAGAACATTCACAACTCGAAAGGATCAGCTGGAAAAATCTGTGAGAAAGCTTCGGTGTTTCCATTACCAAATCAATCTGATGATAATCTGTATTCAGATCATGATGATGCTGATGATAATGTGGATCCGAATGATGCTTCAGATGCCTTACGAGGCTTTGATCGTGATTTTTTGATGAGAAATTTGCAGATTTTGAAACATTTACAGAATAAGGAAAAACGTGAGCAATGGTTGCAGGAAGTCTGTGCAACTCTAAAATTTACTCCGGAAAGGGATTCTGGAAAAACTGATGCTCAAAAGGATCTAGATGATCTTCTAAATAAAGATCGTGCAACTGTCAAATGGGCAAAATCATTATGTATCGATTTAAAATTTTGAATACAAGAACGAATTCGTTTTTGAAAACACCGGACCGATAAACATATTTTGGATCGATTAATTCAATAATTAATGATCAATTATTGATTTGATAATTTGACGTACTTTGATCTCTATAATATGATAATGACTTAATGATTATGCAAAATCCTTATGAATGGATAAACGACCAAGGATCGTTTGATGAAACGTGAAATCTGGAAACTCATTGAATGAATATCGGATGAAGATTTGAAGATTCAAAGATGATCCTATGAAGTTTGCCTATAAAATCTGGAAAATTTCTAAGAACAACAATTAAGGCGGGAAAAAATTTATTCAAATTTGGATCTTTGATACTGATGTGTTCGGAACGTACCTAAAAATAACTATTAAAACCTAGACCTAAACCTAGACACGCGTAAATTTTACCGAAACTGCCTAAACTAGACCGAACCCTAAGGGAGATAGATAGTATCGTTCGCGACTCCCGTGAGTCCGAACATATTGCAAATACGGATGAAGCGCGAGATATGCATCGGAGCATCTTCGTCCTCACGTCCATGAAACTGAATCGAATGTGTAAGCGCATTGATGACGTGAGACGGAACTTGCCAATTCGCGGTGTTGGCAATGTCGGGTTGGGCGATAACAAACCGAGCGTCGTTAACTCCGGCGCTGGCCTGCTCGTGGACGGTGCGATAGGCCGCCATGGTGGTAAGATCAGGGAAGGGGATGGGTTTGGTGTCGCGTGAGACGTGTGTGGAAGAAGTGGATGGTTTCGAATGAGTGGTGGAGAGGATGAATGCCTCGAGTTCCGTGCGAAGTATACGGAACCGATCGTGGATGTCCTTGTCAGGATCAGAAAATGGTGTAAGCTCAGATGGACCGTGCGAACGGGTGTGTGGCATAAAACGGAAGAAAGATAAAAATCATAACCTAAAAGACTCAAAATTTCCTAACAACGACCTAAGTTAATTTTGCTATTGCCAAGTGTCCCCGACAACGGCGCAAAAAACTTGATGTGTTCGGAACGTACCTAAAAATAACTATTAAAACCTAGACCTAAACCTAGACCTAGACACACCTAAATTTTACCGAAACTACCTAAAATAGACTGACCCTAAGGCAAGTGTACCAGTCGGATTATAGTAAAGCTAAGGCAAGACCGGGAATATCGAACCCTAGAGACACTCTATAGATAAAATTAACCTCAGACCTAAGAATGGAAATATTGAGAATTGAATTTGGGTTTTTGGTTTTAGGAATTAAATCAACTTAACTTAACTAACAACTAACTAACAGACAAAAGCAGGAAACCTTAGAGAAATTCAGATGATGGAAGATATACCACCTAGACCTAGAATCGCAATTGACACCTAAACTTTTCCCCGGCTTTAACTAATCTGATGGTGGCTAGTTCACCTTTTAAGTCCTTCCTAGACAGCAAATCTAACGCCCGAACAGGAGTTCACCTTTTGAGTGCATCCTACCTCAACTAAACCTAACCACCCTCGAACCTAATCTAAGGCACCTTAGGCTAGCAGGAGCTACCGATAACTACCATGAATGACACGGAATAACAGGTTGACCAATTTCCTAGGAGACTTCCTTTTGAGACAGTGCTAACCTAGTTCGTTAACCAACCCAACTACCCGACAATTCTTTACCTTTTGAGTCTCAGAAAAGGAAGCACATTGCAATCAAATCCCTACTTAACAATCAACACAATAGTTCAAGAAAAACCCTAAACCACTCTATTGCAATTAACCCTAAAGTTAACTACTTTAGATAATTCACCTAAACCGAAAGACATTCGCGGGCAAATCATGCATTAATTATCACTTATGGATCTGTTCAACAACACACATATACATCAAACATGGCAATCAACGGGATTTAATAGAAGTGCAGCATCAATCAATTAATTAAAAGCCGAAAACAAAGTCAAAGCATCAATTACTCATCAAAATGGTCTAGATGGTACAATCAATTTAGCCTACAATCATGTCTAAAACGGAAAACATAATAAAGTCTGAATCTTGATTTAAGAACATGATAGAAACTAGGAGTTTGCAATGAAAAGTGAAGAAATCAGAAGAACCGGATATTGATTTGTAGTGAATTCTTGATTCCCCGATGCTTCCCCTTGATCACAGCTCCTTCCTCCTCTAAAAATCGCCTCTGGTCGCTCCGGAATTCGTCTGGAAGTCGTAGAATGCGAAAATAGAACCCTAACAGCGATTTTATGTCGAACCGGCTAAGTTTCCGGATTTTGGAGACGTAGGTGTATCGCCTACTGGTTCCTCTCTCCCAGGCGATACGCCTGGAGTGTGCTACGCGACAAACTAGTCGGTCAAACCGACTTTGACTTCGTTGACTTTCCTCCTCCTACGCGTATCGCGTAAAGATCCTCAAGTCCCAGGCGATACGCCTGGGACATCTTGTTTAGCACTTCTCTCTTCTTTTCTTGCTTTCTTCCTTCACTTGAATCCAATTATCATATGGCCTCGGGATTTACTTAGAAACCTGCAAAAACATATAAAACACACGAATAAAGACTCAAACCACAAACTTACTAAAAACTAACCGAAACTTATACAAACCAACTTAATCAGACTCAATTATATAAAGAAAAGACCCCGGAAATGAGATGTGTTTGCAACACATCAAACATCCCCACACTGACTCTTTTTTCGTCCTCGAAAAATACTGCATTAGAATCATAACCAAGACTTTGATCTCTAACACTCACAATTTCATCAATTTATATTTTACATAGCTTACTCACATCCCGGTAGCAATTATCGATATTTCGATCCGACTAAACCCAGCCACTGACCTTTGAGCCCCCAAGGTGTTTATAGTTTACCAGATATATTTCAGTCATGCCTATGTGTCCCACTCTAGAAAGATCAAGTTCGACCTAATCCCGAATCATATTCAGTCCAAGTAAAGGTTAATAATGATATAATTTTAGATTTTCACCACCCCCTTAAGTCAAATACAAAGATGTCCAAAGAATGATGGAATTAGATGGAATGCGAACTTTCTGAGCATAAGCTATCATATTTATATATTTTTTTCTTTTTTTTCTGTTTTTTTTCATTTCATTTTTTTTCATTGGTTACTTTTAACTAATTTTACCAACGGAGATCATCCGAGGCATTCTTTTTGAGATGTTCCTAAAATCATACTTGAGTATTTTGCCCGCGAGATCCAGAACATCATCAGAGGCACTTACCACGGGATACTATCCTTAGTTCGTACATGAGTATTTTGTCCCTTCACTCTAAAAATATTAACCAAATTATTACCTAACATGCTCATGATGGAAAAATGGGGCGCCGTTATTTCTCGGATTTGCTTTCGCAGAAAGATCATAACGTGCCAGGTATTCTAAGGACATAGAAGTATCTAGCCTAAAGGGGTCTCTTTCTTTCTAATCCTCAGTTTCAGTATTCCTATCACTCCTAAAATGAGAACCCACTAACATACTGATTAATTACATATTTATACAACAATAAACACAATGGGATATTTAATCTTTACTAAGTCAGCTGGGCCTACCAATACATCACTAACCGGAAATGCTTTTAGCTTTAATTTTATATATTTAACATTTAAGCACACAATTAGAAACTAAATCCTGATTATACTATCATCTCCCATTTAATTTGCAGCCAGAATCTCAGACATTTTTGAACAATTTTTCAAATTTTTTTTCTTTCAAAACAACTAAAATAAAACACACTATAATTAAAATAAGATGTAAGGCTTCCCATCCCCACATTTGAATCACACATTGCCCTCAATGTGGAACGGGAATAAAATAAAGCAGAATAAAAATAAAAATAAACACGAACAACAATAATAAAAATGCAAACGAAAATTAAAAAGAAAAGTAAAGCGGAACGGACTCCCCTGATTAATTATTTAGATGAATAGCAAGCGAGCTCGTAACTGCAGGTCCTCCAGTGAAGTTTATCCAAATCTTATGCGCGAATATCATCGGACCTGTACGACACAAATAAACAACTCGACTCGACCAAAACTTTAGTAACGAACACGAAAAATAAAATCACAAAAATATAAACTAAGGACGAAATAAAATAAATTAAAAATTAAATTGAATTTGTGTTTACCTGGAAAAACGAGAACTCACAAATTGAAAAATTGAAAACTTACATGGTCGCCACCCCCCTCGCGTATCGCGAGGTGACAACCCAAATTGCTCGCGTATCGCGAGCTGCTAACAAAACTGGTCGGCGGGCTGCTACTCTCCAGGCGTATCGCCTACTCCTGCCTCCCTACCAGCGATACGCCTGGAACCATATTTCCAGAGATTTTTCTGACTTTTGCAACTTTAAAATTTTTCTATCTCTTTTTCCCTCTACTCCAGGTCCCTTGGTCGAAATTTCCTGCTTAACCTGCACCTTAGACCTGCAAAACTCACCCGGAATTCCCCGTCTCCATTTTCTATATTTTGAGTCTCCCGAATCACCTGCAAACACCGAAAAACACAAAACCGAAAAGACGCAAAATGCACGAAAACTAAAAGTTGCAGAAAATTGAAAACACAACTACATAATATACAGCCCCGGGCACTTAATCATTTAACACAAAACATAAAAGCAACCTCCCAATCCATCCTAAGGCTTTGATTTCACATCTTTATGCCCAAACTTACCGGTTTTCATCCGGTTTCTACCTATCCAACCACCTATCAACTTCCTAACCGTTAAAGCACCCAACTTTACCAATCCTAACAACATTTTAACCTTCCCATGCTTATAGCGACCCGGAAGAAACTTAATTTTTTCTAGAAAACTCAAAACCGGGTCATTTTCACTAACAACCACCACTAATCTCCCCACACTTGGCCTAAACTCTATATCATCACTCAAAACACCTAAATCACCAAGTGTGGCTCTCTTACAACTACTCTCAACAACCAACTTCTCTCTAACCACTAACTCATCCCTGGGTTCTACTAACGGGTCACTAACACTTATCTGTTCAATTAAGAGTTCTAACCCCCTGGATCTTCCCCACACTCATCCTCTATCATCACCTCATCCTTCAACTCTTCAACTACACCTTCAACTACCTCACCGGGTTTCACTAATGGGTCAAAAATTTCATTTTTGTCAACTAATTCAACTAACCCCCCGGTGTTCTCCCCACACTCATTCTCCTCAATCTCTTCATTCTCTAGCCTATTACCTACCACTACTAGGTCTATGAATGACATCGAAGTACCTATCAAACACACCGATTTGGTGCCACTTTCCTCATTTCTACCTACCTTAAACATGACACTCTCATTATCAACCCTTAAAGTTATGGTACCCTCAAAAACATCAACTAGAGCACGGGCTGTCCTAAGGAAGGGCCTACCTAGAATCAAAGGGCAACTAGGGTCATAATCACTATCAACTACCACAAAGTCTATAGGGAACAAAAATTTATCAACTTTCACAAGTACATTTTCCACTATGCCTTTGGGTCTCACCACAGATTTTTCAGCTAAAGATATGCTCATCAAGTAGGTGCTAACTCTCCTAATCTTAAGTGCTCAAAAACAGAAAAAGGCATAACATTAATCGAAGCACCTAGATCAGCTAAAGCATAAGTAACAGAAGAACTACCAAAAAATGCAAGGAATTGTAAAAATCCCCGGATCGTTCAATTTCCTGGGTAATTTATTCTGAAACACGGCCGCACAATTTGCGTCAAGAGTTATATCTGATAAAGCTTCCAGTTTCTTTTTACTACTTAACATGTCTTTCAAAAACTTAGCATACTTAGGCATTCTATTTATAACTTCAGTAAATGGTAATGTGATCCTAAGTTGCCTAAGAATATCGAGAAACTGACCGTACTCTTGTGCATTTTTCTGTTAAATTAGACGTTTAGGATACGGCACACGCTTCAAATCTTCTTCTGTTATCGGTTGAGATGCAAATCTCACTCTCTTCTTCACCTTCACCTCCTCCCACTTCAATGGCTTCTCTCTAACCGGCGGTTTCTTCACTACCTTCGCCTCGACATTTGGTGCGGTACTTGCTGGCATCACGCTCAGATGCACCCTCCCGTCTGGCGTCTCTAATTCGATCTCCTCATCGACCGGCTCCTCCTCAACCACTGCCGGTGATGGACTCTGAACAACTCTCCCGCTCGTAGTTGTAATAGCATTGACATTTGCATTGGGGTTTTTGTAAGTGCTACCAAAAAACTAACTCCCGCGGGAATTCAGCTCTTTGAGCTGTTTCGCAATGTCGCCCACCGAACGCTGTAAATCCAGAAACGAAGCTTGTTGATTTCGTAGTAGCTTGTTATTTCTGCCAGCTTCTTCTGTGTCCCCTCATCTCTCGCTACTATGTGCTGCAGGATCTGGGTCTGGTTAGCAATAAGCTCCCTAATCTCCTTAAAACCAGGCCCATCATCTCCTCCACCATAGTTATGTAGGGATATGATCATGTATTAATAAGCGTATGTCCGGAAAGTATTTAAGCCTACGGGGTTACACGTCTCGACACTAATGTATTTGCATGTTTAATCCTTGTAGAAGCATATTCCTATCCAATGAGTGTCTCGTGTATTGTATCTATGTGAGCGTGTCTGAGTATGAGCTGTGGTAGAAATGTCTTTAGTGGCGTACCACATGGTCTGGCGGACCATGTGGTCCGGCGTACCAGTTTGGTACGCTAGGTGGTTAGTCACTTAGTATAAATAGGTAGTGTCAGAATGAGAGCTTAACACTTCTGAATACTTCTGTCATTTCTACACTTTCTGTGTGTGTTTCTAGAGAGAGAAACTAGAGAGAATTCTTTGTAATCTTCAAGTGATTCAATAAGAAATCTCTTATTTACATCTCGTGTTCATTACATTGATCAAAGCATGCAGTAGTAAGATCGTTTCTTGATTCTACAAGTGGTATCAGAGCTTTTGGTTGCTCTACTGCTGTGTTTTTGATCAATTTTCGGATTTTTAGAGAGAGAAAGTTTGGGTTTCTTCACGTTTTCATCAAATTCTTCCAATTCCGAGTGTTTCTGAGATGAAAAAATGATTTCTAAGTGTTTCTGGAGTGATTTCGCACCTTACTGAATCAATTTCTAGTTTCAAAAGTCGCAAAATCGAAAAATCATTCGATTACAGCTTGGTCCACAGGTCGAATTTCTGGTCCGCCGGATGAATTTTCTGGTCCGCTGGTTGGTCCGCCCGTGTATCTTCATCGAAGATCTGATCCGCTGATCTTGTCCGCGTAGGCAATCTTCATAATTTTGATCCGTGGCAGTTTCAGCGTATCATCTGATCCGCGGAAGTTATTTCAGCGTACCATATGGTCCACTGGTTGTAATCTGATCCGCTGGTTAATCTGATCCGGCAGTGGTCCGCAAGTTCAAATCTGGTCCACCTGTTTGATTTGGTCCGGAATTGGTCCGCTGATTTTGGTTTGGTCCGCTGGCAGAAAAGTGACCTTCACTAAAACTGACGTAACTTGAGAACCGTAAAGAGTTACGGGAGCTAATACCAGTCAAAATGTTCGTCTCGATGAGATCTAGAACTTGTACCCGCCTACGATCAGTACCGTCCAGTTTTGACCCCCAAAATCCGCTTGAAAGACCTCCGTTTTTGAGTTCAAAGTTTTTGAAGTATTATTTTCAGTGAAAAATGTCTGATTTTCAAGCGTTTGCGGCTATGCAAAGCACGGTACAAGCTATGCTCAATTTTGATAATGAAATAGGAACAAGTCAAAAAGTTCCTAAGCTGTTAAAGTTGGAAGATTATCAAAAATGGAAGCAACGTTTTTCTGCATACATCAGCACAAACGATATTGATTTATGGATTCCAATTCAAAAGTTGTATGTACGTCCAACTGCAGATGGCGAGTATAAAGAAATTCAAGATTTTGATAAGGATGAAAGAAAAAGTTATGAGCTTGAACAAAAAGTTTATGGTTATCTTACCATGGCTTTACCTACCGAGTTGTTACATCAATTCAGCACTTGCAAGAAAGCTAAACAATTGTGGGATGCTTTATCTGCTCGATGTGAAGGTAATGACCAATATAAGAAGAGTAGACGAAAAGTGTTGAACAAGGAATTTGAAAATTTTCAACATTATGAAAAAGAAAATATTTCTGCTCTTGTTTCAAGGTTTTCACATCTGATTAGTGAGATGAAAGTGGTTAAAATTGAAAAGACCGAGGAGGAATTGAAAGAGAAATTGATGGAAGCATTACCGGAAAAGTGGGAAAACTATGTACTATTGCTTACTCATGATAAAGAATATTCTGCATTGTCATTTCATGATTTGACCGGAAAGCTTCATGCTAGAGAGATGGAAATGATGACATCAAACAAGTCAACTGCTCAATTCCAAAATCCTGAAGTGTATCATGGTCAAAATTCTGCAAGTATCAATGCAAAGTCTAAATCTTTTGGTGTTAATTCATCAAATCCACCACAAACAGCTTTTGTGGCTGGTCATGGTTCAGGAAATTCTGGAAATTCATCAAGAGGATGTAACTTCACTATTCCAAATCATTCGAGTTCGACTTCATATTCAGCAAAAACACCGGATGAGCACTTGTCATTAATCTCAGCTTTGTTATCTTCATATTATGGATTGCTGAGTGGTGGGTTGACAACTTCTAATCTGATTGAAGAGGATTTCGATCAAATCGATCCTGATAATCTTGAGCAAATGGACATCAATTGGCAACTGGCAATGTTAGCTCAACGAGTTAAAAGATTCAAGAAAAAGACTGGATTTCAAAGTTTAAATCCAAATGGCAAAGTTGGTATTGATAAATCAAAGGCAAAATGCTTCAAATGTTCCAAATTTTGGACATTTTGCTCGTGAATGTTCAAAATCAACTACTTCGTCATCAAAGTCTCCAACAGCCTTGGTGTCTCAAGTTGATAAACAATATGATTGGGGGAAAACTTCTAATTCTCTAATTGCATTAACTGCTATTGCTTCTGAGTTCAATGAAGGTTATGATTGGGATGCTGATGTACTTGAAGCATTTGAAAAAGCACGAACATCGAATAAAAGCTATGATTGGGCTACTGATGAAATTAATGATGAGTCTGCATGGACTGGTTCATCTGCGATGATTGCTCAAATTGTTCATAGTGATAATGAAGAAGAAGTAACTGATTCTGAATCTGAAACCAGTGGTTCTGGAGATGGTGGCTATGAATCGGTTTGTGAGTTCTGTTCTCAGAAAGACAAGAAGATAGATGAATTGATAAAAGAAAATGAGTTGTTGGTTGATGAAAATAAAAGAAGGATAGAAGAATTGGCCAATGAACAGCAAAAGTCAAAAGATCTAAGTCAAGAATTGTTTTCTCAGACAGGAAAGTTTTCAGATTTTCAAGCAGCGATTGTTAAGAAAGAATCAAAATTTCAATATGTTACACAAGAATTTGAACAGCAAATTACAAAGTTATCTGAAGAAAAGGCTGAATTAGTCCAAGAAGTGAAGAAATGGAAAGATGAAGCTGAGGATACTGCAAAAGATTTTCAAGATTTTTTTGAAAATCAAAGTCCAGACTTGATACTCTTACTCAACTTTCTGGTGATTAAGCTACTAAGATTCAATCTTATCAGACTGATATGGAAAAGTTACTTGATGAGAAGCGAGAGTTGGTTAGAGTGAACAAGTTGCAAAATGCAAATTTGGATATTCAGAAAAGAAATGAAGATAAACTCGAGAAGGAATTGCTGGCTGGACTAGATGAGTTAAGATTGCAAAAGTATGAAATTAATAAAGTGGCAAAGAAGCTCATTGCAACTATTAAGGAATTGGCTGAAGCTCATCAAAGAATTTCTGAATTAAAGATTGAAGTAATTGATTCAAAACGTCTTTTGAACAATGTTACTAATTCACAATCTTTTACAAGTTTCTTGGCAAAGGATGAGAATTTTGAAAGGATGTTCAACAAAACTGTGTCACCACCAGGAAGTCTCAAAGAAGGCATTCATGATTTGAAAGACAAGGTTAAGACTGGTGATTATTCTGAATTTGTTAGTTCTAAATCGGTTGAAGGAAAGAAAGAGGAAAAAGGTAAGAGTACTGAAAATTCTGAAGCTCAAAAGGGTGTGTCTGGTTCTTCGTCTACAGACAAAGAGAAATCAGCAAGTTCAAATACTGACATTGATGAAACAATTGTTGATGCTCCAAAAGATCTCAAGAAAGTTGAATCTGAATTTTCTAGGTTGGCAAAGAATGGGCATAAATCTACTGGAATGGAAGAGAAAGGTTCAAGAAAGAGTGTTGGTTTGGGATTTGAAGGAAAAGCTGCTCACGGTGGTAGTTCAAAAGTTTCAAAACAACAACAACTGAAAAGAGTCGATGTGAAGCAAGTAAAGAAAGATGTCTTCAAAGCTGAGAAGGTTCAACCCGAGAGGTTCTACAAACTCAAGGGTTCGGAACAAATATTTTCTGATAAAGAATTCCCGCTGCACTGCGTGGATGCTCAGAAAGTTGCTGAAGTATTTGTGAAGACTACTGATCCGAGGAACAAGAAGAATCAATCTGCAAAATTTTCTTCTGGAGGATCAAATTCTACTCCAAAGAGCCCGACTTTTAAATGGGTTCATGATCATCGATTTCAGGTATTTGATAATCTTTATGATCATTTTGGAGATGACTATTTTTGTGAAGCAATGCAGGTTCCAAAACGAAGAAATGTACACAATCGTTTGTGTTACAATTGCCGACAAAAAGGGCATATGGCACAAGATTGTTATGTTACTGCTGCTTTTAGTTCACGAAAAGGAAAGGTTCCATTTGTTGGTAAAGCTGTCAAACAACGATTCATTGATGAAAATGGCAGAGTATTTGATGAATACCCACAATCTATATTTTTCAAAACCCAAGGAAGATTTATTCCACGTTTTCAAAATGTTCCATATGTAGGTTGTTCGTCACAATCAACTGTGACAGGTTCATCAAATACTGATTTACCAAAACAACAAACCTGGAAACCTAAAGTGGTTTCGAAAGGAAACCAAGATACTGGTCGACCAGAAGCAATTCGCTTCGGGTCATTTATAAACTGACGTGTTTGACCAGTGTGCAGGTAATTCTAGAAGACCCATCGGTGATTGAAAGTTGCTGATGGAGGACTATTCTGCTGATTTAATTTAAATTTCATGTGATAACAATTTCAAAACTGAAATTTTTCTGAAAGCTAAACCTGACAGGTATCCATGTCGAATGGTCAATTTTCTTTCTTTTTACATTCCGTATGTAGTTTAGGGGGAGAAAATTGAAAAACCAAAAATAGTGTCTTTGTGTTTTTGTTTCTGTTAAAATGAAAATCCAAAAATAGAGTTTTCATTTTAAGGGGGAGAAAAATGGAAAAATACAAAAACATTGAAAAACGTATAATACAAAAACATTAAAAAATGAGAAATTGTATCCGACATAATTGGGAAATGATGGTACATTGGCTTACGTGTCTGACTCATGGATAAATTAGATGAAAAAGCCATAAGATCATTGCTCGATGTGCTTGGTAGGCTCGGCATTAAATCAGAAAGTATTCAGATGTGATATACATTAAATACTAATGCTTGACCAAGTGGACAACATCTTGATGCGTATCTCATGATAAATCAAGAAAAGATATGTGAAAAAGAAAATGAGAAGTCACTGTGTATACATGTGTTCATTTTGCAAAGATTTAAACTTGTTTGATTTTCTTTATTTTGTCAAACGATCGGACTTTCTCTGCATATCGAAAGATCGACCCGATTGTTGTTCGTTTGACGTTCTGCTTTATTTTCTTTGGTGTTTCGTATAACTCATCGGACTTTCTCTGCGTGTACGGAAGTACCGACCTGATTGTTGTTGAGTTATACAACTTCAACTTGTTTTTTTTTGTTAAATCCGAGGCCTTATCTGCGTATCGAAAGATCGACCTTAAGGTAGACGATTTAACGTTCTTATTTCTTTTTGCATGGAACACAGTTGACTGAATCATGAATACAATCATTATGTGATCAAGTCACAAATGAATTCACAAAGTGTGATATAAAGGAAAATACATATCTGAGTATGTCTGATAGTGTGGGGTACACTGGTCAAAGCAAATCTAATCAATACATTAACAACATCCAGATGTTATGAGTATGATTGTGTCTGAGTTTAAGATGGACAAATTATACCAGTAATCAACATGACTTATGTGCTGAAGTAATTGAAATTGAAGTATAGTTCAGCATGATATGTCCAATATGATCCCAAGTTGTGATCTTTCTCACAAAAGACAAAATTAGTGTGTGTTTTAGTATTGCATTTATGTTTCATATCTGAAAAATCAAAAAGATTTTAGGTGTGTTTTGATATAAAATTTTAAAAAGTCAAAAAGATTTTATTTCTAATTTGTTTTCGACCGATCGACATGTGATACAAAATCGAAATTTTAAAATTTATCTTGGATTCTCAAAGAGAAGTTTTGCGCCAAGATTAAATTAATTTTCAAAAGAAAAGGAAACCGCGTTTCTGTCTTCTGAAATTGCAGGTTATGGATATTAAAGACTCAAGCATGGTGAAAGGGGAAGTTTGAAGTATTTTTTCACAAATGGATCTTGAAGGTCAAAGTTGATTCAAGAGTGATCCAGCCATGCAAGCTCTATTTCTGACAAGATTTCAAGTCAAAGATCAGATGCAGCAATGTTGAAGATTGACGACTGAAGTTTAGTTAGAAAATAGATACACTACACGTTAAGGGGGAGTCTGTAGAAGCATATTCCTATGCTATGAGTGTCTCGTGTATTGTATCTATGTGAGCGTGTCTGAGTATGAGCTGTGGTAGAAATGTCTTTAATGGCGTACCACATGGTCTGGCGGACCATGTGGTCCGGCGTACCAGTTTGGTACGCTGGGTGGTTAGTCACTTAGTATAAATAGGTAGTGTCAGAATGAGAGCTTAACACTTCTGAATACTTCTGTCATTTCTACACTTTCTGTGTGTGTTTCTAGAGAGAGAAACTAGAGAGAATTCTTTGTAATCTTCAAGTGATTCAATAAGAAATCTCTTATTTACATCTCGTGTTCATTACATTGATCAAAGCATGCAGTAGTAAGATCGTTTCTTGATTCTACAATCCTTGAGTACTTGTCAAGTATTCTAAATTGTCCATTGACGATTAACTATATGGGAATATAGTTAAACTAAGACAAATCTGAGTGATTGGTAATATTCTTGGAATATATAATGGATGGTCCCACCAAACTCACATGGTATTCATAGGATGCATATCAGACTACCCCACTAACGAATTGTCACTTTATGGATCGTTGTCATTAAGTGAAATTCGTAAATGGTTGCTTTACTTATCCTTAAACTTGAGATACAAGCAGGTCATGCATATATGGATTGCACCTACTTGATATAGTTCTAACTGTCCTGAATAAGGTAGTACAAAAGGGCTATTTTCAATAAGTGTAGTGAAGTATGTGACTGGACACGTGTAGTCAAGAGGATTTGTTCCTTCAGCCTAAAGGTTGAAGCAGATACCACTGGGCCCCTCATTGGGACTAATTAAGATGTTTGCATGGCCGTGCCCAAATGAATCAGATGTGTCTCGATTTGAATTTGGTAATCTTTAATTAGTTATGGAATGAGAAACAGAATCGTTAAAGTATGAAATGACCTTGATCCATATTCATATTCAACAACGGTATCGGTAGCAAAAGGATAGTAAATGACTGTACCATTTAAATACACTTTGAGAAACTGTACTTAAATATTTCCGGGAGCATTGGCGTGTTGCTAGACGCTAACCAATGTTATTACCTTTATTATTACGAGCTCAAGTGGGAGCTGTAGGGATATGATCACGTATTAATAAGCGTATGTCCGGAAAGTATTTAAGCCTACGGGGTTACACGTCTCGACACTAATGTATTTGTATTAATTAATTAGTTAATTAATTTTTATCACGAACATTTAACGAGAAGTCGTTAAGAACTAACGGTTAATTATTAACAGGGGTGTTAGTTGTAAATTAGAGAGAGTTGGATTTTGATTACAAGTAGGAAAAGGTTTGGGATAGGCCTTAGGGCCGAATTCGGCTAAGCCCAATCCCAATCCTTAACTTGTTCATCAAGTTCCTAAACACTATAAATAAACCTTATGGGTTTAAGGTTTAAGTTGGTGCATTTATCTGATAAAAGTGCAAACCCTAATCTCTCTCTTTCTCTCTCTAATTTTCGGCAATAAGAAAAGAACCCAAGGGGTTCGGTTTCTTGTGTGGTTCGACCAAAGCCCACATCAAGAGAGGAGCTCGTGATCAAGTACTAGCATACGTACATCGGTGTGTCGTGTGTGCGATCGTAGAGGGATTTACTTCAAATCCTAGAAGATCTTCTCTTGCCGAGCTAAAAATGTACACATTATCTATCCGGTTAGTTAGATTAATTCATAGGAAAATATCCGCTGCACTCGTGTTTATTTGATAATTAGTTATATAACCTAACATTGGTATCACGAGCCACCTTTGATTTTAATTAATTACCGGGAACAAAAACTTGGAAGGGGGGGGGGGGGGTTACCGAATCAAGATTCTAGCTTTTCGATCCACTTAAAATCATGTTTTACAATTGGAAAAAGGTTTCGCAAATTGGTAAAAACGAAAAACCCTAATCCTGATCGAAAACCAGTTCTCGACCCGTGGCTTGGTTCCCAAATCGAAAACTGCTTTTCAACCCGTTTTTTCAATCGGAAACCCTTGTTTTCCGATCGTAAACCACACTTTTCGATCCAAAAACCTTGTTCTCGATCGTGAAACTGATTCCGATCGAGTTCAAATCGTAAACTGTTTACGACC